>OX387657.1:691733-1891733 GCA_947568875.1 Fissipunctia ypsillon | reverse complement strand
CGTGAAATTTCTTGCTCTTGTTTTGTTGTTTCTTGTATTTTTATGATGTACAATAAAGAGTATTCTATCTATCTATCTATCTTGTTTTAATATAAAATAATATATCAAATGATACTAGGCAGTACGGTATCTTTTCATTAGTAAAAGAATTTTCGGAATCGGTTCAGTAGTTTGGGCCACAAGACAAGCGACGCTTAGTTTGTGACTCACCGAACAAGTCACATATTGTAATCTTACTTTTTGAAAAATCATATATGATCTAAGTTTCATGTCTTCAGTTCATTGTTTCTTTTCTTCAATCATAAAGATATGACTGCCCACTTTAGTAGCAATGAATAACATAACCAAGCGCCCCATTATCAACCGTTACAACAATTACGTACGAAACAAAATCTCCTGCTCTTAAAAATATTGTTATAGTTTCATAAATCAAACAAAAAGAAATCATTGCACGGACGTGCACTTCCACGCCGCTAGGGTCACCATCTGTACCATTTGTCCGGAACTGTCCAGCTTTTTGGCTCGGGCTTGTTGTACCACTGAAGTGAAAACAACATTGTACAAAGCATATTGTATACATATTTCTACGTGAGCAGCCTGTGGGTCTCATACACGCGCTGATAGTACAACGCCTTGCGAGTGGGGTGCTGATGGGGGGTTGCCCCAATTCTGCAGCGCATCAGGGATGTTCACCGAGTCGCGAGTAGACTGTTTCTATGCTACTTTGTGAAAACGATGCACATCCCTGGTGCGTAGGGTTTGGGCTGGCTCCAGCGGGATCCTGAGGGCATTCGCGCAGAGAATCGATTGTCAGTGCCTGAACCATTGCTGCGTATGGTTCCCATATTGAGCAATCGAAGGCTGTAATATGTTTGAAGTCTTTTTAATTGTATGTTTTATTATTTTTTGTAATTTTGTGCCTACTATGATGGTCGAACTAAAGGTTTTTGTAATTGTGTGCCTACTATGATGGTCGAACTAAAGGTTTTTGTAATTGTGTGCCTACTATGATGGTCGAACTAAAGGTTTTTGTAATTGTGTGCCTACTATGATGGTCGAACTAAAGGTTTTTGTAATTGTGTGCCTACTATGATGGTCGAACTAAAGGTTTTTGTAATTGTGTGCCTACTATGATGGTCGAACTAAAGGTTTTTGTAATTGTGTGCCTACTATGATGGTCGAACTAAAGGTTTTTGTAATTGTGTGCCTACTATGATGGTCGAACTAAAGGTTTTTTTATATTTTATTTGTCCGGACTTTTCGACTAATGGGATTTATTTTCAAACTAGCTGTGCCCCGCGACTTCGTTCGCGTGGAAGTCGTAAGATACACTATATAGAAAAATAACAGCCACATTTTAATAATACATATTTTAATTCAATCATGATTCGAAAGACACGTGGTGCCATCTATGACCATAAGAACGTTATTGTTGTTTTCCTCGTGAACAGTACTTTTTTACGGGATGAAAGGTACCATATGTCCGCTTTTGTACACCTAACAACGTATATGCAAAATTTCAGGATGATCGGTTCAGTGGTTTAGGTGTGAAAAGGTAACAAACAAACAAACAAACAATTTTACTTTTGCATTTGTAATATTAGTTAGGATAATATTAATTCATTGAACGGCTAAAAGAACCACTGATTGGGTTCCATTAAATGCTAGACGACATCGCGGTACACCAAGACGAAGATGGAGTGACGAACGTGACTCCTACCGAAAGGACTGGCCCTCAATGGCAGTGGACACACGTGTGATGCAAAGGGAAGGGGGGCCTTTGTCCAGCAGTGGGACATTACGGGCTAAAAAGATAGATTGAATGAAAAATTAAAAACGATTAAAATTTAAATTTCTGGTGCTTTATTAGATTCAGATATCAAAGAAGTGGAGGAAAACATCGCGAGGAAACTTGGACTTAATATAAGTCTGAAATAATCAACCCGTCTTGAGCAAGCGTGGTGATCAATGCTCGTGCCTTCTCTGTATGCGAAGAGATCTTTGCCCTGCAGTGGGACAGTAACAAGCTCGTGTTATCATTAAAAGTAAGATGTGCGGACCATCGTGAAACTGTCCGGCTATTGTCATGACTTTTCAAATTTGGAAATGGTAACCCTACATGCAACGGCCCCGAAATCGGTCGCCGGCGCATAGGTCAAACTACAGCCCTCTCCTTCTAACGAGTTAGTGAGAGAGAGATGGGTATAGCGCTCTCTAGAACCCAAAAATGCAGTTTGGACAAGCTCGCAATCGAAGTAATGAGATATTTCGTGGCGATGCCTTTTTATTGCAGTTCTTTGGTGGAACTAATGCGAGAAGAAAGCAAGGTTTTTGGTGTTAGAATGAAATGCATAAAATGAATAACTTGTGATATACCTTAGTCCGGTTAATTTAAACGTCTATTCAGTGCTTCTATGACTGATCTTTGTAGAAATTACATTCAACGAGTTACAATTTATTAGAGTTTTGACTGCCCCGTTGGTCTTGTGGTTGCAAGCGCGACTGCTTAGCGTGCGCTCCTGGGTTCGATTCCCAGATCGGGCAAAAGTGTTATTAGGTTTTTTAATTAAGAATTTCTTAGTAACAGCCCGGAGTTTGGAAGTTGGCGGTGTGATACCCGTGCCTCAGAAAGCACATCAAGCCGTCGGTCCTGCGCGTGATCTCTCTCCGGTCGTGTCGGATTGCCGTCCCATCGGACTATGAGATTGAGGGAAGAGAGAGTGCAGCTGTGTCTGTGCACACACGCCTGCACTATAACATCTCCCGCGGCGAAGGTTTGTGTCCGCTGAGATTGGTCTGGAGGACTATATTAGAGTTTTGACAACCTTGACAAACTTTCGAAAATAGTTTCGGGATGTTAGCTCATCACTGATCCTCTTTTCTCGTATCTCCACTATAAATTGATGAACTTGCTTTTGCCCCTGGCTTCGCCCGCGTGGTTGTCAGAAATTATTCCACGGGAACGTACTACCGGGATAAAAAGTACTATTTTGGCAGGTCATTGTCTACCTGTGTGGCAAATTTTATTCAATGCCGATTAGGCGTGGAAAGTAGTAGGTACGGATAGCGCCAGCCATGGTGAGAAGGTTCGCTAGAGTCAGCAAGTTTGGTAGCGGGACAGAAATAATGCGGAACGACAACCGTAACTCAGTCATTAAAGCTACACTCTTGCAGTTACGACCAGGTAATCAATTTCAACACAATTATTGGAGCTCAATTAATCCATAAACCAATGAAATGTAATGAAACGGTTTATTCTGTGAACAGCATATCGAAATCACTTTTACACATCATATTAAAAAAAAAAAACAATATGCTAGATGGAGTTGACATTTCCTTTCTGACTACCCCTGAAAATAAATGGCGAAACAAACTCAGGAGTCTTAAAGTCCAGACATAATCTTGGCCAAATCATGTGAGGACCATGTGAGGAGAATTGTTATTCAAACCTAACCTCATTTCTCTCGACAATATCCTTAACTCGGGCCTCACTCACAAGGTGTCGCTTTATCATACAACTACACATAAAGCCAGTCGCTTCCTGCGGACAATAGCATTAATTAATCGATTGTTTGGCAACCAGTCGCGCGATCGCTAAACGAGAACTGCACGGAACAGGGCCGGATCAGGGTGCTGGTTGGTATGCAATGAAATAAATTAGATAGATAGATACCCATTTTTAACATTAAGGCCCGAAAGTCCAATAACTTTTTCAATACAACGCGATCGATTCCTAAAACTTATTTAAACACCTGAAATAAAATCAAGGTTTAAAGATTA
The DNA here is from genome assembly GCA_947568875.1 of Fissipunctia ypsillon. Taxonomy (NCBI): domain Eukaryota; kingdom Metazoa; phylum Arthropoda; class Insecta; order Lepidoptera; family Noctuidae; genus Fissipunctia; species Fissipunctia ypsillon. Next base: position 1,887,953 of record OX387657.1, on the reverse strand, counting down.
GGTTATTTAAATGAATACTGGTTACGCTCGCTGATAGCAAGTGACTAATCCGAAATTTGTCGGTAGTTTCTGAAAGATTATAACATTACATTACGCCTTGTTTCCACGAAGGGTTAGGCAGAGGTGTACCTATAGTAACACCCACATTTCGCCAATTATGTTTAAGTCCCATGTAATAGGGAGCGAGCCTGTTGCCATTTACCGGGCACAAATCCAGACTCCGGGCTAATACTGAGAAATTCCATATAGAAAAACCCAATAAACACTGCCCGACCTGGGAATCGAACCCAGGACCTCATGCTCAGCAGTAGCGCTTGCGACCACTAGACCAACGAGGCAGTCAATTGAAAGAAAGATTAACTTGATTGATTTGATTTTTTATTAGATTTGATTGAAAGATTATTCAATTGAATATTTATTCATATCATAAATGATTTCCTGTGTTGGTATGTTATTTATTTATTTGTGCACACCTTAAGTGACAACATATACGGCGGCCAGTAACAGTCACAACACGGGGGTGTGTACTAGTTGGTACTGTATTGCAGGGGGGGGGGGGGGTATTGTTGGGCATTATTACAGGGGGTAATTAGATTGACTATTGTTATTTCAGCAGTCAACCAATCAAAACAGTTTATGTGAGATAATAGACTTAAGGTGAAAGCGCCAGGTAGCCCGCGAAATTCAAATTTCCTTACGTTTTTTGCAATTTGCAGATCAGTATTAGGTTGTATGTTCATTGAAGTATGATTCGCGACCGTAACAAATATGAGTTTACAGAATTATAATCATTAAAGTCATCAATACAACTCTCTAAGATCAAGTAAGTCTATTGAATGACTATTTCATGAAATCTTAACATTTCAGGATTATACTAACTCAATTAATTGTATTACTAATTCTAATATTATAATTCTGTAAATACATATTTGTTACGGTCGCGTATCATACTTTGATCATCATACACCCAGACACTGAGCTGCAAATCGCGAAAATCGTAAGAAAATTTGAATTTCGCGGCTACCTTAGCGCTTCCCCCTTAAAGAAGAGTGAAGATTTGATTTATTTACAGAAATCACCGGGACAGAACTTAGACTTCTATTAGGTACAGTACCTAATTGAATCGTAAATTATAAGTAGGTACTTTGGGGCACCTTGTACCGAGCTGATCCGGCCCTGTCAACGTTCGTGATTTAATTAATTTGTGCTTGACAGTTATCGATTCGGCGAGATGTCTACTTACTTCATCGGGTTACCGCGTTAATTTGTTATTTTCATAGCATTTAACTGAAGTGGTGGTTTAATTAAATGGATATCGTAGCGTAGTTGTAAAATTAAGTAACTTTCTGAAAACTTTTCTTGAATATTTGTACATGAAAATATGGCTTATGTAACTCAGATAGACTTAACAGTACATATCTATTTGCCATATATTTTGTTGTATTACCTTACATTATCCAATACAGAATAATATTATTGAATTTTAAATATATATAAGTGAAAATACTTATTGCAAATAAATGATTATAATTATGATTAAAACAATTACTTGTACGTGGGCTCATTTGAGGGACTACACATGTAGGGACTAGGGGTTCACAGGGATTTTAAAAAGCTGAATTTAAAAAGCCACTCGGTATTAGCTAAGAATAAGGAATAGTAATTAATCCGTTCCTGCAGTAATAATCTATTAATTTCCTTTTTAGGGATCCGTGCCCGAAGAGTGCCAGACGGAACCCTATAGCGCCTCCGCTATCCATCCGTCCGTCCGTCTGTCTCTCAGAGGGCTGCATCTCATGAACCGTATTAAGTATATACTCGTAGACAATTGAATTTTTTTCTTTGGTTACTTAAACATTATTTTATAATTTTAGCGTCGATATATGGTCCAGTCTATAAATAGATATAAATATTTTTATTAAGTATTAATATCTTTGTAACATAAGCGACGAAGCTTCTCCTGTTTGCTTTACGATCTCCTTTTTGAATTAAGCTTCACACCTCATTCTTCAATTACAAAAAACAATTCAAAAGTTATAAAACTCAATTCGCTAACACAAGTAATATAACCTTAAAAACTTCATTGCAACGTATCTTCGAGCGCAGCCAAATTCTACCCATACATGCCTACTCCTCTAGTACTCACGAATAATGATCGCCTGCGCACACGCACACATACGCCCCCACATGTATAAACACACTAATACATTATACAGTACAATACAGACATGGTGCAATAGTACGCATTCGCTACATAGAGGTGCGATTTTTAGTTATTAAAATAGTAATTAGTGTTATTACTTTTTTGTGTAATTTGACGTTTTTGCTGCCTGCAAAGAAAATTTATCATGACTGTATCAGGATATAGTTTGCTAAAATAATAAATTCGAAATTCATAGAATTTACTTGCAAGAATTTCCAGTGTAATTTAAAAACATAAGAAAAACTAACAAATTGTTGTAGACGCTACGCGAAGTCTACGAAATAGTTTGTGCTACGGCGTAGCAATTCGTAGCGCTAATCTATGACTTGCTATGATTAGTGCTACGAAATTGAAGATAATATCCACGCTGCTTTATTATTGGCTAGGATGCTGCCACGATAGTATTGTACCCATCATTATGAACAACTTTTACTATGGGACCAAACTTGAAATCGCGAAAAAAAATTTGCTGTTCCCTACTTGTATGTTCGCATAACTCGTCAAAATGTAGGGAACAGCAAATTTTTTTTATAACAATTTATTATACATACTCCGTATTCCGCATCCATTGTTTTATACAACATAGTAAAAATACAAAAAGCACGCACCATCTTTCTTCACACAGCTTATACAACACGAAATTATTGCCAAAATTTCCCTTCGCCCTTCTTGAGCATGTGTGAGTTATGCGCAAGCGCAGACGCACACATACGTCACATACCTGTACTTACCGCGCGTGTGTGTGGGTTAGCCGGTTTACCAAAGTACATTTTTAGGGTACCCATACCTATAAATAGTTTAATGAGGACCGAAAGAATTTTTGGGGATTATTCGTTGCCACAAAGTATAGAGCATCTGTTTCGTTTTTTGTCAAGTATTTTGGCGATGGCTTTATGAAGTCGGCTGGTGTAAGGCTTTGCCCTTTTTTGGCCGGTAATTTGAGTCTATGTATTGGGATACTGTCGTGTTTCAAGTCGAAGGAAGTCGTAAAGAGGTTAATGACAGACGAATGTGAGACGAAGGGCATGGGACGCTTGAGCGTTTTAAGTCATTGTTAGTTTTAAATGTTCTAATGTTTATAAAACTCGTTGACATCGAACTGAGGAAAAGGATTCAGCATTACCAACTAGCTGTTGCCCGCTACTTTGTCAGCGTGTATTTTGTATTTCATCATATTTTAATAGAAATATCCAGGGTGAAAACTTGCCTGTGTCCTTATCTAGGGTCCACGTTACTTATCTGTTCAGTGGTTTAGGCGTGAAAAGGTAAAGGTTTTACTTGTGAAAGCCTTTAAAAGATAAAGTAGTTGCTTATGCTTAGCTTACTTGCTTTCATATAGGTAAAGATACCAGGGTCGATGGTTAGTCTGAACCAAAAATTATTCGTCTATCCTTCGTTTATCTGGCAATAAATTGCGTGGAAGTCTCGCAAAACAAATTCTGTACGCAGATGATAAGGAAAACTTAAAGTAATCTTTGTTTTTATATTATCTCTAAACGAAGTTAAAGTTTTATTAGTTTGTGTGATTAAAGTTTCAAAGTTCATCAAAATTGGAGTGGTTTATTTCTTGTTCAAAAAAATATTTTGACAAGTACATATACTTTTTTGACGAGATGTTCAGGGTTAAACTGGCAAGTTTTTAAATGGTACCTTCTACCTTGGGTAACCTAACCTAACAACATGTCCGCGGAATACTGGTTATATTTTTTACTCGATTTCTTTTCCCTTTTCTACACGAACTATGTTTTCATAAATCAATGGGTAAACATTTTACTAACTCAGTAATTAGTTAGTGGAGCTGGCAGTCAAGGAATGCTGAATCACTACTTCAACTTTGTATGGAGTATGTAAGAATCGTTGAAGATTGCGTTCTGTAGTGTCTGCCTACCCCTAAGAGAAGATGGCGTGAGTTTATGTATGTATATTGTTTCTCTTACAAAAAAATAACACAAGTATTTGAAACTTCGCTTGAAATATGCTTAACTAGAACTAATTATAACTGCATCGTTGGTCTAGTGGTCACAAGTGCTATAGCTTAGCATGTCCTGGGTTCAATTCTCGGGCCGGGCAAGTGTTATTGGGTTTTCCTATCTGGAATTTCTCAGTAGCAGCCCGGAGTCTGGATGTGTGCTCGGTTGATGGCAATAGGCTCGCCCCCTGTTACATGGGACTTAAACATAACTGGCGAAATGTGGGTGTACTGTAGGTACACCTCTGCCCGGGTTCGGTGGAGGCGTTCGGGGAAACAAAGCGTAATGTTATGTATGTTAGGTAGAAACTAATTATTTTAAAAAGAAAATTGAGTGGTCTTATCGCTTTCTCATATAAGGATGAGATAATAAAATAAGGTCATGTAATGAGTACCAGCATTAGAATTTTCACGATTAGTAAGCTAAATCGTTTCCCGTACGATCCCCGAATTAATTTTAATTGCCTGCAACGTTCCTGGCAAACTATCAGCAGTTCTGTAACTTTGCCCGGCTCCCATAGTGTTGCCAATTAGTGGGGACTTGTAGGAGGCAACGTGAGACGATTAGGAGCTACGGGGGACTGTGGGGGACTGAATGAACGATCGTATTTGAGGTGAGGATGGCGCCTCGTAAAAGTTATTTTCAGACGGGTTTTTAGTAAATCTTGTGATTTTTAATGTTGTAATGAAATTTGTATTGAAAAACAAATTAGTTTAAAATAAATTCAGGTTTTTTCCCGTATTTAAACTTTGTAGTGACGTCTAGTAGATAGTTACCAATGCATTTTCAGGCACAAAATTGAATTCTATCGACAAGTTTCAAATCAGATTGTTTTGTCCTTAATTCTGAGAGCAACCATCCTTTCATCTTTGCTTAGATTACAAAAATTTTGGATTACATGTAGGAAAATACTAAGTTAAATAAATACATTATTGCTAAGTCTAAAGATTAATTACGTTTGTCATAACAATAGCATGGCTGCATCATTCTAAATACTCCTAAATGTAACTCATAACAGGCAGTTTCGCCAAAACATTTCCTGTAAAAACCATCAAGCCTATCCGTTTTGGAGCAAGCAGGAGCTATAATAAACACGATTTATGATCATCCAGTGCATTCCTCACACGTCCGTGCCACAACAAAAACCATCAGCATTGTTCACAAAGAACTATACAATTGGCAAACCCGAATAAATTGCACCCAACTTCACTTTACGCCCACGAAAATTTCCCATGACTCTTATAACTTAAGCCATAAGGATAATTTTCCTTTACCCATGGGGTTTGTCAAATGTTTGTAGAAAAACCGCAGCATCTTTGTTACTCCATGTTTTTGGAGCTAACGGTAATTCTGGTTTGTACCTATGTAGGTTTTGAACTTTGTTATATATTTCCCTTAAGATTAATGTTGTGTTGAATGATTGAAAATGAGGTTTTGTGCGATTAGATTGATAATGTCTTGGGACGATTAATTATGTATTTCAGTATTGGCAAGTCCTTTGTGTTAGAGTTCATTATGGTCCTTATTTAAAACGTTTTATTTTTCTGCAATACTATTTTGATATTCCTTTAAAACAGGTCTGAAATAACGTTTTATTTTTCGTTTGTATATGTTAATGTAAAAGACAAGACCACGTGGTATGAGTGTGCTCAGGCGCAGTTCGGACAAGTGCTGTTGAAATCAGTGCTCTAAGTGGAATACCTCAGTACCAAATGCTGGTAGCGACGTTCATTGTCATAATTATATTTAAATTGTAAATAGACAAGAATTACACGAAGAAGATGAATAGTTTGTTTCTAGAAAATGGGTTATTCTGTCTCCTTACCAGTCTGCCAAGCGACGGTGAAAAATCCCCAAAAATATATTTTCTCTTTCACTTGAAATGATGTTAGGAAAGGACAAATTAGTGTATTTAAATTCTCAAAAGAAGCATTTACGAAAAAAATCATTATAAAACGTAATTTTGATTTAAAAACCGACGCCTTAACAATATATTTTTCAAATTCAGAACACGTACTCATACAGCTGGCTGAGAAAAACTGAAAACTTACCAAAATTAGTTGGAAAAGGATCCAGACAACTTTCCGGTCAGCTAACGGTACAGCTAAAAGAAAATGTGTTAATATCTGTTCTCGTCGCCATTGTTCGAAAAGTGTCGAAATGTAAATTCAAACAATGATGGCGGACATTTTGTGACTTTTTCCTTGTAGTTTACCAAAATGTGGTGTTTTTACTGCTTCGCTCGTAAATTATAATAGCTTGGTGGTCGCTTTGTCGTAGAAGTGTCATGAATCATTTTTTGGTTGAGCAATTTTCGTAGTATTTTTAGGAACGAGGGTAACAGGAAAAAAGTTGTGTTGATTTATAAAATGAGGTGGTTTCTCAGTTTTTAACCGACTTCAAGAAAGGAGGAGTTTCTCAATTCGGTTGTATGTTTTTTAAATTTTTTAGTTCTTTCTGACTTTTTTCTTTTTGCTCGGCTCCTAAGAGTCGTAGCGTGATGTTAAATAGCCTATAACTATCCTCGAGAATTATGCTCCAAATACAAAAAGAATTTTTAAATCCGACTTTTTGTTTATAATTTCATGTGTTTTAATTTTTTTGCGCGGAACCCTAATTATTTTTTAAAATAAAAGTAGCCTAAGGTACCCGCCGTACCATTAGCTGTCTGCAAGTGATAGTCCCGTCAAAATCGGTCTAGGTGTTTTGGAGATTAGCCGAAACAAACAGACAGACAAAAATGTTAGAAATTGCTTTTTTGTTATAAAAACCGTCTATGCTTTCCTATGCATTTAGTAAAAAATTGTTATTCTGACATTACAAACAGACACTTCAATTTTATTTATTTGAATAGATGTATAATCACTTTTCATTTTCACAATTTGTAATTTTGTTGTAATCTTCTATGCATAGATGAGTTATTGAATATTAAAACTAAATACACGAAAAATTACATAATATATAGCGGTAAGCCTTCGATGTTTTGCAACTGTAAGAAAACTTATAGAGACCAAAAAACTCAACCAATCTACTACCAGCAATCATACCTGAAACAGACAAAAAATGGTTTATAAAAAAACAAACCAAAGAGGTTTCAAATACCATCGCTAATACTTAAACAAAAAACACATGTCCCCAACTTCACCTAAAAGAAACTTCAGATTCTGTTGACCATCCTGCTCATTTAAAACGTCACGGGAAGTAGGCGGCCCTCCAGAGGCTAGCAACCAGTCAACTTGTCATTACCCTTTATAAAAATTTATTAGATACGGTATTACGCCATGATAACCTGTACTTTGAATGCCGGGAGTTCCGCCAACTACCCTAAGAAATAGACCGTGACCCCGCGGTGAAACGTTTAGGGATATTCAAATGAAGGAGCTGCCAGAAAGTTAATATTATGGCATTTTTATCCCCGTGGGTATAAAGTCTACTTTTACCAAATGTAATTTTCAAAGCGAGCTTGACGCCTAGAGACAGGATTGGTTCACACTAGCTCAAGACAGTGAGGAGTGGAAGCCTTTATCCTGCAGTGGCACAACTCAGGCTAAAAATAAATCTATACATCTATTCTATACGAATAAATAAAATTGAAGTGTCTGTTTGTAATGTCAAAATAACAGCTTTTTACTAAATTCATATGAAAGTATGTTTGTTCCGGCTAATCTCCGAAACGGCTGGACCGATTTTAACGGGACTTTCACTGGCAGATAGCTGATGTTATTAAAAGTAATTTAGACTTCTTTTATTTTAGAAAAAGAATTAGGGTTCCGCGCAAAAAAATAAAACCCATGAAATTGTGAACAAGATCCGATTCAAATAGGGAAGTATTGACATCTACGCGGGCAAAGCCGCGGGCGACAGCTAGTAATAAATAACGTTCAAATGATTAATTTTAATTTATTGATGAGAAGCGACCCGTCCCTGCTTCACACGGTTTCCACCACTGAACAAAACATTGAGATTTCTTTATTTTATGTGAGTTTAATATCAATGAATTATATTTATAAGCCTGCCGAAATTAATTTTCTAAATGATGGTGAATACCGCATCTACATCCGTTGCGCAGTTTAGAAGAACAACACGGTCACACAGACAGACACGCAAAGCGACTTAAATTTGTAACTAGCTGTGCCCCGCGACCTCGCTCGCGTGGAAGTACTACACAATATACTAAAATAACAACCACATTTTAATAAAACTCCCTCGTCTACCGACCTGTCGCATTGTATTGCCCGCCCGCGCTATTACTTCGTTTTCGCTTAGTGTTCTTTTTGATATTGTCCTTTTTGCTCGGCTCCTAAGGGTCGTAGCGTGATGTTAGTAGCATGTAACCATCCTCGAGAATCTGGATACCAAATGCAAAAATAATTTTTAAAGTCCGACTTTTTGTTCACAATTTCATGGGTTTTAATTTTTTTGCGCGAAATCCTAATTATTTTTCTAAACTAAAAGTAGCCTAAGTTACGCCCCGTAACATCAGCCATATGGCAGTGGAAGTCTCATCAAAATCGGTCCAGGCGTTTCGGAGATTACCTAGAACACACACAGACAGGCAGACAAAAATTTTAAAAATGGTTTTTTTGTTACATAAAAACCAGTTTCTTATGCATTTAGTAAAAACTTGTTATTTTGACATTATTTTATTTATTTGTATAGATGTATATGTATGCATACTTATGTTACCTACTACGTAAGTGAAAAGAATAGATTCGCGCTTTCTAAACGCAACGACAGGTTGATCCGACGGTTTTCACATATTTTGTTTAAAGCTCCGCCCATTTTCGTCGAGTTGCAGTCGCAACGACAGGCTAGGGCGCGCCGCACGCTCTCGCTACTTGTCGCAGCGTCCAGAAGCACGGCGCACGCGCACGCCCGATGACAGTCGCAACGACAGGCTAGGGGGAGCCGCACGCTCTCGCTACTTGTCGCAGCGTCCAGAAGCACGGCGCACGCGCAGGCCCGATGACAGTCGCAACGACAGGCTAGGAGAGTCGCACGCTCTTGCTACTTGTCGCAGGTTCTAGACGTACGGCGCACGCGCACGCCCGATAACAGTCGCAACGACAAACTAAGGGAGTAGCACGCTCTCGGTGCTTGTGGCAGCGTTTAGACGCACGGCGCACGCGCACACCCGATGACAGTCGCAACGACAAATTATTGTTGCATAACTGCAGCATTTTGTTATTGTTGCATAACTGCAGCATTTTCTTATTATTGTTGCATAACTGCAGCATTTTCTTATTATTGTTGCATAACTGCAGCATTTTCTTATTATTGTTGCATAACTGCAGCATTTTCTTATTATTGTTGCATAACTGCAGCATTTTCTTATTATTGTTGCATAACTGCAGCATTTTTTTATTATTGTTGCATAACTGCAGCATTTTCTTATTATTGTTGCATAACTGCAGCATTTTCTTATTATTGTTGCATAACTGCAGCATTTTTTTATTATTGTTGCATAACTGCAGCATTTTTTTATTATTGTTGCATAACTGCAGCATTTTCTTATTATTGTTGCATAACTGCAGCATTTTCTTCAGCATAATATTCATTTTTATTTTCATTTACTCAGAAAATTATACCGCACTTGCTAAACTTTCCATGGCCCAGTTTGAACAAAGCATATTTTTACGAAATATTGTACAGTAGATCCTTCAACAAAGTACATAAAAGACTGATGCGCAATATTTTGAAAGGTTAACCCAAACACAGACTTTCTCTGCTAATAATAAAGGCAAACTCGATATTTAAGGACGCGTATAGGGTGACACTACCAATTATCTTCCTTGTCATTATTTATCCAAAGCCATTATTTGTGAAAGAACGTACCTACGTAGGTACTTTTGAAGTCCTGCGGTTTGACGCATTGGAGTGAAAGGTGATATCGAAAATTAAATGTGTTTTGATAGCGAGTTTGTGTATACACAAATTTTCACCAGAACTCTTAAGAAACAAAATTCCTGGTAATAAATTTTGCTCAGATGGGTGGTGTCTAGAGCTAGGCTTAAGATAGCGGTATATCAAGTATGAATTACTGATGTGACCTAAAAACGGCGCTCAGACTACCAGCATACTGAAACAAGTGTAATATTCAACGCAAATATTATATTCTTCTGTTATTGCTCTCCGGTTTTCTAAAACTGACCTGCCTAGCCTTTTCCCAACTATGTTGGGGTCGGCTTCCAGTTTAACCGGACGCAGCTGAATACCAGTATTTTACATGGAGCGACTGCCTATCTGATCTCCACAACCCAGTAACGAAGGGGGGGGGGGGGGGTTTCCTTTTAAGGTTAAACAAAAGATTATAAAATTGTGGTTTCAAGTTAATTATGGTAGGTTAAACAATTATTGGATAGAACCCCATTATTAGACCCTCGGGCTTTTGTTTTATTAACGGACGAGTGAGTTTCCTACATTTCGTAAACGTTAGATCATAATTTATGTAAAGCGACTTATATACCAAGCATTGAAGATAAAAATTGATCAAGTGCGAGTCGGACTCGCACACTTAGGGTTCTATACCAATCAATCTGCCTAGCCTTTTCCCAACTATGTTAGCGTCGGCTTCCAGTCTGACTGGATGCAGCTGAATACCAGTATTTTACATGGAGCGACTGCCTATCGGACCTCCACAACCCAGTAACGAAGGGTTCCGTACCACTACGTTTTTACCTTTAGTAAAAAAGACACGTTTCTTGTATGAGGAGCCCTTTACGTTTCTTGTATGAGGAGCCCTTTACGTTTCTTGTATGAGGAGCCCTTTACGTTTCTTGTATGAGGAGCCCTTTACGTTTCTTGTATGAGGAGCCCTTTACGTTTCTTGTATGAGGAGCCCTTTACGTTTCTTGTATGAGGAGCCCTTTACGTTTCTTGTATGAGGAGCCCTTTACGTTTCTTGTATGAGGAGCCCTTTACGTTTCTTGTATGAGGAGCCCTTTACGTTTCTTGTATGAGGAGCCCTTTACGTTTCAACTTTATGTTATTTTTATTATTTGTTGGTATAGCGGCAATAGAAATACACAATCTGTGACAATTTCAACTATCTACCTATTAAGGTTCATGAGATACAGCCCGCTGACAAACAGACGGTCAGCGGAGGCTTATTAATAGGGTTTGGTTTGGCACCTTTCGGGTACGGAACCCTAAAAGATGAGTCGATAAGTTTTTTACTTCGTTCTCTTTTTTCACATAAATAACTAAAATTAAACATAAATCAGCAAAAACAATCCTAGAATACGCACTCTACAATAAACAAACCAATTTACAAACTATAACTTTCGGACAGTAAACGGGCTCTCCACCCTACAGTTTTTGCAATACATGTCAACTTTCAAACGTTGGCACATCTGCCGATGCCCTCTAATTAGCAGGTGTGCGCTCGCTTTATTATTTAAAGTCTTTTTGTACTTTCATTAGCCTTTTTTGAAGTTAATATTCACATTAGGTTTCGTCAGAGTGGAAAAAATCTGCTGTATCGATTTGCATGATGTACAATTAGTATCATCATCATCATCCACAGCCCGCTTCCCCCACTGCTGAGCATAGGCCTCTCTTCTCTTGCGCCAATCCCCACGCTCCTGTGCCAACCTCATCCAGGTTCTACCCGCGATGGTAACAATGTCTTCTGCCCATCTCGCCGCCGGACGGCCGACGCTTCGTCTTCCAGTCCTTAGACGCCACTCGGTCACTGCCTTACTCTACCTGTCATCACTGCGCCTTGCCAGATGTCCTGCCCAGCTCCATTTGAGTTCCATAACTCGTTTTCCGATATGGAAAACTTTCGCTCGTCTTCGGATCTCGACGACTGTAATGTACAATCAATTACATTAATAATTGGCAATATTATTAACACTAGCTGCTGCTCACGGCTTCGTCCGCGTGGATGTCAATACTATCCTTTTTGAGTCGGATTTTGTTCACAATATTATGGGTTTTAATTTTTTTGCGCGGAACCTTAATTCACTAAGTTACTCGTTATAACATCAGCTATCTGCCGAACAAGTCCCGTCAAAATCGGCCCAGCCGTTTCGGAGATTAGCCAGAACAAACACACAGACAAAAATTTAAAAAATAGTTTCTTTGTTTTATGTACCGTATATACTTTCGTATGCATTTAGTAAAAAGCTGTTAATTTGACATTACACACCGACACTTCAATTTTACTTATTTGTATGTGTGTATGCATAAATGCGCATTGACATTATATCCTTGTTACTATTATGTATCAACGCATAAACCTAACATCACGCCTTGTTTCCCCGAGGGTTAGGCAGAGGTGTACCTATAGTACACCCACATTTCGCCAGTTTTGATTAAGTCCCATGTAATAGAGGCGAGCCTCTTGCCATCTACCGGGCACACATCCAAGCTCGGGCTGCTAATGAGAAATTCCAGATATAAAATTCAATATCACTTTTCCCGACCTGGGAATCGAACCCAGGACCTCATGCTCAGCAGTAGCGCTTGCGACCACTACACCAACGAGGCAGTGACTATTATGTAAGTAGGTTAAATCCCATCCTTAGTTGAATCTCACCTAATTTTACTTAAACCAATACACATATCACGAACTAACCTACATTTGAACGAACCCACAACTTAAAGTTAACTTTAACTGACCGAGTTATTCTCAGAAGCGAGGACTTTCTCTCATTAGCCGGGAATCGAACCCACGACCCCTAACTACGATTGATTGGTTATGAGATTACAGAAGAAGGCTATGGGTACGAAAGGTTTTTGAAAGTTATACTTATTTGATATTATAGTTTTCAGGGCTCAGAAAAAATGGAAATAAATATTCAAATATGAAGCCTACGGATCGTTGTATTGTTACTGGGTTTCACGTAAAAGATCTAAAAAAACTTTGAAACTATACAATAGGAATGTTTTCCTTTTGTATAGTTACGTCTATTGTGTAGTACACTACCGTCTCGGTCTTCTCTAGTAGTCGTCTTCTCGGTAGTCACCCCGTTTCTATCCATATCATCTTTCACCCAGTCCATCCATCCCCTCTTTGGTCTTTTCGTACTCGTATAGCCTAAAGTTCTAAATTAATATATTTGTGGCATTGAAATCCAGATAAATAACATAAGAACATAACATCACGCCTTGTTTCCCTTTTAGTACTTAAAACTGCATGCCATAACAGGAGTAAATAAAAAGTTATTTGTATACAGGGTTATTTTAAATTGACTAGGTAAACTCCGCAGACGCGATGGCTATCGATATCTATACACGATAAAACAAAAAGATTTGATGTTTTGTTTTTTGGGAGATCACCGTTAGTGTTATTACTTGAAGTATGAGCTAAGAAAAACTGTTTTCATATGTTTTATCGTGTTTGGATATCGATACCTGTCACGTCTTTGAAGTTAACACAAGAAAAAAACAGATTTTTTTAACTGATATTTCAAGTGACTACGTACAATAATTGCGGTCGATGACCCAACAAAAAAAAAACATGAAATTAATTTCTTTTTTGTTTTATCATGTTTACATATACCCATCGCGTCTGCGGACTTTAGCTAACCAATTTAAAATTACCCGGTATGTAGTTCTGAAGCGGTGTTTCAGTTTTGGTAACTACAAACTTTCACCGCGGCGTTAGCGACATACCTCGCCCTTCGGTGAGAGCCGACTAAGGTGACTGTGTTTACACTACTAAAATACAGGATAAAGTACTATGAGTGTAGACAATAGCGATCACCTCATAACGGCATCGCTATGATCTAGTTGGAAGTGAATAGAGTGCAGACATAGAAAATAAAACGATACTTCGCGGAAAAGCGAAACTCTCGGTGCAAACGCGTACAATATACAGAGCGGCGAATAGGTTATCACATTAATTTAAACCACGTACTCATTACATGATTCTGAACCCCGTGCGTTGAAATTTTTCGTCGGTTATTAAAAAAAAAAAATTGCTATTCCATACATTTTGACTGAACTGGCGAACGATTTCAACGCACGGGGGTCCAGAATCATATACTGAATGCGTGGTTTAAATTAATGTGGCAACCTAATCGCCACTTTGTATATCGTTATTTTCTTAAAGCGTTGGGGCGTACGATACGTCTAATTTCGCATCTATACATAGTTTTACTTCGTTTGCTAAGGTGCCAGTAAATTACAGTGTCGTTTATAATATGTTTACGCGGAAAACTTTGCTTGCGCGATGTAGAATTTGTGTGACGTCAAATGACATCCCTAGTTTCTTGTGTGGCGTTGCATGTGCCGCCACAAGAGTAAAAGAGAGAGATTTCACACACCCATGACATGGACATGGTTGTAGTTCGCAATCATTAAATCCTATCACACCTCTATCTCATGGTTCCCCTACCCATGATCGATAACTTCAAAGCTCACCGATGGCGTTGCTTTCTCCCGCTAACATCGTCCTACTTGCGCACGATTTGAATGAATTACGTTGAGTTCGCACGTCACCGAATCGTTACGCGCATTCCACTTTTACGTAATTAGACGGTAAGACTTAAGACGGAGCATTCTTAGAAACGACGCGATTTCTTTGTGGAAAATTGTCGTGTGTCGTGTGTGACTTTTACTTTGTTAAGGATTTGGGAGGATAATTATATCTTGATTGTGTAGAAAGCTACATTCACTCCTTTGATCTTGAGTCTACACTCGTGGCGAATGAGAGCTAGACCGAAAAATGTGTAACATTTTGACCTTCATACTACCGGCCGAACGCAATAACCTTTTTTCAGTAAAGGACAGATCGCTATTGATGGTAGATAGAATCATTCTACCTGTCCTTATGTCAGGCCGGTAAGATTCCATAGTCTCTTGTAGATTATTGGGACGTTAAAACCATATATAAATAGGTTTTTCTATCTCCAGTATGCCAAAACTGGTGATAAATAGGGTATTGGGTTCGGTCGTTAGAACGTGTACAAGCGTATGTCTATGTGTTGGTATATTTTTGTAGTAAAGACGTCCTACATCCTATCCTACTTCCTACTAATGTTATAAACGCGAAAGTTTGTGAGGATGGATGAATGGATGTTTGTTGCTCTTTCACGCGAAAACTTTTGAACGGATTTGGTTGAAATTTGGCACACAGATAGTTTATAACCTGGATTACATATAGAATACTTTTTATCTCGACATCCCTACGGGATCTAGACTTATGCAGGTGAAACCGTGGGGCGCAGTTAGTCAATAATAAAAGTCTAATAAAAGAAAATGATAACAATGATATTATTTATCATTCCTTTTTTATGCTTATCTTGCAATCTGATATCAAAATAATGAGCAGAGATGAGTTGTAGGATGACCTGGCAGGGCACTTACCGTTCCTTCATTATTTATTTATTTATTTAGTTACTCTCAAACGTTGTTCATTTATTTCATTGTGCCTGTCATTTTTGTAACAGCGAAAAGACCTTCGTTCCTATTGGGTGTCTCTCTTTTTTTATAAAATCGATGTAGCATTTCAGCACTGGGTACTATATTGATCAAACATCATAGATACCCTCTGCAATGGACAAATTTGGTGTCAGTGTGTTAGGTATAGCTAATACAAAACCTATATACACAAAAAAAAAGAGGCTGGCGAAGTTAACTTCCGGGGATTGGTTCTTTGGGATGGGCCTTGAGGAAGACAGGATCGTGCCATCGTGATGAGAGCATTTGTCACCCAGACTCTGCGTTACCGAGTGCTAGGTGTGTAGGAGCGCCGGACGTTTAAGGGATTGGGTACCGATTTCTAACGTCGCTTGGAGAGACTCCAGACTATGTCCCACCTCTTATCCTGCCACATGTGTCCCAAAAAATGCTGCCATAGCGACCTCTGAGCTGCCACTAACAATGCCGTGGCGGTGGCAACATTTCGGGTACACTAAATTTTATGTCTGTCGTACCATCGACATGACGAAGAAGACTGTATTTTACTACAAGAGTAAACAGTACTACTTTCCTCCTACAAAGACACTCACTATACTCCAACTCACATAAAACCCCACATTATATACCGGTCTACTTCCAACAACAAAGCAAAAGCTGAAGTTTCCGAATCTCGGAACAAAAACAACAGTTTTACATTCTCCCGCATAGTTGAGTCGTGAACATTCAACCGTAATGAAAAAAACTCGTAAACACACTTAATACTCTTTTTATGAGCGATATTATCTCTATGTATATCATAAAATATAATATCTTGGCACTCCTCGTAATTCTAATTTTTGTAGAAGGTAAAAATTCAAGTTTTTTCGGGCAAACGTTGTTTTACGCGTGATGAAGCGAATGTGCTGCTAAGCATGAGATTCTGGGTTCGATTCCCGAGTCGGGCAAAGTGTTATTGGTTTTTTCCATCTGGAATATCTCAGTAGCAGCCCGGAGTCTGGATTTGTCCGGTTGATGGCAATAGGCTTCGCCCCCTGGGAATTAAACATAGCTGGCGAATTGTGACTGTAATATATGTAGGTGCACCTTTGCTTAATATCCCTTCAGGGAATACAGGCGTGATGATATGGGTTATGTAGCGAATGTTCATCGAGCTCAACTTTTAAAATGTTTGGATTTTAATGACGATTATTGAACAAGTCGTTGATCGGATTTACGAATGGTTGACATCGTACTGGTGACGTAAGATCAGAATTTCGTTGACTTGAATAACATTTCATGTGACATAATTAACAAAAACGTAACAAATCTGGATCTTATCGTCATTCTGCTCTTCCTTGTTGAGACAGGATTATTGAAGCTAAAATTTGTCATTGTTTTACAAGTATCTATAAGAAGGCTTCCAGTGGCGCAGATACAATCATCATTAGAGGGAAGCCGAAGAAAAAATTGTTCAGTTCTCATAAACTCAGACAAAAAACTGTAGGTTTTTAATCTTATGATGTAATAAACTGGTATTAAATATAATTATGTAAAGTGATGTGATACACAATTACACACACAGGTCTACCATATTATTTGGCAATAGTAGACATTAAGAAGAGTGGTTGTTCCGAAGGGAAGCCGATAGGAATCGGGTTATATGAAGGCTTCGCCCCTGAAGAGTTCCCATATTTTCTACGTCTTGTAATAATACAAACTGGTGTTATCACCAATTTAACCCCAATGTTGTGCATTATTTACTGTCCATAAAACGAAAATCTAAGTAAAGATTCCTTCCTCCACCTGATTAATAATTCAAGTTTGTATCATCAACCTATTTATGACAAGAACAGTCAGCAGTAACCATAACAATAAAACTTACAATTTAATAGAAATAATAACAGCGAACAATAAAACGATGTTCGCGTAGAATAAACGTGGTCTTTATAATGTCTTGACATCATCATAATGTGTTGTTGTACAGAGAAATCTAATGGAGTAGATATTTTACAGCATCCCTTGTTTTATGTTATGGCGGCAGTAGGTATTTAAGCAGAACTGCTTTTGTAGATAAATTCAATCATCAATTTTTTATTTTTTTATTAAGTCTGAATTCGCCAATTGATCTGTCTTGAGCAAGCGTGGTGGTCAATGCTCGTGCCTTCTTTGTATGAGAAGAGGCCTTTGTTTTGCAGTGGAATACAAAATAATAATAATTTTATTTATCCAAAAACATACAGAGTAATAGTAGGCTGGTATTATTATCACCTTTATTTCATTAATATACTTATCAATTACATTTTTAAATATAAAAACATTAAAAGAGACTTTTGGAAACTTCAATTGCACGTTTTTCCCTCCTTGCGGCTTTTATGATTTTTCATTACGCGTCGTCGTCTGGGATTTTTTTTTGTGTAAAGAAAGTTATACCAACCAGCTTTTCTGAGCCTATATATTAAAACCGCAGCTACGTTTTTATCAGCCAACTTTTCGAAATAAACTGGAATGGTGGGTAGACTTTAGTGCATTCAAAATATGTAAACGCACCGACGAAACTACGATAAAAAATCTATGGGTGAAATACAGTCGAACTTTAAAAACTACATGTTATTAATCTATCCTTATGATAACTTATAATTGTCATCATCATTTCAGCCTAAAGACGTCCACTGCTGGACACAGGCCTTCCCCAAGCATCGCCACTTCGACCGGTTCTGTGCTTCTCACATCCGCATCCTGTATAATACCTATAATGTGGGCGTCCCAGCAAAAAGGGTCCAGCAGTGGTGTGTTGAGTTAAAACCAGATTCGGTATCTAGAATAGTCAATTGATAATACGGATTAAAAAATATTCAAAAACTGGCACTTTTTTATCAGACATTTGAAATCTCAAAGATCTAACGATCATAACCTCATAGACTCAAGTCAGTCTAAGTCAGTTGACTCTGAAAAAACTTGATTTGAGAAAAAGCATTTTCAAAGTTTGCTTTTTGGGACATAGTACATTTTCTGATGTTTCTAAGTACATTTTCAGGTACTTAGAAACATCATATAAAGTCATTTACTATATGAACTTGTAGATAATTGAGCATTAATTAATAATCAATAAAAATCGATAAATGCAATTTTTTCACCCAACTTTACAAAACTGCGTATATCTCGGAAACTAAATGCCGAGAACTGGTCCCTTTTTGCTTGGACGCTCACGTATGGACATTTAATAACCCGTATCCTCCCAAGGCTTGTAGATACTTCTTAACCCGTCAAGTTCGGAGGGCGAACCGACCCTTAGGCATAGTACCCCGGACAGCACAACTGAATTATACATAAGACAAACAACTTGGGAATACTCAGGAAGTTGACGGATCTTGTATGTTTTATTCGGTTACTTACAGATTTCAGTGAAGTGGGAAGCTGGAATGGGTGTTTATTTGAGCTGATGTGGCATAAAATGTAGGTGTTGTATGTCGGTTCGTGGATGGGTGACCAGCCGTTGGTTCCGGCTGTCATTCGTAGTTTTTGACAGTCGTTAGAAGTCCAAAAGTCTGACAACCAGTCTTACCAAGGGATATCATCTTACCCAGTAGCTGTCAGACAGGCAGTTGCTCCATGTGAAATACTGGTATTCAGCTGCATCCGCTTAGATGGGAAGCTGACCCTAACATTATTTGGGAAAAGGCAGATGATGTTGATGCTTCTTTGAGATACAAGCTCACTAGCTGTATGATTCTGGACAAAGACGAAGCGCAAAACTAGACGTTGTAGAAGTAGAGCTCCTGAAGGGCTCGTCGGTGGCATATTTTTATCAAGCCTTTTGCCACCACAAAGCAGCATGGCTAAGTTATAGTTTAGGATATAAATAATGAATGGCATATGAGTAATTATAATTTTATTTCTAAGATTGTCCACCTATGCCTTATCTGTGTTGTTTTTTGTGTGAGCTTGAAGTAATCTGTCATTTCACCTTCATTTTTGACGTTCAAAAGTGTCTTTTGTGTGCCTATTTGAAATAAACGATTTCATTTTGCCTTTGACTTTGACTTTGACCACCTGATGCTAGGGATTGATACTATTGCCAGCTCACTTCAAGCTCTCTCCACCTAAGTTTTCACGGTAACATTTTTACAGAATCGATCGGCTACAGTTTTCGTATGAATTAACGAATCTTAAAGGTACAATAGTTTGTTAGGTTAGGTTAGGTGAGGCCAAGTACGTGTGTGGTGTACCGGTCGTATCATCGAACAGGACTACCTTAAGTGTTAGCTGTCTATAGAGTACATCATTTAATCTTTTTCTCTAATGAGGAAGGTTAGTCAAAGTTTAACAAATAAAAACTTTGATTTTCACTTTGACTAACCTTGCTCATAAAAATACCATAAAATAGATACCTACTAAACTATGAAGGTGTTTCCATAACATATACCTATTCTTATAAACGGGAGTATTCAGAAAAATGGCAGATAGGATGTTTCAAAGACGTTAACCGGATGGCAGGGATAGCTTTGTAGCCAGGGGTTCAGAGGTACAGAGGTACTGAATGCAAATAAAGGTGAATGCGGTGAGAAGCTGCCTTCCGGGTCGGCATGCGATTGAGATAGTCCTTGGAGGAAGGAATGTAACGATAGCAGAAAAAGTTGAGGTGAAATTAAATTGGTGTCGATATCTCGTTGATTTTTCTTTTTATTCGAAAGCAGTTACTAGCGTGCTCTAAAAATGCGATCGGATATCAAGAGAGTAATTGCGTACACAGGCATCTAAAATAGACTGCGGTTAATATGTACACTACCATTTGCATAATTTAATTGAGCACATTAAAAACAGTGAAAAATACATCACTTGACTAAGCTTGATTCATCATCTGCCTAGCCTTTTCCCAACTATGTTGGGGTCGGCTTCCAGTCTAACCGGATGCAGCTGAATACCAGTATATTACATGGAGCGACTGCCTATCTGACCTCCACAACACAACCAACCCACTTGACTAAGCTTGATTGCGTTTCAAAATTTAAATTTTCCCATAAAACTAAAGTAATGATCAGCCGGGGTAGCAGGGGACCGAGCAGATCACTACGAGTGTCCGTGTCTGTTATGTAGTGTAAGATATGTAATTTACTGTATGGGGGAGTGTGCCGACGACACTACAAACAGAGACACATGGGTGCACTATAATTATTTTAATGGCTTATAGAAAGCTCGTTACAATAACAACGTCAAACTAGCACTGACTCTCGATACAAAACCCCTGTCATTTTCAAACTATTCAATTTAAATGAAACCAGTGTTTGTCTTATCAGCCAGTCAAACAATTCGCGAAGGTTTCATGCTGAAGGCAGGCCCGATTAAAGCCTCTACAGTACATACTAGAAACAGATTAAGAAGAAAACAATTGACCTTTTACCCTTTTTCTGTTTACCTACAAAAGTAGATAAGTATCAAACTGAAGGGCTCCCTTTGATCTTGGTTCACAGTAGATAGAGGTTCTCACACAGAGGCTTTGGACCTAATTAGTACATGGGACATTGCCTCTCAGCTGTCGATATGTTTAGCTCACGAGGTTATCTGGTGTCACGTAGATTCATACCTAAGTAGATATCTAACAGCGCCCAGTAATACCAGATTAGACATTTGTTTTCTGTATCAAATTTTCTGTGAATTTATCGGAATCAAATAATATTAGTATTATCCGGGTAAGATAAGTGAGATAATGCCGAATGAATACCGGCAAAAAAAAAAGTTGTCGCCATTTCAGTCCTAATAGTCACCATGCCAAATAGTCACCAAGCCAAATAGTCACCAAGCCAAATATTCACCAAGCCAAATAGTCACCAAGCCAAATAGTCTCCAAGCCAAATAGTCTTCAAGCCAAATAGTCTCCAAGCCAAATAGTCACCAAGCCAAATAGTCACCAAGCCAAATAGTCACCAAGCCAAATAGTCACCAAGCCAAATAGTCACCAAGCCAAATAGTCACCAAGCCAAATAGTCTCCAAGCCAAATAGTCTTCAAGCCAAATAGTCTTCAAGCCAAATAGTCTCCAAGCCAAATAGTCACCAAGCCAAATAGTCACCAAGCCAAACAGTCTCCAAGCCAAATAGTCACCAAGCCAAATAGTCACTAAGCCAAATAGTCACCAAGCCAAATAGTCACCAAGCCAAATAGTCTCCAAGCCAAATAGTCTCCAAGCCAAATAGTCACCAAGCCAAATAGTCACCAAGCCAAATAGTCTCCAAGCCAAATAGTCTCCAAGCCAAATAGTCACCAAGCCAAATAGTCACTAAGGCAAATAGTCACCAAGCCAAATAGTCACCAAGCCAAATAGTCTCCAAGCCAAATAGTCACCAAGCCAAATAGTCACCAAGCCAAATAGTCACCAAGCCAAATAGTCACCAAGCCAAATAGTCTCCAAGCCAAATAGTCACCAAGCCAAATAGTCACCAAGCCAAATAGTCACCAAGCCAAATAGTCTCCAAGCCAAATAGTCACCAAGCCAAATAGTCTCCAAGCCAAATAGTCACCAAGCCAAATAGCCACCAAGCCAAATAGTCACCAAGCCAAATAGTCACCAAGCCAAATAGTCACCAAGCCAAATAGTCACCAAGCCAAATTATGGTTCTCAGTACGATTTCCAACTTAGACGTGTCACTATTCTTTAAAAAATGTTGTAATAATAGCCGAGATTGAAATTGTGCCGGATCGATGTAGATAGAGCTACCCCTAAGCCGTCGTATGTATATTTAAAATCTAGCAGAGCTTACAATGTTGATTACCTTATCTGAATATTATGACGTAATATTTCAAATATTCACGTAGTCGTCATGTTTGTCTGCTGTCGCTACCTATAGGTACTTCGCAAGAGGGCTCCGGTGACCGTTAGCGCCCATAACTTCGGCCTCCGGCTACCTATAGATCGATATATACAGCCGTATGGACAGTATTTAGCGTAGTTATCCAGGTCGAATGCAAGAGCATAAATACTTTGCAGTTACGCAACATTCAAAAGAGTTTTTCTCAAGAAATAATAATTGCACCTTTGAGAAAAGACCTATTTCGTTATATTATAGTTTAAATAATACTTAGTTCGTAACACCGTCAAATAGCTGTCAATACTTTTGGAAAAAATCGTGTACCGTATTTATGCTCGTGACTGTACCTACGTAAAATTACTATTTCTCAAACATGCTTGGAAATCAAGCATTATTTTGACAACCTTCTACGAGATAAATCAAAAATGCTATACTGGGCAAATACATGCGAACAGGCGGCCGGCAATGTTAGTATGAAAATCCATCTGTCGTGTTTAGCAGCTGACTAAATTACTATGAAATAACATTTATCTGTCGTGTAATTTAAAAATGGCACGAACTTTTTACTTCAACACATGCAACTAAGGAGGTAACTAATCAAAGATTTTATTTAAATTTCGATTTCGCTTGCAAATAAATCTGTTTAAAGTAAAAAAAGAAACAAATGAACATATTGGCACCATTGAGGTTCAGAACCTCAATGATTGCTGCGTGAAAAATAATCGTTGTTCGTCATTGATTCTGGAATTTATAAGTTTGAATTTCCGCGCATTATTTGAGAAAAGTACTATACAAGCCTTGGCCGGAACCAGGCAATGCCCCTTTTGCAGGCCGCAGGAGTAATGCTATTCCTGCAGCAATTAGTTAGTGAATTGAGTTTTTTTTTCATGCTTTTGATATCTTAAGGCCTTTATCAGACTGCCTTAGGTGACCTGTTCCGAAAATCAATACGATACTTACTAAGTAGTCCAAGGAAGTTGAGCTTCAGTAGCTAGCAACCTCCGGCTAAGAGATAGTACCTACCTAAACATATTAAGGTTTTATACACATACATATGTAAACTCAAACCTTTATCCCATGGGGGTAGGCAGAAACTACAGAACAAGATTTTATTTTGTTTCCAAATCAGTGTTTTAGCGAATATTGATATTCTTTAATTATATTTTTTTTTACTAAACTTCATAGGACCAGTTTTTAAGATCTTTTTTTCTTTAGGTAAGTACTGTAGTGGCCTTAGTTGAGCCTGCCTTCCGCATGAATCCTCTTTGGATTATGACATTGGCTGATAAGACAAACACTGGTTTTAATTGGAATTTAGAATAGGTGAAAATTATGACGTATAGTCATATTGTTCTATGTCGAGTCAGTAATATTAGCCCTACTAATATAATGTATTGTTGCTCATATATAAGCAAATAAATAACAAGAAGAATCCTGCTGCGTTTATTCTACATATAAACCCCCGAACACACCTCTAAGGCGAGACCCTACAGACAATCTACGTAGTGGCCTGCCTGTGTATCGTGGCTGGTCATTACAGTACTGTAGCTTTTGGAGTTTGTGTATTTGATAACTCATAATTTAAGAGTTTTTACAACGTAGTATATTGACCATGGTTAATTGATTAAAATCGTATGACCGTTTTTAATTCCTTGTAATTAACGAACCTTCCTGTTATGGAGATAAACGGTTTACTGTATAAAAGGTTTATCGTTAAGGCGTTTGATAATAAATGTTTTAAAACCATTCGTATTCTTTTCGGTTTATGCATATTAAGTATTTATGGAGATTCTATGAACAAAGGTAATTTCCCGTAAATAATAATCCTTGTAAGTTCACGAGCAAATCAAACACATTTGGGTCCAATTTCAGTGCTTGCGGCTCGTAAAAATGACATTGAAAATGTTTTTTTTTTTGAATTATTAAAAAAAGGATTTTTTCTAGAAGAACTAAAATCACCAAAGTATTCTTCATATTAGGAAATGAGCATGTGCGTGTAATTTGAAAGTAACATGGAAAAACGAATCCGAAAAACTTCGCAATGTATATTCGACAAAGCAAAAAAAAAAAAGATTTTGGGAGACAACCACAGCACAGAGTATGTCTTGAATTCCTGAACTAACAAAGTATTTTATTCCGTATTCTCAACTGCAACGGTTAAAAAGAAAACTGGATCGGAAGATCGTAGTTTGCGTTAAAACGTTGAAACGCAAATTGCGATTTTCCGATTCGTTTTAAAAAGTTGCCCAGTAGAGTACCTATGCCTTACTGTTAGAATAGAATAGAATAGAAGATTCTTTATTGTACACCATAAAAATTACAGATATAAATGTAGAAATTTTATACATAGGGTGACACAATAGGCGGTCTTATCGCTAAAAGCGATCTTTTACAGACAGCCTTACCCTTAACCTATTAGAACCGCTTTTTATGTATGTTTAACGTTTTTTACTCTAAGCAGTAAGAATTCTTATGGCGCAAAACTCACTAACAAAAGCAAGTGTTACTTTACACAAGGGAAAACTGTTCTACCCATTCTACATTTTACAACCCAAAGTCTTCACTTTGAGTTTTACTTTCAAGATGTAAAACAAAGTCTGCAGCCTCAGCATTTACCTAAACACGGAATCTGTGACATCTCACAGTAGTAAAAGAGTTGTAAAACTTTGCACCCACTCGCGAGCACTGAGCAATCTTGATTATACTGAGAAACTGTAGTAAAATGTTTTTTTTTTATAATTCGAATGTCACACGTTTTTGAAATACTTGCAGGTTTTTCCGAAATCGTAGGTGTTATCATAATGTGTTTGTGATGAGAATATAATAATAATAACCTATCTAAAAAAATAACAGATCATTAGGAATTTCTTGACAAAATCAACCAAATGGAGTTGAATGCGAAAACCTCATGTGGTGAAAGAAAAACGAGTCATCAATGACAGTTGCGAGGTGGACTGCCCATGGTGCGACAGACCTCCTTTTCTGTTAGTCCCAACACTCCATAATGTTCGACTTACCGTATTAACAAAGAATTTAAACCTAAAACGAAGCTTCCCAAAACTAATTACAGAAACATTATCCTTCATTTCTTTTCAAACCCCATCAGAAAGCCATAAGCACGCCGTGCAGGCGGTGCGGGAGTGGCACGGTTAGGGGGGTAGAGGGGGAGGGGAACAGTGCATGCGCCGCGCGTTGCCAAAAATCTAGTCAAACTGGCT
Organism: Fissipunctia ypsillon; assembly: GCA_947568875.1. Classification (NCBI taxonomy): domain Eukaryota; kingdom Metazoa; phylum Arthropoda; class Insecta; order Lepidoptera; family Noctuidae; genus Fissipunctia; species Fissipunctia ypsillon. Next base: position 1,862,411 of record OX387657.1, on the reverse strand, counting down.
CGCTATAGTGCAACGCACTTCTCGATGAATGCGTGCGCGCAACAGAGTGCGGCGGAGTCGAGTTGGATGTGGAAGTTTTGGGTTAGCTTTATGATTGCAATCGCTGGTGCGATTTTGGGGCGGTGTACAGAGACCGTTCTGTAGGGTGCTTACACCCAACGGCCCTCAAGCCATAACAGAGCGCGGGTGGTTCTAGTGATTAGGTAGTTCTAAATTGGTCCCATTGGTAGGTAGTCATCCGAAATAAAATTTGTTCCGTACCATTACTTGCAATAAATGCGTTTGATGTTACCTCTACCCAGTAGATTACTACTTTCATAGATGGCAGATAGTCCTCAGACTAGTCTCACACTTCAGTTCTAGACATGTGCTTCTCGTTTTACTATAAAAATATTCTCTACTATTTAGCTTCTGCCCGCAACTTCGTTCGCGTGGAAGTCGTAAGACACCACAACATACTAAAATAACAGCCACATTTTTATAAAACTTCTCAGTATACTACGTTTCTAGTTTTGGTCTCAGCAGCCAAAATATAAAGGCAGTTGAGCAAGCGACGACGTACAGTTGTCCATGTGAGAAGCAGCTCATCCTGAGGTCGACACCCACCAGCTTTCAGTGGCAATTTCTTATTGCTTGCGAAGTTTTTAGTGAATTAATGAATGCCTGCGTTCTTAGATATGCTACCTAATTACCTAATGACACAACACTGATACACGCATTCTTACAGATTATTCCTGACGAACGGCTATCAGTAAAATAATTTAACAGTAGGTTGTAAACAGTCGCTGAACCGCTATTTGCTTTGGCGAAATGTAATTAAAATAGCCTTCTTATAAATATATTTTATGATTGACTGCTTAGCTCCATAAAGGTATGATAATTATTTAAAAGATTAAATCTGTAACTATCTACTATATTCGTTCCCTATTCAGTCCAGTCCAGCGTTTTTTTTCGCGATTTCTGACTTTTTAGTACTCAAAACTCAGTTGGTCCCATAGAGTTTTTGATCCTCATAAGAAACAGGATCGATTAGCATCAAAAAAGTTTTTGTGATTTACTATTGTCTTGCTGATTGTACATTTTGTTCAAAACCTGTGAATGCAAATCAAAATGTTTCAAAAAGTTAAGGACAGTCCTCTAAGACCATTTTCTTGTAGCGACAACGGATAAGGTTTTATTGCCCCATCTCAAAAAGCCATACGGTATATTATGTCAGGATTGACTGCTTAGCTCCATAAAGGTATAGCGTGATGATAATTTTTTATTTATTTTAAAATTATTAAAAAAGAATTGAGACTCACAAGAGACCCTTTCATTTGATAGCACTGTCCAGTTTGCAAAACTATTTTTATTGAGTACATTTTATAATTTTATCCCCAAAAGTGACCCCTTGTTCAAAATTCATTTATTTAAGTTACATCTCTGTGTTTGGGTCACAGAAATTCATATGTGTACCAAATTTCAACCTATTCGGTCTAGTAGCTTCGGAGGAAATTGGCTGTGACAGACACGAGTGATCCTAAAAAAATAGAAGCAGATATATGAGGGGGGGGGGGGGGGGTTTATTAGTAGGTTATAATTAAAATTGAATTACTCCGGTGATGCTAAACATTTGCAATAATTAACTTGTATAGTAAATGCGATGAGCTATTTTTGTTAATCTAAATTCTTTTCGTGCTATTTGCTCAGTCGAGGTGCAGTAGTGACCTGGAATTGAACATTCCAATTGTTTACATAACAATGGCGACTCCACGTCCTTCCTTCTTCAGGTCGTTAGATAGTCATACGACTCAAGTAGGTGCATCTAAAAACTGCAACTCGATTGGGAGGCTGCGGTGAAGAGGGGAGCGGAGGGACCAAAAAAAAATAAGAGTACGCCAAAATGCGCGGGCGACGACCGGCCAATGACCTGCAAAGTTAGACCTAAGGACCTAGGTCTTAAGTGCGAATGTGGGTGTGAGTTTTTGTTGTGTATTTTTTGTGTTTTATTGTGTACTTTGTGTTGTGGTATGTATGTTGGTAGGTATAGTGGGTATTTCGGGGTTTAATGACTGGTGGGTTTGGTACGTTTGCTATATGGGGAACGAAATAAAATTGTGTTTGCCTCGAAAGAATATTTTAAGAATATAGCTACTCGATTATAAATAAAAAAAAAATCTTCTCTGGAAATAGAGACAAGAAATAACATACAAATAATATTCCGAGTCATTCTGTAAATTAATTGTCTGCATTCTGCATTCAAGCCTGAATTTAGTTATTGCGGAATTAAGATTAAAACTAAATATTTTTAAATAAAATGTTACTAGAGAAGGGGAACCGAACTGCCATCAGCAGACTAATGTATATTCTACACGTCTGTGGGATTCTGCGAAATTACTACCTTGTTGGGAGTACATCATAAGAACTGACTGTCTCGTTGGTCTTGTGGTCGCAAGCGCTACTGCCGAGCATGAGGTTCTGGGTTCGATTCCCAAGTCGGGCAAAGTGTTATTGGGTAATCCGGAATTTCTCAATAGCAGCCCAGAGTCTAGATTTGTGCCCTGTTGACGCAAATAGGCTCGCCCCCTATTACATGGGACTTAAACATAACTGGCGAAATTTGTGTGTACTATAGATGCACTTCTGCCCAACCCTTCGGGGTAACAAGGCGTGATGTTATGTAAAATTTTACTATCATGGATTTCGCTAAGAAACGCCTAATTCTATAACTTATCTGCAGTAGGACTGCACTTCTGGGCAAAGGCCTCTTATACGGAAAACGAACGATTCACTCTATTATTTTTTAGACAAAGCTTATACAATCCATTTAAAGTTATAATTAAACTACGTACAATATCTACATAAAGGGGTACAATAACGAAACTTGAAAAGCACGTGGGCACGTGTTTTCGTCGGCCCTCTGTTTTCCCGCCCATGAGACGGGGCACGCATTATGTACTCTGTGGCTAAGTCTGACGCACGCAGGAAGTGACGTTGGCGTGACACGTTGGTGAGCACGTGGCTATAGATCCCAGCTTTGAAGTACATAACTATTAAAGAGTTTAGGGAAAGAAAAAATAGCTTTTTGTTAGAATGAGTTAATGAATAATTTCACGTCCATAAAATTGCGCCTCAAAAGATTGAGAGGTACTTAAAGATGTTTTTTTTTTGTTTGAAATAAAACGTAAATTTAATTTTTTACTATGCAAACTGATACATACTCGTAAAATTAGAAATGGTAGCCCAATCGAAATATTTTGGTACCTATCAATAATCTATCAATAAGTCTACATTTGCTGATTGTCGTTAATCTCAATAATGTAGGTTTGTTTCTGTCAACTTACATCAATTGTAGTTAGACCACCATGTCTTGATTCGTAAAATGTACCCAATTTTCAGATGCTGCAAGATTAGAAACAACTCGACTTATAATAATTAGATTTGAATCATCTCCTTTATGATATCATAATTTTAAATAACTAATTAAAACTCCACAAGGTTGCTAACACCTGGACACGCTTCATTGCCTGTCAAAAAGTTGAAATACCGAAACACTTATTTTATTTTTACTTTCAAACGCGAATCATAAATATCCCTGCCCAGTGATTTTCAACTCTAATGCAAAGAGGTTAAGCTTGAAGCTATTATTTTTAGTGTTACCTCAATGTATGTTAATGCTAAAGAATTTCTATGTGAGTTGAAATGACGAGGCGACCAATTTTGAACGAACTTCCTCGCTCCCTTCATGTCAGAAATTGTGAAACGAATTAGGGATTTTTTATGTAACGTTAGAGGTCCTTTAATTTTGGTTTGTACCTACGTCATAAACTACAAGAGTTTGCGGAAGCGACACACACTGAAATCGCTTGATTGTGATTATAAATAATAAATCCAAAAAAAACTCAAACTTGAAAATATTAAAAATTCTGTTAAATTAGTTTCAAGTTCTACATAACTTAATAAATAAAATAAAATTCTTATTTATTTCAGGCTAAATTAATTTGTCCATAATTGTTAGTTACATGGTCTTAAATATATGTTAGTATTTCAAACTTTCACAATCATAAAATCAAAGATGCAGGATTTTTTTGTTAACGTTAAATGTAATTAATTAATTCGCAATTAACTCTTCAAACCGAATTTCGAATACAATGCTACAAGGATCTTTTGGCACTTGAATGACATTGACAAGGTGGCGCTGTTGGTAAATATACACGCTAGAATCTTTTAACCGCACCTGAAGGGAAAGTACTGGAGATGGCAAATTTTACTCCAAGGAAACATTCCTTTATTTTTTTAAATAAATAAATCTGCATTCAAAGATTTTTGAAAATTCGCTTGCCACACTTGGGAATCGAACCGGCTAAAATCCGAAAAAATAACACCCTGTACTTTTATGGCATCAATCGATAGGGTCAATCATGAGGATCAAATCTCTTTAACAAACACGATACATTAAATGAAAGGAAATCATGTTAATGTTATGTTAATAACCATTTCAATACCTGGATTGGTACAGAAGACGGCACAATCAGATGGCCTGCGAGATCACCAGACCTCGCCCCTTTACATTTTTTCTATGGGGATTGTTAAAAATCAAATTTACCAAAAATCCTATGCAACTGTAAACGAGTTAAGAACTGAGGTTCACACTGCGATTTTCAATATTAATCACAATTCACTATGAAAAGTTACTGTATCCAACAAAATGGAGCTCATTCCGAGCAACTAATTAAAAAGTAGTTTACCCTTTTTTTCGTTCAATTAAAATAAGTTAAGATTTTGTAGTTTTCCTTTCATTTAATTTATCGTGTTTGTTAGAAATATTTGATCCTTATAATTGACCCTGTCGATTGATGCCATAAAAGTACAGGATGTTATTTTTTCGGATTTTAGCCGGTTCGATTCCCGAGTGTGGCAAGCGAATTTTCAAAAATCTTTGAATGCAGATTTATTTCAAATAAAGGAATATTTCCTTTGAGTAAAATTTGCTATCTCCAGCATTTGGAGTACTTTCCCCCCAGGTGCGGTTAAAAAAATCAACCGTGTATATAAAATTGTTTTGTGAAATGTATTGAAAAAACAAGATGGCGACGTTAGTTCCGTTTTTGCCGCGCGCCAAAAGATATTTTTACAGGTATACTTCATAAGATGAACTGACACCTACATTGCCACTGTCATAAGGTTCAAAATAACAGGACAAATGTCTCTAAAATATAGACGCGCACAAAACATTGATTTCGATCTTTAGGATGTAAGCAACACGGTTTAAATTCGTTTGTTATATGGACGTGGGATACCAGCATATGGGTTGCATTGTTTGACAGGATTATCCGGAGGCTGATGACAGTTGTTTGACATATTTGTATCCCGCTTCTGCTCATCCCTTGCGGCCACAACGTGGGCGAAGGTGAACGATTTGTCAATGCGGGTCATTAGCGGCCCCAAACGAGAGGATAGCTCCTTTGTCAGTGGCCTCAGTTAGTCATTACGAATGCCATCACCATTTGGGTAATAACTGATGTTATTTGAGGTAAAACATGCAGAGGGAATGTTTGTACTTGAATGTGGTAGCTGGCGTTTAATATATTGGTGTTTTTGAGTTGGGACTACAATTGTGAGGAAAACATCTAATGAAGCTAACTTTTAACGATTACCTTACTTAATAAAGAGGATGCTATTATATTCAACCATTTCTTATATTGGTGTCGGGTTCCAGTCTAACCAGACGTGGTTTAACGCATTAAAGGACACTATCCGGCTACAGTAGTAGTAACAATAACACTTCTATTGTGTCTCGTTAGTGTCCCGCAAAGCGCCCCTCACCTGTCGATCGACCGGCGGGCTAGTGGTCGATAACAATAGAAATTCAATTTTGTTTCTAAAGATTTTTTTTTAAATTCGACTTTATTTATTGAAGAAGTTTTAATCGATTTAACACATTTATATTTTATTTATAATATATTCAAATATTTAATTCACTATAACTGAACAAAATATTTACATAATACACTTCTGGACACATCTATTGGCCCACCTTGTATTTTCAGTTTCGTTTGGTCCTAGCTAAAATTTTATATTAGGTCGAGCAAAAAGTTTTTATGCAGTTTTGAACCTGGCACATTCACAATTTCATTCAATAGTCTTTTTTTGAATTTCGAACACAGAATTTAAAGAAACAAAAGACAATTTGGAGCCTGTTTGTTGATATCAAACAATCGAATACTAAGAAAACTTGGTTTTATTGGTTTACTTGGATTTAATTCTTGAAAAAGTGATTGATATCTTTGGTTTTGCAACAAACATTACTTATTCTTAACATTAAGGTGAGGTTCTATCAATAATCTATGGATACTTCACCTGAAGTCGCCGCCCAAGCTGTGGCACTTATTCACAAGAAACGTGAGTGCTCAACTTAATTTAAGTCGATCTGCGGTCCGAAATGTTTATCGGAGGTACCTAGAGACTGGCGGCTTTGTTCGTCGCCAAGGAAGGCCACGATCTCGGGTCACAACTGAAAGGCAGGATCGATTCATCGTGACCACCAGCTTGAGAAATCGTCACCTTACCTCCATTGAGATACAAAACCAACTTCGCGACTTCCACGGAGTATCTGTGAGCGCTCGAACTGTTCGGAGAAGGTTAAAAGAACGCGATATGGTACCACACAAGCCAGCTAATGGGCCCAAACTAATGCGAGCCCACCGAACAGCGCGCCTTCATTTCGCACGCAGTCATTTAAATTGGACACAGCAAGATTGGAGCCGTTTACTCTTTTCTGATGAGTCTAAAATTGTGTTACATGGCAATGATGGAAGGAAGAAGGTCTACCGACGTAAGGGAGAGCGTTTCGCACAATGCTGCTTTGAAGAGAGGGTTGCTTATGGCGGTGGCTCATGGACTGTCTGGGGCGGTATATCCGCGAGCGGCAAAACTCAACTTGAGGTTGTTACAGGACCACGGCTGCCAACATTAAATGCTGAAAGGTACATTCGTGAGTGCTTAGAACCTCACGTGATACCATACGCGGACTATGTGGGCCCAAATTTCCTTTTTATGCATGATAATGCAAGAGCCCATGCGGCCGGCATCGTCAGGGAATATCTTCGGGATGTGAACATCACAGTTATGGACTGGCCAGCCAGAAGCCCAGACATGAACCCCATTGAGCACATGTGGGACGAGCTAAAAAGACGTGTTAGGGCTCGTCAGCCAGTTGCCCAGACGATGCAGGAGTTGAAAACTGCCATAGAAGAGGAATGGGAGATGATCCCTCAAAATTTCATAGAGCGGTTGATAAACTCTATGCCTAATCGTATGAGAGCTGTGGTAGATGCCCATGGAGGCAACACGCGTTATTAAATTAAACCTTTATTTGATAAAACATGTTTTTTATTCAAAAATCAATTGCCTTTAACAAGGCGCATATCCGACTTGTTAGGCGTAGCTCCATGTCGTATGGTATTCTGAATTCAAATTTAAAACAATACGATCGAAAAAGATGGTAAAATGTATCAGGTTTAAAACTGCATCAACAGTTTTTGTTCAATCTAGCAATCATATTTCGGTAGGGGCCATCAAAACCTAAACTCTAAGGTGGGCCAATAGATGTGTCCAGAAGTGTATATAAGCTAACAGACTTAAAATAATAATTATAGTATGTACAAATGTAAAAAAATATATATATATAACCCTTGCACCATCCCATCTTCCTAGTACGGCTGGCTGTGCTGGGGCGGCTGCTGCAGGTGCGGAAAACCACAAAGGGCGAAAATATTCCGATCTTTTTGGGAGTTATATGTTCGAGCCGTTTGGGGTTGAAACACTAGGGCCATGGGGTCCGAGTGCCCACTTGGTTTTCCGAGACATCGCCAAGCGGTTGGTCGACTCTTCACGTGCCCAAAGGGCTGGCCTATTCTTTGGCCAAAGAAGTTCGCCATACAACGTGGCAATGCTGCCAGCCTTTTGGATACTTTTCCTGTTGACAGCGATGTGGACGAATTTTTTCATGCCCTATGATTATATATATTTTTTTTACATTCATACTTTTATTTTAAAGAAAATGTAAACAAAAAATGGCGTCCATGAAGTATTGCATTTTTTAGTCTATGGTTGCCTGTCAATAAATAAGGAACTTCATAGGCGTGCTTATGTCAAAAGTAAAATTAATGGTTGATAAGAGTTTAAGTGGATACAAAGTAAAATAAATGGCTGAAAAGTCATAAGGCTGAAAATATGTACTTGAAATGAACTTGCATTTCGAGTATTGCTATCCTTGGAGCAATTGGTAAACCCCTGGGTTTGTCTCTATGTGTAAATAATTGTCACCCAACTACGGATTGCGCAGACTCGCAATTCTACAGCTCACACATGAGTCTATCGTAATTGTTTAAATTCAAATTCAAAATATTTTATTTCACATAAGCCTACATGCTGGGCACTTATGCTACGTCAGAAGCTAGGCGCCCGGTTCCAATTTGTCGTTTCTTATGGAGAAGAACCGGAAAGAAATTCCATGGTTACTCTTTTAAAAATAATTGGCTTTAAAATGTTTTCAAATTACAGTGTTATTAAGCATGGGAGGACAGTGTATGCCTAGCCATGGGACTCCTGTAATTTACCTGTAACGTTATAAAATAAATCCACCACCAATTTAATTCCGGAATATGAATCTGTGCCCGTTGATGGTAATAGGTTCGCCACATGGTACTTAAATATAACTGGCGATATGTGGGTGCACTCTAGGTACATCTCTGCCTAATCCTTCGGGACCTACAGGCGTGATGTTATATTATGTGTAATTTATTTGTAAAAGGGGCCATCTCTTATTTAATCACGATGTTACTACTTCCAGTTGAAATCTCCAACAGACGAGAGCACTGGTACTGGTGGTGGGGAGGCTCCGGCTGCTAACGGCTCCATCTTCACCATGACCCTGAAGAACAACCATCTGATTGTGGAGACTGAGGAGAGGAATGTAAGTACCAACTTATAAACAACGCGCCACGCGCCCGATGTGTTCTTTACAACATTCATTATCTATTTAAGAGAGATGAATTTTTAAAAATCCTTCCTTAGTGCTCACTTTTGTAATACTATGTATAAGGAACTCTTGTGCAAAGTTTCATGTTTATAAACTCAGCAGTTAATGTGGTGCCTTGCCTGTTAGTAAATTAATTAATTTAACATCTGTCGCATTTTGTCACCTCTCTCGCTCACACGGAACCAAATATTTAAGAATATTAAATGGAAAGATGTTTTTAAAAAAAATGTAATCAATTGGTGAACTAATAAATAATGTTGTATGGTCTGCCGAGATGTTGAGCTTGATTTATTCACAAATAGTGTCCAGAAATTTAAAAAAAATATTAAGTAACTTTTTCTTTAAAGTGTAACTTTGTTGTGTAATGTATTTTATTTTTGTTTATTATCTTCAGTTGTTTCTATGTTTAACTCTTACGCTGTTTGTACCGTTTTGTCAATTTTATACGTAAGTTTTTATAAGTGGAAACTTGTAATTGGCTATCTTCTACATAATACTTCTGACTACTCGAATGTATTAGCTGTAAGTTTTCTTAAAATTAATGAAATAAAATAAATTTATTAGATAATTATTAAAAACACATTTTTATTGTGGCATTTATTTAATTCATCTCAAAAACAGGTCATGATAATTTTTGAACTGAGTTTATTAGATAACACAATAGATAGTGCTTTAATAATTAGCTATTAAATTAATATTATTTATTCGTTCGCCAATTGATTACATTTTTCAAAAAAACATCTTTTTATTTGGCATTTTTAAAAATTTGGTCCCGTGTGAGCGAGGGGGTGACAAAATGTGACAGTCCTCTAAGGATATAAAACCTTTCTTTATAAAAAAAGAAACAAGAATCGTGATGATAAAAGATAAAAATCTTTGTTAAACGACTATTTGTCTCGTTGTAATTGCATCTCCTGGGCCCAACTAATTTATTGCTTATACATAAATGTCAGACTCAAAAAAAAGTGATTGCACGCATAATGGCATGGAATATCAAAGGTTCTAAGTAATTCAGACCCTATTTTTATTAAATTTGACCAAAAATATTTTTGGTCCTTAAAATCTCAAAATTCAATACATGATTATTAGGTAATGTAAGAAATACCATAAAAGTATAAAAGTTTGTTGCAAACCGAACACTAAAATTAACGAGAGTTCCAAAGTACTCTTCCGTATTAGTTCGGGTTAGGTTAGTTAGAAAGTTAGTGTGTACATGCATCCTGGCAGCGATCCGACAACACGCAGGCAAAGTTCGGCAAATACCAGATACAAGCTGTCAGACACTGTGGTTCCTCAGGCATTTCCCGTCGCCGCCTCGGAACACATGGTCGGGAACTTTGTCTTACACCGATCTAACTAAAACTGCAACAATAAAGAGTTTAATAACGGTCCCGCATGACGGGAACCTCGTGAAAGCCGAGAAAGTTAAACAAATCAACTATCTTGACTTAGCTCGCGAGGTTGTCGACATGTGGGATGTGGACTCAGCGGTCATTGTGCCGATAGTCGTATCAGCCATTGGCTTAATTGCCAAGAGCCAACCAACACCTAAGGAGGCTCTCTTTGGCCAGCTGGAGTAAGGGCTTGATTTAGAAAACGGTTCTTCTGGACACGGCTTGCATTGTTAGGAGGTTCCTCTCTCTCTGGAGCCCTGACCGCCGGTAGGCTGGACCCTGTTCCCGATACCGGTGGGCTACTATTTTTATGTTTTGAAATGTTTTTATAATTTGTATGCATAAAGTGAAATAAAGGAAATATTAAGAGTTTACCAATGTAATATGATAAAATTATTGTTTGTTTTTATGTTTGTAAACGAAAACATAAAAGCAGAGTTCAGTAGATTCTTTCACTGGTGGATAACTTCACTGTTGCCGAGTATTATAAGGTGCTTATATATAGAAACGGGCTCCAGTAAATAATAAGTAAATAGTAAGAAAAAATCAAGTCCGTACCGATTGGTACGGGTAAAATAGTCCTGTATTAACGTATGCGCTCACGCATAAAAAGCTGCTAAATCATGATTGTAACCGTTTCTTTCCTATGATCAACCTGCAGCGATCCGTACCAGGAGTCGGGTCCGAAAACTCGCTTCTTTATGCAAGCACCCCTATGATATATTTTATCTTATAACAGATATTTCACGCAGACGAAGTCGCAGGAAGAAGCTAATCGTAAATATCATAAATAGACTAGGCATCTGTTACAATGTTACTATAAAAAACTAACTTTCGTGTAAAATCAGAATCAATGTTATTTTAAGCAATAAAGACACTTCTTTCGTTGAATTTTGAATACCAGAATATGTAAGCATATTTATTTTAGTGTAACTACCTAAAGAAGTCAACTGTATCTTTTCAGGACATCACCAAAAACGGACGAGAAACGAAGATGAAGTATTCCCCAGACAACGATGGCATCTTCGTGGTTGAGGTCCAACAGTCAGCAGTGTACAGATCGAACACCAAGGCCATTCACAACTCCCCTCCCCACGACCCTCAAATCTCTACCAACCAGGCCCTCATCCACCGTGTCCCCGAAGAGTTGGAGAAGAAGATAGAAGAAGACAGCGAAAACTGCAGCGGGAAGTACGAAAGAGACAAAGCGCTAGCTTTGTCTAGTACTGGTCTTTCAATTTCTGACCTCAGTATGTCGTCAATTGGCTCCCATAATGTAAGCTACTCTTACAGCAGTCAGATGGGCTATGAGCAAGGACGTTTCGGGTATCCAGTCTACGCTGGCTACGACACATCAAAAGACGATGTTCCAGAGGGAATAGTCAACGACAACTCGCAAGAGCCTTTGATTACTAAGACCCCTACAGACCCTGATAAACCTGTCGTAACTGCAGCAATATTCAAGCAAGATTCTATCATAGGCAGCGAAGCATTGCAAGGACCAGGATACTGTATCGAAGGCTCAACCGACGGACCATTACTATCAGATGTTCAAGCCAGAGAATACAGCTTACAACACCTTCACGATCAGAAGAAACTGGAGAATGGTGTAGCAGTTCCTGTGGCAGAAAAAGTCGAGGGTTCGAAGTCTTTAAACCGAGCTGACAGTCTTCCCGTACGGTTAGAAGAAGAAGAAGCAGAAAAAGTACCGATGGAAACTATTAAAGAAGACGACGGTTCTGGGAAAGATAACATGAAGGGTAAGAGAGAATCATTGCCAATTATAAGGACAGATATGTATGAATCAGTTCGGGATGTGATTCTACCTTCAGGGTCTCCGAAGTTTGAAAAGCTGATGAATGAAACATCGCCGGGAGACGGCGCGTACGACTCGCCCCCCATGATCACTATCACAGAAGAGAGTGAATCCAGCAAGTCTGATGGTACGAGTTAATTCAGCGCTCGGTTTTATGTATATATATAGTGTGGGTCAGGTGGTTTTTGATGTGTTGAGGTGTGGCGTCAGGGAGAGAGACGACGAAAAATACCCATGTGGTTTATTTTGCATGGACATTTTTCCAGTCTACCGTGTATTCTACGCTCTGTCAATTTGATTCAAGATTCAAAGCAGTTTTGTAATTTTCTACAAGAGGTAACACTTTGATAAAATCTTTAATTGAGAAGTGGTCTTCTTTCTCACTGACACCGCATGTCCTAGTAAATAATTTTGTAAAATCTATGAAATAGTCGTAAGCTTGAAGTCACCTCGTTGTTTCAGTTCAGTTCAGGATCAGCCACTAGTAGCCCTTGACCATTCTGTGTGTCGCTCCGTAGGTGAATTTGTATAAATTAGATTACTGTTGGTATATTTAGATGATATGATTTTTTCGTTCGAAGTATGAAAGAAAAAGACAAACATGTTGCGCCGACCCCTAGTAAATTGGATAAGGACAGGAGAATAATAATGATGATGATTACCTTTGACGGTTTCTTAAATTTAAATCTACTTATTTAAGAATACTTGATAATACAGTCTTAGAAATGCATACAGAAAATTTGTTGGTTAATGGAATTGCCATCAAGCGTAAGGCCGTTGATCTTAGAAAGGATTTTGAGTAGGTCATCGTTGAATAACTTTAAATATATTATGGTACCTTTGTGGAAGTTTTCAGAAGAGATTGCAAGGCATATTGAAATGTTGCATATTCCTGAAGCTAACTTTCAATGGATGCTAGAAAGGCGATATCAGTATTAGTATCGCTTCTCGTTTCATCCTTAGGAATACTCTATCGGTACCAGTAGGTTTCGATACCGGCTTTATAGTATACATTGACGAGTTTGACGACACAGTTATCGTTATTGAGATTAATATGTCATCTAAATATACCAGTGCTTAGAGGATAAGCATGGACTTTGAAACATGTGATCAGATGAATTTCGACGGTGAAATGTTAAAGGTGAAATACATAGAATACAATAGAAAATGCAGCCTGTTAAAATGATAACGCTCCTTTGGCTTTGTCGTAGGTCGGATAAAAGGATTGTATGATATAAACTTTATTAACACAATGTTACCTAATTCCATTCATTCCAGACATTCCATGCTTTTCTTCAACGCTTTGTTTAATCGTATGTTAGGTTCAATATCCAACAAATTTTCGACATATTGGGACTAAAAGTCCTTCTTTGTGATATGCTTGAAAAATCTTTACAGTTTCTTTTTATCAGACTACGGCGAAGTAGCATTCTATGTATGTATGTTTGTATTTATGTATGTTCCACCGTAGCGCCTAAACTGCTCATCTGATTTTGATAAATGAGGTGTCAATCGTTTCGTTATTATGTTTCGGGTGACATGGGCTACATTTTATACGAGTATGTACGAACCAAATCAATATGACGGATGTTACATCCAAAAAAGTGGTTCTGTATTTTTTGTGCTACTTGTAATTTCTCTTTGACATTTAACCGTGGACGTTACTATAGGAAGGCGTTTCCTTGATACTATGTACACTTCTGGAGCTAGACCACCACCTCTTAAAGCAGTATTATTATAATTATTGTAATCTTACTTGAGTGTGGGAAAGAGATGGAGCTAGACGTCCTGTATAGCTTCATCTCTTTCTCACACTGAAGTAACATTAAAATAATATAGCTTTAAGAGGTGGTGGTTGGCCCCCAGTTCTTCATCGTTGTGGCCAAATAGTTGTATATGTATAGTTAAGTGATAGTAGAAGGAATGTTGACATGGTTACCACGAGCAAGATTATTACTATCAATATCAATTTTGAAGTAAGTAAATGTGGTTTGCTTGTGGTCTCGTAAATGCTGAATACGTAGGTGATAGAGTACGCACAATTTCAATGAGTATATCTGTGTAATTAATTTTTCTTAGCAGTTAAGGGATCGTCAATTTTTTTTAATGTATAGTCACAAGCATAAATGCCGTACACTTACGTAAGATTCAGAAGTAATTTTCTCATAAAGTATCGAGTGATACGAACATGGTATCCTATTCTCGAAACCATACTATTATGAAATAGGTCTTTTCTCAAAGTTGCAATCGTTATTTTACGAGGAAATCGCTTTTAAATTTTGCGTGAGTGAAAGGTTTCTAAGCTCGTGACTGCACTGCCATCTATTACTCAATATCTTCTGTTTCTGAAGCTATGAGCTATGGGTAAGACAGTCTTGATGGATTAAGAATGGAGAAAAATGCATACATTTAAAATGCCCGCAGATTTAGATTTGTAAATGTTCTCGTGAAGAAAAGTAGTGTAAGTATGTGATACTGTTTCTCTCAATCAAGTGATGACCCTGTCAACATTCCACGTCTGCATTTACACCAAATTTCGCTACTAACTAGAGTAAGATACTTATTGTTACAAATTATTTATAAATTAAGGAATTGAGATTCAATATTCAAGGCTCTTTTCAGTTGTATTCGTATAGTTTATAAATATTATAATTAATACAATATTATTTTGTTAGATATTAAGAAACGTTAGTTTTGCTCAGTTTTTAAAATTATTTTAAAACTTGTGATAGAATTTATAGATATTATGAAAATGATGTTTTTCTGTAAAGTTGGCTGTCAATTACAGTGTAGTGTTCAATAATTTAGGTATTTCAAATATCACAACATCTACTTTAAAAGTAGGATCATTCGCACCGATTTATCTATCCATAGAAAGCTAGTAGGTAAGTTTCCGGATCGACGGACCAAATAATATTATACAGGGTTATTTTAAATTGGCTAGCTAAACTCCGCAGACGCGATGGGTATCGATATCTGAACATGATAAAACAAAAAAAAATATTAAATTGATGATTTTTTTGTGGCCCATCGACCGCAGTTATTGTAGTCACTTGAAATATCAGTTTTAAAAAATCTGTTTTTTATCGGTATATAAATACTATAAAACATAAGAAAACTATTTTTCACAACGCATACTTCAAGTAGCAACAGTAACAGCGTTCATTGACCTCCCAAAAAAACTTCAATCTTTTTATTTTGTATTTTATCGTGTTTAGATATCGATACCCATCGCGTCTGCGGAGTTTAGCTAGCTAATTAAAACTAACCATGTAGAGCGGATTTCATAATCTGCTCTATTACTTGTTTATGAATGCCCATATATATATAATTACAAGCAGTTAGCCCGATGGGATTTACCATCCCCTTAGATCCCCTGTTTAACCCCTTTAGGGGAGGAATTTACATAAATCTTTTCTTAGTGCTCATGCACTTTCGTTAAGTAATGAACTCTTGCGCAAAATTTCAAGCTTCTAGACCCAGCGGTTTAGGCTGTGCGTTGTCTCTCAGTGAATTCAAGATTTTTATTAAGTACAGATATCAGCTCATTATCTCCTTCTGAGAGGATTTCTCATCTCAACACACACACTTCCTTTTTCTCTGGATTTTTTGACTTAATGATACTTTTAGAAGCTCTCATGTGTTGGCAAAGCTAACCGTTAGTAGCTTTAGTAGTAGGCTGTTATGCTCACGAAGGAAACTGCATGAAGTTTACGTTCATGGGTATCACTGCCGATGTTACACTGTAGTCAACAGCTGCCTTTATATTGTATTTAGTTTGAGTATTAGTGCCGTCCGCGAGACAAACGAAATGTTTACGTGCCAAACGAACCTTTATGAAGAGTTAAACTGAACTAAACTAGTTGTACGGGTTATTAGAAAGTGACGACGCACTTCAATCAACTCAGCCTATCGCAGTCCACTGCTGGACATAGGCCTCTCCCAGGCTGAGCCCAAAAATGTACGGGCAGTTTGTCCGTACACTGAGATGTAGTATGTAGATTGTTGATGTTTCCTGTGGCGATCGCAGGGTCCGAGGGATTCTCTACGTACGAAATTGTGCGCCTTCTCAATCTGACTGGGGCAATCCGCTTGTGTTAGACCAGCCAAACCGATTCGCTACCGTAAATAGAAACATTTCGTATCTGTGAGGCTTGCAGGACTGTTTGATACAATAATGAAGATCCGGCTCGAAGGACCAAAAATCACCCTGTCTTCTGCCTTTCGCATCCAGTCTGTACCAGCCACCTTTTTAAGGTCGTCATCGTCGCGGGGGAGCATCCCACACTACAACATAGCCAGCCCACTGCCACTTCAGCTTGCTTACTCTGCAAGCTATGTCGGTAACCCTGGTTCTTTTCAGGAACACACCTATCGACGTGGAATCGGCTTTAGCTGGTTAGAAAGAGCCATGCAATAAAAGCGAAAAAGAAGCCAAGCGTCTCGCTACTGGTCGGAAGACGCACCTCGACACCGATCTGAAACGAATTTGAATTTCCGATCGCCGAAAAGACCGTGATCGGCTCAAGCCGACTCCGCGTCGATTTAATTTAGCAATTAGGCAAGCAAGGTGCCATACTAGCACGTGATAATTTATGGTCAAATTAAAATGAAAGATTTGATAATAATGACAAGTTCAGTAGGTACGATCAAAGCTTTGATAGTAGGTAGCGTGACGTCATAGTGAATAAGGGCTATAAGTAATAGCATACCATCACGCCTGTTATCCCCGAAGGGTTGGGCAGAGGTGTACCTAAACCCACAACGACATTTCGCCAGTTATGTTTAAATCCTATGTAACGGGGCGAGCTTATTGCCATCAACTGACCACGAATCCAGACTCCGGGCTGCTACTGAGATATTCCAGATGGAAAAACCCAATAACTCTTTCCCTGGACTGGGAATGGAACCCAGGACCTCATGCTCAGCAGTAGCGCTTGGGACTACTAGACGAGCGAGGCAACCTAAGTAATACAGTGCTCTAAAATGTAATCGAGAATTAGAAATCTGGTCTTTTGATCTTCGATTAACCGAAAATTTGAATAACCCGTAAAACTAGTAAGAATGAAATATTCGCGTTAATTAATTAATTATGAATTAAATAAATTATTGTTTCGTTGTAGGCTAGTTGAAAAGCTAAGAGTTTGAAAAATATAAATAGCATGTAAGTGATAACTAATGTATGTAAATGAATTTAGTTCGCATTCATGATTTTAATATTTTATTTGAAGTTACTTTTATAAAATAAATTTAAAGTGATTTGCGGAGTGCGTGTTTTATTTTTGTGTTCAGACCTAATTAAAATAATATTATTTCTTACAAGAGCTCGACATCTTACCAGCATCCTACGGTCAATCAAATGTAATGTGATGCTTTATAATTATCAGATATCTACTAACGATATTTTACCAAACAAGCTATTATATGAAAGAGCAACATAATTATGAAAGACGGATCAGAAAGGTCATTCGCAACGGCGTGCGTGTATGACCAGGTGTATGAACGTAAACAATGCAAAAAGAGTATTATTACGATCTTAGTAGGTGGCGTTCTATAGTTTCTAGCTACCCCCATGAGATAAAGGGCTTTGTGATTTTATGTAGGTATGTATGACGGTTCTAGATACTAAAACGCGTTCTTGTTTAGTATATCACCTATTCCATCCGAATTTCTCCGTACAAAAGACGAACTCAAAAACGAATCAGGGTCGTAAGACACAGTAGTTAGTTCAGAAAAACATAGATGGCGCTAACATAGCATTATCGACTTAATTTTCGAAAGATTGTGGTGCATACATATAGCACCATCTAGCGGGGGGTGAGAGAACTGTGAAAAGCCAGAGTGATAGTTAGAAAGGAAGAAAGCACGGTTATAGGAACTTTTTCTTTTCGTTCGTGAAACGTTCCGGAAAATTCAGGGAGATGGCGTGTATTTTCAACTGAATGCTTCACGCTAGGGTCTTGCAGGTTAGGCTGATTTGAATAAAATGGAATCATGATGTCAAAATGTTCGTTAGTACGAATATTTCTGTTATACCTACTAGTCAAAAAGTTTGTAGGTACAGATTGTTCAACCGAACTATATAAATACTTTTTTTTTATTTTAGAAATACTATGGGACGTAGATATAAATAAAATCTTCTTAACTTTTTTGCATTTTGCAGGTCAGCGTCCGGTTGTAGGTTGATCAAAATATGATTCACGATCGTAACAAATATGTATTTACAGAATTATAATCATTATAATACATAAAAAATAAAATAAAAAAATTAATATTTTTTTTTTTATTATAATCATCAATACAACTCTCGACTCACTCTACGTCTTTCAACAACTCTTAGTTGTTGAATATATGAGTTTAATTAAACACCAAAATTAAACACAGATGAAATTCGAACTACTTATTCAAAGAACAAAGATCACAGTTATATATTTCTAGGTATTGGTTCTCTTTTGAGGGTTTCCACTACTGTAACCGTACTTAAAGTAATTAAAACATAAGACTCGTCCTTAGGAACGTTTTTCTTTGAAATTGTGAAAGCTTGGTGAAATGCTAAGCTATGAACACGAAGCTTCGATTTTTGTTAAAATAGATTTTAATGATGTCGTTATGAATCGGTCATTAAATTATAATCTGGTTGCATGCAGTTTTTGAACAAGCTACCCACATAATTAGTAGATAAAGAGTCTAACATAGCCAGTAGGGATGATGCCTGGGTAAAAAAAAGGAATTCTATTTAGTCCGTCAGTCAGATAATAAAAAAAAATATTAGACACGTATTTTTTGCTTTATCATATTTACAAAACATGACTTAGATAAAACGCATTCAAATTGGTGAGTGGGGACTCGCTACGTCACAACTCAGTATAAAATCTAGCAAGGCGTGACGTCATGCCACATTTTAACTCTATGTATGGCCGTAATCTTTTGATTACGTAAAAACAAATACGTGTCCAAGATTTTTTAATAATCTACCTGACGGACAAAAAAAACATTTTAGTCATCATCGTTAAAGAAAAAAAAAAATTGACGATGGTTGCTGCCATGTATATACATAGTATTACCAAAGTTCAATTCTCGTTACTGGAAATTATCAGAAAGTGGTGATACAGACCACTATTTTCTTAAAAACTTTTCATTTGAATAAACCTAGTCTCAGTTTACAATTCGTCATAAAATAAGCCCATTCGCGTCATGGAAATGGTTTCAATGTTTTGTATTCATTAGTAATATACAATACCAAAACACCTGTAGCTATTAAAAAGTGAAATCGATTTATAATAACAAAAGTACCATTCCGAAAAATTTAGATCAAACCACTAACTGTGCTAAAGTATGTAATTTTAGGCGTTTATCAAAGAATTGTGTTTAATTAAATACAGCCTAATTTAAAATGAAAATCATTACCAGTAACTAAGTCGATTGCAAATTTTTCACGGTGAAAGAAAATAAACTTAACTCAAAAATGAAACTTAACTCAAAAATGACCATCGCAACAAAAGATTACCAACAACGTAATGAAATACAATTTTAATATTATTATGCGTTAAACTTTCGCAGAATTTGCAAAATAAGGGAGATAAATGTTGTTCCCCGCAACACACCAGGAAGTACCTCCAAAAATAAATTATAAAAAAATACACGACGGTTATTTATACCCGCGCGTATGTTTGGCATACCCCTCGTTTGACTACGTACATTTTTATTCCCCTGGACCGCAGTAAACGGGAAAATAGGTCAAACAACCGCCTGCCGCTCAAACGCGGAAAAAATTTAAACTGATAAAAAGACATTAGCCCCGTCACAAACATCACAACTACCCTCATCTCGCTGCTATTGATTCACTGCGGATAATTGAGTACACGCGTGTCACCCCCTCACGACACCCCCACACACCCCCTCATCACACCCCCACACACACGCGTCGCACCTCATTTGATTACAACAGAAAAAGCGGCGAAAAATCGAGTAGATGCGATGCAGTAATCTACCCGTTGCCATAGCAACCGATATTAACGCGAGGGGGGTACATCACATAAATAGATTCCCACATAAGTCCGATTCCACACACGCGCCCCCACTCACCCTCTACATTTTTGTACAGTGTTAAAATGCCTAAAACCACCCCACCCGAGTTTAAAAATGCCGCGCGGGCCTCGACGCAGATTAGCTAAAACTACGTATTTTTTACCCCACCGAGAGGGATCTGTTTTCTCTTTTGCCCGCTTGCTAACTACCGAAATGTGGGGGGAAGGGGGGGCTAGGGGTCGAGGGTACGGAAAACTTTGTGTTTTAAATATGTCCGAAGGCACGCATTAAAACCGTTTGCGAAATACGAATCATTAGTGTGTTGTTTTACCCTTTCGCCGTTTTATATTTTTGTTTCGTGTTACCTTTTTATTTTGGGATGCTGCCTAGTGCCTGCTTGCATTGCTGGTCAGGAATAGGATTATAACTGGGTATGAGGTACGCTAGTGAGTCTTGTAGGACTGAGAGAAACGGGTATGAGGTACGCTAGTGAGTCTTGTAGGACTGAGAGAAACGGGTATGAGGTACGCTAGTGAGTCTTGTAGGACTGAGAGAAACGGGTATGAGGTACGCTAGTGAGTCTTGTAGGACTGAGAGAAACTGGTATGAGGTACGCTAGTGAGTCTTGTAGGACTGAGAGAAACGGGTATGAGGTACGCTAGTGAGTCTTGTAGGACTGAGAGAAACGGGTATGAGTTACGCTAGTGAGTCTTGTAGGACTGAGAGAAACGGGTATGAGTTACACTAGTAAGTCTTGTAGGACTGAGAGAAACGGCGGATCTATTCTGTAAAAATCTCACCATGATAACATAGGTGAAGTGAGCTGTCAATCCCATGCATGAGGTGGAATGATCATTTCAAGCTCACTTCACTCACAGGCGCCTCTTTCTTACACCACAATGAGGGTATTTTGACAACGACATGAGCTGTGCCAATATCAGGGAAGAAACCCATGTGAGTATTAAGAAGGATAAGTCAGAGTGTGGTCAGCAGGGCGAGGTGATAATAGTGACAAGATCAGGACGACTTTCTTGATGACGAATCACTGACTGACATGATATTTACATTTTAATTATTGCTGTAACCTTGTTTTCATTTGACATTTTTGTATTAATATGACATTTTTACTGTAATTCAAAAGATTTGACATTAATTTGTATTTCATATTGTTATTTAAAATTGTAATTATTGTAAAATTGTACTTTTAAATGTGTGTAAATTAAATATGATTTGCATGCCTATGTGACGGTAGAACATGGAGGGTTATTATAAAAAAAAAAACAGGTACTAATTACTCATGTTTGCAAACTAATAATTAATGATGATAAAAATGATCACTTCTTCGTAGTTTTTAATACATTCAATAAAAGGCATACAAATAATTTAAATAGTCCGTATTTTCCAGTAACCTACAGATAGTTACAAAAACTATCACCGAGTTACTAACTTGGTGCCATTACCTCAATCATAGTTATATCAATCTCCTTTGTGGCTTAAAAAGCCACCATACTATTTAGTCTTTAGTTTGCCTACATAGTTGTATAAATACGACTTATGGTGAACCGCCATTGAGAGGGGAGTCTTGAAAGATCCCTTTAAGACTGAAGGGGTGAAACAATGGTTCGAATGATGTGGATTTTGGGTTTTGATACCAATGCTAAACTATACAATTGCTCGGTGCCATGCAATTGTATAATTTAACATTAAGACAGTAAACATATTCCCCTTATAAAACGTTGCTTAAAGTTAAGAGATGTTTCAGAGTTTCTTGCCCGTTCTTCTCCATTAAGAACCTACTACGTTTTGGAATCGGCACCTAGCTTCATATTTAATGTGACTGACCGATCTCTTGACAATTCAAAAGTGCCTGTAATTGGTTTAATTGAAATAAATGCTTTGAGTTTGAGTTTAGACGTCAAAATGTATGGACATGCGGATGCTAATCGTACCTTAAATTTAAGCAACGTTTATAAATAAGGTGGTTAGTTTTCCTACTTCGGCTATTTGTAGTGAGAACCTTGTCTACACAGGTGTACCTTACATTGTACAGACGTCAACACATCAAGCTACTACAAACTGTCAAATTTCTTTAATAGATTTTCAACTTTATCGCTAAAGTATTAGGTTCAAGGTTAATTGGGAAAATTTGACAGTTTCGGGTAGCTTGATGCGCTAGCGTCTGTACAATGGTTCTTAAAGCGATGAACTTCTCGTGACAATTATTTCCAGGAGACTGTTGATTGAATATTTTTGTCAAAAGTGCTTTTCAGTTTGTTTATGATCACTAAACGCGTCTGGCTGAAAAAATGTCACGTTTTTCCTTTCCCTTTAGAAGATTTGACGATGAAATACTGTATTTTTATGAGTCTACATACATACATAACATCATGCCTGTATTCCCTGTAAGGGTAGGCAGAGGTGTACCTATAGTACACCCACATTTCGCCAGTTATGTTTAAGTCCCAAGTAATAGTGGGAGAACCTATTGCCATCAACCAGGCACAAATCCAGACTCCGGGTTGCTACTGAGAAATTCCAGATTGAAAAACCCAATAATACTTTGCCCGACCTGGGAATCGAACTCAGGATCTCATGCTCAACAGTAGCGCTTGCGACCACTAGACCAACGAGGCAGTTTTATGAGTCTAAGTAATTTTAATTCAACTACTTGAATGTCTATTTTTCTATCTAATCTATTTTTTTACTCATTATATTCTGCTCTAAGTTATGGCTGATTCCTATAATTTACGGACGGTTATCGGGTAAAATTAAGACTCTTGCATCTTTATCAATAATGAAGCAAAGACCTCACAGCTTTGCATAGAAGACCATTCTCATATGGGAGTAGCTATCACAGGTAAAATTAGCTTACGAATCTATTTACATGCCCAGTTTGGTAATAAAAAAAAGCTACCATTGGTAAACAAAACGATTCGTTATTGTTTATAGGACCCGAGCATTAGTTGACTTAACGCTAAACACATTACTTTTCCTTGTTCAACTCGGAAGCCAAAAATATAAATAAATTAAATATTAGTTTTAATTTCAAACTGCAATAGCAAAGCAGTGATAAATTATTTTCAGTTGTGAGCGCCACCCTGCTTAAAAACGCGGGTACCGCAACCCTCCGAATTTAAAATGTCGCCCGGAACACATCACGGATTAGCTAAAACTACGAGTGTTTTATATTCTGTCTCTTTCTCTCCTTTTTAGGAATGAAAAGCGTGGTATAATTGGTTTTGGGGATAGGTAGAGTGCTTTTGATCCAACTACAATAATGGAGGAGGTTCTATTTTTTTTAAACAGTGTTGAATCAAGAATTTGGTTAAATTATTGTTTTTGAGTCCTGGATATCTATAGTAAATTGAATTATGGTGTGTTATATTTTATGTGTGACAATGTAAGGCAGAAAAGGTAGCCTGCAATTAAATATTGTATTATCGAACCTGAGTTCTTTCAGCTAGTGCAAAAAACAATACAGTTTTGCTACTATCTCAATGAGCATTGCATCATGAAAAATAGATCATATACGTTTCTAATTTACTGAAGATATGATGCACAAAAGAAGCCACCTTAAAAAAAAAATGCAAATGACAAGCGTTAATGAGGGTTTTCTGAAATGACGTTCACTAGGTGGCAGCACTGTGACGTCAGCTCCGGGCACCTGGCAAAAGTGTCAAAACGCCTATATTTTCTTTAGTCGTGACTGAATGATGAACGAATGATGAACGTCATCACATATTTTATATTCATTGTCGAAATGGATGACCTCTTGTCAAAGTGGCGCTAACTGGTGGTAAGAATGTTCATGAAAATCCTCATTGCCGATTTATATACTGAATATGGCTCAAGTTATCTAGAGCTAGGTTCACTGTATTCTAAAACTTTATAATCTTACTAATAATATTAATATTGTTGCCAATAAACCTGATATAGTGGTGGTGGATCGAATAGAGCAGTGCACAATGATTCTTGACATAACGGTCCCGCATGACGGGAACCTCGTGAAAGCCGAGAAAGATAAACAAATCAAGTATCTCGACTTGGCCCGCGAGGTTGTCGACATGTGGGATGTGGACTCAGCGATCATTGTGCCGATAGTCGTATCAGCCAACGACTTAATTGCAAAGAGCCTCGACCTAAGGAGGCTCTCTTTGGGCAGCTGGATTAAATGCTTGATTCAGAAAGTGGTACTTCTGGACACGGCTCGCATTGTTAGGAGGTTCCTCTCTCTGGAGCCCTGACCGCCGGTAGCTTGGACCCTGTTCCCGATACCGGTGGGCTACTATTTTTTATATTTTTAAATGTTTTTATCCTTTTTTATTCTAATATTTAAAAATATAATTTATATGAATTTATTGAAATAAAGAAAATATTAATATTATAAACGCGCAAACGCGAAAGTTTGTGAGGATGGATGTTTGTTACACTTTCACGGAAAAACTTCTGAACGGATTTGGATGAAATGTGGCACACAGATAGTTTATAACCTAAATTAACATAAGGAATACTTTTTATAGGCTCGCCCCCTATTACATGGGACTTAAACATAACTGGTGAAATGTGGGTGTTACTATAGGTACACCTCTGCCTAACCCTTCGGGGAAACAAGGCGTGATGTTATGAATCCTTTTTATTCCGATATACCTACGGAATCGAGACGCGGGTGAAACCGCGGGGCGCTGTTCGTAAGTTTATACGTAGGGTGTTCTGAAAGTCTTGAGATACATAATAATACTAAGGCGAATGGCCGCCGCGAGCGCGTCGTTTGATTGTTTATGATATGATATACGTTAGTGTCAGTTGTCATTTGATTGCATTCAGTATTGTCGCAGATCGTGTTCGAACAAGTTCACTATAGTGGCTTCGTGGACGACTATCGAATATCGCGCAATTTTGCGTTATAACTTTTTACGTGGATTAAGTCCAGAAAACTGTTTAGAAGAAATGAAGCCTATACTTGGTGATGACTGTCCCTCTCGTGCAACCGTCTACAGATGGTACAAACAGTTTGAGCGTGGCTGTTTTAACCTAGAAGACGACCCGCATTCAGGACGACCGGCTGAAGTAGTTACTCCAGAAAGTATGTGTGCAGTTAAAAATTTTATTGAAGCTGACCGGCGAATAACCTACCGGCAAATAGAGTCCTTACTGCAGATTGGCTCAGCAGCGTTACATTCAATTATTCACCATCATTTAGGTTATAGAAAAGTTTGTACTCTTTGGATTTCACATAAGCTTACCGATGAACAAAAGGAACAGCGAGTTAAATGGTGTAAAAAAATATTGCAAAGTTTGAAAACAGAAAATCTAAAGACATCATTTCAATCGTCACGGGCGATGAAACGTGGCTTTATTATAACGACGTGCCCACAAAGCAGCAAAATAAAATGTAGGTGATAGAAGGCGAAGAAACTCCGAATGAAGTAAAAAAATCAAAGTCGATAAAAAATAAAATTACCGTCCTTTTTTTAGGTATTCGGGGGATTATTAAACAAGTAGTTCTCCGTGAGCAGAAGACTGTAAACGCTGCTTGGCTCACCACTGTCTGCCTTCCTCAACTTATTCAGGAATTCAAGAAGCTTCGTTCAAAGTCACAACTCTGCGCCTGGTATCTTCATCATGATAATGCTCCGGCACATCGTGCTGACGTTACAGGCCAATTTTTGCGAGATAGCGGCTTGAAACTTCTTGAACATCCGCCTTACAGCCCAGACTTGGCTCCATGTGACTTTGGACCGTTTCCTTTCGTGAAAAGTAAATTGAAAGGGGAAAGATTTCGGGACCTTTACTTTCGGCCTGGGACAATATATGTGCGGAAATTCCTGAACAGAAATGGAAAGACATATTTAGTGATTGGTTTATAAGGATGCAGAAGTGTATTAATTGTGGGGGCAATTATTTTGAAAAACTGTGTAAAATAAAGTTAAATCTCAAGACTTTTCAGAACACCCTACGTATATTATGTTGGTATTAGGAATTTATAAGGGGATCTGTAGAAATTAAAGGATGAGACCCAAAAATATCTAACAACTCGAAAAACAAAATCAACTCTGGCCATCTTTATACCAGTCAACATAACGGAAATTTCTAAAAACACATTTCTTTTCCCTCCACGTACTCAAAAACTATCAATACTTCAAATTGATAGCATGGTTGTCTATAAAAGTCCCCCTAACCTACATTCGACCCTTCTTCACATTATATTAGTATTTCTACCACATTTCTTACGGCAGAACAAAGTTAGAATTATTTAAAAGATATCGAAAATGTTTCATATTTTAAGATTTTTATTTTAAGTTTTTGTCTTTTGAGATTTTTTGTTTTAAAGAACATGATTGTTGGAAAAATGAGAGTGTGGTACTATGGGCACACCTCTGCCAAACCTTTTGGGGAAACAAGGCGTGACGTTATGTTATGTTAAAATGGTTATCTCAGGTTTAACTGAGTATCTTCTGATAGAAAACATTTGATAGCATTATCTCAGGAATTAATTTAGCTACCATGTATTTAAATGGTTACAGGAGCTCGTGGCTAAGTAATAACAGTTGCACGGGTCGATCAATCAGGTTAAGCTACGCTTGCCGGGGTTGGTCTGTGGATGGGCGACCATCTTTAAATACTGAGACTCCCCCGTGCCTCGGAAAGCACGTTAAATCGTTGGTCCCGGCAGTCATTCGTGAATCTTTGACAGTAGTTACGGGTCGTCAGAAGCCCGAAAGTTTTATAACCAAGCTCACCATGGGGTATCGTATCACCCAGTAAAGTGGGTTGTGTAGATCAGATAGACAGTCGCTCAATGTAAAATACTGGTATTCGGCTGCATCCGGTTATGCAGGAAGCCGACCCCAACATAGTTGGGAAAAGGCTAGGCAGATTGTATTTAAATGGTTTAAATATCCAAGTACTTTAGTAAGCTTACATTAACTTACTGCAGTCACTCTTCTGTCTCTGTAGTAGTGTAGGTATGTGTGTGTGTGTGTGTGTGTAGGTGTGTGTGTGTGTGTGTGTGTGTAGGCTCAATATGTAGGTACTTACTAGTACGTATAGGTGTACCTCATATAACTTTGTGAATAGATTAGCCAGCCAAAAAGATTTATAGCGTAACTGATTTCTTACGCTAGATTTTTAGGATTCCGTACCCGAAAGGAGCCAAAATTCATGCAACATAGAGAAAAATTGTTATTTTAAGGTAGATAGATATAATAGGTAAATAAAATTGTTATGATAAGGTTGTTTGTAAGTAATATTAGTTCATAGTTGTTAATTTTATTAAAATAAGTACATAAATACCCACCATTAAATACCATTAATGTTTACTAATTTGCATGCCCTAAACAGGCAAAATATGGACTGTGCATAAACCACCAATTTTGATATCTGGTAAAACCTGTATTTTTCAGCAAATACATTATTCTTATTCTTATAGGGTTCCGTTTCAGCGGAGGTTTAGTAGCCTCTGCTGTCCGTCTGTCTGTCAGCGGGCTGTATCTCTTAAACCGTAATAGGTAGACAGTTGAGATTTTTATAGATTGTGTATCTCTATTGCCATTATAACAATAAATAATAAGAATAAAATAAAGTTACAAATTAAATGGGGTCCCCATACAAGAAACGTTTTTTTTAAGCTGAAGTATTTTTATGAAATAATATGTAGTGTTAAAAATTGTACGGTGGTACGGGACGCTTCGTGTGCGAGACCGACTCGTACCTGGCCGGTTTTTCCTATTAATTTCCAACGCTTCCATGCAACCTTAGGATGCTTGCATAAAGACGCGGGTTCCCGGTAAAGACAACTTGTCGTGCGTGACAAGGTGGGTAAAATAGCGCCTTATGAACTAACGCGCTCACTCATCAAGAAACAGTAAAACATTGTAACCGTTTCTGTCCGTAGATCAACCTACAGCGATCTGTAAAAAAAAACACGCTGCCTTATGCAAGTGTCCTTACGTACACTTACTGGGCATGACAAGGCTTACCATATTTCTGTCTATTGAAAATCCAGTTCACTTGTGAAACCTAACTACGACTAAAAGTACTAACCTATTACCACAACATTAACAGCAGCTCCAACATAAATACATGTAACCATTAAAAATCCCCGAGCAAAAATATATGCTCGATTAAACGAGCAAACACAGGCAATTTAGAAAAATAACGCTACACATTATAAGCATTACAAGCCATCCGTTCAGGGCTGGCATTCGGTAATAGAAGCCTTTCGAAATATTTGGCATTTTCTAAAAGTTATGCCTATGTCGTTAAGGGTCGTGTTTACAAAATATTTTTTGGCTTAGATTAAATTATTTATTAATAACGTACTTACTGTATCACGTGTGTATTCCTCGGGGGGAAAGCAGAGATACTCTCATTTCGCTAGTACTACGCAGTAGGTAATAGGAAGCAAGTCTCTTACTTATGATGAAGTACGAGTTCAGACTACGGACTACAACTTGGGAAGGCAGCCTATTTTGGTCTGGCTGTTGGTTGATGCAGAGAAGAAAATATTTCGTAGGAAATGAAAATAATCGTGAGGAAACTTAGTGTGATTAAGGTTCATAGTTTATTGATAGTACATGATTCCTTACGGCCGAACCCAATAACCTATGTATTTTCAGTAAAAGACAGATCGCTATTGATGGTAGACAGTATAATTCTATCTGTCCTTATGTCAGGCCGGTTAGCTTCCATAATCTCTTATAGATTATTGGGACATTAAAACCAAGGATAAAGGTTAGGGTAGGAGGTTTTTCTATCTCCAGTATGCCGAAACTGGTTCGGCCGTTAGACGATAAAACGAACGCCTAATTAAATCGATTTATAACTTTTTAAATTTTTTATCGATTAAAATCATCTAAAATACCCCTCTCTAGTCTCGACAAATACCTAGTTTATTATAATCACTTTTTCTAATTTGATTAGTTACACTGGCATATAGTGATCTTATTGGTGATGTTCTTCAGAAAGGTCAGGTGCGTAGTACTCGCAACCGGCGTGCGTGTATGACGAGATGTATGAACGTAAACGAGGCAAAAGAGTATGTAAGGATCGTAGCAGGTGGCGTTCTGTAGTTTCTGCTTACCCCCATGGGAAGAAGGCATGAGTTTATGCATGTGTGTAGTTACACTGAGATGAGTACGGTTAATTTCAATCGATGGTCTACTCGTTCTGAAACGATTTAAAAACTATAGGTATGTACTGAAAATCCTAATGTTTCTCTTCTTAATGATTACGAGTACGTTTCTATATTGATCATAATATCTTTAGAAAAGGGTTATACTCATTATTTTGCTCCGACAGCCTCTATACCAGTACAAACCCTGGTCAATAAACAGGCCAGAAGCTACCTTTATTATATCGCCATATATTAGCTGCGGCCTCTGCCTACCCCAGTTAATTCCTACAGGAGATCTCTATGCGCGTTTTATTTTCAAGCGATTTTAGATAGGGGTTGGTTCACATATCTAGAGTATGGTGCGCGGTAAAGTGGGAAGCGGGTGAGTTAGATATTTAGTTCGTTTTGTTGTGCGCTTTTGTCATTTCTAACGTGATGATGTTATTGTGGACGTGCACGACCACGATAATATCGCCACGTTAGAAACAATAAAGCGCATATGAGGATAACATAGAATCAGGTAACAATTTCTGTCTTTATTTATTACAGTAATATACACAAATCTTAAATACAATCACTAACTATACAAATATACAAAAGCAAAAGGACACTTAGTCGTCGAAGTACTCGTCCACGTCGCTGTCATCCAGAAACATGCGCAGAAGACTGGCAGCATTGCCACGTTGAATGGCAATGCTAATTCTTTGGCCAAAGAACGAGCCAGCCCTCTGGTCACGTGAAGTGTCGACCAGTCGGCGAGAAATTTCCTTAAAAAGGGCATGCGCACCCGGGCCCCATGATAAACGATAAATGATTTTATTTCTGTAAGTAGGTTTATACAAACACTTTTACACGTCAAACATTTTTTTTTTTTAACTAGATGAGGCCAGCGTTTCCTATCTGACTACTCTGAGAAGAAACCCACCCGAGCGTTTTCCAAACCATGACGCGAGCGTTTCGACCCCAAATGGCTCAAAACTGTAGTTACCGATAAGGTTACAGTATTTGAGCCACTTAAAGCTCTCAGCAATCGCAGCAGCGGCGCCAGCACAGCGCGCCGTGCTTGGTACATGAGATGGCATAAGGATTGATTCAGTACATTTCATTCCGCTCTTTTTCTATTTTAAGTCAGTCATTGAAAACATTCGGGCTCCGTCAAACTATCCAAGCGAGTGGACTAGTAGAGTTATGTTGGAAGGATAGACAAGAGGAAGACCAAGGGATTAAGTTTTCTGTATAAAACTTACTTCTGTTTTAGCATGTATACGTGTGGTGAAGTAACGGCCGAACCAAATAACCTATCTATCACCAGTTTTGGCATACTGGAGATAGAAAAACCTATCTATCTATGGTTATAACGTCCCAATTATCTACAGATGGGTCATATTCAAAATAATTGTATATTTACTACTGTCTTATTGTCCAACCCAATTATTTTTATAACGAGATACAATTGACTAGAATTTCATAAACAAACAGATTAAATGTTTATTTGAGCTTAATAAAAAACAACGAAACATTTGATACAGCTAAACAATTCTTAAAAAAAAAATGAAACCAAACATTGCGTAGATTCCGTTTCATACAAGTATTCAATGTCCACGTCTTTGACGGTAAACTAAAAAAAATAATTTAACTATTAACCATTACACAAAAGTTTAAAAAAAAAAACTATATTCAGAGAATATTGTTTAAACTTTCAACACTTCACTAAACAAAATATAAAATACTATTTATTGTTCTTCAAATTTAATTTATTAATGAGTCTCCTGATTTTACACATATCTGTTATTCTTCTCTGTTATGCTATTTTAATATTATTTCCATGGTAATAAAGAAATTTGATATACTGGCAACATTAGTCCACTACCTGTCACTACACGACGTAAGAATAAATGATCGGCCGTTTTGTTCAATATAGTTTCTCAGCTCGTTTCGTTGTCGAAGAAAATTAGACTTTTAAAAGTAAATATTCAATGTGAGACGTTTAAAATAGCGGTTAGTAAGTTTACTGTTTTATTACTCATACTAGAAAATGTCTGTATTGTGCTAATTGTTTTAAATATAAAATATTCGTATAACATTTAAATTAGTGTGGAAATAAATAGATTTGTAGGTTAGACACGTGCAATTAATTCATATACGTTATTTTATCCGTCACTTTTTCTGTTACGTAACAGATATGAATGATTAGGCGTTATTCACATGGTGTCACATATACATTAATGATAATAAAATATTAATTATACTTACTGCACCTCAGGTTAGCCAAAACATTTTTTTTTTACTTCAATTTATTTGAAGTATGTAAAGTTTTCGAATAATGTGCCCTGTATTGCATTGCTGTGCCATGTATTGTCTGTGTGTGCATGTTTTACTGGGTATATCACCGCTTGCGCCGTTTGTACTAACCGCACAGCCTCGCCGACGCGTACCCAGCCTCTCGTCGTCGGCAGTCTCAGAATCAGTTAAGGGGGATGCGCCACAGTAGCCCGCGAAATTCAAATTATCTCACGTTTTTTACAATTTGTAGGTCAGTGGAAGGTTGTATGTTGATTAAAATATGGTTCACGGCCGTAACAATTATAGTATAGTATAGTTATAGTTTTACGTAATTATAATCATTAGAATCCTTTCGCCTTAATATTAATACCTACACTACCATCGTCGCGTATCACATTTTGATCTACATACAACCTACTAGAGCTGCAATTTGCAAAAACCGGCTAAGGGCATCGTCGTCGTGTCGGACCATGCACAATGTAGGGTTCCGTAGTTGGGATGAACTTATCCCAAGAACAAACTTGGGAGCCGTGTTATTTTCAGACCATAGAAACCTTATCGCTCACCTAGCAATATATTGGCACATCTACATTTTTCATATTTTGCAGTTGTCAACAATTGTCAACACTTGCCCTAATAATTCCTTTCTGTTATTTTTCTGTTACAATCAAATAATATTCATATTTGTTTCCTATCCGTAACTTACAATTATTTTGAATATGACCCAGATAGAATTATACTGTCTACCATCAATAGCGATATGTCTTTTACTGAAAATAGGTTATTGGGTTCAGCCGTTAGTAGATTATAATAAAATGCGCAGATCTTACGAGTTACGTCAAAATATTAACTGCTACTCATCATCTGCCTGCCTTTTCCTAACTATGTCGGGGTCGGCTTCCAGTCGAACCGGTTGCAGCTAGATACCAGTATTTTACATGGAGCGACTGCCTATCTGACCTCCACAACCCAGTTACTGGGTAATACGATACCCCTTGGTAAGATTGGTTGTCAGACTTTCGGGCTTCTGACGACTCGTAACTACTGTCGAAGATCCACGAATGACAGCCGGGACTAACAGCTACCTGCTTTCTGAGGCACGGTGGGGTCTTGCTATGTAAAGATGGTCACCCATCCACGGATAACCGCGGTAAGCACAGCTTTAAACCTGGTCGATGGGCCCGTGAGACTGTTATTACTTACCACGAGCCCCCTTTAAAAATACTAACTGCTACTGCAGTAATAACCAACCTGTTGACTGGCTAATGTTTATAACATCTTCATAATTCGTGACGATCTTCGAGTAGCACTGGAGAAGGTAATACGCGCAATATTCTTAACAAGAAAGTCTCACTTATAGCGGGGGACGTGGTAGTTACTACAAAAAAAAAAAAAAACAAAAACGGCTCGCCAGGAAAGAGAAGTCCGTACCATCGATTTTTTTGTCCGTAGAATCGATTTGAAAGTAGTTTTTATGAACGAACTTGGACATTTATGAATTTTGTTCTTATTCTTTTATTACAGAGGGGAAAGTGTTTAAGGCTTCTCCAATGCCGTGCAATTGTATAGTACTCTAAGGTGCCGATGTAAGATCATCAACTATCTCTTGCCGCCATCCCAATGTAAAGGGCGGCACGCGGCGCAGCATGTCTTTATCATCCACACTTCTCTGTCAGTCGTCTTCTCGGTAGTCACCCCCTTTCTAGCTATGTCATGTTTCACACAACTTTTCAGTCACCGGTGCCACTTTCAGACTTCTTCTTGAATCTACCTGTGTAATAACATAAATCCTGCGCCGTGCGGCGTGTGAGTCGATGCCGATGGAACGTAATGTTGCCACTCTTAATATTGTACTAATATAGACATTGTAGATTTAGATATTGTGTTTATTTTGTTTCTTTTTTAAATTACATTGCATGCTGCACCGGCTGACGTCATCACGTCAACGCCGGCTGTAGCTGAAAACCAGCGCCGGGGCTCTGTCTCGCATAGGGTCGCAGCATTATGCTGAGCGATGGCTGTTTTGCGTGGATGTGACGCATATTTTCCCCCAACTTGTTTCTTTTTGTGTTTATGTTCTTTTTTTTGCGTCATGTTTACCGCAAATAAACGTATTTTCTTTCTTTCTAATACGATAGTTTAAAAACACCTACAGACAGACATACACATACATACGCAGTACTGCACTACAGTATTTTTTATCTCAGGAAGCGACGCGCGCTTTACATGTGATAACCAAGTCTACAAACACGCTGTAAATGTGTGTAAGCGCAGGAGCTCTCGGTACCGTCCGAGACAATGGCAAAGTCGGAAGTGTGTGTATGTTACTCGTATGTGCTGACGCTACTCGTTTTCACGCACATATTCACATTGTGTTTGTACACTTGGTAAGCGCACGTCGCTTCATGAGATAAAAATACTATAACAGTCGGAAAGCTACATCATTTTAATAAGACGCAGCGTTACCCACAAATTTTTCTACGCCCATCACTACATGTCTACGACACCTGTCCCCGGCGATAATCGAGAAGCAATTAGAGCTAGCAACTAAAAACGAGTTGGCGAGCAACGAGCAGCGAGTACGCGACGGCGTGAGTCTCTCAGCGAGTGTTCTGCCCGGCATGCGAGCGTCGCACAACAACAACAACAACAAGTACTCTCTTTGATAGCTCTTGACCCTGCGACAAACGAGTACTCGCCGGTAGTGGCGGTATGAACAGTCAGCGAACAACTATTAATATATCGGGTGTAAAAAGACACTTAACGAAGCCGAAAGTTACATGTTCTTCCCATCATTGCGATTTTTTTTTGTTCTGGACCATACCTGGGAACCTTCTGGTTACGGAAATATTGAAGGTCAAAGTTCCAACTTTATTACTAACGTTTTTTTATGAAAGCTGTTTTAAACACCGGCACGACCCTTTTACTGTTGTATGCAACAGTAAGCACTACGTTTTGTGTGTGTTACATTGCGTGTTACCATAAAAAGTGATTTTTCACACCAAAAAAGAAAGTCGTTTCTCAACAATAATTTTTGCCCTATGTTTACTTAGTTCGATGGGCAGTATGCGTAGTTAACGGGTATGTGATGTGTCTTTTTACACCTTGTATACCCACCTTGTGATGTGTCTTTTTACACCTTGTATACCCACCTTGTGATGTGTCTTTTTACACCTTGTATACCCACCTTGTGATGTGTCTTTTTACACCTTGTATACCCACCTTGTGATGTGTCTTTTTACACCTTGTATACCCACCTTGTGATGTGTCTTTTTACACCTTGTATACCCACCTTGTGATGTGTCTTTTTACACCTTGTATACCCACCTTGTGATGTGTCTTTTTACACCTTGTATACCCACCTTGTGATGTGTCTTTTTACACCTTGTATACCCACCTTGTGATGTGTCTTTTTACACCTTGTATACCCACCTTGTGATGTGTGTTTTTACTTACACGGGACCTACATCTTGTGTGCGTTTCTTGAGCGAGAAAAATGTTGATAGCTAGTCGCTTTGCCGTCGGCGGTGGAACAGTTGCCTATATCTAACCTTTTTGCTCAACCTTCGCTTCCCGCTACCTCCCCTGCCTCGCACCGCACATTAGAAAGCGTTGTGCGCGATCGATGTCGCCCTAAGGCGTCGTTTGAAACGCCAATAAAGTTTTTTTGTTCGGATTCTCTTATATACGAGCGGTAAAAGTGAATTATAAGTTTACATGGATGATGTGTGAGCGGGTTTTATTATTAGCTGGATTTTGTATGTTAGAGCTGTATTGTTACAATTCGGTAAATGGGCCTCACG
This sequence comes from Fissipunctia ypsillon, assembly GCA_947568875.1. Taxonomy (NCBI): domain Eukaryota; kingdom Metazoa; phylum Arthropoda; class Insecta; order Lepidoptera; family Noctuidae; genus Fissipunctia; species Fissipunctia ypsillon. Next base: position 1,826,950 of record OX387657.1, on the reverse strand, counting down.
GGTGTAGAAATTGTAGACTATCCTTCGTAATAATAATTATGATTCAAGTTTGACCGCATTCTGTATTTCGATTTTGTCATAAATCTCAGTTTGCCTTGGGTTTGTGTTAAGAACATGCAGATCAAGTAAGGCACGTGAGTTTTTTTTTTGGATGGGAAATCATCAAATGACTTCTTGGCGTGTCAGACTTTTACTGACTAAAACCTACCCGTGTTCCTTCTGTTGCCTGTGCCGGGGCCACGGGTGAGGAAGATACTGACATTAACATTAACAAGGTGGCATAAAAAATACCAATGACAGGATAAAACAAGAAAATCAATAACCACTGAGCTGAGCATATAACTCCTAAACTCCAAAATCAATAACAACGCTACCATCCTAGACAACGCAATAAACCCTGCCCAAAATTAAACACAAAAAGAACTTTCGTCCTAAAAAATTAATAAACAATCCATCTACCCGAACCCTTCACCACACAACATATATGTATTTGTTCTATACGTATACGTGGACCGGGAATCGAATTAGTGACCTCTGGCTACTTTACCGTATTTGTTCAAGCGACCGCGACCCACCCCCGGGGGTGGCATCGAAAAAACCCTTCAAAATTTGTTAAGTTAGAAATGGTTTCGACCCCTGACGGTAAATTAAAATTGTAGAACAGAATCGTGCTAGTTTTTATATATACGTATGTTTTTTCGGGTTTTTGAGCTGCTGGGATTGGAAACATTTTGCTAATGAGTAGGTAATAATAATACCAGCCTATTACTGTCCCACTGCAGGACAAAAGCCTCTTCTCATACAGAGAAGGCACGAGCATTGATCACCACGCTTGCGATTTCCAACACCCACACATAAAACTTGCTTTTCAGTCGTTTATGCTAGAAAACACTTATTCAAGTAATATTCCATAATCCTTATGAAGTATTACAAAACCAATATCACATGGGGCGGTCTTCTTCTCTCTTATAAGAGCTATACGAGCTCACTAATTAAGATAAAAACGTTGCGACTGGCTGATCTCTTTATCGTGGGGTGGCCTGGAATGCACGTAAATCTGTATCACCACTAGTCGAACCATCGAAAGAAATAACACTAAAATAGGCCTGTAATATAATATAAAGGCACCTATAATAGTGCTTCCTAGTCATCATCTGCCTGCCTTTTCCCAACTATGTTGGGGTTGGCTTCTAGTCTAACCGAATGCAGCAGTATTTTACATGGAGCGACTGCCTATCTGGCCAGATGGGTTACGTAACGAAGCTGAGGGGCAGCCCTCGGCTTTGTTACGTCGAAAGAGTGAATGATGTTTGTCTTTATCCTTCTTCAGCTTTTCAGAAGCACTGGCAATTTCCCTTCAAGCCTGTGGAGGCGCTATTCCTGCAAGTGGGTAAAGTGAGGACCGTGGTATTGGTTTGAGACACCCTGTAACTATTCGGCGATGTTTTGGCATGTCGCCACATCAGTCAATTGGACACTTGCAGGGGCACTAGCACACACACGTAAACAAAGTATCCAAAACTCAAACCATTGAAAGAAACATACATAACATCACTCCTGTAATCCCATAAAGGTTAGGCAGAGGTGTAACTATAGTACACCAACATTTCGCCAGTTATGTTTAAGTCCCATGTAATAGGGGGCGAGCCTATTGCCATCAACCGGGCACAACCCAGACTCCGGGCTGCTACTGAGCAACTCCTTAAAGAAAAACTCAATAATACTTTGCCCGACAACGAGGCAGGCCATCGAAAGAAATTGCACTGAAGTAGGTACGTAATACAAAGTAATACCTCTATTGCTGCTTACCCTTTAACCGTATAAGAATAAGTTACTTAACATTTAATTCAAGTAATTTCAGTTACTTTTAGTCGGTGCTCAAGCTTCAACTTACTTAAGTACTAAGCTATTTAATAGATTTACTGCGCCCGGTAACTTGGAGTTGGTAAAAGTCGAGATTTTAGAAGATTTTTATTAGAATTAAGATTTTGTTGCTTCGGCAGTGTGATAATAAAAAAAATCTCGAATGACACACTGGTCTTTCTGTTTCGTTACCCGACGGCTTTCCAGCAGGAAAATGGTTGCTATCTCTTAAATATGACAACATACAACAGAGATCTGATGATGACCGAAGAGAAAATGTTGAAATGGTTTGTTCCTTGTTGTTCTACGTTTATATCTAATATCCTGAATCCATAATTGTGTACATAATAAAATTATTATACGTATTATATTCTTGACAGCAACCTCTCAAAACAGTGAAGGAAAACATCGTGAGGAAACCAATAAGTCTTGGAACCAAAAATTCGAAGGCCTGTGACATCCACCAAACCGCACCTGGCCCCTGGATAATTACGGCGCACTCCCTCACACAGAGAGCAGGCCTGTGTCCAACCAGTTTATAGGCTGATTATGCTTATGCTTAGTACTTCTTTGGACAAAGTCTTTCAAAAGGCTCTACCACAGCTTACTATTACTAAAGCATTAAAATCTCAAGTGCATTTGACACCTCTTGAGATGATTTGCAAAAACAAATCAAAGATAAAAGTGTCTTTTGAACACACTTTTGTTCACTATCGGGTGCAACCTAATCTATAAGGGAGCCCACATAAAACTATGATGTGAATCCGTAGTTTTTTGCCCTTAATACATTAACCAAGAAAGTCTAGGAAACAAGCCAACTATGTACATATATCAACTTATTTAAGAAAACTCTTTACAAGAAGTACTGGCCATAAAAAAATGAAAATGTTGGGTGAACCTACATTAAATAATTGTTCTAAATTTAAAAAATTAAAACCTAAAAGCAAAAGAATTATGAAATAAGGAGGGAAAACTTCACTTGGTCGCAGCGTACGGCGTTTTGAAAGGTAATCACTTTAGAAATTACTGTCCTTATTCGGTTTTTTCCTGTGAAAATAATTTTCGCTGCCTCCTTGTAACTTTTGTGACTCGGAAGCGTTATGTCACGTCGCCATTTAACGCAGGAAGAGATGCTGAGGGTTGTGGGTATGCTGGAAGCAGGGCGCAGTCAACGTGAAACTGCCGAGCCTGTCAACACGCAGCCAAGAGTCATTTGCAGATTACGGGTGCGTTACAGGACTACAGAAGATGTTGCTGAACGTCACCGAATAAGATACAGGGTCTTTACTCAGAGACAAGACCGCTTTCTACAAAATGCTGCGAGGAGGAAATTACGGCTCGCCAGCTGGTAGGAAGATTCCATTCTCAGCACCAAGTGACCAAACCGCCCCAGGAGAAGATTGCATGAAGTTAATTTTTACGCTCACAGACTACTTCGACTTTCAGCTCTTTGACGCGGACATCGAGTGCGTCGATTATTGTGGGCTAACGCACATTTGCATTTGCTCAGTGGGCTTGGTCTTTTCTTTGATGAGTTGCGCTTTAGATTTCATCCCGATTCAAGAATTGTGCGTGTTTGGTGAGTTCCTTCGCCAAAGCCGACTCCAGAATCCTCAGGAAGTTCATCCGTACCAGGGCGGAACGATTAAGGTGTGGTCTAGAATTCGCCTGGGTGGAAGAACGGATCTCGTTTTGATACGAGGCAATTTAAATGCGGAACAATACTGTGACGAGATTGTGCACGCTATGGTCATCCGTCACCGACAGCAGTATGGCCAAGATTTCTTGTTCATGCAAGATAATGTGCATGCGTACTCAATAGACATCCTGATACACAGTATGCCACGCCGATGTAGAGCCATCACTAATGCCTTGGACAACAGATTAATAAAACGTTGCTAGGAATGTTTTTTTTTATTTTATTGTTATGTGGGCTTAAGTTTTTTTTTTTGAGAGTAGTGGTGGCCCAGTGGTAACGGCCCCGACTTACAAGTTGTAGATCGTTGGTTCGAACCCAGGCAGGCACTTTACTTTGTGTAAATAATTTCATCACCTCTGCTCTCAAAACGGTGAAGGAAAACATCGTAAGGAAACCAGAATGTCCAAGAACCGAAAATTCGAAGACATGTGACCTCTACCGACCCGTAAAAAAGTCAATACAACTCTCTAAGACCAAGTTAATCTATTGAATGACTATTTCATGAAATCTTAATATTTGAGGGTTATACTAACTTAAGGAGTTGTAGGTATTACTGATTCTAATGATTATAATTCTGTAATCATATACATATGTGTTACGGTCGCGAATCACACTTTAGTCAACATACACGCAGACACTGAGCTGCAAATTGCAAAAATCGTAAGAGAATTTGAATTTCGCGGGTTCCCTTAGCGCTTCCATCTTAACGCATCTGTATGTTAGATGTAATAATACTTGCTGCGCCCTAACAGGGTTGTGTACTTCTAAATTTTAGTCTAGTCTGTAATGTAAAAAAAAAAAAATGTTTGACATGTAAAAGTGTTTGTATAAACCTACTTACAAAAATATAAAAAAAATGGTGTGTACATTGTGCAAATAAATAAATAACTAACAGTGTAACTTCAATTTTCAAAAGAACAATGTAAGAGAATATGAAGTCATACATTTTTCGTTGTTTCTAGGAACTCCAGAGGTGAAAGCTTTTAGCACCATTTTATTATTGTTAGGAATTTCCTAGAACTGTATTTGGAGATTTTTTTTAACGAATAAAACAAGTTCAGATAATATCCAGCTTAGGTGAAGTCAACAGAATCAGCTTTCTTATATGTGAATAAATCCATAATAGTAACTTAAACATACCATTACCTGGCGAAATGTTGTGTACTATAGCTACACCTCTGCTTTAACCCTTCGGGGAATACAGGCGTGATGTTATTATGATGATAAATCCATAATGTTAATAAACTTTCAGTTATTTTAGATTATCAGATCAAAGCCATTTTTTTTAGCCTAGAATGTCCCATTGCTGGGCAAATACCTTCCCCATATATTTTCTACCAGGTATCTTTTCATGACAATGTTCAATGTCATAAGAATAGTTAAATAATTTTGTCCGTCAGGTAGATTATTAAAAAATATTGGAGACGTATCTTTTTACGTGATCAAAAGATTACGGCGATACATTGGGTTAAAATGTGGCATGACGTCACGCCTTGCTAGCGAGCCCCCACTCCCCAAATTTAATGCGTTTTATCTAAGTCATTCTTTATTAATTTGATAAAACAAAAATACGTGTCTAATATTTTTATTATCTAACTGACGGACTACAGAATTTCTTTTTTTTACCCAGGCATCATCCCTAATACTCATTCGCGCACAAATGACTTAATCTTAGTTTTCGAAAATTGTGACCCAACACAACCTACTTACTGTATATAACTAATTATACCTTACAAAGGAGCTCGAAATGCCTTGAAAATACACATTAAATACCCTATGCTCAGTCCTACAGGGCGGACGAGGTCATTGTCCTAGGCACCCGAAATTCGAAAGCATTAAAAAAAAAGTTTCAAAATGGCGGCTGGACCTGTTACCGCGTAACATTACTCTATGCCAGGTGCTGCAAACTTTTTGCAATTATACTCCACAAATAATGCTTGTTCTGGGGTTCTGGGAGTTTTTGGGCCGAACTAATATTTTTTTGTTAGATACTCGTAGTTATTGTTCTTAATGGGTGCTGTCGTGTTTATGAGTTTAGTTTGGAGTGCTTGCGCTAATTTGATGTGATTTGGGCTGAAACATTTTGGAGCTTTTTTTCGTGTCTAATTTTCCCGACGGTAATTTTAGCTTTATTTAGAAAAGGGCTTATAATGTAGGAATATGTGATCTTGCTCTCGTAAGATTTATTTACGCTAATATATAACACGACTTACTATCATCACGTGCGTACCCACACGTACTCAGTACGTATATGTGGCTGTGTGTGGAGATAGTGTACATTGCCTGAAGGTAGCTTACATGAACTTAAGCATAGGGTGGAAGCATCTGCGTCTAGGAGAAAGATGGAAGCCGAACCTAAAATGGTAAGAATTATTTAAAAAATCGTGTTATTACTGCTACTTATTTCGTACATAGAACTAGGCAGAAATACATCGTACTTTTCTCACAGCCAAATGCTTAAGAACAGCACATCATCCATTTGCACGATTTGAAAAAGGAATTATAGGTAACTACCTATAATTCCTTTTTTAAATCGTGACGGTTAATGCGAGATTTTCTTATGGTGTTGCTTCAAGCACTGAGGGTCCGAATGTTCTGCATTGTCTCTATTGACTTGTATATTTATTTATTGCAAGAGGAATATGGTGGTATTCCTCTTGCAATAATTATACAAATCCACATTATCGAATTCTTTTCAAGAAGCAGTTGGAGCCATTGCAATAGGCTTGCCCCTGTTGCATGGGACTTAAATATAACTGGCGAAATGTTGGTGTACTATAATTACACCTTTGCCTAACCCTTCGGGGAACACAGGCGTGATGTTATGTTATGTTCATTATTGCAAGAGGTAAGATACGGCACATTATCGTAAACTTTTCAAGGAACAGAGAAAGGCCTCGATAAAAATATTATCAAAAGTCTGTAATAATTCCTGCCGAGTAAGGGCCTTTGTACACACGTTTTTCTTGCCGTGAAATACTACGGTTTATTCGCCGTGCGTAGGCACGGTCGTCAGTGTTGTATGGATCACTATGGAAGCTTGTTCACGACACGGCGGCACCACGGCACGGCGCCGTCGCCGGTATGCGCCGTATCTGTCCACGGCGTGTTTCAAACAGTGTTGTATGGCGGTCTAGGGGAGTCTGTCGACGGCACCAGATGTTTTTACGTTTCGTGATGGTTTATCTATGCTGATTTTGTTTTCAAATGGAGATAAATCAAGAATTATTAATTACTTTGATTCATTAAAGGCCTGTAATGTGGGATAAGAATTGATAAGATGATCAGAGGTACCTATCCAAAACCTTCTTTTCCTTTTGTTTTCTTTTTTGAGTTTTCTATACACGTAATATGCAATGATGATTTTTTTGCACAGAAAAAAGACAACTGAGCCGTACCCAACCGTTGTCACGTCCGGTTCTTTGCCGTGCTATGTACAAGCTCACGCGTTTTTTCTACGGCGCGGTTTTTACGCCGTACCGTAATAAAACCGTGCCGTATACAAAGGGCTAATTCACACACACATAACATTACGCCTTGTTTCCCCGAAGGGTTGGGCAGAGATGTACCTATAGTACACCCACATTTCGCCAGTTACGTTTAAGTCCCATGTAATAGGGGGCGAGCTTATTGCCATTAACTGGGCACAGATCCAGACTCCGGGCTACTGGGCTAATTTATTCGTTTCTTCTTTACACTTTTACGAAGATAAAAATCGTTACTAAAAATATCTATTGAAATCTATTACTTTGGCACGGAAAATGAAAAACAAAACCGAGATAAAAGACACAAAGTGATATGATAATGCAGTATACACACAACATCTGTTTTTCTTGAAAATGTAAACAGAAATGTGAAAAAACATTGATGCCATTTTTGTTAGTCATGAATACAGGAAGAGACTTTTAATAAACTAAACAAGTATCGGATATACGTACCTACACTTCCTGAACAAAAGCTTCAGGGGTTTATTTATAAACTTTCCTTAAAGCTATAGAGACGTTTAAACGTAAAAAAAGGTTGAGCACACGTTAACGTCTGCTTAACCTTGCTTGCTTGCTTTACGTTTAAAGTATAAATAAACCCCTTAGTTTGCAATTTTCAATTTGACACATAACTTTTCATTTTCCTAATGTTGGCATTACGAAGTCGGCAAAATAGTAAGTTTCTTGCAGTGGAATTGGGGTGGCTAACCTTGTCGGTCCGCAGATTTGTAAAGAAATTATTTTGAGACGAATTAAAGTTACAAGTTTTTCAAAGATAATAATTTTCGTTTGATGTCTCCTTGCATCGTATTCTGATGCCACAGTTTTTCCCCATGATAGCGAAAGCATACTCTTGTGATCATTGGCTTGATATCTTAACATTTCAAGTCTTGCAAATTTTTCACACACGACTACCAAAAACATATCTAAAAATAACCACAGCTTGAGCCCCGCTGCCGTTCTCTACTCCTAAGAACAAGTTGCATTTCACCCGGCACGCAAACAGTCGCACCGCACGCACACACACACACCGCACTAATGCACACCTGTAGGGCAAGGAACGAATTCGGGAATAGACCGGTTGTTACCGCTTTGAACCAGCTCGCGCCGGATCGCGGCGGATCGCACTAGTTTCGTTAGTTAGGGCGACACCCTAAATTTGGGAGATTTTTTAATTACGTCCGTTTTTGCTTTGAGATTCAAATGCAGGGGATGAAACAGGGGAGCAGGGATGTTGGCAGTGTTAGAGGTACTTAGGTTCGTGATTTTGCGAATGTTGTGTTCGTAATGAAATAAGTTTTGCTGCAGTTTTGTTTTCAGCGTTTTTAGCCAAGTTAGCTTATGGAAATTAGAAAGTAGGCTTAAAACAATGTATGATGTGTACGGAAGAACGTTTTATGTATCTTTTTTCATGAGGATATACAATATTCCGATCGTCATTAAACCTGTCTTATATTATATTCCAAAATTAGCATGAATTCAACTAACTTACGAATGCAAGTTTAGAATAGAAGAATGTGGGTGTTACTTTCTTAATAAATCAATATTATGGATGGAATGTTCTAGGCTTAACTAAATAGAACCTTATTTAAAAAAAAAATCTTATTTAAAAGACACAAGCTTTAGGTGGTCAGTGATCGAGTAATGCCAGGGATACTGTAAGGGGTTTAAAATACTGATAGTCTAACCCCCTTCTGGTAAAATATTTTGACACCCTTCCGGGATCAATGACCTTGTTATCTAATGTTAATTTTACGGCGGAAATTTAAAAGAAAATCAGGAATTTTCCAATTAACTTTTTTATTTAGATTTTACCTGATATCTTACCACAGAGAAAATTGTAGATCTCGAAGATATTTCAGTTTTCACAATATAAGATGCTTATCGCATTTTAATTTTCCGAACTATTAAATAGAGATTCTATGAAAGTGCTAGATGAAAAGAGTACCTATTCAAAATTGAAAAGGGATTTTTTTTTAAATTATAGTTTGTGACTTACGTAAACGAGGCATACAGAAAGTATTAAAACTCATTGTTTAATTTGTCTGGTTCGAATAAATGCCTTTTCCTGAAAATTTCTTCATGACTTTGAAATTTGGAATCACTTTTCTGGATATAAAGGGAAAACCGCCAAGTGATAAAATAATTTATCTACTTATGAATTTAAAACTCTCCACTGCTCATTAAAGGACAAAGCTGCTCATAAAAAGATTGGCCAATGATAAAAAAAATCTTACCTCAGAACATTTTCCTTCGAAGCACCAAGTTCTCTGATACTTTCTCAAAGTTAATAGGAAAAGTGCGTGTGTTACAAGCTTGTTTCAACATGATTCTAATTATTATGAGCCTGAAAATTTTTCTCCCGATTTTTATAAATTTTTATAACTTTACTATGTTTGTAGAAGTCTAGACAAAAAAAAAAAATAATTACACTACAGAAAACTGCAATGAGGCTTTTCCTTGCTTGATGTCCCATTTAAGTAATGTTCAGCACGCTCACTTTTTTTGTCTTTGATGCTAGTCACACACGTTACGATTCACAACGACACCAAACGGTTCAGATACTTGTGCTAATTCTCCCACACATGTAACGATTTACTTGCACAAGCCTAAATTTGCGCAAGTAAATCGTTACGTGTGTGGCTTGCATAAGACTTCTACTAATAAATTTCAGCTGACGTAAATCGCTGAAACATTATCTTTACTTACCACAAAATTGCTTTATTGCTTCAGGAAATGGCTTCAAGACAGCTGAAAAATACAGTATCACTAAAATATTATTTGGTTTTTCAGGTTTTGCTGAAGTTGGAAAATTGAAAGAAGCGTGGTTTAAAAAGATGATTACTGAAGAAGATGCAACACGCAAGAGGTCAGGAATCATGCATTTTACGAGCGAACTACTTGTTGAACGCTTTGGGATGTCGATGGAAGCAAGAGATGCAAGATATGTAGTAACACGAACATGCGTGGTCTCTCCGGCAACCGTCTTGAAATTAATGCGATGTTGACTTCATTACTGCACATTACTGCTTACCCCTACTTAATCCGCAAAAGATATTCCAATTTATAACGACAACAAAGAACAGACAGCGTCGCATAATTTGCTAGTTAAAAATCATACATAATTATATCCCACCATTTTTCTACGCACTTTCGCGCACGCACACATCTGCACTGACCGCGTGTACACACGTCACCGCAACGCACACTCGTCCACCAACCAATAAATAGATTGAACTAAACGGTGAAATTTAAAAAAGGAACAAAACGAACGAATCGCTCGAGCACACATGCACAGGCAATGCAACCCAATCATTAAACGGAATTTTTGGAATATAAACTGTGGAGTTTGGACGGTAAGGTTGAAATTGCGATGGTGGCGTGTTGTTTGTAGAACTAGCATGTTAACACATTACCCGTGCGTGGGAATGACGGTACACAAACAGACACACAGTTTTTGATTATAGGAACACCGAATTTTCTTTCCGTGTGCGTTTTTTTCCTTGTGTGCGCGTATAAATGCATTCTTTCTGCCTCAGTATTCGGTAGAAGTTGTCATTGTGTTGCGTTAAATCGTGTCACTGTGTGCGTTATTTTGTTGTTCACATGATGGATTTGCGTGTTTGTATTAGTGCCTTTTTCGTTTTTTTTTCGTATATACGGCAGCGGACACACAGTGGGCTGTGTAAGTAGTGAAAAAATAATTTTAACTGGCGCACTGCAAAGCATGTTTAATTTTCGTTCAGTCGGCCTGCGAAATGGAACGTCATTACGTTTTAAATTACGATGTGCGGCTTTTTTATATATATACGCTTTTTAATTTACATTGTTTGTTTAATTTCTGGATCGAGATTTTTTTGTTTGGTTTTTCGTATTGTAAAGGAAATGCTGATTATTGATTCAGTCAGACGATGGTCGGGAAATTAATAAGGTCCCGATGTCTGTATGTTTTCCACGAAACAATTAATAAAAGAAAACAGCCTTTGCATAATGACGTACATTTCCTCACTAATAAAAAATCGTATTTCAGTCTACTTGGCCTGAAAAAGTTGATAGCGCTTTTTTACGCTCGCTATAAGTACAGAGCTGCAATTTCATGCATAAACCGTAGTTATCGTAACCTAATCTCTATCATATTTTAAGAACCAACCCTGCTATTGGTCGATGTTGACTGAAAATGTTCTTGACATGAAAGACACATTCAACAGACGTCACTGTTTCTTGTAAGCTGTCTTGACGTTGCGACGTTAAGCAGGAAATCTATCAGATGATCTTCAATTTCCAACTTTAAAATGAAGAACCAAATGATCACTTATTCTAACAAAAATGAGCATGAGTAAGTGTTAAGGCGCGTTCCCGTGCAAAACGCAGCGCCAGCCGTTTTTTGTGCAGTTTTTGCATGCATCTCCTCGAAAACTAACCATTATTTTGATTTTGGTACTTAGCCTATAGGATAGGCAATTTAATTATAAACATTTTGCTAGAAATATTTTTTTCAAAAGACCAAAATTAGATTTTTTACTAAAATAATTCCAAAAATTGTGTGAATTCTATTATAAACGGGCGTGTGGAGGGAGCGGGACAGAGCGGGTCAGAGCGGTGGGACGGAGAAGGACCGAACGCTCAAGGCTGTTTGGTCGGGGTAGCGCCTTAAGGAAACGTATGCATGTGTATAATGACATTAGGTAAAACCAACTGGAGATGTTTTTCAAGCAGCAAGTGAAAATGGGCTGAAAGAAGACTGTGAAAAACTTTTTAGCAAAAACATAACAACTGACTTTCAAAAAAAAAAACACCACAAAGTGAAAAATTACTTTAATTTCGGAAGTCGGTGTCTTTAGATTTGTATTTTAGGTTTTTGCCACTGACTTCCGAAATTAAAGTTATTTTTCATGTTTTTTTTTTTGGAAGTTGGTTGTTTTTTTTTTTCAAAAAGTTTTTTATTTTTCACTCTTTAGTGGGTCACTGGTTGGTTTGTAATTTATCTAAGTTACAATAGCCGAATGACAACTGCTCATCAACTTTTACAAAATATTCCCGATCCAGGGACGTTAATTGTTGAGGAGTTCTCCTGGTACTTACCATCAGCTCCACTTCATCATATGCATTGTGACGAGCTTATATTGCTTAACAATCATTTTAAAGTAATCGAATCGCAACCCGTGAAATACTTATTATTGAGTTGTTCCAGTGGTCATCTGTAGTCTTCATCATCAATTCAATTTCACCAAATGGTGCTTTCCGAGAGCCAATGTACAAGTTACTATAAAAAAATCCAAATCGCTATAGGTGTGTCTATAATATTTGAAGAGTCCCCTCGATTTCTCCAGGATCCCATCATCAAATTCTGACCTGATGACATTGGGACCAATATACCCTTTCAAACAAAAAAAAAATTCCAAATCCAAATCGGTCCAGCCGTCTTGGAGTAATCGGGGAACACATAAAAAATAAAGATTCCGACGAACTGAGAACCACCTCCTTTTTTGAAGTCGGTTAAAAAGAAAAGTTCTACAATATAATTTCTTAGGAAGATATTGTCATTATCAATCGCTTACGTAATAAAGACAACACAATGCGACACAGTAGGTTGCACACTATGCAAAATTTAAATTGTTTTGCTGGATATGGCTGCTTACTCACCAGATCAAGAGGGCCAAGACACAGCGTCATTCTATCATCGATAACGATTACGGAAAGGTCAAAAATGTATCGGATTGACAAAACTACCGAACAGCTTATGTCAAAGCGTCGATAGAAATCATTGGTTGAAAGTCGTTGCAGAAATGCTAAATGCTTTGAATGCGATTGGCATTTGTCTAATTCCTAAGTTCAAGATTCAATTTGTTAAGCGATTTGTAGTTGGTGACTGCATTTTGTATTATCTGACTAAAAGATCCTCTTAATAGAATCTCCAAAAAACTCACGGGTATTTTCTTTAGGTAGGTATTGTTCCAAACGTCAAGATCCGAAGACGAACGAAAGTTTTCGATATCGGAAAACGAGTTATGGAACTCAAATGGAGTTGGGCAGGACATCCGGCAAGGCGCAGTGATGACAGGTGGAGTAAGGCAGTGACTGAGTGGCGTCCAAGGATTGGAAGACGAAGCGTCGATTGTGTGGCGGCGAGATGGGCAGACGACATTGTTACCGTCGTGGGTAGAACCTGGATGAGGTTGGCACAGGAGCGTGGGGATTGGCACATGAAAAGAGAGGCCTATGCTCAGCAGTGGGGGAAACGGACTGTGGATGATGATGATGATGAGGTATTGTATTTGACAGAGGTATAAACTTAGTGCCCATATTTTAGGTACATAACTTATTTTGCTATTAAAATAAACTTGTTTAGGAAATCATTCTGCGCAGTAGTGACATATCGTTTTACATATCGCCATTCTCAATCAACGTCGATTATCTTGTTTTCTTTTGCCTTTTTTGTAGCGTTAGCAAAAACTAAGTTGATGATCCGACAGTAAAAGATTTTCAAAATGAAGACATTAAATTTTCGCATACTTACTCGTATATACTAATAACAGATATATTTAACTATTTTCCTTTGCATTTTTATAACCCCTGCAGGAATAATTAATTTCACAGCAAATCTTCATCGTTGTCAATCATTATCGTTCAGCAATCTTATAAGTAGGTGCATAAAACTACATGGAAACGGATACTTAAATTTTTCTGTTTATTCACATATCTTATCAAACTAAAAAAGCATCGTATTTGAATATCAAAGCGTGAATACTAAAACTCTGTAATTTACAGAAACTTTGTGGAAAAAGACAGAGAAAATGAGAGTTCTTACTTGTAAGAACTATAACTATTTTTATATTTTTATATTAAGTAAATGGTCTTGTTCTTATTTTAACTTTATTTATTTATGTTTATTTCTTTAGAGATATATCTCGGGACTCTGGGGTCCCGAACCTTTGGAATGTATTTATTATGGCACTCCAACGACTAATTCACAAAAACATTAACAGAGATCTTAGTCTTATTATTTAATTACTGGCGAACTTGTCACCTATAGGCGTGCACAGCACTTACATAGGTTGCCTATAGATATAACTAGGTAATTACAAATATAAAGATAATCACAAATCAAATTAAGCAGTAATAATACAGTCAAATGAATCAAATTTAATTTAATTACATTTTATTTTGAATACGTAGGTATCTAAACAGTTTCTTTCATGTATATAATGAGACAGTTTTGGAAAATTATTGCTTTCCAAAATAAATAAAAAATTACGAAGCCGTCGGCATTGTCTGTTGATTCACATTATAGGAATGTGGAAAATTGTAGAAAAACTTGAGATAAGCTTAAAGTTATCTTTTCACAAACCAAAGAGGGTTCTTTTAGTTACTAATGGCCGGTTCCTATAATTTACGGACTGTTATCGGTTAAAATTAAGACTCTTGTATCTTTACCAATAATGAAGCAAAGACCTCACAGCTTTGCATAGTAGACCCTCCCATATGGAAGTAGCTATCACAAGTAAAATTAGCTTACGAATCTATTTATATGCCCAGTTTAGTAATAAGAAGTGACATCTATACAAATAAAAAAACGATTAGAGGAGCTCGTGGCTAAGTAGGCGCACGGATCGATCCGTCAGGTTAAGCTACGCTTGCCGGGGTTGCCCCGTAGATTGGTGACCATCTTTACATACCGAGACTTCTTCGTGCCTCGGAAAGCACGTTAAGCCGTTGGTACCGGCTGTCATTCGTGGATCTTTGATAGTCGTTACGGGTCGTCAGAAGTCCGAAAGTGTGACAACCGGTTTTACCAAAGGGTATCGTATTGCCCAGTAACTGGGTTGTGGAGGTCAGATAGGCAGTCACTCCATGTAAAAACTGGTATTCAGCTGCATCCGGTTAGACTGGAAGCCGACCCCAACATACTTGGGAAAAGACTAGGCAGGTTGCAAGGTAAGCAAAACGATTCATTTTTGTTTATACCGGTTACCTTAATTTACAGTTTGTAAATATATTGTTTTTTTACTGAGATCCTTGAAAAGTTGCCATCGTTTTCAAAATTTTTCGTATTTCTAGTTTTTATCAATCACATACATTTTTTTATTTTCCATGATCATTATTACCGATATTATGTCAGTTTGTCTAGGCCCTCACGACTAGAAACTAAGCTCCAGAATCATATCTTTAAGGCGAAAGCACCAGGATAGTCCGCGAAATTCAATGTTTCTTACGTTTTTTGCAATTTGCAGGTCAGTATAGGTCGTATGTTGATTAAAATATGATTCGCGACCGTAACAAATATGTATTTACTGAATTATAATCATTAAAGGTATCAATACACCTATCTAAGACCAAGTAATCCTATTGAAAGACTATTTCATGAAATCTTGACAATTAGGATTATACTAACTTATGGAGTTGTATTACTGATTCAAATGATTATATTTGTTACGGTCGCGAATCATACTTTAATCAATATACACCCCGACACAGAGCTGCAAATTGCAAAAATCGTAAGAAAATTTTAATTTCGCGGGCTACCTTAGCGCTTCCCCCTTAATTGTCATTACTGAAAAAGTAATTCCCCTCGTTTAGACTGCCTCGTTGGTCTAGTGGTCGCAAGTGCTACTGCTGAGCACGAGGTCCTGGGTTCGATTCCTGGATCGGACAAAGTGTTATGGGTTTTTCAATCTGGAATTTCTCAGCAGCAACCCCGAGTCTGGATTTGTGCTCGTCTGATGGCAAGAGGCTCGCCTCCTGTTACATGGGACTTAAACTGGCAAAATGTGGATACTGTAGGTACACCTCTGACTTACTCTTCGGGGATTACAGGCTTGATGTTATATTATGTTATGTTATGAAAAAGTATTTATGTAGTAATTTGGCTAATATGATTAATCAGCAAGAAAATCTAACCTTTTTTAAAGATACATTGCGCTTTTCCTTTAAAAATATTTGCAGACTTCCTTGAACTAAGTTCCGATTTTTCAATCGTCAGATAACTTTCATAAATATGGCAGGTTGACATATTCCGCGACTTTAATTACTCAGATACTAATAATAGCTAGATACAAGTTAACTGAAGATTTAAATATCGGCCTATAGGGCGAAAATACACATGCCTGTAGCTGGTACAAAACTGTGCAAGTAGCTGGCATACCATTGTGACATTGTCCAATCAGAAGTTGTTATGGCATACGGCATGCCAGCTACGTGCATAGTTTTGTGACATTGTCCAATCAGAAGTTGTTATGGCACACGGCATGCCAGCTACGTGCATAGTTTTGTGACATTGTCCAATCAGAAGTTGTTATGGCACACGGCATGCCAGCTACGTGCATAGTTTTGTGACATTGTCCAATCAGAAGTTGTTATGGCACACGGCATGCCAGCTACGTGCATAGTTTTGTGACATTGTCCAATCAGAAGTTGTTATGGCACACGGCATGCCAGCTACGTGCATAGTTTTGTGACATTGTCCAATCAGAAGTTGTTATGGCACACGGCATGCCAGCTACGTGCATAGTTTTGTGACATTGTCCAATCAGAAGTTGTTATGGCACACGGCATGCCAGCTACGTGCATAGTTTTGTGACATTGTCCAATCAGAAGTTGTTATGGCACACGGCATGCCAGCTACGTGCATAGTTTTGTATCAGCTACAGACATGTGTTGTGTATTATCGGCCTTAGTCAAACAAAGTCAAACGTCTCTTTAATCCGTAATAAAAATACGTACATATATTGGATTCATCAAAACAAATAATCTGATCTCAAACTCGAGGAGTCTAGTAGCCACTGAAGAATTCAGCATGCCATCAGATCCTCGTTCCAAGCCCAATAAAACTAATCGGTCTTGTCAAACCGAATCATATGAGCCCAAACTCGAGGGGTTTACTAGTAGCCACTGAAGAGTTCCACTTCCACCTCCTGGCTCCAGTATCAGCCCCTTTACCCAAAGTGCAATATATTGGATTCATCAAAACGAATCATATGAGCCCAAACTCGAGGGGTTTACTAGTAGTCACTGAAGAATACCACTATCCACCTCCTGACTCCATCATCAGACCCTCGTGACCAAGCCCAATCTATTGGACTCGTTAAAAAGAATTATATGAGCCCAAACTCGAGGGGTTTACTAGTAGTCACTGAAGAATTCCCCTATCCACCTCCTTACTCTATCATCAGACCCTTGTTACCAAGCCCAATCTATCGGTCTTATCAAACCGAATCATATGAGCCCAAACTCGAGGGATTTACTAGTAGCCACTGAAGTGTTCCACTATCCATCTCCTGGCTACATCATGAGATCAGCTCAAAGATACTTAATTATAGTATTGTCATCCGAACTACATATACATAGAAAGTTTTATTTCGATACGACAATTATAAGTAGGTTAAAATTGACTTTCAAGATTTTTTTACATTGCATTTGTTAGTTACAAGTGAAGCTAAAAAAAGCGTGTTAAAAAGAAACCTCAAGCTTCCTTTTGAAACTAAAATCACCTCCAGTTTTAATAAATACGAATCAGTCGTGTCACAGTTTAAGTCAACGTCCTAGACCGAGTTGAAGGCTGAACGCCGACGGCTAGACTTGTAGTTGTCGTAGGTCAGGTCTAGCTAGACTGAACTGAATAAGTAGTTCTAACGTAACCTTGTACCCAGTCGTGAGCTAAATTCTTAGCGCTAACGTATTTTTTTACGTAAACGTAACCTCGCAGAAATTAGGTTATAGAAATATTTGTGGAATTATTTTCAGATAAGAATGAGTGGGAACGTTTTGTAGTAAATAAGGCTTACTTTGTGGTGTGGTAAATAAGCTTTATTTCTTTTTGATGTTATAAGCGGTTTTTTTTCGAGGATTTTTTGGATAGTAACCATGGAGTTTCTTGTTGGTTCTTCTACTTAATAGAAAACGATAAAAGGTCGATTATGTCACGTCGTGGAAGTGCTCTTAAGGGCTTTGGATCTTTTCATCTATCTTTGCATATACAGACACGAAAAGTGCCTGTTTTTTCTGTCACAGTTAAAGCAACTTTGTTTTGAATCGAATTAGCTGAGCACCACGTTTATCGAAAATGAAATGAAGCTACAATTGTTGCAAGGAATGAAATAAACTTTTAAGGGATTTTTGGTAACCCTAGGAAATGTCTAAAAATAATTATAAAATACGCGATTCAAGGGGCTGATTGAGAAGGCAGTATTCCTCGATACGGCTCACATCGTGAGGAAGTTCGTGGTCTTAATTCCTAACCACTTGTGGCTTGGGCCCTACTCCCGACGCCGGCAACCCACTATTTTAAAATCATAATATAAAAAAAAATATAATAAAATTATGTACAAAAATTAATAAATTAAATTATAATACTATATCTAGTTCATAAGGCCTTAGGGAGACTTTTATGGTGACCCAAAGGTCAAAGATTCTGACCCACGATACGAGTCAAGATATTATTAAGTATTTCTAGTTTTTGCTACCATTACTAATATTCTAAGACGCGTCAAGACCTGGCCTTGCTCTGTCGGGTCGTTGCACTAGACACGAGCTACCAACGTGTGCGCATAGGTCTTTAAACCAGACCTATTGCGCAGTATTGTCTGAAATTATGATGATTTATGATATGACACATACATACCTTACTTACGTCTGAGCATAAACATATCACTATATTCTCCGAAAGGTTAGGTGGAGGTTTCACCAATTATTTTCGCCAATTTCGCTAATTGTTTTTGTCCAATGTTGTAGAGGGCGAGGCATTGCTACGGCCGGGCTCAGATCCTGGCTCCCTGCTGAGTGTAAGAGAGAGGTTGGTTGGGGGTTTGGAGTGTCCTGATACAGGCATTTATTTGCTTAAAAGGACACTTCTATCACTAGCTATGTAGTACAAACCTTGTTAAAGAAAATAAACTATTTGTATTTTTTAAACGACTTCAAAAACATGAGGAGGTTCTCAGTTCGTCGGATTTATTTTTTATATGCGTGTTCCCCGATTACTCGAAGATGGCTGGACCGATTTGGAAACATTATTTTTTTGTTTGAAAGGGTCTTCCCAGGTGGTCCTATTGTCACCAGGCCAGGATCTGACGATAGGATCCTGGAGAAATAGACGGAAATCTTCAAATATTACAGGTACACCTATAGCGATTTGGGTATTTTTTATAATAACTCGTGCATTTGCTCTCGGAAAGGACCATTTGGTGAAGTGGAACTGATGATGAAGACCACAGATGGCCACCGGAACTACTCAATAATAAGTATTTCACGGGTTGCGATTCGATTACTGTAATATGGTTGCTAAGCAATTTATGCTCGTCACAAGGCATATGGAGAAGCCATACCATTACTGATGGTGAAGTACCAGGAGAACTCCTCAACCATTAACGTCTCTGCATCGGGAAAAGCAATATTTTGTAAAAGGTGATGATCAGTTGACATTAGGCTATTGTAACTTAGACAAATTACAAACCAACCCACTAAAAAGTGAAAACGAAAAAACTTTTTTACAAAAAAAAAAAAAAAAAACAACTGACTTCCAAAAACACTACAAAGTGATAAATAACTTTAATTTCGGAAGTCGGTGGCAAAAAACTAAAATACAGATCCGAAGACACCGACTTGCGAAATTAAATTTATTTATCACTTTTTGTAGTGTTTTTTTGGAAGTCGGTTGTTTTTTTTTTTATAAAAAAAGTTTTTTTTTTTTTTGTATTTGTAAGTCTTGTATTCATGTGGATTTTCATCATTACTTAGATTGGCACTAAGTTTTCATGCTTTAGATACATTTGCAAGAAAAATTGCCTCCAGAATTTACGCAAAACATTTAGACATTCTGAACTTTTACTTAATGACATTATAACCAGCCCTCAAAAGAATAATAAAAAGTGAATTCAAACATCGCATGCACCCTGCAGAAGGGTAGACAGCGCCCTATCTCTCAGTATTTAGGGTGCACTAATTGATTAGTACTGGGTAAAGCCAGGCAGCAGACAGGGTAGCCTTCGGCATTCAAAACTGCCTGCGTTTGTAAAGGTAGGTTTTTGTCATAGGTATGTTGCCGCCAACTAGCTTAATAAGCCTTTCTTATCAGCCTAGCCTTTTATTAAACGGCGCCGCTCAACTGGCGGCCTGAATGATATTCAGCCGATGCGTCTAATACAACATTTAGTGAACTGGCTGGCTGATGGTAAGGTCGATGCGTCTAATACAACATTTAGTGAACTGGCTGGCTGATGGTAAGGACGTACATAACATACGATGACCAAGTCATGAAAAAAAATGGAACTAATTTTAAATGGGTAATAATAATTTTAACAAAATAAGGTTATTTTGAACGGTGGGAAAAAAATTACGGGCAGTCATTTTATTTTTCGGCGGAGGGTAAATTAGTGTGACAGTAAAACATTAACAGTAATAAAAAGAAAATTGGTCGGTTATAATATCCTACAATGTCAGTACAAAAATACTCCAGTAGTGTGATAAATGAATGGCTACAATGAGGAGCTCGTGGCTAAGTAAAAACAGCCGCACGGGTCGATCCATCAGGTTAAGCTACGCTTGCTGTGGATGGGTGACCATCTTTTTACATAACGAGACTCCTCCGTGCCTCGGAAAGCACGTTAAGCCGTTGGTCCTGGCTGTTATTCGTGGATCTTTGACAGTCGTTACGGGTCGTCGTCAGAAGCCCGAAAGTCTGACAACCAGTCTTACCGAGGAGTATCGTAGTACCCAGTTACTGGTTTGTGGAGGTCAGATAGGCAGTCGCTCCATGTAAAATACTGGTATTCAACTGCGTCCGGTTAGACTGGAAGCCAACCCCAACATAGTTGGGAAAAGGCTGGCAGATGATGAGTGTGATGATTGGCCAGTAAAAATGTTGGAATACGTAAATAGTTCGGCATTTCACGCACGAGCCGTATTGGTCGCTGTAACTAAGCCAGGCCACCCCGAGCAAATGGGTAAGGTTAGGTTAGAACTGTGACCAACCGCGCGCGAGCCGAGCGAGCGAAGCGAGCGGTGCCGCGGCAGCAGCCGACGGACGCTACTTCCAAGTTAGATTTCTCACCGACTAATTCCGATTTGTTAACTGCCCAAACGGTAACTGCCCGTTAAGAAATGTTACTGCTAAATATTTATTTAATTACCCATTTAAATATTTGTTATGACTCATTTTCATTTAGTATACTGCTCAGTTTTATTGCCGAACTTGTTAATAAACATGCATTTTGTAATTTTTAATTTACTAAAACTATAATAAATAATGACTGCCTCGTTGGTCTAGTGGTTGCAAGCGCTACTGCTGAGCATGAGGTCCTGGGTTCGATTCCCAAGTCAGGCAAAGTGTTATTGGGTTTTTCTATCTGGAATCTCTCAATAGCAGCCCGGAGTCTGGATTTATGCCCGGTTGATGGCAATAAGAGCCACAACAAGGCTTGATGTTATGTATAATAAATAACTGCCACTTTAAATCAGTGCCAATTTAAATGTCTGGGCTAGGCAAGTAGTTAAACCTTATCGATCCAAGTGATTTGTCTAGCTGTTTGATTGAATGGCTGAATATCATTCAAGGCCGCTCTAGTTGGACGGTGCCGTCGAGTAAAAAGGCTGTTAACTGAAAGGCTAGTAAGCTAGTTGGCTGTGACAGGTATATGACAATAGTCATCCGTCTTATCCTTATTTGTTTGGGATTTTTGATACAGGTACACTACCGTAACATGTGATAAAGATAGCTTGGAACCTAAATAAAAAAGACGTACCACTTTTCATCGCATAAAATTAATAATTTTGTGGACGAGTACTTCGACGCCTAAGTGTCCTTTTGTTGTTGTATATTTATTTGTATAGTTAGTTAGCTGGTGATTGTATATTGAATTTATGATTTGAGAAAGTAATTAATAAAGTAAAAAACTGTTATTACAATAAAAAAAAAAAAATTGTTAGGAAAACTTATACAACTCGGTTCTCTTTGTTAATCCATCTTTGCTATACCTACGGTGATAAAACAGAAAAAATAAAAAAATGAATAATGTTGTATATTCAATCGATTAGGTATCGCTAAAGTCGGAGAAATTACCTAATTTGTTAGCAAAACACCCTACGTCAATTTGCCGTGTTGCACTTTCGTACAACTGTCGAAGTATGACAGTTGTGATTTGAATAAGCTGAACATTTTGGTTACTAGTCAATTTGCTTAACAATTAATTTTCCTGGCTTTATCAATACTATCAATATACATCGAGACATTTTCTCTAACTCAATCAATGTTGTTTTCCGCGCGGTCGGCACCCACATGATTTTATTTACCTCCTACACGAGAGTTATGAGCTATTGTGGCGGATGCACTGATGCTCATTACACTAGTTTACACTGGTTACAGAACAACCCATGTCATAGAAAGAAAGAAAAATTGGTTTATTTGTCACAGAAACTCGTGCATAATTATTATCCTAAAACAATAAAAAAGAACCTAAATAACCTTAACTTTGGGAGTCAGTGTCTCGGGATCTGTATTTTAGTTTATTGCCACCGACTTTCGAAATTAAAGTTATTTCATAATTTTGAGTTAATTTCTTTTTAATATCGATTTTTTTTTAAATAACTTTTTATTTCGTAATTTTTAGTTTTAAGTAAAAACTGGAATATTTGTTTGTAATTAAAAAAGTAGTTAAGAGTTTTTTTTTTTGTAAATATTGCAGTAGAATTTGAACAAAGTTTTGAGATGTTTTCCCTTTACCTGTAGCTCGTATCAATAAGCCAGGCCGTCACTAACACGTATTAGACATAGGTATCTTGAAAAATACTGAACCGATTTTGATGAAACTTGCACTGTTCCCTTGTTAAAGTAAAATTTAAGCCAAAAAATATGGTCACAATCCGATTAATAGTTTCGGAGAAATGCGTGGACAAACATACATACATACACATATAAAAAATTGTATATTTGTTTGGAAGCCATAGTACACTGTCAAATGTGAATGTAATAATATTGCAGTTCCAATAATATTACATATGTATATACGTGTCGAATTGATAACCTCCTTTTTTTTTAAGTCGGTCTTTTTTATTAAAGATCTATAATTACGAGCACAGAACAAAAGGCATCTCTAGTTGCACGTCGTGACTGTGACAAGAAGGTATCCACTCAGCATGATGCTGTGTCTGACCCACAGCATAGCGCTGATTTTTAGTGGTCACCCGAGAACGACGTACCGGAACCAAGTACATAGGTCCATGTTCAACAGTCATATTTACAAGAATAAACGTCAGATTATTCTATTTTCAAATACAACCTTACTGTCATCTCGCAATCAGCAATAATGCATTACAAAACTCCGATATCACTGTCGTTATTGTAACCACATTCTAACCTGTAATACAACCGCAATGTTTACATCACTCAATTGATTCTGATACGTGTAAACCCTCATAATCCTCGTGTTTCCCCACAGGGACTGTTGTAGAGTGTAGAGGATGGTTTTCCGGGACAAAATAGTGAGGTAGATATTTACAAGAGCGCTTTAGGAGCGTTTTTGAAAAGCTGAAACACTTGAAAGAGTGCATTTTAAACAGGTTTGTATTTAAGGGACAAATTAGAGAAATAATTTTGTTAATAAATAAATAAAACTTTATTTCAGACTAAGGTTCATAATTGTGTTAGTATTTTGGTGTTAGTACCTAACAATAGTGCTTAGATAAATAGGTTAGTATTCTTAGTTTTCACAAATTAATTATTCTATGACTGTCCCCACCCAGTGTCCCTGACAGGGACAATCCTCTCTGGCAGCGATCATTTTTAGAAAGCTGTTAATGTCACTATCATGCAGGCGCTGTAGTAAGGAGGCCACTTTCTTTCACATGGTGGTATGGAAACTATCTGTGCGAGCCTCCGCGAACATTCCCGAAGCGCTGCAACGCTATGGCAGTCCCAGCAGCTTGCTACAAGCACAGGACGTTGCAGGCTTGGCACCTGAATGACACCCACAGGACGCTCGTGTAAAAAGAATAACAGATCGCCTTAAAAAGGGTTACTTTGGTTTATAATATAGGCACTTGTGTGTACCAGCTTTGAGATGAGATTATTATTGTGTCAGGCTATAAGGAGACTTTCGAAGAGGGAGCTTGATTTTTGGTAACTAAAATCTCGTGAAAACATACATCATCTGCCTAGCCTTTTCCCAACTATGTTGGGGTCGGCTTCCAGTCTAGCCGGATGCAGCTGAATACCAGTATTTTACATGGAGCGACTGCCTATCTGACCTCCACAACCCAGTTCTGGGTAATACGATACCCTTTGCTAAGACTGGTTGTCAGACTTTCGGGTTTCTGACGACCCGTAACGACTGTCAAAGATCCACGAATGACAGCCGGTAGCAAAGGCTTAACGTGCTTTCCGAGGCACAGAGGGGTCTTGGTATGTAAAGATGGTCACCCATCCAAGGACCAACCGCGGCACACGTAGCTTAACCTGATCGACCAACCCGTGCGGCTGTTATTACTTAGCCATAAGCCCCTCCCATCTGCCATCTCGTGAAAACATACACGGTAGAATAATCCTATCCTATCCTTCGTAATAATAATTGCGAAAGTTTGTGAGGATGGATGGATGGATGTTTGTTACTCTTTCGCGCGGAAACTACTGAACGGATTTGGATGAAATTTGGCACACAGAGAATATATTACCTGGATTAACACATAGGATACTTTTTTTCTCGATATCCCTACAGGATCTTATCAGGATTTAGTCAAATTTTACTACGAGACCTTGAAAACTAGCTATCAAAACTAGGATCTATCTTATATGTATACCTATGAAATAAATCAACAGTATTAGATAGAGATATATGGCTTCCATGAGTTTACATCTGTGAGTGTATATTAATAACATAGTTCTCCTTTATAGTTGCTACTAATGCATTATCTCGCCATTAAAACTAAACAAGTCATGTAAGCAAAGTTTTATATCAACCAGATTACATAACAGGAAATCGGTGAAATCTATCACAAGATTCGACCGTCAGTTACGGATGTAAAACTGAATAAAACCGACTTCCGGAAACTGACCCTATCCCTAACCACGCTTGAATAAACCCCAGGAAAACCCTCCGACGTAGCTATGAACAGCGCTGTCTACATTCCCGCCGTCTTCTACGCGTGTGTAATCCTATAATCGCGTGTTTGTGAACAATACGGCTTGCTCGACGACAACTATCGCACACATGCGGCCGCGTGGACTGCGGAGTAGTGTGCAGGACCGATAGCAGACTCAGTTACAATATTATTTGATTTATCGAGATTTTTCTAGTGTGGTAACGTAAATTCGAAAGATTTTAAAATTGAAAATACTCTTTTCACACATAATATTTACTTAGTTTTAAGATTTTATTCATATCTATGGTTGTCGCAAAAATTTTAAACAAAATGTTACGGGATAGTTGTATTTTCGATTCAAATCTTTTGAATTTATTTTATGTTTAAGTTCCGCGTAGATGGCTAGTCTCCGCTGAGATCGGCTGTCATGGCCGAAATTTGGTCTGTAGGACTATATTTTCAAGGAGTATGCTATGTTTTAACACATAATGTGAAGTTTATACTACCTTAAACTGTTTTTGAATGCTTTTAATTTTATTGTTTTTCGGGAGTGTGGAATAACATGAAGGAGTTCTTCAATACATTTCGAATGATTATCTAAAGCCGCTTTTTCACTACCCTGCTGAGCGTACATTTTGTTTAGAGCAAATGTTTGTTGTTCTGCCGATGTTCACTCAAACAGAAAACATCTGTTTTACTGCAACGATAAAATGAATGCTCGCTCGCCATTACGTCGTTTTCACTGAAAGAATGAGCGAGCGAGCCAATGCTCGCTCGCTCATTCTTTCAGTGGAAACGGATTCGACGAACCAATGTTCGTCGAGTCCAATCGAACATCACTGAACAAACTTGTTCGTTGACTCAAGTTTTCATTTAACGCGCGAACAAACGCTTGCTCGCTCAGAACTGTTCAGGATGCTAATGTTTCGGCTACATTGTCGCGATAGCGCGAACTACACTTCGCGGGCTTTCTGTTGTATGAGATGTCGAGCGTTGTGCGAGAGTGAGCGCGCGAAGTGCAGTTCGCGCTATCGCGACAATGTAGCCGTAGCATAAGTGAAAACACGCCGTGCTGGCTATTTTATTTTCATCATACATTGCTAACCGTTTTTTCGAGCTTTTGTAGAAATTATTTTTAAAATTAATATTAAATTTGTAGTGAGGAATATTCGTTTAACGTCACCGAACGTGCTGGAAAACTTACACTCTTTTAAACCCTAATCACATATTAGCTACTCAGACTTCGTCTTTCAAATACCCTCCTGCCAGTTCAGTGGCACTGGTCACTAAACATTCAGCCTGCGTGTGACCGCGTTCATTAATTACATGATATGTCGCTAATTAGAACACGCTACTGGCTAATTCTTCAGGTTTCGGTGATTATGGGACATGGGCTGAAGTTGTTCATGTGGAGTTACAGATGTATTGAAGGGTTTGGTTAGTCGTGACAGTGTTGTGATTGATGCGGTAGTTCAATGATTCAAAATCAAAAGTCATTTATCCAAATTAGGCAGAGGATTAGCTCTTTTTGAACGGCAAAATTACATAAGACAGTCCCCCAAAACGCCCGCCTTTCACCACTTCCCGGTGCTTTAGTAGGGAAGAAGAACTAGCGCATCAAACTCCCCAGCAGAACAGCTGTCTGATTAGTTTAACTGAGTAAAAACAATTAGTATAGTAAGATGTCTTTAGTTTATCAACCCGTAGACCGTTAAGCCGTTGGTCCTGGCTGTCATTCATAGATCTTTGACAGTCGTTACGGATAGTCAGAAGTCCGAAAGTCTGACAACCAGTCTTACCAAGGGGTATCGTGTTACCCAGTAACTGGGTTGTGGAGGTCGGACAGGCAGTCGCTCCATGTAAAATACTGGTATTAAGCTGCATCCGGTTAGACTGGAAGCTGACCCCAACATAATTGCGAAAAGGCAGGCAGATGATGAGACCGAAAATATATATACTGTATTTTGTTTGGAATAAATATTTTTATTTTATTATATTTTCAGTGTTGGCAGCTTTTGACGAACATGATAATACTTTGACGAGATGATAATGCTTTGACAAGATTTGTGTTTTTAGAAAGAGCCGGATCGATTATGAAAATCATTTTACTTTTTTCACGTTCTGTACTTTGCGATTGCCTTGAGCAACACAACACAACACAACACAAAAATAACAAACAATGACATAACATAACATAATAACATTTAATAACATTATAGTTTTATCTAAGCTTTGTTCAATTAAAAACTGTAGTCCCTTTCAAAATAAAAGTTAACCGCCTTTTAAAGATTTGTTACTTTTTCGATACTAAGACCTAGTTTCACCATATCATGTTAGTTTTTTCTTCTGTTAAAATGTTAACTTCTGTTAAAATGTTAACGGGACATTAGGAGTAGCGAGTGTTTCACCATGCGCTAATCTGTCTTAATCAGACGGAGGTCTGTTAACTTACTAACCGACATTTAATCATGATTAGTTAATTGTCAAATTTATCAAAATGATAAACGCGAGTCTATACTATACGGCTGGTTAAAATGTCTTTGAACATTGACATGTGACATTGCAACTTTCTAATTTGGTTGCTTTGACAACTGACCGATATAAGAGTCACTCTTATATTCACACAGGTTTCTTATTGTGGTGTTATTTTTTTCTGGTGGAACGTAAATACCATTAACATCTATGTATATTTTAACGGCTGATTTACTAATGACTGATTAAGAACAGTTTGGTGAAACTAGGGTCTTAACTTTCTTGTTTATCCAAACAAAACTATTACCCACACAGAAAACCCCACCAACTTTCCTAATCCTACAAAAGTAAATAAGTATATATTAAATATAAATAAATAATCCAAAACTACGGACTGTTTTACTATCCCTACAACTAAACTAGTGTGCGTACTAGACGCTGCCTAGACGAAGTGACCCACTGCCCGACGACCTTGCGTTTCTTATGTTATTACTCCGTCTCCCTCCCTCCTTCCTCGAGACTATCGCCGTCTCCCTCGTGCGTGGAGTCTATTGATAGTTAAGATGGCTTTTTCAAGGTTATGGACAGGATCGAGTTATTGTGTAGGACGGGAATGCGTTTGGAGGGTAGTCTGGCGGGGAGGGGTACGGCGGGGGCGGGGTGATGTGATTGATTTGAGAATAGTTTTCATGTGCTTTTCTTGTGTAGTGTAGTGAGGTATGTTTTGTAGTGGATTTTATGCATCGACTTGGCGGTTTTGATAGTTTAGCGTATTCTGTCATGTCTCGGGTTAAAGGAATGAAAGAAGAGATATTATGATGTCTGTGTGCCTTTTATTCGGTGCTAAATAAACGTATTTTCTGTCGATGATATTAGGCTACAAATTGTTGCAACATAAACTAAAGCTAAGCTAGTCTTGTCAATACGGTTTTTGATCTTGGCTAAAGCGGACGATAGGACTATCTCCTATCATTAGGCCATCTGACAGAAGAATGTTCGTGAAAGTGATTTTAGATTATGTACAATTAACACAAGCCTATTTATGTAATTTGCAGTTCTAATATTAGGTAAAATTATCAAAACTTGCAATGCAGTGCCTAAAAGAAAGACTGTCAGGATCTTAGAAAAAAACTATAATAAATCAATCTATTGTAATACATTGTCACTATTTATCCTCACAAAAAATAAACATTGACAACAGAAGAAAACTAAATCCGTAACCGGCTCGTCCCAATCTTATGGGAACTAAATCCCATTACATTAGTGGCGTCTATCGGGGCGTACTTGACCGGCCCCCGACCCCCGAGGGGTTCGTCTTTCGTCTAGACATGTGGGCCGCATAGCGAAGTGGGTCACCGGGGTCTACCGACGGTGGGATAGTTACATGTCACGACAATGTAATTTTCTTCGGCCTTGGGGGAGGGGTTGGTAATTCTGGTCGGGTTTGTAGTTTTGATTAGAGGAAATGGTGGTTAGTTTTGTGTTGGGATAATGTTAGTTAGTTTTTTAGTATGGATTAAGGGAGTTTGTGTGTCTATTTCCTATACTATGTTATAATAATTTTTTTTATCTAAACGTCAGGTTCGTGAACGGGCGTCGGGACCTGTCATCTTTTAGCTGCTACGGCATATCGTGAACGGGCGTCGGGACCTGTCATCTCTTAGCTGCTGCGGCATATTTTAATTTCTTATAATTTTTTAATTGTTTTTTTATTTTTATTTTTACTACGGACGCTTTTAACGTGCATGTCTTTTAACGTGCATGTCTTTTAACGTGCATGTCTTTTTACATCGTTCTCATATGTATAATTTCAACGTGAATGATATTTATTTATTTATTTATTGATATGACACTTCAACAACTTACTCACTAGAACATACACAAACAAAAATCACAAACAGTTACAGATATTGGGAGAAACAGTTACAGATATGATGTAACCGATATTTTGATTTAATTGAGAAAATTTATTTGATTATAAAGACTCCGTGGAGTTTCTTCTTCTTCATAGGAACCTACTAAGCTTTGAAATGAGCAACTAGCTTCATCTTTCTGGCTGACCGACCCCTTGACTATTCAAAAATGCCTGTAATTGGTTTAATTGAAATAAAACGCTTTTAGTCTGAGTTTCATACGAAGTAACAAAACCAATTTTCTGCGCTATAAAGTCTTAGAAAATTCTGCTCGATGGTAGTCTAAGTGGCTATAAATACATATGTACATATATGCTAAAAAAAAACAGTTTTCATAAACATCACGCTTTGTTTCCCCGAAGGGTTGGGCAGAGGTGCACCTATAGTATACCCACATTTCGCCAGTTATGTTTAAGTCCAATGTAATAGGGGGCGAGCCGTTTTAATATTTTGAATAAATGGGATAAATAGCTTGCAATGTTATTTAGAATGCATCCTAGCATATCTATCTACCTATGTGTCAAAAAAGGAGGAAAGGCGGCAAAAGATTATTCAAAGAAAATGCATGATCTTGGGCATAAAAAGGTAGTGCGGTAACCGATAGTTTTTCTAAGTGTGGTGATATTCCTTATCCATCTGGTGCTATAATTTTGTGTGTCCTTCGTTTATTTACCTACACTAGAAAACACAAACAATTTTACTACAAATTATCCAACACCCCCCCACTGCCGACTATTTCTATTTTGAGCTCGTGATTATAATGTAGATCCATTTTGTTTTATTTTTAACTGACCTAAAAAAAGGAGGAGGTTCTTAGTTCGTCGGAATCTTGTTTTGTTATGTTTGTTCCCCGATTACTCGAAGATGGCTGGACCGATTTGGAAAATTCTTTTTTGTTTGAAAGGGCCCAGGGGCCTAGGGCCAGGGCCAGGGTTTGGGGGCCGGGGGCTTCCCAGGTAGTCCCATTGTCATCAGTTCAGAATCTGATGATGGGGTCCTGGAGAAATCGAGGGAACTCTTCAAATATTATAGGCATACCTATAGCGATTTGGGTATTTTTTTTATAATAACTCATGCATTTGCTCTCGGAAAGGACCATTTGGTGAAGTGGAACTGATGATGAAGACCACAGATGGCCACCGGAACTATTGAATAATAAGTATTTCGCCAGTTGCGATTCGATTACTTTAATATGGTTACTAAGCAATTTATGCTCGTCACAATGCATAATTTTATTATGGTGAAGTGGAGCTGATGGTGAAGTACCAGGAGAACTCCTCAACCATTAACGTCCCTACATTGGGAAAAGCAATATTTTGTAAAAGGTGATAAGCAGTTAATATTAGGCTATTGTAACTGAGATACATTACAAACTAACCAACTAAAAAGTGAAAAATAAAAAACTCTTTTACACGAAAAAAAAACAACCGGCTTCCAAAAAACCACTACGACGTGAAAAATAACTAACTTCGGAAGTCGGTGGCAAAAAAATAAAATACAGATCCAAAGACACCGACTTCCGAAATAAAAGTTATTTTTCACTTTGTAGTATTTTTTTGGAAGACGATTGTATTTTTTTGTAAAAGAGTTTTTTGTATGTTTCTTTCTTTTCTTTCAACAAACAACCACATTTTTATACGAACTCGACTAAACTATATCCCCATAGCATAATCAGCCTATAACGTTCCCACTGCTGGGACACAGGCCTCCTCTTGGTGAGAGGGAGTGGGCCGTAACCCACCACGCAGGCCCAGTGCTTAGCCCAGTGGTTGGTAGATGTCACATGTCTTCGAATTTTTGGTTCTAGGACATGCCGGTTTCCTCACGATGTTTTCCTTCACCATTTTGAGAGCAGTGGTGATGAAATAATTTACACAAAGTAAAGCGCCTGTCAGGGTTCGAACCTACGACCTACAACTCGTAAGTCGCAGCTGTTACCACTGGGCCATCACTGCTCTACATATCCTCCCGGTCCCATAATAATAACATATTATATTCATAGATAACTATCTACTTGTCTAGTTGACCGTACTTGACCCCGGCTAAAGGGTCGGGGGTTCGAGTCTAGACGGGGACCGGAAATAGTCCGGTTTATAGTTTATTTACCTTGTCCTTATTATGTTATTTTGTTCAGGGTAGTTTTGGGTTTTAAAGGGTGTTTGTTGTTTGTGTAAAGGTGTGTTTCTGTTTGATTTTAGTGTTGTTTTATGTCGTGTTAATTATCACGCCATATTTATTTAATGTTGTATGATATGGCTGTTACTGATGGACGCTGATGAAAGCATTGTTCGTGTGGCTATATGTTTAATAATCCTACCACTATTACAAACGCGAAAGTTCGTGAAGATGGATGGATGGATGTTTGTTACTCTTTCACGCGAAAACAACTAAACGGATTTGGATAAAATTTGGCACACAAATAGTTTATAACCTGGATTAACACATAGAATACTTTTTATCCCTCTATCCCTACGAGATCGAGACTAATGCGGGTGAAACCGCGGGGCACTACTTTATTAAAAATGCAAAAGAGAGTTTATTTTTTGTTACGCTTTCACGCTAAAACGACTGTGCGGATTTGGATGAAATTTGTCACGTAGGTAGAACATGATCTGGGTTAGGACATAGGATATCTTTTATTCCGCTATCCCCACGGGATCGAGACTTATGCGGGTGAAGCCACGGGGCGTAGCTAGTAATTTATAATTTAATCATTTATTTCACAAGCTTATTACATAAGGAGAGAAATAGGGCAAACAATACATTATTGGTCTAGAATATGTAAATACACTACCTCGTCCTGTCACTTGCACAGGTGCCAGTGGCCGTACATATCCGAAGCGAACAAATAACAGAAAATTTTAGACATTACCATCTCCGACTCTACCCAACGGCCGAGAGACACGGAAAATATATTTCCACGATCTAGGTATTCTGGGCAACGCTGTAGGGAAGTACAGACACAATCAGGCTAAAAAAATTGGCCAAGTGCGAGTCGGACCCGCACACAAAGGGTTCCGTACTACCGTACAATATTTAACACTACGATTTTTACTATAGTAAAAAAAACACGTTTCTTGTGTGGGGACCCCTTTAATTTTTAACTTTATTTTACCATTACCATAACATCACGCCTTGTTTCCCCGAAGGGTTAGGCAGAGGTGTACTTATACACACATTTCGCCAGTTATGTTTAAGTCCCATGTAATGGGGGACGAACTTTATGTTATTTTCATTATTGTGTGTTATAGCGGCAATATGAAGGCACAATCTGTGAAAATTTCAACTTACTACCTGTTAGGGTTCATGAGAGCCCGCTGACAGTCAGACTGACGGACAGCGGAGGCTTAGTAATTGGGTTCCGTTTGGCACCCTCCGGGGACGGAACTCTAAAAGGTATGTACCTATACAGCTTGCACATCACAAGTCCCTTATTTGTCATTAGTCGTTTTATAGGAGAGACATCACCACCATAAATAGATTCCTTGAAACAACCTTCAAAATCAAAAGGTGCATTTGGACTCACAGTCCTCATAATGACGTCACCTATCCGAATCTAAAAAATACAAGTCAGGACATAAAAATTCGCACACATGCAGATTATAATGTGCGTCGTAAATGCACACAGCGATGCGCTTGCGCCGATCTAAAACACTCGTCCGGCGAGCCCGATAATGGCGGTCGGGGTTAACGAACTGACGGTTACATATTTAGAAAAAAATATTTGGCAAATGTTCAGTGCAGTGGGGATTACATTGTGTGCCAGGGAAATCGGTGTGCGCAGTTTATTTTTGGGTTTTTAGATTAACCTCTTGAGTATGAGGAAGGGGTTTGTCTATGTGTTTGTTAGTTTTGTGCATCATACTTATACAAGCATTAGTTACGGCGAAAAATCCAATAAACTGAATATCAGGGCAAATGAAAATTGACAAATTATTTTCTCGTATTCGTTTTTACAAATTTAAAAAAAATACCGGCATTAAAACAAAACAAATAAAAATGTGTTTGTTTTCCATTTTGATCTGCAAGTGATAACACAGTTTACAATTAATTTATAGCTGCCACCCTGTGTATATAGTTAATTGGGACAACGAGTTCTAGAGTGCCTGCATGCGGGCTAGGAACAAACCACCACTTATGTTCTATTACGGTCTATAAACATAATCTAGATTTATTTTTTGTGGTTTATAGTGTTGCCCGCATTGATAAAAACTTTTTCTAACTTTTATTTAATTTGTTGTCTGAGCTTCCATATGTTTACAAATGTAGTTAGACAAATGCAAGCAATTTACCGAACCTGTTATATAATTAAGGTATTATAAAAAGTTTTTCTTACTTACAGGACAGTTTTAAGTCCCGGAAAACACTGCTCTATCTGAGAGTCGAGCCAAGGGCTTCGACACTTCGAGGAATTGGTAACAAACAAACAGACCAAGTAGTTTTGTGCTCTTTCCGCCCTAAAAAGATAATAAGAATACTTATATATAGAAGTATTTGCCTATAATCACCAATCAGGAAGCTGGTGGTCCAGTCAAGGAAATGATCATGCGATTTTTTTATATTGCGGGTCCATGTTGAACAGTGTTTATTAGATGATTATTTGATCATTTCAGTGAGCCAATAATCTCGGCCTGCAATGTATGAACTGGTCTGCCAGTAGAGATGGGTTCACGCAACATACCTATGTGTTTATCTACTGCAGTTTAATGAACTAACGCAATTTTATATTTATGCGCTTATGTACTCGTTATGTGTATGGCAGCATTGGGAGGCCGCGAGAGGAGTACTGATGACCAAGAACCATTTAAAGATAGATTTTGTGAGTGATTTTTTTCTTTGTCTTTGTCTCTTGAAGTAAGTGGTCAAAACTGTCTATTTATTTTGGTTTAATGTACACAGAAAAGGAAAGGGAGATCTTTGCCCTGCATAGGGACAGCATTGGCTCATAATAATATTAAGGTGAACTGAATCTTTTGTCCATGTCTATCACCATATAGTTGGTTGTCGCATCATTTGCCAATTCTGGTGATTATGAGAATATTTCCCAAAGAATGTGGTTGTCAGTTGGAAAGACATCAAACAGTGGATAGCCATTGTAAATTGTGGACTTTTTCATTGGCATGCTACAACAACGGTATTAAGGCCGTTGTAGATTCAAATCACCACTTTTGGAAAATGCTTTGGTGATTATTCTTTATTAACGTATTTCACGCAGAATGCTCCACTCGAAGGACTAAGTGCGGAAACCAAATCTTTAACATAGAACGTATAAGAAAGATTCTGCTGTTTCCTTCAAAATAATCCTTGAAAGTCACTTATTGGAACAGAATAGTTTTTCATTTTCAGGAAGCAACAACGGTACAATGAACCTCAGCTTCTACGATTTCATTACTTTAGACGGTTCGTGGGTGTTTTTCTCTTCGAAAGTGTTCTAAGAATAGATGAATCATTGGTCGTGGGTTAATGCTCGCATTATGTAGGTTATGTATGTATGTGTTATGTATAGAGACGGCAGGATATACAAGCGTGAGGCCTCAGAGGGAGATTGTGAGATGTGCATTATGTGCAATAACATAGAATACTTTTGCGTCGCTTGGCGCGTCATTTTTGTTATGCTGTGGTGTGTTCGGTTTTTTAATGCGATAGGTTGACAAACTGACAGGTGACTTAACTGATGGAAAGTGAAATGCCGCTTGTGGACATTTATAAGGCGTAGTGTGTCAACTCGCACGGTGCAAAACTCGCACTAATGCGAGTAGAACCTCTTTGGATTTGCTAGTGGTATGCTGGCACGAATAGCCTCAGGTTACTGTGCGAATTTACCCCCTTGATTATGAATAAGGGGGTAAATTTGTTAGAGTTTAAGAAAAGGAATACACCTTTCAAATGGCGATCTGTTTACGAAGCGTGGTGATTACTGATTCAAGGGTGAAACAGGCGCGAACCACGTCGCGTGTCGCGCCTGTTTGCGAGTGAGTACTTTTATTAAATTGAAAAATTTGAAGCTTCCTAAGGCGACGATGTTATCGTATTTTCCAGTACACCCGGCAGTCAGTCCTGCCACAAGCCCACTCTCATGCTGACTCGAGGGAGTAGATCCAAACAATGATATATGAATCTGAAGATCTTATATGTAGTAAGTAGCTGCAAATATCGTAAAGAAAACATCATAAACAAAGGGGAACCATAACAAAATCACCACTCTAACTTGGAATAGAATCGCAAAGCAGTAATATTGTGTTCACAACACGAGAGGCGACGCGGGGCAACGCACTGCGACTTAGGTTCAAGGCAAATGTCTTATGTTAATTTGTGTTTAGTCGTTAGTTTTATGTATTGATTTAGGTACTGTGAGGTAGGTTTGTGTTTAAAATGTTTTAGGACAGGATAGTGACAGTGAAGGCACGGGTTGAAGGACCAGTGGAGTAAAGCAGTGTCTGACCTGCACCCTAATTGCGTAACTCTCTTATAGTAGGAATCGGTTCCATTGTGACAGTTCAACAACATTCATTGCGTTTTTTACGTTGTTGAGCAGACGAATTTTTCAGAGATACGAAGCAATGGATTAGCAAAATTCTTCAAAATCATTCAGATTGTGATTTTATTAGGTCATGGATAGGTTTGCGTTCTTGTCTTTGAACACAGCAATGCAAATAAACTATTGAGTATTGATTGTATTGGAGTTTCTTGCCCGTTTTTCTCCATAGGAACCTACTGCGCTTTGGAACGAACCACTTGCCATTCTAAAGTGTCTGTAAATGGTTTAATTGAAATACATCTCATCTAATTCTATCTTTTAGGGACGTTGGGCTTTAGCTTGTTGGAGGTGAGAAGAGGCCTTGATCAGCTCACGGTAGCCTGTTAGACCTTACGGGGACGTATTGACTGCACAATGCTCCATGGCTTTTTCTGCCTATCATTTGTGCCCGATAAATACACAATCTGTTTGCGCAACAGCCATCCACAGGGCAGCATTTTAGGGCCGCCAATGTTTTTGCTCTACATAAATGATTTTCCAGAAGTTATAAATCATAAATGTGTATTGTTTGCCGATGATACTACAATTATAATCAAAGGACAAGATAAAAGTTCGTACGAGCAAGAAATAAACACTGCTCTTCAAAGAACTATAGAGTGGCTAGAGGCTAATAATTTAAAAGTTAATATTAATAAAACAAAATTTATGCAATTTCATACCCATCGATCAAAACCGCTGGCTCTAAATATATCTTATAAAGGGGTCGCCCTGGCAGAAACTGACTCTGTTAGGTTTCTTGGAATAAATGTAGATAAATTTTGCTCATGGAAAAATCATATAAATGACATTTGTGTTAAAATAAATAGTTTTATATACCCTTTGAGGCGTATTAGCTGCGAGGTATCTAGAAATGCCGCAATAATGGCTTTTCATGGCTATATAACCTCCACTCTAAGGTATGGTATTATCCTGTGGGGTCGTTGTGTGGAGATTGATCAAGCATTCGTAATGCAAAAGAAGTGTCTAAGAGCTATATTTGGGTTGAAGCAAATAGAGTCATGTCGACCATTCTTTAAGAAATATAAAATACTAACTCTACCATGTATTTATATATTAGAATCCTGTATATTTGTTTTCAAACATAAGAGACTTTTTCAGCAAGCGACAAGCTACTATGCCCCACGATCTATTTATACTAATAAGTTATTCCAACCGAGGACGAATCTCACATTTACAGGCAAAAACAGCTATATTATGTGCATAAAGTTGTATGATAAAATACCAAATTCCATAAAAACGCTACCATTTTCTAGATTTAAAAGTAATTTGACGAGGTTTTTAATTGAGAAATGCTTTTATAGTGTACATGAGTTTTTAGATCTTAAATTGTAAGTTTTGTAAATTGCACGGTCTTTCTAAATTATTATTGTTTTAGGTCTTTGACATTTCTAGGGACCCCAGGGGGGTCCCGGTTATTATTGTGTAGCGAATCTCTCCCATTATTGACACGATTTTTATTGACATTTATGATTATTATTTTATTATTATTTCTTCTTCATTATATTGACATTTAATTAATTCAATAATACAATTTTGATGGGATTATCTGCTTAATGACTGCATGATTATGATCAGTAATTAATTTAAATAAAATGTACTTAACTTCATTTTATATTTGCACGCCGAAATTAAAGGCAGAATAAGAGCAAATTTGTACACTTTACCAACCTTCTGTACCTTATTTAGGCAAATAAATGATTTTGATTTGATTTTGATCCAAAAGAGCTGAATCTCCAGTCTGTCGTTCTCTAAAGATGCGAAATGTCCATCTGACTGCCAAGCCTGAATGTGATGTATTTGCGAATGAATGGAGAAAAATTATGCGAATATTTGGTAATTATTGTGTTTTGTGAGAGAAAGTATGCAAGGGAGTCCACTGTCCCATGTTAGTTTTAAATTAAATTATATGTTGCCAATGTAATAATTGTTTCTAAGTTAATTGATGTAATTAGTGTTGTACCGTTTTAATTAACTATAAATAAATAAATGCTTTAGACTTTAAGGTTTGAGTTTGATGGCAGAAGTAGGAGTTGTGGACTGGTGGTGGACAGGATTAGGTAAATGACAATAGAAGTGTAATATAAATTGTTCGCCTGGGTAGTACAGGCAATCAATTTATAGTACAACAATTTACGTACAAAATGGTAAATAAGACGTGTACGTATTATCCTACTATTCTACTTCCTACTAATATTATAAACGCGAAAGTTTGTGAGGATAGATGGATGGATGGATGTTTGTTACACTTTCACGCAAAAACTACTGAACGGATTTGGATGTAATTTGGCACACAGATAGTTTATAACCAGTATTAATACATAGAATAATTTTTATCCCGATATGCCCACGGGATCAAGACTTATGCGGGTGAAACCGCGGGGGGAAGACTAGTTGCAAGGTTTCAGGCATTTATGAAGATTATTATGTCAAGTTTTATTTTATTACGTAAGACCCTGACATCAAGCGATGACGCAGTTCAAGATGGATACGCGGCTTCCTAGAACTAACCTATTTACTCGTAACTTGATAACTCCTTCCCCCTGGTTATACCTATCAGAAACTAATGCATTTTGGGAATTCTTCACACAGACGTCATTCCAATCTTAACTATATGTCTCAGTAAGATGGTCGTAGCCGTTGATGGTTGTATACCGTAATAAAGAAAGTGGTCCGTAACTGTCGGAGTGCCCTAATTTAGTTACTGCGACCAATTTCGACGTAGCGCTCTCAGGTCGCTGCCACGGCACCGCTCGCTTCGCTCGCTCGGCTCGCGCGTAGTTGGTCACAGTTCTAACCTAACCTAACCTAACCTATTTGGTCGGAGTGCCCTAATAGCTATATTACTAGATCGTGCTCGTATCATAGTTATATTCCTAGTAAGACAGTTATGAACTGCTTTCATATAACTATATTACGGTATATAGCTATATCCCTGGATATCCTTAAGGACCTACAACCATCTTACTGTGACATAATATATACAATATTCATGCGAAAGTGAGTTTGTTTATTACGCTTTCACGCTAAAACGGCTGAATGGATTTGGATGAAATTTGGCACATAGGTAAACTATGACCTGGGTTAGGAAATAGGATACTTTTTTTCCCGATATTCCCACGGAATCGTGACTTATGTGGGTGAAACCGTGGGGGGCAGCTAGTTAAGTACCTGTCATTCTTAGCAGTCCGCAACACAATACGTTGGTACTAACCACAGCCTTGACTCCGACAACTGCGCAACTAACACATGGACTACGTCACTCCGAAACTACCTGATTTACAAATCGGACCAAAATAAACAGCCCACCATTAAAGCTAAAATAAATACAAGCAATAACCCAGCGTTTGCAACTAATATGAGCAAATTTAGTGCGTCGGGACATTGGAGGAGAATTGGCAGAAGGACCAGTTGTGTCTAGAAGGATACGGTGTGAAAACAGGCTGCATTCCGATGGTAAATGAAGCTTGATTACATTTAGTTTTCAACACAAACACTGTCTTTATGGCATTGGTTCTTCAAAGTAGACTGAAAATATTCTTTTCTGAAAGAGTTAAAAAGAGACACCACCACAGCCTATTTTTACCCGACTGCGCGATAGTAAAGACAGGGTTACGTTTTTCACACGTATCATGGTATTATTTTATGTGGGAACTCAAACTCTAAGCATTTATTTCAATTAAACCAATTACAGGCACCTTTGAATTGTCAAGGAGTCGGTCAGTTAACAAGAAAGTTGAAGCTAGTTGCCCATTCCAAAACATAGATCTCTATGGAGAAGAACGGGCAAGAAACTCCAAGGACACTATTTTAAATCAAGATTATTACAAAATCCTGGGTACATTGTTCTTATTGCTTCTACTTCTATATGATTGTGAGAACGATGTAAAAATAAATCATAAAAAAATAAGATTAAAAATAAGCCCTGGCAGATAAGTGATCAGGAGAGTCTCAATTGCCGGCGCCCGTTCACGAACATGACGCGTGTATCAGCACCATCCAGCTCAACCATTTTGTAGGGAACCGGATTCTCATATACATATCATATGGATTTTAATACATGAGGTGTCCATGGTCTCGTCTACGTCATGCAATGGTAAGAGCCTAGGTTATGTTTTTATAGCTAGAAATTGGCGGATTTTAGATGTCTTGATTTTTTTAATGTAATTTACCATGTTAGGTATCAAAATATACTAGACTTAGGAAGACGATTCCAAAATCATAACAAGCTATAAGGATGAAAAATCTTGACCTTTTTAGTTACAACAGGTTTTAGATTATTGATAAATGATTTTATTTCTGTAAGTAGGTTTGTACAAACACTTTTACACGTCCATCATATTTTGTTTTAAACTAGACGAGGCGTTTCCTATCCGACTACTCTGAGAAGAAAGGCCGAAACAAACTCAGAGGTCACAGTCTCTTTTAAACTTCAGATAATATATAATCTTGGTCAGATCATGAAGACCATGTAGATAATAATTTTTTTTCCGTCGTTTTATGTTTCATCTACAAGTAAATGATAAAGCAAGCAGTGGCTTAATAGTTCACTGGAAATATCACTTGTTTCACTGAGATTTAGTTAAATAATTTGTAGGTTCAAGGTCAGCCTTTGAAGGTTGAAACGCTACGACGATATCTTATCACATCATCGCTTGAGCTTGTATTTGCAAGGACTGGTCCTTCTGCTCCTCTCCTATCGCTGGCCTCTCTGCCCAAGGCGAGAGTTCGACAGCACTGCCAAGGTTGCGTCTGGATACCTACAGTTTGTACCTACTCCTGATGTCTGCTTAATGCGCTGTTTTGGTCTAGTGCATGCGATTTTTTTGTCGCAGTGGAAGATATGCAGAGGTGTACGTTGGTGACGCGCTGGTTCATGCAGTTTTTTGGTAGGTTTGAAGAGGAACTTAAGCACTTTAAATGATGAATGATTTTTTTTTTGTAAAGGTTTGTACAAACACTTTTACACGTCAAAAATTAATTATGTTTTAAAACTAGATGAGTTTGGTGTTTCTTGAGAAGAAAGGCCGTAACTATCTCAGAAGTCACAGTCTCTTTTAAAATCCAGACATAATACCATGTAGATTAGTATCTGTAATGGTATTATAAACATGGTTTACTTGTAAGGATCTTTTTTCTAAATGTTCAAGTTTCCGGAAAATTTGGGGGTGGTAACTGAATTCTCAAGTTACATGTCAGCCTTGGGCGGTTTTTCAGCTGTAACTTTTTATAATTATCGAAAAACACACTTTCTATTTTCTTTTTTCTTTATACGATAACGATTTTCTTATACGAAAATCGAAAAGACTATTTTATGTTACAATAATTAAGTAATTTTTGTCTCAAGTAACATTAAAAAACTCCAAAAATGTAGTTAATTTAAATTCCAACAGCATTCTTTTTCGCTAAGAAAATTCCCCGCGCCTAAAATTCTCCTGTACTTACGCACACTGTGACCGACCAACGCACACAATAATATCATCATATCTATTCCAATGAGTCAGTTGGTACTATGACCTGCGCAATGTCCGATGGTGTGAATGAATTCTAGCCTGAAGGAAGGTCTAGCCCTGGTTGGCAGCTAGAATTCATTTAAACTATATGCTAACAAATATGGCGGCCGGTTGATCGAATGACGAGTGTTTAAAGTGACAGACGATAATTACTTTATTTTTGGCTAGTTCTATTTTTTATTTAGTGAGAAGAATCTCGTTTTCGGAAAATGTTTTGACGTATTTGATGGGTCAAATCATAAGTTATGGAATGTTTTGTTAAAGTATTCATCCTCATTATTTTTTCTAATAATCTACGAGTATCTACGACCTAGTTTATTTAAATTATAAAATAATTTATAAGCTAACAGTCTTAAAATAATAATAATAAAATGTACAAGTATTTGCGTAGTTTTTCCCAACAATGTTGGGGTCGGCTTCCAGTCTAACCGGATGCAGCTGAATACCAGTATTTTACATGCAGCGACTGCCTATCTGACCTCCACAACCCAGTTACTGGGTGATACGATACCATTTGGTAAGACTGATTGTCAGACTTTCAGGTTTCTGACGACCCGTAACGACTGTCAAAGATCCACGAATGACAGCCGGGACCAACGGCTTAACGTGCTTTCCGAGGCACGGAGGAGTCTCGGTATGTAAAGATGGTCACCCATGCACGAACCGAACGTGCTAAGCGTAGATTAACCTGATCGATATACCCATGTGGCTGTTATTACTTACCCACAAGCCCCCCTATAGTAAAATATGTACAAGTATATATAAATAAAATAGGAGGGGAAAGACTCCATAAAAAAAATACTTTAAAAAAATCTCAGATATGATCGCAGTTTGACCTTCACCTATAACTATGGAAAGGAATACCTAGAGAATTGGTAATCTGAATTTAGAATTGAGGAAAAACTTAACTAGACTGCTGGGAAAAACCTAATTAATATTTATTCCTTATTCCTCTTTTTTTTAAATGCGAGAAATGCATTAATTTCGTACAGAAACGACTCTGTCAATTCTCCCATGTACCTATAGGTACAACGATCCAATTGATTACCTACAATAGGCAGTAAATCGCGCTAGAACATTGCACACGCGAGCACAATAAATGAGTCAGTCTATCACCGACCTACCACAACGTCCGGTCTATGCGACCTAAGCGCCTAACCTTGAGCCTAGGTTGTTGACATTCAACTAATAATGCTATTATGACTAACTGGCTGGCGCTGATTATTTTGTCCTGACGTGTTTGCAAACCGGTATTTGAGAGTGAAACTGCTGAATTTTAAGAGAACTTTGGAAATCTAATATCATAGCCGTAAGACAGTTTTATGTATGAATGTGGATAGCTATGATGTGTACAAAAAACGTACAATGATGGATGGATTGTGCGATAGATAATTCGCGAACGGGCGCCGCTTGCCGTCGTCGCATCAGTTGAGACTGGTCATCATCTAGAGATGACTAGTCTCAAGGTTAAATATTTTACCTACGAATTTCATTTCCGGATTGTTTTTCTTTTGTTTACTTTTTGCTCTGAACGCTTTTAACGTGCATATCTTTCTACATCGTTCTCACATGCAGTCCATTCACACCTCTGACAGCAGCAACCAAATATCAACCTTAATATAACGAAAATAAAGATCACTGTGATTTTGACAGATTTGTTAATGGTAGCAGACCCAACAGCAACCTTATTACAACGAGTATAAAGATCACTGTGAGTTTCACAGTGATGCATAATCAGAGGTAAAATAACTGTGTATTTATATGTATAATTTGAACATACTAGATAATGAAACACTGGTGAAATGTACTATAGGTACACCTCTGCCTAACCCTTCTGGGAATATCGGCGTGATGTTATGTTATGTTATTTATAATGTAAACAATATTTTGATTTAAAAGACTGTCCACGGATTTTCTTGTCCTTCTTCTCCTTAGGAACCTGACCGTCTCATAGACAATTCAAAAGTGCTACAGGCACTTTTCAATTGTTTAAGAGCGTTGTCACATTTTATCACCCCTCTCGCTCACACAGGATCAATTTTTTAAGAATGTTAAATGAAAAGATGATTTTTTGAAAAATGTGATCAATGGGCTCCCTACTAAATAATATTAATTTAATAGGTAATTATTAAAAACACATTTCTATTGTGTTATCTAATAAACTTAGCTCAATAAGTATTATGATCTGTTTTTGAGACGATTTAAATAAATGCTACAATAAAAATGTGTTTTTAATAATTACCTATTAAATTAATATTATTTAGTAGGGAGCCCATTGATCACATTTTTCAAAAAAGTATATTTTCATTTAACATTCTTAAAAATTTGGTCCCGTGTGAGCGAGAGAGGTGACAAAATGTGATAGCCCTCTTAATTGAAATAAAAGGATAGAGTTTGAGTTTGATGGTATGGCTAGAAAGGTAGTGATTACCGATATGACGGCTGGCAGAGATATTGAAGACGAAGAGATGCTGCGAAATCAAATAAATTGCGATAAGGACAGTACCTGCGTAGATGTTTTATCTTTACCTAGAGAAAAGTAACAAACCACATACTTACGAATTATTAAGAAACGAATAAGAGTCTCGTAGGTCTAGTGGTCGCATGCGCTACTGCTGAGCGTGAGGCCCTGGGTTCGACCCCAGGTCGGGCATAGTGTTATCAGGTTTTTCTATCAGGAATTTCTCAGTAGCAGCCCGGAACCTGGATTTGTGCCTGGTTGATGGCAATAGGCTC
This sequence comes from Fissipunctia ypsillon, assembly GCA_947568875.1. Classification (NCBI taxonomy): domain Eukaryota; kingdom Metazoa; phylum Arthropoda; class Insecta; order Lepidoptera; family Noctuidae; genus Fissipunctia; species Fissipunctia ypsillon. The sequence goes on along the minus strand of OX387657.1, from coordinate 1,782,668 downwards.
GCCCCCTGTTACATGGGACATAAAAACACTACTAGTGAAATGTGGGTGTACTACTCACCTGTCTTTCTCTTCAGGGATCACAGGCGTGATGTTAATGTTACATTATGTGTATACGTAGGTACGTAGGTACGTGTTTCAGTAAACACGGGTAGCCGTGTTTACTGAAATATGATGCTGTTTATCTGCACGTGAGATAAATCATATGAGTGATCTAGCGACCTAAAGGGGCGACCTTGATCAATGCGATTGTTGACATTTTATGATACTCCATGTGAATTAAGATTAGAAATTTAAACAAAACTTTTTTACAGTCCGTTCAACCGTTTTGAATTCTATTCCGTAGCCCTAAGGATGGCATTAAAAGCAAAAACGTGGTTTCATTACCAACTATTTACTGCAGGTGCCATTTGTCATGCCACCAACACAATAGAAGTTAAAATCGGTTGAACGGACTGTAAAAAAGGTTTAGTTAAATTTCTAATCTCATTATAAATGGAGTTTAGGTAATTTTGTAGTCCTTTTACGTTTGATTGTAAATACTATGTTTATCCTAATGGTCACACTTACATGCATCTTTCCAGAGAATGGAATGGAAGGCGACTAGGACTAAAAAGATAGACAGCAGTACCCTTGAGTCGGCGAATAATTTTTCTGCCCTGAATAGTGATCTATGGCGATGCTTGGGGGAGGCCTATACAACATGTCCCTGAATTAACGCACAACCTATTAAGGGGCCATTGTACTCATCATTATGAACAACTTTTACTATGGGACCAAACCTGAAATCGCGAAAAAAAAAGCTATTACCTTCATTTTCATGAGTTATCATGATAATAATAAATTTATTTATTTCAGGTAAATAACACCCATTGCCAAACAAATTAGAAATCATATAAAAAAAAAGATCACCTAAAAACTAAGTTCAAATAGAATTAAATGAAACCAAATTAAATCAATTTTGTAAAATTACTGTGATTATCTCTTAATATTTGTACCTCCTCTCGCCTAAAACACAAGATGTCCTAGTTCAGGCAAATAACACTAGTGAACTTGACATAGATTTAAGCAAAATTGTATTTTCTGTTTTACTTTATAACTTGAATAAATATATTATTATTCGTTTATTTACTTTCTTTCTTATCTATTTACATTTTTAAATATTTCTAATAAAAATATATACAAAAAAAACATTTAAAAATATAAAAAAATAGAGGTCCGCCGGTATCGGGAGCAGGGTCCAAGCTACCGGTGGTAAGGTCTCCAGAGACAGGAACCTCCTCAGAATACGAGCCGTATCGAGGAGTACTACCTTCTGGATCAGGCTCTTGATCCAACCGCCTAACGACAGTCTCGAGAGATGTTGGTCGAGGCTTTCGGCCATCAGGCCATTGGCCGTTGCGACGATATTATTATTATTATATTATTAAAACAAAATAAATTTATGCGAACATAAATTTAGGAAACAGCTATTTTTTTCGTGATTTCAGGTTTGCTCCCATAGTAATAGTTGTTCATAATGATGAGTACAATGACCACATAAGAGGTCGTGCGTTAATTCCGGGACATGTTGGATACAGCAGTGGACGTCTTTCGCCTGAAATGATGCAATGATTATGTTGGTGATTCATTGGACGGTTCATAGTAGTCTGGATGATTTGTGCACAGTTAATATCAATCCCCCCCTAACACACACAGCACTGGATTCAAACAAAACTAGCAAAATGTGGGTACACCTCTGCCCAACCCTTCGGGAAAACATGGCGTGATGTTATGTTATGTTATTATTTTCAGAAGTAGTCCTGAAAAAAGAGGAAAGAGAAAGGAGGGAGGGGAGGGGGAGGGGGATCGAGGGAGGAGGGAGGAGGGGGAGGAGAATTTTATAAGGATAAGAAAAATAATAATCTGTGTTTCCACCATTGATACGAATCACACAATCGCAGCCATTTGACATGCTTAAAATCAGTTCCTCAAAATGGCCGCCCACGTTCTTTCTAACAAGTTAAAAAGTTGTTGTGGGGTATGTATTGTATTTTAGGCCGGTTTTTTTCAAAGGTTTTTCTCACATATGTATATACTTTAAAATCAACGTAGGTACCACCTAAAGTGTCATAAAGTAGCCGGTTGTTTGAGCTGACTAATTTTACATAAATAATGGCTATCCTTGGCGGGGGCGATGCCGCCTGCTTAGTGAACGCTCGTCTTATTTTGTGCTGCAATAGTTTTTATATGTGTGTACTGTTTTTGTTTGCCTGTTTTTCTTTAGAGAGGTAATTAGGGGTCTAGTTATGATAAGGATTCCGATTTTTTGATGATTTTGTACATAAGAAAACCTCAGGTGAGTCTGGCTTCTGTTCCTTGGGTGCCTTAGAAATACGCATCACAAACACCCAAACCCAGAACAACTAGTTGTAGGCCAAACGATTTATTCCATATAGAAATCGAACTCGTGACATGTTGCAAAAAACCATCTGCTCAGCCTCTTCACAAACGCTTAGTTGTGAGAAATTGATTTTAATTGTTGGCTATATTGCAATCTTTTGCAAAAGTAAATGATCATAATGTTATCTACATGTTTTACAAATGATAAAGATAAACAGAAAGTTATTTTCAAACATAATATTCGCTGTATCTACATCTCTGCTTACCCCCTAGCACCGCTACATACAATCTACGCCTCACGAATGTCAGGGCCATTCAATTGTGAGTGACTTTCCTAACATAACAACGCATCGACATAAATTACCTCCACGTAGAGTTGACAATAGTTGACCGGATAGGCGTAGGAGCGGCGTGAATGACCAGCCCAAGGTCAGGGGACGAAGTCAGGGTCAAGGTCAAAGGTGACTTGGATAATGTGACAAGTTTTGTAGAAAACTTAGTAGGGTGCCTTATTTAATAGAAAGAAAAACATTTATTTGCACTAAATGTGACGCTTTTTCGAATAAAAAAATATGATGATTTAATGATGACGTTAGGGAAATATTTTAGCCCGTTTTGATTTCATTTTCCTTTTTTTAATCATTTGTATTAATTTGTGTTTTGTTTTGTTGTGGGTGTACTATAGGAACACCTCTGTCCTACCCTTAGGGGAAACAAGGCGTGATGTTATGTATTACGTGTTGTATTCATATGGTGGTCCAGTTTAAGGACCGCTTCTTCTTAAGCAGTTTACTTCCGAAGCTATGCAAGCACCAATGTGACATTTTTCGTGTGTCACCTTCATCAATGAAACACTTCAATGACTTACGGTGAAGAGAAACATCTAGAGTAAACTTGAACTAAATATTCTAAAATTCCCAACACTTACTACCAGCTTGCTCAAGCATGCTATGCACCACGGTTTTAGACCGAAGGAAGTCCAGTTTTCCTGACGAGGTTTTCTTTAGCTGCAGTCTATTCAGTGTTGCCCAAGTCAATATCAGAAAAATAATTTTCTACTTGATATAAAAGTTAATTAAAATCAAAATTCATATACAGACAACGCACAGCCTAAACCCTCTGGTTCTAGGAGCTTAAAATTTTACACAAGAGTTATAATACATATATAACAAAGGTGAACACTACGGCAGGATTTTTGAAAATCCATCCCCTAATGGGGTTAAATAGGGGGATGAAAGACTGTATGCCATATTGCCGATGGGAATGTCATAAGGCACACGACTTGTATGAAATCTATTCCATAGCCGTTTCTCCAATGGCATTTGCATCGGAAAAACTGACATTGGTTTTTGGCATGTTTCGAACACACATCTTCGTGCAAGAAAAGGGTCCCTTAACCAACAAAATTAAGGTTTTTTCTTCATAGTGTACAAAATATAGGCCACTCCCAAAGTCATGGCTTTAACTCCCATAGCTTGTTCAAGGTCAAATAGTCAATGTCCACCCATGTCCCAAGGTCAGTCGTAGAGTAGAACAATGACACTACGTTTGTGCTCATTTGTTTATGTTTTAATCATTCAACGTTATTGCTACTTGTACTAATTAGTATGGACAACGCCCGGGGCCTACTCCGAAGCGTAAATCCAAAGTATCGGCCGAACGTTTGGAAGTTTTCTACAACACTCCATTCTATTTCGTTCGGATCCGACCAAACGTCAAAATGAAGTTCGGCAGAATCCGAACCGACCGAACGAAATAGAATGAAGTGTAGGAGAAAAGTTCCGAACGTTCGGCCGATACGCCCGGGGTTGTTATTACTAGATAATTACTCTTTGATTACGGTTTTTTTCGATTTCCGTGATCACCCTACAGATAGTTCTACTTACTGACCGTAGTTAGGTGACGACTAGATTTTTATTTTTTTTGGTGTAAATGTAATATCACACACACATATTACTGTCGGAGAAACTTACATCTGACCAATTTGAAAACAAAATCCCGTGCACACGAAGACCACATCTGTTAGCAAGCGTTACTATAACGGTCGAGCGCTGCAAGCAAAAATAGTCCTTATGGTGTAAAGATGTTCGTTTCATGGTACATTCACACATAAACTCACGCCTTGTTCCCATGGGGGCAGGCAGAAACTACAGAACGCCACCTGCTGCGATCCAATACGATCCAATTTATCATCATGATAAATTGCTTTGAGTAACTGAAGTCTGAACTATACCCACAAAAATCAGAAAGTTTTGACCAGTTTTGGCTAAAACCCAGCTATGTATTCTTCTTAGTGAGCTGATTTATAAAATGATAATTATTTTATTTGCCATTTAATAGAGTCACTATTAAGAGTCCTACCACAACATGCACTCTACATTCACATCGACGCAAATTCTAAGAGCACATAACTACATGCGACTAGTTTGGTGACGTCACTTGTTGATAGAGTCGCCGACCGAGAGTCAAGGTTGCGATTGCCGAATAGAGACGCCGTTAGTGTAGGTCAAATGTTTGATATAAATCTCATGCAGTTTGCGATTGTGACTCTATAGTTTATTTTGGTAAAGTGACTATTATAAAGTGTTCGTCTAGAATAATTTGTTTAAACAATATAGTTTATTAATTAACGTTACATAAAATTACGAGACGTTAAACTTCAAAATATGTGTGGTTACATAGTCGTTAATAATTACTTAATTTTAAGCAACGTTTATAAACAAACTCTTTAAAATGACTGACTGAATGGTAGAGTTCAAAGACAATCTATAAATAAATATTTCTTCAAAACATTCTTAAGCTTTTTAAATTAATAATAGATGCATAAAACCAAACAAACCAGTATTAATTCGCACATTAGCCAGTCAATGACCGGTAGAGTCATACCTACTGAATTTAAAATTCTAACGACAAACGGTGGCGTAGGTCACGCTCTATCATAGACGTAACAACTCTACGTAGAGTCAGTGACCGCTCAAGGTCATTCTAGTATTCTAGTCTAACAGACATTGATGTAGGTCACGCTATGATAGTCAAAGTCAAATCATTTATTTCAAGTAGGCCATTAAATGGCACTTTTGAACATCAAAATTTACAAGAAAATAGAATTGTTACTAGTGGCCCCTTTCAAAAGGTAGTTTCGTATGGAGAAGAATGGGGAAGAAACTCCATTAGATTCCAACTTCATTAAAGAAATACATCAAGTTGCGAGACTCTATTTTTCAGAATGGTAGAGTCGTTGACCGAGAGAGTCAAGGTTACGTTCTAGATATTAGATGGCCGTTAGGAATATTGGCGTAGGTTATGTCTGTGTTTTATTTTTTCCCGGTTTTTAGGACAAGTTATATAGAGCAAAATATGAATACCAAGAAATTTTCTACCAATTTACGTATCTAATAATAGAAATTAATAGGAACTCTCCTGCTCTCATCTCTCTTAAAATAATTTGTTTTACATAAAAACAGCTTTACATCGAATAAGTAAACAATAAACACAATTAGTTATATTTGTTTTCTTCTACTAATAAAACACGTTTTACATCCTTCATTTCATTGTAGTTGATCAAGCTCTACATGCGCTTACGCTTGCCAATATTTTTTTTATAACAACGTAATTAATGTTTATTTATGAACAAAAAAGCGTGGTTTTAGTAAACACCTATGATAAGTCACGTGTAGAGTCACGCGAATGTAGAGTTCATTGAAAGAGATGTTTGTTTTTGTGCGTTTAGTTGCAAAAATAATGATTTTTGTAATAAGATATTTTACGTTTTTTATGGCAGGTGATCAACAGATTAGTTTGCCAAGTGTGGTGATATTATAAATACATATTATTATCTCACACATAAATGACGAAATTTTTGCCCACACTGCAGCCTAACCCTGTGGGAAAAATGGGCGTGAAGTAATGTTTATGAAGTCCAGCAAACAAATGGCTGAAGACAGTACGTTTTATGGGGAGCTGATGTCTATCCTCATGACTCATCCAAAATAAATAAACCAATTCTAAAATGGCGCCTAAAAACAGATTTTGCAATAACTGAAAATCATCATACGTTACAATATATTTAGTAAATCTTTTCCAAAAACCTTATCTTAAAAATTCTACAGGTTACTGAAGAGCAATCTCAAAAGAAAAAATGTCACGAAATTCTAATTTGTGTATTTTAATAACAGGAGCTATTACATACATACAAACATAAACTCACGCCTTCTTCCCATTGGGGTAGGCAGAAACTACAGAACGCCACCTGCCTACGATCTTTACATACTCCTTGTGGCTCGTTTACGTTCATACCTCAGGGGGCCAACCACCACCTCTTAAAGCAGTATTATTTTAATGTTACTTCAGTGTGAGAAAGAGATGGAGCTATACAGGACGTCTAGCTCCATCTCTTTCCCACACTGAAGTAAGATTACAATAATACTGCTTTAAGAGGTAGTGGTCTAGCTCCTGGTGCACGCCGGTTGCGAGTACTACGCACCTAACCTTTCTGAAGAATATCACCAATAAGATCACTATATGTCTTCCTAGGGCGTCCCCTCCCGGCGTTGTTGATAGTCACCTTTCATCTATCCTCTCAACATGAGCAAACCATCTAAGCATACTCTTTTCGATTGTTGTCACTACATCTTCTTTTAAATCGCACCGTTGCCTTATCACATCATTCCTCAGTCTATCATTTCGCACATGAACGCATTTCCACAGCATTTAATCTACTTTCAAGCTTCTTTTGCCACACCGTCATTAACTTCCATACATATGCGAAGGCACCACCAGCACACCATGGTGAACAGCCAATCGAGCCATTTTGGGCATCAACTGTTGGTCACAACCGCATGTGTAGCACCATTCACTTTATTTCCCGCATTTACTTTCCTTTCCACATCTTCATCAATCTTTCCATGACTGGTATGACCTGACCATGACCTTCGTCTTATTTATATCTTTCATCTTATAGGCTTCATCCATCACAGTCACCATGTCTTGCAATTGTTCTGCTGACAATGCAAGTAAAACTTGATCATTTGCGTAGGGAAGGCATTTAACAGGCAATTCATTCATCATCAATCCGCACTCACCCTCTTTCAAATCTATCAGACAACTATCCATGTACAAGTTGAACAGCCACGGTGATGCTACAGACAACTCAACTCTGTCGAACACCCCTCGAGATCCAGAACCAGTTTGTGTATATCCCATTTATCCTAACTCAAGCACTGGAATTCTTGTCTATATATTTCAGTGCCCGTACCAAGCGCTATACAGCTCGAACATGAGGTATTAGTCATCTATAAAACCCACATTAAGAAACAGGGGACACTTTTTAGAGCAATCCTTTTAAAAACACATTCATACAACTCGAATATTCAACTACCTATTTGAAAAATAAGTCTCAGACGAAAAATTAACATTTTATGTTCACAAAAAACATTAATCCTCGGGCCGTGGGCTCCAAAACAAAGGGCGTCTACGAACGGCGCGGGCGCAGCTGAGATTGTGTGCGTTTACACATACATGAACAATGTTATATTTGAAAATTTCTGCAGATGCGACATTTTTATTTTACGACAAAGCAGCAGGTAGGTACTTTAGAGATCTAAAATCCAATGATGAAGACTTATTTTGGAAACTCAGGTCAAGAAAAGATGAGTGTGGGGAAAGTCGGAGTGCTAAGCCTCGTAATCGACACTCTTGAAGCAAACTGACTATCTTTTGTCCACAAGACAGCAATAGCTCAAATTTTTTCGACAGTTGGAAACAAGACAAATCAAATGAAATCAAAAATATTTATTTGCATAGTATATAATTAATTATTACAGTAATTTTAGTTTCATCATATCCCGCCATGTTAGGGCATGCAAATACATTTCATGTCAGTGACAGTCATTATGATTATTACAAAACATTAGGCATAGGTTCTATTCGTATCTTCTAAATATTCCATAATAGTGTAATATGTTTAAACAGTATTTTTAGAACAATGTCCATGGTAAATCTTGAAGAGAATCCAAGAAGAACATCCACCTTCCCCAAAGTCTCAAGCGTACCTGCATCCATGATGTGTTTCCAATAAATCATTATCATACAGCACGCTACTGCCATATTCATGAAAATGGATAAGAACACGTCTGTCATTATTACGTAAGTAATAGAACAGGCTGATGGTCTGATGCTAAGCTGCAAGTGCTGTAACTTCTATCTTACTGCAGCTATTAATACCTCGTAGCTTTCGGTATATGGTAGAAGAGAATTACATGACTCATTTGACCCAGTGGCACTGTAGTTTGGTTCTGCATGGCGACGAGGTTTCGGGTTCGACTCTCACATGGCACAAGGCATAGGTAGTCCACATAACGTTAGTCAAACGTTATGCATTGAAAAAGATAATTACAATGTTCAGTTTCTCTGTTTCACTGGCTGATAATTCGATGCAAATTATGTTATCTGAAGCCCAATTCCCGTTATTTAAAACGTTCAAAATCTAGTCGCAATCTCATCTCAATGACAATCAAATGTCAAAAACTTGTCAAAAATATAGGGATATCATAGATATTTTCGACATATTGAGACTGAGATCAGACTGTGAACGTTCTTAGAATTACGGGAACTGCACCTCTGATCGACAATGTTTGACTGGAGAGACTGTGCAAATGCCCTCAGAGTGCGATATGCAATTTAAATTCTCGCTGACTCGGTTGTTTTCAGAGCTCTTTTATAGGCACACAGTCCACCATTGTCGCGTCTGTGTCCTATACTCTGCGGCCTATCGGTATTAGTCGATTCGTCCTTCGTCTAACAAGGGCGGCAGGCCGGCAACCCGGCCTATCGATCTAATGCGCGGGCGCAGTGTTTTTAACGTTTATCACTGAACACTGCAGGAAACACACTTTTTATTTTTTATGTTATTATTATTCAGTTTTAATGTGTACTCTATTTTATGGAGAATAATGATAGTCGCGTTTTTATATATTTATTGTCTTTCGCTAGTACCTACTGCTTTTAAAATTTAGTATTTCGATTTTCAAATAACTGATACCGAGACTCTAAATTAATAAAACTGGCCAAGTGCGTATCAGACCATGCACATTGAAGGGTTCCGTAGTTGGGATGAATTTATCCCAAGAACAAACTTAACATTGTAGTTGAAAAACATGTTCTCCCATGCGTTGCAACTGTAAGAGTGTTCGCACAATATTGAGATATTTACCTTGTTATTTTAAGACCTTAGACTTCATAAAAGTTTCCTGTAATCTATAAGTATAGAAGTGTTTTCTGTATTTTTTCATAATATTAGGCTCAGTAGTTTTGGGTGTAATGGACAGTTTTCATCTATTTTCCTAAATAACTTTAAAACAATTTATTTTAAAATAATAAAAAAATGGCCAATTTGGCGTGTTGAACCACGCACAAAGAAGGGTTCTGTAGTTGGGATGAATTTATCCCCAGAACAATCTTCTATACATTGCAGCTGCAAATGTAAGTTGTGCGGCTATTAGGTACTCGTTAACTTGTAAAGCCTACTTAGCTATTAGGTACTCGTTAACTTGTAAAGCCTACTTAGCTGTGCTAGTTATCCATGTAACTTCGTTGCATATACTACTGCCGTGATTTTTTTCACATACCCAAAAACAACCATTTAGCTGGCAGGGACACTTGACTCTAACTAAAATTAGCACTTTAAAGCTTAATATTTCACAAAGGGATCCCTAAATCGAAAAATGATTTTCACATACCCGCAATATTTTTGAACGGCCTATCCAACGACACCCCAGACTATGGGATAGACGAGAAAAACAAGCCATCCCCACTTTACGTGTAGGGAGGCGTACACGCAATAAACTCTTCAGCTTTATTATTAGTATAAATTCATTTATTTACGTTACATGTCCGTTTTTGGGTCTCAGAAATTCATATGTGTACCAAATTTCAACTTAATCGACCTGTTACATTCGGAGCAAATTAGCTGTGACAGATGGACAGACATACAGACACACGAGTGATCCTATAAGGGTTCTGTTTTTTTATTCGGAACCCTAAAAATAATTATTTTGTGAGAGCATCGAACCTATGGCTCTTATTTAAATGGGACGTGTATTCACTGAACCTATTGGGCTGTCAAACTAATATTTGTAATAGGAACGCAGTAAGAGGACGTCAAAATTTTAATTATTTAGTAAAGAGGTCTATTGTCTACTTACTTATTACTATTAATGAAATCTAGACACCCTAGGTGGAGGTCTTTAGGTTCTCTGGTAGCAACTTGTCCATTCAAGGGTTTCGGTCAATTGAACCCCTATAAACCAAGTCTTCACGATCAAAAAAAGGCGCAAGAACCTCAACCACAGCCCTCAAAAATTACGAAAGAATCTATTCACTCGCCATATCGATAAAACCCCTTATCCATAACCTAAATCAGTGATTATAATGTCACGAACACGCTCTATATATTTATAATTCTCACCGCTCTCGAGCCCACTGAGTAGTTTCAAAGAGCTTTTTTTACTATTTTTGAAACACCTGTGTCGCCTGGCGACCTTTATTGTCCTTTTTTGCTTGGATGCCCTTTATACACTATGGTTTAGGGTCCCTTAAATATTGGAGTTAGTTCGCGTTTGTTTTTTAAAGGCTTTTTAGTGTAGGGTGTCTAGTCTCTAAGTCCGTCAACTAAGATACGGGCCCGTCTAAGTTGATCCGTCTAAACAAGTGATATCTAAACGTTTTTCCCTTATAGCATTAATGAATCAGTTTCTTGGAAAAATATCAAACTCATAAATTGTTAGGTATAGTTGTTTTATTGGTTATTTTTAGCTGACTATCTTGTCTAGGCGACGGTAATCGTCTTCCATTTAGTCTAATTTAGTGTTTGACTAGGTATAGACGGGAATTGGTACCTAGAATTACTAATATTATAGTGTTATAAGTGTTGATTAAGTGATGAAGTTAATGAAGAAAAATATTAAAAAAAAAATAAAGGAACTTTGATTACAGCTTTGGAATGTGAGATACAGTTTCGAGATTTTGTGACTGGTGGGTTTCAAATTCAGAATTCGGTTTTAACGCTCGGAGCTTCAGCGACCAATAACAAGTAATGAGTAAAATATTCATCGACTAAACTAATAAAGAATTTCGAATACAAACGTTCCAAGTTCAAAATTCGTTCGCGCCGAAACGATGAAACACGAGCGGCGTTCGTAAACTGAACTTGGGTGTTCGGCTGCGACAGCTTCAGCTACCGGAGTGTGTACGAAAGAGATCCTTTTAGCGAAATTAGTCAGTGTTCCCGAAAAACGCGGCCATCGACCTTTTCGGGCAACACCTAAGTATTTTAGTGTCTAAAAAAAATTCCCTTGTTTACATAACACGCCGAATTTTTTAAATAAACTCCACATCGAAGGGCTCACAACGCGCACAGACAAAAATTTCGTCGGTTGCGTTCGTGTGTGTGCCCCACACACTGACACCACATAAAAATGCCCAATCGGTACATGTCGCACCACTACAATGAAGGGACGACGTAAGTCGCATACAAGTGCATAATTCGGCCGAGATGCAAAAAAAAATATTTGGCAATGCGGCCCCTACGCGCCCGCCAGTCGCCCGCCCGCCTGGGTTAGGTTAGGTTAGATTTTTTGGCTCAAAACGCTCGTTGGCGATTTTTTGAAAAGAATTTTTGTGTCTACATCACTAGGAAAAGGCGTTCTTCCTGCAACTTTATAGTGCGCCAGTACGTCGTGATTTTTGAAATAAAGAACCCGAAACGCGTACTTCGTTCCACTTGGAATCTTATTTGAATTTGATAGTTTAGTTCGTTTTTAATAGATAAATAGATTTTATTTTAGTTAATTCAACGAGCGTTTTGAACTAAAATACCGCGGCAGTCGGGCGTAGTGTTCATTCGATTTTATTTTACAGACGCCACCGATTATGACAATATTTTAAAAATAAAAACCAAGATTATTCACCGTTTTGGAAAAGACTAGTGCCTAAAGTGTCGTGTTGTGTTTTATTTGACTGCAATTTAGAATTTATATTTTTTCTTTTATTGGACTTTTGTGTTTCCTGTTTTTATTTTTTGGTAAGTACTTTAATTTTTCCCTGTTTTTTTTTTTAAATATTTTTTTATTATTTTACCTTACGTTTTGATTTTTCCTTACATACCTATTGTATGAAGATCCGTTCTTGCAAAACTTTTGCAACCATGTTTTTATTTTTAACAACCATTATTCAAATAAAAAGACACAAAGGAATAATCAGCATCGTATTCGGCCCCACGGATCACAAAACTGCAACGTTTAAGCTTACAAAAACACTAGATAACATTGTAAATCGTATATTTTTCTAATAAATCGGGAATGATCCCTAGACAAAGTGACAAGGACACGTCGTGAGTGACGTCAGCAGTACTAGGCACTGCCGAGAAAGTCGGCCATCTTGATTCTGTGTTCTTTTTTTGAAGCCTAAGAAGTGCGCGGGCGCGAGCCCGCCATGTTGCTTTATGTTCAAATTTTGAATTTAGAACTACCATTTCTCCCTTTTTTGGAAGATAGGTTTAACCTAGAACGTATAGTACTTTCAGGTGTTATTTTATTGCTATAAAGATACTTTTAATGTGTGCATTTCCTGCCATTGAATGCAAGTTAGGCCTATTTGAAGCGGCTTGATAGTATGGAAATATTTTTGTTCCGACATTCAAAAACTGGATATTATTTTGAATTGATAGAATAAATTAGATTTCTCGTCGTTTTGTTGCATTAAAATATTATTTTAAATAAACTCAATTAAAAAGGTTCGTCAAAAAATAATAAGTACTTACCATATTTTATCGCAGAGCCTTTAAAATATAGTCCAGTTAAAATTGATTTATTGATTTATTTATTTTAATCAATTTGTATCTCGACTAAGTATTGCTTTTCATTCTCATAAAACAAATTGGAAAAGTATCCTTATGCTTGAAACAATAAGAATCGCAACACTCTTATGGGAATTAAACAGAAAAAAATATTACTGAACCAGCGCGGGTCTTATAACTATAGGCCATAAAATGTCTAAATAACGAAGAAGGAAGAGTTCTATCAACTGATTACTCAGAAAAAGTCATACAAATGTTATAGATAAAATCTGTTGCTTTTACTCCTTTTGAAGGAAGTTAAGTATTCTAATAAAAAAGAGATCACAGAAGTTCATGAACCAACAGAAAGCGGCGGCTTTAGCTACAAAAAATCCACATAATTTTTAAAAGAAGATAGAAACTCAAGAAAATATCATATTATATACGTGTACTTAAACATAAATAGGTGAATGACCAAGCAAGTCAATGGAGTCGTTTTGTGCATCATCATTAAAGTCAGAATGATCATTTTAAATATACATACATAAACTCACTTCAACTCACGCCATCTCCCAACGGGGGTAGGCATTTTAAATATAAAGTACTAAGTAGTATATTGGAATGCGTTTTAAAACAAGACTTTTTCCTAGACGATCTTTATCGAAACTGATTGATTTGAAAGTAATGGAATCAATAATATTTAAAGCAACCACAATAATTAAACGTAACTGTCGAGATATATGTGTACTTTAGGCACTGCTCTGCGTAACCTTGCGGGGAAAACAGGCGTGATTTTATGTAATAATTAAAAATCTCCTGTAGCTTATTTCCACAGAAAAATCTCCGCAATCATTCATATTCCACATCATTCTAATCAGCAGTATCGAAAGAAACAAAGCAACAAGTCCAAACTTCCTTTCTAATTCGGTTACCTTAATTGTTCTACAAATCAATCAGCAATCTAGATTTTATATAGAGAAGATACCCTTAAAAAGTCATCCACTAAAATAGCAAAAACTTCTTTTAAAAGAATCTTCTGTATCGCGGCTTAGTCAGCAAAAAAGGCTCAGCAAAATTCACTATTATACGCAGAACATATGCAGACCTATCCCAACTAGCGTGCTGCCACCCGGTTCCACGTCTTCCGGCATCCGGAAGTCAAGACGGTGGGGTCCGGTCTAGACGGTCAAGTCTAGAAACAGGTTATCAAGACCACACAGACATCTTCCTTTCCAAACACGTTACCATATATATAAAAAAATATTAGCAAAATATAATGATGTTTTGCTAGTATTTTTCATCAATGGATTTCCATAATGACCATAAATAAAATATATTATTTGATTAAATATATTTATATTGAAGACTTAAAAAACGCCCAAAAAAGAACAGTATCAGTATGACCACTAAACTCAATAAACATGATCGAAATTATGAACTTCTAACTTGATATAGTTTTATGTGATTAATTTTTATGTTATTATTCTGGAAAACAAAACCACCAATACATTACGAATCAATCATTACAATCTAGCTCAATAAACCCACTATTTATCACCATATACCAACCCCATATTCAAAAAAAAATTGCCTTGAAATCCTGCAGACACCTCAGCATGAAGTTATATTTTTAAATTGCAGTCTTTAAAACTACCAAAAACCAATAAACAATATACCTAGCCACTTAGTTCAATAATCTACCAATAATAAACAAACCCTATACTCTACAAAGCATAGCCTTGAAATCCTGCTGACGCCTCAGATCCTGCGCTTGCACATATCCGAAGGCCACACGAGATAGCTACCTAGTCTAAATCCGTAGTAGCTCGGCCGCCATCCTCGTGTCGTTTAACTTTTGATTTTCAAATGACATTCGCCTGTTTTGCTTGCCTAAACTATTCAGTTACATGTGTTTGTCTGTGTGTGTAGCTGTGAATGTGTGGTTAGTCTATTAGGTATGTTGAGTCTATGGTAGGAACATCCAAAGTCTTTGCAAAGTCGAAATTAATGTGTCTTGTTTGTGTAGTAGGTAAAATATTGTGGGGATTTGTAAAATCTACTGCATGCAGAACATAGCTAAGAATAAATTAGAATAAGTATAAATGTTAGTAGTTTACTGTAGAACTAGAAATCGCTTTTAATTATTGGTGACAAAAATGGCAATATACTTGCTAATAAAAAAAATTGCCTTAGTTCCTCAGAAAAAGACGCGGCTGGTGTCTGAGATATACCAACTCAGTAGGTATACAAATCCTAGCTAAATAATATACTTACATAATATATAGTATACAAAGTAATCCGTCAAATTCAAGCCCTTTTTCTCTCTCTTACTTTGTTGTGCCCCACAGGGTTCACAATGAAGTTGTTAAAAAACTTTTTTTTTCCGAGATGAAAAAAAAAAACGTTTTTATTCTGGAGTAAGTAAAAATATGGTAATATGGTTATGGTTAAATATGAGTTGATATATTTTTTTTTTTTGTAAGGAGATCCATCTGTTTTTTGTTTAATAGTACATAAGTGTCTCAAAATAATTGGCTGACAAGCTATAAAAATAGTGTACATGGCATGTGGCGCACAATTAAAGTTTACAATCAGTACAATCATCAACAATATTAACACAAGCAGAACTTATTAGAGTCCCTGATTCAGAATCAGATGAAACAAAGACACAGAACATGTCAATGATTCCGATGCCGATAAAACAAGCGTAGCTACTGATAATGATACAGATGATTGTAACTATTTGACTAATTAACTATTTAACATAATTTGACTTTAATTAAAAATAAAACGACGTTGTCAAGTTTTTTTTCACGATTGTGAGAAAAGAACATTTACCTAGTTTTTTTTTTCAATTTACATCTGTCATGTCTTTGTGAAACCTACCACCTAAAGGCTCCTGCAAACAGGCGCGACACAAAGGCACCGTGTGTCACACGACACGCGTTGCCTTTGTGTCGTGCGCGATTTGCGTCGTGAGTCGCGCGTGTTTGTAGGAGCCTTAAGTTCACATTGAGGAATGCAATAAATATATTTAGTAAGTATTAATTCCTAATCATGCCATTTCGGTATTAACAGCTTTAATGTTAAAAATCGATTACATTCCATCCAAAAACCTATAAAAAGAGTTGCAAACTTAAAAATGGTTATTTGCACCAAAATCAGTACATACAGCAGTTCCGTGCGCCAGCGCATAAAAACAGACATTTTGAAGTATAAATTACAGTCTATTTATATATTTACAACTTGTTGTTGGTTGGTAGGAACGATATATGGACAAAACAAATTATTTTGAAAACGGCAATTTATATTCGCACGTTTATCTCCAAATATTTACTTAAAATCACCAATTTTCGCAATCTTTTCTAGGAATCCGACTTATTGCTAAACATATGTAAGTTTTTAGAAGGTAGTCCTTTATGTAAGATATTAGTATAAGCTAGTAAAAGGTATTTGTAAAATTGCCCTCATCACCACACTTGATAAACAAACCGTCAACCCGCACTGGGCCCGCGTGGTGGACAGCCCACTCCCTCTCACCAAGAGGAGGCCTGTGTCCCAGCAGTGGGAACGTTATAAGCTGACTATGACAAACGGACTGGTGATGAACGTGGGAGGAGACAGGAGGATGCAGATCATAGACATAACTTTTCTGAGGTTGCAGTTGACAATACTCAGGGGCCGAGGTATTCGATAATTGCTACAATAACCACTCTTGCTGATGAGATACCTACAAGGAAATTATCACAATAACGACGCTTGATAATCTGATTGGTGATCACGGAGTAATGCTGTCTGGGCGTGCGCACGTGATTTGGGAAAAGGGTTTTTCTCAAACTATTCAGAGCGACTTATTAAACTAATCCTATACTATATATGATACATTGGGTTTTTAAGGCCCGGTACTTCTTAAACGTAAATAAGTTATAAGATATAAACGTAAAGCAGTGAGGACCCACATCCTAACATACTCAATGCCCTTCATACAAAACCTTAAAGGCTTCTGGCTATTCACGCGCGATTAGTCGCACGACGAATTTGTGAATGAACAAATGGTCTAGACATGAAATATCTGTTGTTGGTTTTATTGGCTTTAAAAGACGATAAGCTGGTTATGAGACAGTTGATTAATATGAACATTATACAATATTCATTTGGGCTGAAGTATTTTTTTCACTGAAGCTAGGTACTCAATTTTTAGATAATTTTAAAAACATCAATATTCCTTTCCATTATAATAACCCAGTTTTCAAATAATACTAGCGCAAATGCGCGGAGAATACGACAAAATAATCGCACAAAATATAATTATCCGCACCATCCGTGCTACACCTTAGTTTCAAGTAAAGAGAAAATAAACAAACAAATAATATAGGAAACAAAAGCCAGTCTCATAAAAGGAGACCCAAGAGACTACTTGTTGAATACCGCCAATTTAAAACGACCTTAGCTACCATATAAAAGGTAAGACAACATGTGTCATAATACACTGGCAAAAAAACGTAAGTACTTACTGTTTTCCATCTATGACACACAGACTTACAAGATACCGACTTAACTTGACCTTCAATGAGGAACAAATTACAAGGTAACATGTCTCAAGATGTATTGGTTGTGTTGCTTTTGCAGGTACAGTGTTTTGTCAATGACAGTTTATGTTATTCCAGTTTATTCTGAGCTTCTATGTTTAAGAAAATGTGCGACGGAAGAGGTCAAGGTAAATTGGCTGGTTGTTTTTGTGTTAACGATTTTCCAACTATGTTAACACAGTGTTAAGCTAGCTTAATGTGAGCTTAAGTAGCTGTAAGGATCAATACGATAGTAGTGTCAGGATAAACTGGATATATCCAGTTTGTATGCGTTGTTTTCTTTTTAATATTGTATTTAGAATAGACCAATTAATTTTGACCTCTTTTATTGAATGGAAAGCTACGTAACAGAGCTCAAGGTGTTCTGGTTTTACGTAAGGAGTGCTAGTTGCGCTTTCCATTTACGACACAGTGTAATTTAATGTTAACGAGCTATTGAGTAAATAGCCGAACACTGTGTCTTCTCCATATTGACGATGTGTGAAAGAGATGGAGACATATGAATGAAGAGGTTTGTTGTCAAAATGAGTGTGTTTCTACTGTTTTCAAGTATGTATAGAAAGAAATTAGAAAAAAACTTCTTGGAAAAAGGACAATTTAATATACGTCATCATCATCTGCCTAGCCTTTTCCCAATTATGTTGGGGTCGGCTTCCTGTATAACCGGATGCAGCCGAATACCAGTATTTTACATGGAGCGACAGTAAATCTCCACAACCCAGTTACTGGGTGATACGATACCCCTTGGTGAGCTTGGTTATCAGACTTTCGGGCTTCTGACGATCCATAACGACAGTCAAAGATCCACGACTGACAGCCGGGACCAACAGTTTAACATGCTTTCCGAGGCATGGAGAAGTCTTGGTATGTAAAGATGGTCACCCATCTATAGACCAACCGCGGCAAGCGTAGCTTAACCTGTTCGATCGACCCGTGCGGCTGTTATTACTTAGCCACAAGCCACAATTTAATATAGGTAGACACAATTATTATTTTTATATCAATGTGTTTATTCTAGACTTCGAACCTGAGACAATGAATTGGACACTGACTGTAGAGGGCCAAACCTTCTTAAAAACTAAATAACCTATCCCAAAGAGTTTTAAATCATGATATAACTTTTAAAATCTTTGGTAATCTCTGAATTGCCACAATGCCTAGAAAAGGTCGAACCCGTAACCTTACATTATCTGATGTCTGGTTGCAAATTACAAGAAAACTATTCAATCTATTGTGCTAAAATCGCATCATGTCTGTCAGACTTCGGCTCAACTCGTGCGCCCGAAGATTCGCGAAGGCGCTCGGCGATCATCGTGGCGCCGAACATTGCCGAAGACAATTGATTCGTTTTAGAGTTTACAAGACTCTTTATTGTATTGTTTTATTATTTTTATATGATGTGAGTTTAGCTGTCAGTCAGTCGTAACTTGTTACTTTTGAGTTATAATAAAAATTGAAACAACGAAACTGTGTAGTTTTATGTCTGATTTTATTTTCCCGGTGTATTTTAATTCGTCTTTCCTTTTACATCCTTACTAGCGATCCGCCAATGTTTCGCATGGCTTTTACGACTCGACAAAATATCGAGATTTCTATATAATGTAAGTTTAATATGAATTTATTACACACATAAATAAACCTTCCGGAATAAATTCTCTAAATGAAGATGAAAACTGCATCAAAATCCGCGAATCACTTTTACACATCATATTTTTTTTTAAGCTCGACAGTCGACATTTCCTATCTGACTACCCCTGAGAATGGCGAAACAAACTCAGGGGTTAAAGCCTCCTTTAAAGTTCGGACATAATCTTGGTCAAATCATGTGAGGACCATGTAGATCCGTGTCTGAAATGGTCTTTTGAGGAAAGGACCACAGAAATTTGAGTGGACTTGTCTAGTCAGTGCAAGCTTTTATCAGTGATCGTGTAGCTCAACTCGGGACTTAATGAGCTCACCGTATATATAACGTATGTATAATATGTAGGTATACAAATATTGAAATAAAGTATATTTATCATCAACATCAGCTTTAAACGCCATATACAGAAAGGGCCTACTGCACCCTACGACGTTCCAAGTCAATATTACTCCGAACAAAGAAAAATCCGACTATTTGTCAGTTCGCACACGTTTAACCCGAAAATTACTGAGCCAAGTATGGTTAGACTTTCACTGGTACAATTCTTTGTTACATTCTTAACACTGTTAGAGCAGTTACTTAGGTTTTAATGAAAATAACTTTTGATAACATCAGAACATCATCGTGAGGAAAGCTTGACTTATAGTTAACTTAATTCTAAAATCGCCAACCCGTCTTGAGCAAGCGTGGTTATCAATGTTCATGTCTTCTCTGTATCAGAAGACGCCTTAGCCTCGCTGTGGGACAATAAATAGGCTGGTATTAATTTTAATCTTTGAGAAACGTCAAAAGATCGATGAAGGCAGGAAGAATTTGACTAGATTGTTATCTAGATACCTAAAGAAATAATTCGCGTGTGGAGAAAGAGGATAACCTTTTCTATAGATAAGTAAATTATTAGTAACAAAAGTTTATTAAAAGCGACCGATGACTAACAGTGAAAGAAAATATATTTTCTCTCATCTCATGGTTTCGTCCGAGGTTCTGGAATGGTTCTCTTCTTATCTTCGGGGACGCCGGCAGTCGGTTCGCGTTGATGAGAGCTCTTCGAGTTGGCGTGACCTGGATGCTGGTGTTCCACAAGGTGGTATTCTTTCTCCATTGTTATTCTCCATCTTCATTAATTTTATAACTCACTGTCTTCGGTGTTCGTATCATCTTTATGCCGATGATCTTCAATTGTATACAGCTGCGCGGGTGGAAGGTTTATTGGATGCTGTAGCAGATGTAAACCGAGACTTAGATGCAATCAAAAAGTGGTCTGATAGTTTTGGGGTATCAGTGAACCCCTCAAAGTGTCAGGCCATTGTAATTGGAAGCTCGCGCATGATGGGTAGGGTGACGCTTAGCTCTCTTCCTCCTCTCATTTTCAATGGTACCGTCATACCCATTACCCCTACTGTGAAAGATCTCGGTTTGCATCTTGACTCGACGCTTAGCTGGCAGCGCCAGGTCTCTAATGTTAGTCAAAGGGTCAACGGTACTCTACGATCTCTGTATCGTCTGAGAAACTTTTTGCCCGCTAAGACGAAAACTATGCTTGTGCAGACTTTGATTTTCCCTATCATTGACTATGGTGACGTGTGCTACTTTGACTTGAATGCGGTGTTGCTGGATAAGCTTGACAGACTGCTTAACAATTGTATCCGGTTCATATTCAACCTCAGAAAATATGACCATGTGTCGAGCTACAGGTCTGAGCTCAAATGGATGCCCATTCGCCAGAGAAGAAATTTGCGTGCTTTGACCACGCTTTTCTCCCTTCTTAACTCTCCCACTCCTCCTTCTTATCTAGTGTCTCACTTCCAATATCTATGTTCTTCACACGCTAAGAATCTTCGTTCTTCTAACAATCTTCTTCTACTCTGTCCTTCTCATACTTCTGACTTTGTTCATTCTTCCTTTCATTTTTAGTCCATTCTTCTTTGGAATGCGCTACCTCTTGACATCAGGATGGCCACCAGTCGGTATGCATTTAAGCGGAGATTGCGGAGTTATTTTCAAAATAAATAGCGTAGAGTCATCTCAAAACCTCTCTCTCTTGAATTTATATATAATATATGTATATAATATAGGTATATATTACAGTAAATATGTATGTATGTGTATTATAAGTTTATGACTTATTTATGTACAAATTGTTCCATTTCTAACAGAGCACCTGCCATCTAATCTCTTCACCACCCTTGGTTGACTGGTAGAGAATGCCTAAGGCATTAAGTCCGCCTTTGTACTTTTTTAAGTGTGAAAAGTTTAAATAAATAAATAAATAAATAAATATTTTGTAAACTTGGAGTTAATGGGGAAGCGCTAAGGTAGCCCACGAAATTCAAATTTTCTTACGATTTTTGTAATTTACAGCTCAGTGTCTGGGTGTATGTGGACTAAAGTGTGATTCGCGACCGTAACAAATATGTATTTACTTACAGAATTATAATCATTGGAATCAGTAATACAACTTCTTAGTTAATGCAATCCTCAAATGTCAAGATTTCATGCAATAGTCATTCAATAGGATTATTTGGTCTTAGAGAGTTGTATTGATGACTTTAATATTTATAATTCTGTAAATACATATTCAATCTAGTACTGACCTGCAAATTGCATAAAACTTAAGAAAAATTGAATTTCGCAGGCTACCCTGGCGCTTTCGCCTTAACGGTCTGAAATCGTAAACACAATGAACAAAGTACAGTTGAAATCGTAATTCATTTACTACTTTCGAGAACAATTCCCGGTATATTGAAACTTCACTAAGGTTAAATAAAATCTATCTAACTGTCAGTCTGTCACATAGGCGAATAGAGCTTGTGGTTTTGTGACGAGCACTTGATAAACGAAGTTAAACTGTTTGTGGTGACGTCCCGGTGGTGACGTGTAGTGGATTATCGCCCACAGTAAATGTATGTAATGTTTAGCTACTTCGGCGCCGTCATCTCGTTCTCGTTAACGTCCGCTGAAGTGGCGGCGGACAAACCCTTAGGGTGGTAATAGCAATTACGAGGTATACACATAACATCACGCTGGTTTCCCTCGAAGTGTTAGGCAGAGCTGTACCCACATAGTACCTACACCCACATTTCGCCCGTTATATTTAAGTCCCATGTAATAGGGGGCGAGCCTATTGCCATAAATCGACCTCAAATGCAGACTCTGGGCTGCTGCTGAGAAATTCCTGATGGGAAAACCCAATAACACTTTCCCCGACCTGGACATCGAACCCAGGATCTCATGCTCAGCAGTAGCACGTCGACTATCATCATCATCTGCCTAGCCTTTTCCCAACTATGTTAGGGTCGGCTTCCAGTCTAACCGGATGCAGCTGAATACCAGTATTTTACATGGAGCGACTGCCTATCTGACCTCCACAACCCAGTAACTGGGTAATACGATACCCCTTGATAAGACTGGTTGTCAGACTTTCGGGCTTCTGACGACCCGTAACGACTGTCAAAGATCCACGAATGACAGCCGGGACTAACGGCTTAACGTGCTTTCCGAGGCACGGAGGAGTCTCGGTATGTAAAGATGGTCACCCATCCACTAACCAACCCCGGCAAGCGTAGCTTAACCTGATGGATCGACCCGTGCGGCTGTTATTACTTAGCCACGAGCTCCTCTAGCGCGTCGACTATATACATCAATAATTAAAAATATTTAATTAAAATTCTATTGCTAAATCAATACTTTTGTCCTGCAATGGGCAAATAATTACAGGCTTTATTTTGTATCATAGCAAAATGCAGAAAAACTCCTGCATACAGTTAGTGTCACCATGAAATACAATTAATTACCATACAATAGCGTATAACGTGACTATTTGATGACGTAATCAATTATAATTGGTCAGTTTGTATTGTTAATTTATTCTACATAACATTGTCATGAAAATGAATTAATACTCATGTGAAGGTTATTCGATAAATAACTTCAATGTGAACGTACGAATAATTTTATGAGTTTCCCTTCATTATAATGTAAGAGGAATAAGATATAGTTGGTGGTGGGGAAGAAGCCCTTCTCCCCACGGAGAAGAATTCCTTAGCTTCTTTAGGGAATGGGTTTTTGGAAGGACATTCAACCTTTTTTTTAGGGTTCCGTACCCGAAGAGTGCCAAACGGAACCCTGTTACTAAAAGCTTGCCTTTTACTAAGTTACTAAATGCTACTATTATTTTAGAAAAAGGATTAGGGTTCCACATTAAAAAAAAATCCACGAAATTGTGAACAGAATCCGATTCAAATATGGAAGAACTAATACACGCGGGCGAAGTCGCGGGCAACAGCTAGTTGAAAATCATTTGGTTAATGTCTTCATGTCTTAAAATATTATCTACTCTCGTCCTCCGCTGTCCGTCTGTCTGTCAGCGGGCTGTATCTCATGATCCGTAATAGTTAGACAGTTGAAATTTTCGCAATTATTTACTTCTGTTGCCGCTATAACAACAAATGATAAAAATTAAATTAAATTAAAAATTAAAGTCCCTATAAAAGAAACGTTTTTTTTTTTACTAATGTAAAAAATGTAGTGTTAAATATTGTACATACGGTGATTCGGAACCCTTTGTGTGTGAGTCCGGCTCGCATTTGGCCAATTTTTCTTACTTTATTTTTCATAAGAGCTACTTAATTATTCAGTGAGAACAATAATTTGGAGAAAAATTATCTCCGCTTTATCACTGTCGTTTTCAACATACCACGGTACACAAGCATCTTTTAGCGCGTGGCCAAAATGGGAATCGTATTTCTCAATACATTTCCATGACAATTTCACAAATGTTTATCAACAACGCCTCCCTGTGAATGGCATTTAGGCGCCAAAAGTTCTTTGTAGAGCTCTAATCAATAACCCATCGCTTTAAACAATAAACTCGCCCAAAAAACAAACAAAAATACCTAATCCACCAAGTAACTTAATCCACCAAGCACTAATTAAGTTTCCACTATTAAAAAAACTTAAAATTCCCAGTACTACAACCTATTAAAAATACATTTAATAAAAAAAACTTGCATCTAAGAAAAGACTTTACTACGTAGAAGTTTCCGTAATCAAACACGAACTTCAGGGCCGCCCGGTGTGTGGTGCGTGTGCGCACCTTGAATAGTTACTTACTTTATTTTTGTTTGGTGCCTTCGTAGCTCCGTGGCGAGATAGGAGGGAGTAAGGAAATAGTTGCACTTTAGTAATGGCGCCTTATCTTGGTTTCTTGTTTTTTTCAATAAGATAATTAGTGCAATTGCAAAAGTCTTTAAGAGGTATATGCTACCTCTTCTTCAGTGGGTGTCGTAAAAGGCAACTTAAGGGTTACAAAGTGTTTTTAAAAAGACGTGTCCTGCTATTGGCCAATAACAAAACTTTGCGTTTAGCCGTCATACCGGTTAAAAGCTGACAAAAAAACACGGCTCGTATTTTATTTTTTATATAATATATCTGGATAGAAAATTGGTGCTAAGCCAAACACACAAACTTGAGGAAAGATATTATGGTGATGTTCAGCAATCATGTAAGGATAAACTTCAACTATTTTTATTAAAAAAGTCACTAATCTTACTTTAACAACCAATCTTTCTACTGATAAAAAAACATCAAATATATACTATAACTAAATACCTGCTGAATAATTTTCTCTATCATCCACAAAATATATGTTTGTACACACCAAAGACACAGAAAGTTCCCAGCTGATCCGTGCTCAATAACAAGGATAAACATACATTAACAAAGCTACAACAAAAGAAAGACGTCTGCACCAAGGCTGTCTCGGTGAGTAACCACCGGCTGCGTGCGCGCAGCTTTGGTAACACCATGCAGATTTGACACTTACATATCTACTTATACTGTAAAACTAAAGAAATAATAGATAAAAAAGAAAGAAGAAGAGAGAAGTAGTGTTTATTTAAGCAGATAAAGTACTGAAATTCGATCATTACAAATGCCAGAAATATTGAAAATTGAGATGATGCCTGGGTAAAAAAAAATCTATTTAGTCCTTCAGTCAGATAATAAAAAAATATTAAATACGTATTTTTGCTTTATCATAATTATTAATAAAAAATTAGCTAGATAAAACGCATTAAAGTTGGGGAGTGGGGCTCGCTACGTCACAACTAAGTATAAAATCTACAAAGACGTGACGTCATGCCACATTTGAACTAAATGTATCGCCGTAATCTTTTGATTATGTTAAAAAAGAAAAAATATTTTTTAAGAATCTACCCGATAGACAAAAAAAATGTTTAGTCATCATACCTATTGTTAACAAAAACTTGTTTTTTATGAATTTTTTTAAGCCAGTACCTA
Source organism: Fissipunctia ypsillon (assembly GCA_947568875.1). Lineage (NCBI taxonomy): Eukaryota > Metazoa > Arthropoda > Insecta > Lepidoptera > Noctuidae > Fissipunctia > Fissipunctia ypsillon. The sequence continues at coordinate 1,756,927 of OX387657.1, read as the reverse complement.
AACCTTGTTAAGCAATTCTGAACTACAATATAAATATAAATTACTTGTATTTCGTAACTATTTTTGACTTGAAACGGCGAATGCAACAATTCGATTATTTTTGACTAGCCCCACTCCAGCTTCGGATGGTTTTCACGACTTGACAAAACATCAAGATATCTTTATTATAATATGTAAGTTTAATATTAAAGTTTTACACACATAAAGACTCCTTCAAACAGGCGCGACTCGTGACTCTAATCGCGCGCGACACAAACGCACCGCTCGTCGCGCGACATGCGGTGGCTGTTGGCAGGAGCCTTTATCCTACCTGAATAAATTCTCATAATGATGGTGAAAACCGCATCAAAATACGTTGTGTAGTTCAAAAGACCAGCGCGGTCACACAGACAGACACGGAACGCGACTTTAATTTATAGATAAAAACGTCGTGTAAAGATTATAAAATGAATATGAATGCCGAATAGAAATCCCTAAAGAGAAAACTAAGCGTAGTACTTGTTATATTATCTGTACCAATAAGATGACATAAGAATTTCCCTCCATAATAAAATCTAAACCCCTGCCCACCCCACACCACAAACGCAGTCGTAGTGCAGAATTTGCAACAAAAGCAACGCGTCGTCACACCAAGGCTGCCCTTGTGTGCGCCGGCTGCCCCGGCGCAGCTTTTCCTTATCTCTTTGTACTCGCGATTTAAGTTAGACTAGAGTTTTACCTGAAGATTTAAATGTGTGATGTCTCTTATCTGTGAGAGGATTCGTATGTACAAGGTAGGTTGTGATAAGATGATTTCTTAAAAAAAAAAGAAGTTTCTAAAGAAGATTTTCTTTCATATAAACGTTAATCTATGATTGTCATAGATACAATTGTATGGTTTTAAACTAACATAATAACTGGTATTAACTAGTATAGTTTTTCATTCAAAATCAAAATATTTTATTTCACATAAACCCGCATGGGCAGTATGAAACGTCAGAAGCTAGGTGCACGGTTCCGATTGCTCGTTTCCTATGGAGAAGAGCCGGCAAGAAACTCTACGGTTAGATACTCTTTTCGAAATTCATTTGACATCTATTAATAGCACTTTCTATCTCAAGCTGAAATCATTAAGACTCAATTAGTTCGCAATCTACTTACGGAATCAAAAGTGAAAAACTACTGAGCATTCACGAAGAAAAAAGAAACTGTTCATAGCTCCTCCTTTGAAGCTTATGAATCAATTTTCGAATTCGTTTTTTGGTCTATGGGTATGGTAGATGGACTACCTACATAAGTACTGAAAAGTCTTTAAGAAGTACTTAAAACTATCTTTATATAAAAAATCATTTCCCATCGTCTCTCATCAGTTGTTAAGCTATTATCTGACCTCCGACCTTCCGTGGTTGAAACGCACTTAATGCGCCTATAAATAACGCGCAAGGATCCCCCCCCTCGAGGGGTAAGCGCATCAGACAAGACGCGGGGGGGAGGATTCGAAAGTTGCACAAACATATTACCTTGACCCTGATATGCGCGCTAGGGCTTGCCTTCTGTTTTGCCTGTTTTTTTTGAGTCAGTAATGTTGTAATGTTGATGTTTTTGATGAATGGGTATGTCAATATCGTAAGACTGTTGCATGTTAGTTTAAATTGAAAATTATAAAAATATATGAAGTTGTGACTTAAATAAGAAAGTAAAGTATGACATTTTGAGCTTATGAGCCGTAAGTATATTACTTAAGGTCACTTAAAAAATAAACCACTATTTACCACTTTTTAATTTTGAAGCACCTATTTTCATATTCACCATTCAACAAGATCAAAAGTTGATACTTTCACTCCTAACTTCTGTATGTATCTAAAATGACAAAGTTTCTCTATGTATCTACAATTTTACCGAAGCATAAGCCTACACCGTTCAATACTTTTGTAAAAACACGACTACACCGTACCACAAAAGCCCTTCAAACAAACACCAAACTTAAACCACAAACATAATATTAGTCATTACTATCAATTAGCACCCTTGGCGGTTGAGAGTGACGTCACTGACTACCCTCCAACCCTTGGTGACGTCATCACTAGGAACGTCACCCCTGAGTTAGGGGGAAACTAGTTTAAGAAGGAAATGGAAAAGGAATTCAGTTTAGTTCCGTGGTTTACTTGAAATATCGTTTCCATGTTTGGTGGAAGGGTTGAGAGGAAGGTACAGAAAATAATAATTTAAAACAGTGTTAAAAGAAAAGTGTCTCGGGTAAAACCAAAAATTATAATATAAAATGAATGAACAAACACCATGAAATGCCTCATTGGTCTAGTGGTCGCAATCGCTACTGCTGAGCATGAGGTTCTGGGTTCGATTCCCGGGTCGGGAAAAGTGTTATTGGGTTTTTCTATCTACAATTTCTCAGTATCAGCTCGGAGTCTGGATCTGTGCCCGGTTGATGGCAATAGGCTCGCCCCCTGTTCGTGGGACTTACACATAACTGGCGAAATGTGGGTGTACTAGGTACATCTCTACCCAACCCTTCGGGGAAACAAAGCGTGATATTATGTTATGTTATTTTATGAATGAACAAAGTTCTGTATTTTTCTAACGCCCACCTGAAATCATGGTTACACAAAACATAGGCTATTTACTAAACTGACGATTATTTTCAAACTTCCCTATTACAATGTAGCTAGAACAGAAAAGCTCAACGTGTCGTGAAAAGCCTGTAAAAAGATGGGACGTAAGGGTATGTAATATTCCACATTGAAGCATATAGACTATTAATCCTCTTCAAGCAGGAGGTGCTTTTTAACTTCCCTCGGTTGGCAATAAGAGAATAGCTCATGCTCTGGTGAATAGAGAAGCCAGCGATAAAATGTGAGTTAGACTAAATAGCCCAGTGCGCAAGGTACGCAGTGGTAGCCCAGTGGTAACAACCGTGATTTACGAGTTGTAGGTCGTAGGTTCGAACCCTGACAGGCGCTTTACTTTGTGTAAATTATTTCATCATTGCTCTCAAAACTCAAAGTCAAAAGATTTATTTCAATTAAGCCAATTACAGGCACTTTTGAATTGTTAAAGAGTCAGTCAGTTAGTCAGAAAGTTGAAGCTAGTCACCCATTCCAACACGTAGATCTCCAGATCCAGATCGTAGAGCCCATTCCGAAACGGTAAAAGAAAACATCGTGAGGAAACCGGCATATCCTAGAACCCAAAATTCGAAGACATGTGTCATCTACCAACCCGCACTGGGCCCGCGTGGTGGAGTACAGACCACTCCTTCTCACAAAGAGGACACCTATGTCCCAGCAGTGGGAACATTATATGCTAATTATGCAAGGTACGCTGGCCTTATTTAAACATCATCACTAGTGGGGCCACTTTAACACACCATAAAAAACATTCCACCATAAGAATTTCTAAAATCGACCTATCAAAAACAGCCCAACCAATGACGTTACTTAAACCTAATAACAACGCTGTTATTGAGCTTTTTTATGTTTCAATAAAAACCTTCTAAATCTACTCCTAAGCACATGCGATCACACGTGTAGTAACTGACGTCACTATGTGCCGCTAGGTCGAGGGCCACGTGTCTGCCTACGTAGAGCGACATGTCGCGCGGTGCGGGACATGTGTCGCGCGGTGCGGGACATGTGTCGCGCGGTGCGGGACATGTGTCGCCGTACGTGGATCATGCGTTCACGTGCTTACGTCATTGTTACGCACGGACGGTAATATAGCTGGATTAAGTGTGGACTTGGGACATTCGCGGCATTACTATATTTGCAAGAGGCTTGTGGATAAGTGTTAACAGCCGTACGGGTCAATCGATCAGGTTAAGCTACGCTTGCCGCGGTTGGTCCTTGCATGGGTGACCATCTTTATAAACCAAGACCCCTCCGTGCCTTGGAAAGCATGTTAAGCCGTTGGTCCCGGCTGTCGTTCGTGGATCTTTGACAGTCGTTAAGGGTCGTCAGATTCCCGAAAGTCTGACAAACAGACTTAACAAGGAGAATCGTATTATCTAGTAACTGGGCTGTGGAGATCAGATAGGCAGTCGCTCCATGTAAAATATTGGTATTCAGCTGCATCAGGTTAGACTGAAAGCTGACCCCGACATAGTTGGGAAAGGCTAGGCAAATGACTGTATTTGCATGAAAATTATAACAGTAAAATGGTTAACTTATTTTGCAAGTAGAGTAAAATGAAAGTTCTGGTTACTTGTCGTGCTGTCAATTTCATACACAAGTCAACTTTATTTTCTTTACTAACCTGTTAGCGTCACACAGTGTTTCATAATTGTTGAAGAAAAAAACACGGTCGACCTAAGAAATAGTCAAAGTTGTTATTCAGATTAATTAATGTCTTTGCTCATTTGTAACTGAATTGAATCTTATTTGAAGGCATACAGTTATTAAAGTGATTTGGTAAACTGCCTCGTTCGTCTAGTAGTCCCAAGCGCTACTGCTGAGCATGAGGTCCTGGGTTCAATTCCCAGGTCGAGCAAAACGATATTCGGTTTTTCCATTTGGAATTACGCAGTAGCAGCCCGGAGTCTGGATTTATGCTCGGTTGATGGCAATAGGCTCGCCCCCTATTACATGGGACTTAAACATAACCGGCAAAATGTGGGTGTACCATAGGTACATCTCTGCCCACCCCTTCGGGGAAACAAGGTGTGTTGTTATGTATGTATAAAATAAATTAGTCAATCAGTTAAAAAAATATAATTATGAATTTTCTAAAATAATGCATAATTCATAATTATAAATAAAACTAGTTTGAACAACATGAAAACCGTCTACAAGCCCGCCCAACAAATACATAAACTTACAATAATTCTAATTCTAAGTTACGCGCCATCCGCCTCTCGTAGCCTAGATCGTAGACACGCTACGGCGTAGCGTAGGTCTACAGTTTTCGTAGCATAGACCGCGTCTACGGAGCTACGCAACCCATTCATATCGCCACCGTATTTCAAAAATATGAATGTATTGTATTTGTGTGTGTATTTATGTTAGTGTGTGTGTATTTTTCCAATATTGCAATAGAATTTGTACGTCAGTGTTTTAAAATAGTCAGTTTACGCAACACGGATTAAAATGGTGAACGATTGGCTTTTCCATTTTGTATCGGTATTTATTTTTGATCGTCCACTGTGTAGGAGAGATTGATTTGTTTTTTTTAATTGTAATTCCGAACTGTTTTTAGTGTGGGAGTATAAATTTAAGATATAATATTTTGTTTCATCAGTTCGTTAAACCATAATTTGAACGGAAAGTTATTTTGGGTTTGACCAATGCTTATTGAAGCAACGAGGATGTTTCTTAAATAAATTTACGATAAAAATAATATTGATTAACATCTAAAATAAAAAAATACCGTTTTTTTCTTTATCAAAATGAACGTCTATACTAATTTTAACAATTAACTATCGAAATATCTATACAATACACGTCTAAGTGACGTAAAAGAATAATTTAGAAAGTACCGCCCCTGCCCGGTGCCCGGCGGTAACGGCGAAGTTGCTAAACAACTGATGATGTTGCTTGATGCATCGCAATAAGTAAAGTTATGTAAGTATCGAAAACTAAGTTTTACAATATATGTATGTAAGTAGAAAATTACTACTGGATTATTTACATACCGATACCCCTCCGTGCCTCGTCAGAAGCCCGAAAGTCTTACAATCAGTCTAACCAAGGGGTATCGTGTTACCCAGTAACTGAGTTATGGAGGTCAGATAGGCAGTCGTTACTTATAAAACACTGGTATTCAGCTGCCTGTGAAAAGGCTAGGCAGATGATGATGTAAGCAGAGAATGAGAGTCTTGAACCAAAGTACTTTGTGTTGTTATAAGTAAGAAGCCATTACTGTTTAGTACAATAAAAATCAGCATTGATCGCTAACCGACTTCTAAAAAAGGGGGAGGTTGTGTACTCGGCGGGTTTTCTTACTGCGTGTTGGCAATTTACAACTTTTCCCACTTGCTGACTACCTACTAAGGCAAACATTGTGAAGCAACCCGGACTTACCTCAATCTAGGTTTTGCGGCAGTTAGCCCCGCTACATCCTGACTGGCTATCAGGGGCGCAGCCTTCATACAACCCGATTCCTATCGGCTTCCCTTCGGAACAACCACTCTTCTTAATGTCTACTATTGCCAAATAATATGGTACACCTGTGTGCGTAACTGTGTATCACATCACATTACAGGATATTTAATGTTTTTTATGTTTTTTCTTTGCGTCATGTTTACCGCAAATAAATGTATTTTATTTTCGTTTTCTTTAGTGATATTCGATTTCGTAGATTTTTGTGTTGATTTCTTGACCGATAAATTCACGTTTTTTTTTTATTTTCACCTGTTCTTTTTCATTTTATTCGTTATAACATTATTTTAGAATATTTTTGTAATAGAATGTTTTTCAGAAATGAAACTATAATCGCATAGTTTAATTTCTGTAGAACATTGATAATTCTGTTTGTATAGTGATATCGTATTTTTGGTTATGTTACTTAACCATAGATGGCGTTAAATTAAGAAAAGTAAAGTGATGACTAATTTTTGAGTTAACTCATTTTGATGTTTTATAGAGTTTATGAGAACTGAACAATTTTTTCTTCGATTCTCTTTAATTATAATTATAGCTGCGCCTCTGCAGCTAAGACCATTATCATGGCATGACCTATTCATAAATATGTTAAACCGATACGAGATAAGATTAAAACCAGCCAGATTTACAAGAAATTTAAAATGTTTTGACCATTGTAATACGACAAAGCTCCTCATATCTTGAATCTAAAACATTAGTAAGTACTGTATATTTGATATGCTAATCGTTTCATGGAAGACACAAATTGCTGAAGCAGCCACCGTGACGACTGTCTGCCCTTCATAGGTCGTGAGGATACCTTTGTTTTGTGGGTATCTCTTGGTACGTAATGCGTATGGTAGATTTGGAAAAAAAGTAAAAACGGATTTTTTTTTTTATTTGAGATAGGTTTGCTCTTGACTCTAGTCTAGGTCAGAGATGACAGAGACAAAGTCGACGATGGAGCGAGCTTACCCAGAAGAAGCCTGTTAAGAAGGATTAAGGACAGTTATAGTTTCAAACTCAATGTTTTTTTTTTCTCAGAAATAGCTTTCATTTTTAGGATTCCGTACCTCAGAAGGAAAAAACGCAACCCGTATAGGAGCACTTCGTTGTACGTCTGTCTATCTGTTAGTCTGTCAAGACCCTTTTTCTCAGGAACGCGTGGAGGTATCCAGTTTAATATATCATCAAATACGTAAGTCTATAGTCCCTTGGAGCTTTAAAAAAATCAAGCTTCTAAGTCAACGCAATAAAAAATACGGCCATTTATGCGATATAATTTGATACTCGCAAATAAATCAAAATCTATACCTATACTTCCCGTTGACCTAGAATCATTAAATTTGGCAAGAAGCAAGGTGTCACAGCACAAGTAAAGGAAAAAGTCCGAAAATCGCTAATTTATAGTTTTATCACATACAAATTTTTTTTCGCGATTACAAACTTAAAGCAGTTGGAGAATTGACCGTGACGTATTTCAATGTCGTTTGTTTTGGGATAAATTCTTTTCAATTAGGGAACCCTCATTGTACGTGATCCGACACGCACTTGGCTGGTGTTTAAGGACAATAAACTGCTCCCATCTCAGGTAAAGTCAGGGAAATTAATTGACTACTAACTTAAATTGTTCGTTTTTTTCAAACCACAACTGTCATTCTTGGACAGTTGAAATGAAATGGCTTATTATAACACGTCAAATTAACGTAGGGTGTCATGTCATTTAACAATTAATGTCCGTTACTTTACATACGGACGCTACCAATCAATTTGGAAAAGACAGCTGTAGACTGTGGTAAGCTAAGAAGAAAAAAGAACAAAAGAAAATTTTATTTCTGAATTGTAAATTGTAACATTAGCTATTAGTGTTGCGAAAACTAGCTTTCGTAGCAAAAAGACAATGTCATCCTTAAGTTCCGTAATAAATTTAGTAGTCTCCATTTTAAGTCATTTTGTAGCTTTTAGAGGTAACCCTTAGAACCTTATGCCTTCTTGTATATAAGGTATATCTGTTCATACTCGAAATCTCTTAACGGGTCATTGTACTCATAATTATGAACAACTTTTACTATGGGACTAAACCTGAAATCGCGAAAAAAAATCTGCTGTTCCCTACATTTTGACGAGTTATGCGAACATAAATGCTGATTTTTTTTTCACGATTTTAGTTTTGGTCTCATAGTAAAAGTTGTTCATAATGATAAATACATTGTACAATGACCCCCTAAGAGATTACGTATATGAATTGATAGACCTTTTAAATACAAACAGGAATTGGAACCACGTTATTTATTTTTAAAACCACCAATCGATACTTGAAGTAAAAGAACGAAAAAGAAGAAGAACAGAATTTTTCATGTAAAGAAACCCAGGTCCCGTTCAACTTTATTACTAAAACTCAAGGTTAGAAAATAATATTTTCTTGGAAATGTGTACGCTAACATTTACTAACACAATCGGTTGGTTTATACAAGCTCTTCCTAGAATCCCCAGATTATTAAAAAAAAAAACACATCTATCGAACACAAGAACTTCATTTTACTTTAATACAATTTTATAACGAACTTGCAACGAAAATCTCGTTACCGGCTCCCTAATTATGCCGAAATAATACGTGGAAACGCGCCATTGTTGTCGAAAAAAAAATGTTTTTGTCAAAAATGGACGCCATTATACGATTCCCGCGCAATGATGGCAAGATGGCGGGCCTATTTAGATCGAGCCTTCTATTGGCGCGCTATTTAAAAATGGAATGCACTGTCCTTGGCTGGCGAGGTTCGTTGACCTTCCGATGCATTTTGGCGGTTTCTCTTCACACACAAAACGTTCTAAGTTTGAATGCAACTATCAATCGAATTTGAACTCTATTCTTCTATAGCTACAGCATTATTTATGCTGTTTATTGTTAATACAATGTAGGAGCCGTTCTTTTTTGTTAATTCAAATGAATTTGAACTCTTCAGCATGGAATTAAGGATGGAGTTCTAATGTGCTTTAATGAATTATCTCTTTTTATTATTCTATTTATTTTTTACTTTAATTTTATCGCGATAAGGTTGAGAATGGGTTGTTAATGCTAATTGACGGATGGAGTGCTTTTAAGGTGACGCTAGGCACGGACGGTTGTATTTAAATTTTGTAAAATGATAATTAAAATAGCTGCCAAAGTTTTTTGACAGAGAAGAATGTTAATTACAGGTAAATGATGTATTGTTTTTTAAATCTACGGAACTGGATACATACTCAATTGAGCCAAGCAAACTGTTATTGTTTACAATAATATCCCACTGAAACTGAGACAAACAGACATTTTCAACATACATCCAAATTGTAAGTTAGACATCCAAATCATCACAATTTTCAACATTTTCACAACAATTAATCAGCATCCATTTTCCTGAAAAGCCGTACATTGACCGCCCAGAAATAGAAAACTAACCAAGTATTGCGAAAACTTCCTCAATCTTGTGAGAAACTCCTTTTCATTCAAAAAGGTCGGTAAGAATCGGTTTCCTTAACAACTTCCTTCTAATATTAGATTGCTCACGTTGGTGTATTTAGTGGCCGCGACCTAGCCAACAGAAATACCGCTGATCTATTGAAATATCCGAGGAATGTCTGACGTCACCGTGCGATGAAACGGTCAATATATTTTGGATGGTCGGTGATCTTTGAGCAGTCTTACTGGCTTAGTAACAGAAAAAAATGCTGCATCTTGAGTTTGAAGAAAAGTCGGAATACATGTAAAGTAAGGCTCTCTTAACTTTTCTGAATATATTAACACAATTAAAGGAATAAGTTATATTGTTAAGTACAGTCACGAGCACTAATATGTATACATTAAGGAAATTCAAAAGCGATTTTCTCGTAGAATAACGATAGAAACTTAGAGATGCCTACCTATTTCACAATTCTATGGAGCGTCCAAGCAAAAAGGGTCCAGTTCTCGCCATTTAGTTTCCGAGATATACGCAGTTTTGTAAAGTTGGGCGTAAAAATTGCATTTCTCGATTTTAATTGATTATTAATTAATGCTCAAATATCTACAAGTTCATATAGTAAATGACTTTGTATGACGTTTCTAAGTACCAGAAAGTGAACTAAGAAACATCAGAAATTGTACTAAGTTGTACCAAAAATCAAACTTTGAAAATGATTTTTATCAAATCAAGTTTTTTCAGTGTTTCAAATTCAAATGTCTGATAAAAAAAATCTGGTCTTAACTCAATACCCCACTACTGGACCCTTTTTGCTTGGACGCCCACATAATGCGGTCCAAAACACTATGCTCGTATAAACATAAAATTACGTATATACAATCAATACAGTAGAAGAAAGTCAGTTTTTAAAGTAGCTAAGTGTATTAGTGCTCGTGACTGTACTTTAAATTCTTATTCCATCTCATAAAATCAGGAAAGATCAAAGGTATAAAGAAGCGGCATTAACGGATTATCCCGTAGAAAATCAGCAGAATTTTCAGCTTCTGAAATTACGGACATTACGCCCTCTTTTACAATTGCCTAAATATCATCTTGGAAAACTAGATAACTAACTCACTGCCCACCCCTTTAGTTATAACCATTAAACTACCTAACTTAATTTACGGACAACCTCTACGCTCGGAAAAATTGTTCCCTTCTGTTTTACCATATGCCGCACAAGGCCCCCCAATACTTTTAATTAATCAAATCTAATACCACATCAGCAGCATTAGAAGGATTTGTGTTTTCTGCCTAATAATACATAAATGTGTTATTAACAAAATATCTCATAATGACACTTATAAAACAACTGACTTAAAAATAGCTGGTGGAAAAACGTTTTTATCTCCTATGCCACCATCTGTCATGGACTGCCACCCGTCCTAAAACCACATCAACAACATTAGATTTTTCTGCCTGATTCCAATAGCCATCATAACTATAAATAGGTATTTAAGTAAATGACGTAGATCTAAAAACGTCTTATATCTACATAGAATTGTAACGTTATCGTGTAGGCGTTACGGGCAGGGATCGAAGAAACGTTACGAAAATAAACCGGAGTAGTGCTACTGAAATTACTCACTGTGGTGCTACGACACACTAGTGCGGGGAAATGAATATGTCGACAGATGTCCGACTGATTTGTAGTTGGATTATCGACAGACGTGATAGTTTGTAAAGGAATAAACAACTATTTAATTTTTTATATAAATGGTTGTCTACTGCTAGGTATTGAAGTAAGTCAAATAGTAGAATTCAAAATGGCACGGACAGAAAAAAGCGGACAAGTTTTCACAAAACAGACCAAGAAAGTAACAAACAACTTTCAAGAAAATCTGATGATAATATTATAAAAATAATAAAAGCATGTTCATACGAAATATTTGGATGACTACGAATATACGCGGACAATCAGACCATCACAAAAACGGTACTTCAAGATTGTATATTGATGTAAACAGTAGTCAAAGCTAGCCTATTGAAAAAAACGTGAGTAGTTGAGTGCTGAATTCGAAATTAGACATATTTTTATAGTACAACGACTCTAGTGATGTAAACATAATAATTTCATCGATCTTTTGATAATATTTCCAGTTTGCAGGTTTTTATTATGAAAAATACATAATATGTTGAAACTCACCTTATTAAAAATAAGAAACCATAATAAAAAGATTTGAGCTAAATAATTCTTAAAATTCTTTGATATCTTGTATCTAGAGTTGAAATATAGCAAAATATTAATACGAGTATAATTTAAAAAGAAAAATCCTTTCTCCACTTCACAAAATCACAAATCATTTGTATTAACATCATTAACATTACCCACACATACAAATACATGCAACATAGTTAGGGTTCAGGAAACAATTGTTTTTTCATGCTAACCCTGTTTGCATTCTTGGGCTCATTTGTATTCAGCCGGTGTCGATCGCTAATACAACGGCCGTCAGATTTGAATATCATTTGGACGTTGAAGCCGGCCATGTTGCAAGGTTATAGGATTATATTGCCTTTAGATATGGTGGTTGAGGTGTGGGGTCCATAGTGTTGGGAAACGGTTGGTTTTCTTGGTGGAATGTTTTCTTTAAACTCACATTCAAGGCATTTATTTCACTTAACAGGCACTTTTGAATTGTCAAAGAGTCAGTCAGAAAGATGAAGCTAGTTGCCCATTCCAAAGCCTAGTAGGTACCTATGGGGAAGAACGAGCAAGAAACTCCATGGACACTCTTTTAAATTCTCTTGATAGAAAGAAAGTAGGTATCGATGAAGTGAAAACGTTTTTAGTTACACACCTAAACATTTAAGTTGTATGATGTTTAGGTTCATAATTTTAAGAAAACAGAGAAGCCTTAATTACAAAGACGAGAATAAAAACGAAGAAAAATCTACTTCAAAAATTATATTTTATGGTAAGTAGTTCAGGTCAATAATTCTACAAAGAAGTAAATAAATTACGTACACACATACGAAAGCATTCGGTACATAATTTACAATGGGTTTAAATACATATTTTTATTGCACAAGTTACAAAGCTAGTGTTGCATTAATTTCTTGTACACTGACCCTTAAACATTTGTTATTCAGTATTATTTTAATTGATGATTATTTATTTATTTACATCACAATTATAATACACTTAGGTACTTGGTAGATCAATCACCTGGCTATTTGCATTATAATGAGTTTTTTTTTGTATTTTTATTTAACACTTTATTATCACGAATTATTATTTACTGTACCAGTACTGTATTGGTATACATAAATAATCCACTAATAAGGTAAAATTCAAATTCCTTGTAATATTTTTATGGAGAACTGTCCACAATAAAAAGCTGACAAACCTTAACATCGACACATTTTCGCACATTTTCTCCAAACAAACAAACAAACACAAAACTTCACCAAAAAATCCATCGACAATTTTCCCTCCCAAACATCGATATCGCATCTCGACCTCACCACATCACTACTATTTCTAATTTCACGGTCGTCGCGTCTATGTGTGTATGCGCTTGTGTGTGTGACCTTGTTGCGCGCTGCGTTTCGGCGGTCACTCACCCCGGTGCATACAACCCTTGACTTTGTGCACATATAGGTACATGTGTGCGTAGATATAGATATATGTGTACGTAGAAAAGTGATGTGAAGCCGGTTAGACCGGATTTAGACCGGATAGTGGTAGCATATTTGGGGAGAAGGGGGAAAATCGTGATGATTCGTTGGTGGTTTTGGATGGTTGTTTGGTATGTAAGAGACAGAAAGTCGAAAACTTTGTTGACTGATTGGAAAGTTATTATAAAAAAGTTTGAAGTTGTCCAGATTATTTTTTAGATATATTTTATTAACATTAGAAAACTATATCCTAATAGCTACTACTCTAAATATAACTCGTCTTTATAATATCTATTTATACTTCCAACTGCATCGAGCTGAAATTGGAGTCTACCCACTATTTGAAACGATTCTATTCTCATACCTAGTGTTCAAAAGCACCTCTATTTTAAGCTTGTTGATTTTCAGGCTACGACATTTTATGACATCTCTGTTCTGCCTTCTGTATGTACTTTATCAGACATAAGTACCAACTCAGGGTCTCTACATAAAAAAAATACATGAATAAAACTCCAAAACCCTTAAAATTAGCGGTGACTACAAAATGTAAAGCCTAAACAAATGCGCACTGTTAGATTTTCAATGCTTGGCTCAGCGCCGAGAGTCGAAAATCCAACGTGCCATACCTAATATGCTTCTGCGTTTCCAACGTTTTAAGTATATGCATAGGTACCTACTCTACAATTCATGTAACCTATGAATTCACATATATAACATGTCCCGGAATTAACGCACAACCTCTTAAGGGGTCATTGTACTCATCATAATGAACAACTTTTACTATGGGACAAAAACTGAAATTGTTAAAAAAAAAATCTGCTGTTCCCTACATTATGTTCGCATACCTAACTCGTCAAAATGTAGGGAACCACTGATTTTTTTTACGCGATTTCAGGTTTGGTCCCGTAGTAAAAGTTGTTCATAATGAAGACTACAATGACCTCTTAAGAGATTGTGAGTTAATTCCGAGACATATACTGCAATGCAATTCCTGGAAATGAACTCCAAAGACTCCATACACATTATGACATAAAGCCAAGCACTATAGTGTTGACAACTACGTCGATAATAAAATATCGATCGTCAATTGTTCACGATACTGCGCCGGCGCATCGATGCGTATGAGTTTTTTTTTTATATACTTCGCACGTGGTTGTATTGTTTATATCTCTTTGTTTATGAAGAAAGATTCATTTCAATTAGTTTTAAAATATTGTGACATAGCTAGGACAGCACAAAAAATCTTAACACTAAATTGTACTTCTCTTATACGAAATACCATTAAACCGTATCATACTTAGCTATCACCATTGTTTTAAGGTTTAAATAAACGGCTCGCAAGCACACTGACAAACACAGAGAGGTTTTCGTTGTGTGGCTAAAACCAATGTAAAAAACAGGCTGTGATTTTTTTTTTAATAAATAAAAAAAACGTAAAAAAATATCATAAGATGTAAAAGTGACATTATAGACAGAACATTTTAGTCCTAAGCATATAAATAAAATTAAACCAGTTAAAAATATGAAAAACATAAAAAACAAATGATAAAAAATAAGCATTTTGGACAAATAAACAGAAAAGAACGACACTATAAAATAGGGTTGTTAAGTATCGAACTCCATTAAAGTGATTGAATTGACACATATCACACAAGCATACACACCCAGATCCAGAAAAAACCTACAAATCCTACAAATATTGTAATCTCTCCGTTCTAAATCAGAAACATTTATCTTCAACAATAATAGAAAAGGAAAGCAACAAGTTCCACTATACCAACAACAAATAAATAACTTAAGCCACAAAGAAACGAGGGGAAAAATACCCGCTTTTGTGAAGGAAAAAATACGTAAAGGATCGTAAGCTGCTTATCATATTCCTGTAAAGTGGCTTGAGGTAAACGGGAAACTGCTAGTAATGATATTATGTCAATATGAATGAAAATAGGCTATTTGTTTCGTTTGATCTCTGTGGAGGAAAATGGTGCTTTATCTCGCTTTGTTTGGTACTTAAGTGAGGATAGCAACAGACAATTATTTTATAGTTGGTTTGATTTAGGACGAGTGCCGATTGGTTCTGGTTGTCATTTTGTGAACGATAGTGATGGGGCTCTTTTACCATTACGATAACACGAAACTTTCTGACTTTTATTGTCAGAAATAATTGAAAAGTATTTGTGAAAAATATTATAATAATAAAGAAATAATGTCATTGTTAGTTCTACTAGTTTTTATTTACTAGGTAATCAAAAGAGTCGCTTATAATTACACCACATTTAAAGAAGTCGTAGTTTTTATTTTCCATTTAGTGTAAGTATTTGCACCTACATACGTTACTTACCCTATAATGAAAGATCATTATACTGAGATTAATTAAAACTCAGATCATTATTATAACTAAAAATGTTTTAAACTACATTGATTGCGGTAGTTTTCATATCACGCTAAGCGTTAATCTAAATCACAAATCAACAAAACAATTAGCCCATTCTACTATTTCAAAATTCCCTAATTATTTAACTACCCACTTAAAACTTCACTCACGCAACACATTTAAAATTACCCTCACGTTTACCTCACAAACGTTAAATAACTAATAAACCCATCCCTAATTAAAACTAAACCCGAAATTCAAATCAAGAACCGCCGACGCCATTTAATCGGGTCCACCAACCGCATTCCGTCTACAGCTCGTCTAGTAACGCGTCCAGTGAATGATGACACGGGGAGACCTATTCAAATGCAGCGCAGACGATCCACATGTGGTATAGAAGGGGGGAAGGGGGAGGCCAAGGTATAGTGGACGTCCCGTATAGTGTGTAGTGGTCCTGACCTACTGTAACTAGCGATAGTAGCCGTCTCTAGGTCAAAGAAGGATAGACGCACACATGCATAACGTGTGTGTGTGTTGTGTGTGTGTCGCGTGTGTTCGTGTGCATAGAATAGTGTACGAGTGAATTTTGCAGAATCGGAACGCGATTTAGTTTGAATCGGATATTGATGTAATCGGTTCGAATTGTATTTTGAATTTTTAATCTGTGCGTTTGTTTTAATGTTAGTTTTTTGTGGGTAGTTTACTTTGGCTAAAAAAATGGTTTTCCAAATCGTATTTTTGATGCAATATTTTTAATAAAAATCATAAATTCCCTGACAGACAACGCACGGCCTAAACTGCTGGGCTTTAAGGCGTACAATATGCTCAAGGGTTCCTTTTATAACGAAAGTGAGCAGTAAGGAAGGATTTTTGAAAATTAATTCCCGAAATGGATTAAATGGGATGAAAGTTTGTATGGATGTTCGTCATTTTTGCCGATGAGAAACTCCATCAGGAACACGTTATTTAAAACTATAAAACTTATAGTTTAACATGGAAGCTATTTCATAATGGAAAAATTAGAGTGTGCTTTAAGCATTGTGCGTTGTCCCGGCTTCAGTTTTACAGAATGAAAATTAAAAATTGTTCATATTAACAAACAATACAGAGTAAAAATATCTCATCATGATTGAATGAAAATGATGATTAAATAAGAATGTACTTAACGATTATGCTAGTGCTTACGACTATGCTAGTGAAATAAGTCGCTAAAGTAAAAATGCAATTCTAAAACTTATCAGGAACTTATTGGCAAATGATATAACATTAAAAATATCTTTATTTCATTTTATAATACCCGCGTGAATATAAATAATGCGTTTATGCTATACTAAACGCCTATAATAATTCATTTTGCGCTACTATACGTAAATAAAATGAATGAAAAATTGCATTTTAACACGCTAGTACCCTGTTACTGTTAAGGAAAAAAATACTTAAGAACTTAAAAACCATATTTTTCAAGATTAAGGATACTCCTTACCGCAAATTATTATTAATAAACTATCATTTTACATAAACAAGGCCAAGAAACCTGTTGTAATGGTTTTAAATGCAAATCTGTCTATTTGTGACGATTTAAGACACTTTTCTGCACAAAATACACCAAAATTCTTCCAGAATAACGAAGCATCTCCCAAAAACCAACAAACACACATACATAGACATCCCTGTATGTAACTAGTTACGACTGGTTCAATCCAGTTTTTCGACCCTCTGCCCTTCGAGTCTAGCCCGACAGTTCTTGAAGAGCCCTTGCTTTTTATTAAACTACTGTCCAATTTAACAAGACCTCCGACTTTTTTCGTACCCACCTTCGTTATTGTCCTGCCTTAGTTCAGGCCAGGGGGGGAAGGGTCCCAAGTAACGGTGGTTTGGTTTAAGTCAGAGTTACTTTGTATGGTGCGGTTTGCCCTTGCACTGAGTGGGTCGTCTAATTCTGTTGCTAAGTTCCGGAATAGGGTGGGCAGGAATGGAGGTACAGTTGAGAATTTTATTAAGATGTTGAGATTTTAGATTAGATTGTGGTGAAGTTGGTTTGAAATGTGACACGCGATGCGACACAAGGCTCCGAGCATCGCGCGACGAGCAGTGCCTTTGTGTCGCGTGCGATTCGCGTCGCGTGTCGCGCCTGTTTGCAGGAGCTTTTACTGAGAATAGGAAAGTATGGTTGCAGGTGTTTACGAAGTCCGAAAGTCAGACAACCAGTCTTACCAAGAGTTATTGTGATACTTAGCTTTGCTTTGCTTAACTGGGTTGTGTAGGTCAGATAGGCAGTCGCTCCATGTAAACTACTGGTATTCAGCTGCATTCGGTTAGACTGGAAGCCGACCCTAACATTGTTGGGAAAAGGCTCGGCAGACGATGATGATGGTTGCAAGTATTTATATCTACATGATTTCGTTCTAAGGGTTTCTGGCAATGTTTGAACTATTGTCTCCAACTTTGGGCGTCATTAAAGTAACAGGAGATGAAGCGTCTGACTGGTAACGACAAACTACAAGCACCAAGACACCTGATAAGCAATTTTGATGACTTCCTTCGATCATTTACTATTGCAATAGGAATCGGGAGCATACTTACTCATAGTAAATGACGAAATATGATTTCATGTGATATATCGTAAACTAAAGGCTATTCATAAAAGAACATGGCATGTTATTCCGTGGCTTTAGAGATTCTGCTGAGAAATTCATTCACCTCAACCTTTTGCCCGACCAAGGAATCGAAACTCAGACCTTTCGATCTGCACATACGACCACAACCAACGAGTGTCACCATCATTTCAATAATGCAAAGAAATTATTTTTTTTAATAAGGTACCAATAATACGTTTCATTCCACTATAAATTCATAAAATCCCCGAAATAATTTACATTTCTCATTACGAAAGCTGTCAGTACACAAGTCACTAAGCACCGTACACATGCACAAAAGTACACAAATACCCAATTCAAAAAACGAATCACAATATAAAAGTTCATTTGAAATTTTCTGTTTAAAAAACATTCACTAATTATTGAACGTGCCGCGACTATGTATTGGCCGGTTATGTACTTATGTGCTCTTGTACATAAGTGTGCGTGTGTATTATGTAAAAAAGGGTGTTTTTGTCTATGTGCCAAATAAAAATGAGGCCGTAATGTCCGGCTGCATCGAACGTTTATCGTGTGCCGGCCGCGAGCGAAAACGCGATAAGAATGTTTTTTTAGTTTTCTTTTAATTATGTTCGAGTATTTTATTTTAGTAGTATTGATGACGAGTTAATTTTAAGGTGGTTTTAATTAGATGAAAAAATTAAATTAGCTTAAATTGTCAAAAACAGTAGTAATATAAGTAGCTGGAATTTTCAATTAATTTTTCTGAATGAAAAGGAATTTTTCAATTGTGTTTTCCTGATAAGTACCTACTCACAGTTAACCGTAGAGCTGACATGAAAAGAAACTCTAACAACATTTATTTTATTTTCGGAACGTTTTCTTTGATCAAACACTTCACCTTTAACGTAACTAAAGGTGAACTTCGTCGTATCAATTAAAACAACATTACACAAAGTCGAAAGTTACAAAAATAACGAAATTCAACCGAACCCGGTTTTCACGGTGTAAGGCCAGATATTAATCATAATTATAAGTGATAATCTCTGTATATTACTTCTATCTTTACGCCGGATCCTCTGAGGGTAGACAGAGGGTATTTAGAAGCCGTCGCCGAAAAATAAAGAGGGTCCGACATGTACCTTATTTTGGGACCGGTAGCAATAGTATATAATATATTCCGATATGAAATCTTTACTGATCATAAAAGTAATATTGGCGCTAGAATATTTTTTTAAGGTTTTTTTTTTGTCTATGTTATAGTAAATTCTCTGTTTTCTTATAACACAAACGTCAAACCTGTAAAAACTGCAAAATAATACACTACTTTCATCAGTTTCCTCATTCAAATCGCACTTTCGCTTCTTAAATTGCCTTTTCAGACTGCGCACGATCACCCGACGTTATAGTTTAATCTCATTCTTACTTCAAGTATTAAAATATAAGAAAAATGCGTTTACATAATTAGCCGAACGAAAATGGTCAAGATATCATATCTTGTAATCTGATTTTGAGGTTAAACTGAAAGGTTAGGCGCAGGTGCATAAAGTAGCCGTTTGAAGAGGCAGGTTATCGACACTTATGTATATTGGTACAATATGGCTTTGAGAAAAACTATATTTTTGGATTTTTATGTGAAATGTGTATGTTTCGATGTTTTAGTCTTATAAGGCAATGACTGGATATAAACATAAATGTAACATAAATAACGCACAACCTCTTAACGGGTCATTGTACTCATCACTATGAACAACTTTTACTATGGGACCAAACGTAAAATCGTGAAAAAAATATCAGATGTTCCCTACGTTTTGGCGAGTCATGCGAACATAAATGTAGGGAACAGCTGATTTTTTTTCGCTATTTCAGATTTGGTCCCATAGTAAAAGTTGTTCATAATGATGAGTACAATGACCCCTTAAGAGGTTGTGCGTTATTTATGTTACACCTTGTATAAAGACTAGCTGATATTACCTGCAGTTTCACTCGAATACTAGGGAAATTATTGAATATACCCGGATAACAAATATTCTATATTTTAATCCGGAATACGGTCTATATGTATGCTAAATTTCATCCAAATCCATTCAGCCGTTTATGCGTGATAGAGTAACAAACACACATACCTACTTTTACATTGATGATGATGTTAGTAAAGTTTTGTAGGCTTTATTCAACAATAATAAATATAATACACCAAAGTTCAATATATCACTAATACATATGTAAATACACACATAATGTAAATGGTAAGGCTAGCCTTGCAACTTGCAGGTTATGATTAAATATAATGTAAATGGTAAGGCTAGCCTTGCAACTTGCAGGTTATGATTAAATATAATGTAAATGGTAAGGCTAGCCTTGCAACTTGCAGGTTATGATTAAATATAATGTAAATGGTAAGGCTAGCCTTGCAACTTGCAGGTTATGATTAAATATAATGTAAATGGTAAGGCTAGCCTTGCAACTTGCAGGTTATGATTAAATATAATGTAAATGGTAAGGCTAGCCTTGCAACTTGCAGGTTATGATTAAATATAATGTAAATGGTAAGGCTAGCCTTGCAACTTGCAGGTTATGATTAAATATAATGTAAATGGTAAGGCTAGCCTTGCAACTTGCAGGTTATGATTAAATATAATGTAAATGGTAAGGCTAGCCTTGCAACTTGCAGGTTATGATTAAATATAATGTAAATGGTAAGGCTAGCCTTGCAACTTGCAGGTTATGATTAAATATAATGTAAATGGTAAGGCTAGCCTTGCAACTTGCAGGTTATGATTAAATATAATGTAAATGGTAAGGCTAGCCTTGCAACTTGCAGGTTATGATTAAATATAATGTAAATGGTAAGGCTAGCCTTGCAACTTGCAGGTTATGATTAAATATAATGTAAATGGTAAGGCTAGCCTTGCAACTTGCAGGTTATGATTAAATATAATGTAAATGGTAAGGCTAGCCTTGCAACTTGCAGGTTATGATTAAATTATTAATTTGCTATCTTGATTGTGGCAGCTGATATTGATTATTGTTACTGAGACTACAATTAAACTGTTGTGACATTTATTATGAGTATTAATAGAATTTTATTATTTTACCATTAAGTGCAGAGAGCAATAAAATCAGTTTTTATATAAACCAAAAGTAAATTAACCTATTCTAGAACAGTACGAGACATGAATCTAGATTTGAAATTATATTTGAATAAAGATTTAAGACCTGTTAGTTTTGAATCCATGCTTTGAAGAACCTCTTAGAACACCGAAATTATTATAGCAGTACAATTTTAATGTTTATAAGCTTTAAAAATACCTCATTAAATAGTTTGACATAAAAATCTGTAAAAAATAAATTATCTGACCATCGAAATTATAATTACAACTGATCACTCCATACCAAAAACCGCATCTCACTCAGCCCAGCGGTTTCAAAGCCCAAGACGGTCAGTTCGTCTGTATGTTCAATGCTAACTAGGCGGCACCGGCGGGTTCCGGCTCGCCACAAGGCCGGTGAGGTTGTAAGTACACAGGCAGGTGTCTATGCCGACTAACTGAAATACAGCTTCCTCTTCACTCACTGAGATTTAAAATACATTAAGATAGGGCTGTAAAGTTGAGGGTCAAAAAAACGGAGGTAGGTATTTTTTTTAGCAAAACTTACTTGTAGATATAAGTGCAGTTCTTCTATCTATTTATCTTTTATTAAATAAACAAAAATATAACTCATAAAAACCTTTGTGCTAGGTATTTAAACTTTATACTTATTCCGTATTCGGTGTCAACCTAAATGCATTCTGAAAACTAATTAATACGACACCAAAAAGACAATTTTACATAAAAAGTGACAGTCATAAATTATCATCTATACAAATAAATAAAATTGAAGTGTCTGTTTGTTATGTCACGATCAGCCTTTTACTAAATGCATATGAAAGTATATACGATACTTATAACAAAAAGCAATTTTTAAAAATTTTCTGTCGGAATTGTCTGTCGGTCTGTCTGTCTGTCTGTTTGTTCCGGCTAATCTCCGAAACGGCTGGACTGATTTTGACGGGACATTCACTGACAGATAGCTGATGTTACGGGGAGTAACTTATTTTAGCAAAATAATTAGGGTTCCGCGCAAAAAAATAAAACCCTACAAATTCGAAACGGCTGGACCGATTTTGACGGGACTTTCACTGACAGATAGCTGATGTTACAAGGAGTAACTTAAGCTACTTTTATTTTAGAAAAACAATTAGGGTTTCGTGCAAAAAAATTAAAACCCATGAAATTGTAAACAAAATTCTATTCAAATAGGGATGTATTGACATCCACGCGGGTGAAGCCGCGGGCTACAGCTAGTCATAAAACAAATAGGGTCATCGTTGTCCTCGCTTTTATGAATAACAAACTTTCAATACTGAAAAACATTGAAAACAAATCTCACCCGACCACCTAAAACACTAGCTCAGTCAAAAAAACAAAAAGAAAAAGCATCAAATCCATACTTACTCCCATTTCGCCACCAAACGGCTGACAGTCGAAATTTAAATGAAGTAGCTATCGCAATTAGCGCACACAGACAGACAAACGCGACTAAACGCACACGATTACAAAAAAGCCCAAATAAAAAGTGTAGTGATCAAAAATGTGTGAAAGAATGGTACGCACACATGCGCAACTCGGCCACAATTCAATATCGCTTGTCATTCCCGGTAGCGTCCGCATAAAATTGCATTTTTTATCATAATTAACTTTAATTTTTCTTGCTGGTATTAATTTTTGTTGAAGATCTTTATTACGCTGTGTTTATAGCGTGTTGATGTTAATTTTCATGGTAAAGCTACTTCTTAGTTTTGTCAGATAATGCGTGTTTGAACCTAATTATTTGAGCTAACGTGGATTAATAAATTCAAAGATAATTATTTTGTTACCTACATGAATTCCTGCTTACCGATATTTAGAATTTATTAAGTACTGTTAGGTAATTATGAAAAAAAATAGGCAGTCAGTTACGAAGATAAGAAAATGCTGTTATTTATTATTATGCTAAACAGATGATATTAGACAATTTCGCAATGCAATTCTTTTCTCACTGAACACTGTCTCTAGCCAATAAATCAATCATTCAAGCATCATTAGATAGCTAATAATGTCTAAATAATTATATAATAATAATTCAGCTTAACAACAACAAAAATATAATGCAACATACAATAAACACGACCCATGATTGATGAACTTAAGTAAGAAATTAGCCGCAAAAAAAATGCTCAATGATACTTATAAAAAAATTAACGAAATTAACTTTTTTCCGCACCCTACAGCAACAATACAACCTGTATCGTGCACACGCCTGCATCCTCACTCACACATGCGCAAGCGACGCATACGGATACAGATATGTGCGTTAAGTCGGCGCGACCATGTGGCGTATTTAGGTCAATTGCTGAAATAAACGCATCGCCGCAGCGCTGTGCGCCTGAGTCGTTTTTTATTGAACCTAAGAGAGAGTATGTTGCACATTTCTTTTTGTATGCACTTTAGGCGCCGGTTGACGTGTTAGATTATTTGTTTTAAATGTACTCGAGATCCGTTAAGTTGGCGCTCTAGTGTGGGCTTTATTTAATAAGTATGCGTAGTAACTTGTGCAACTCTTTGCTTTTACTTTTTTTGTACTGTCTTTGTTTTAATTTATGAGTAACACTTGGCACAGTTAGCGCAGAGTATAATAAGACGATTTTTTCATATGGAAACTCGTTAGTTCTACACATACATAGACAGTATTATTTTGTTAATAACAGGTAAAGGTTTATTTTAGTCCGCACTCTTATTTCATAAATAAATACCAATTCAACCTCTCTCAATTTTCTTCAAATTAAAATTGAATAGGCGCTGAATAAAAATACAACCTGAAAAATGAAGTCGTCCTCACCGCGAAGAACCACTAATATTCGGTCTTAAAATGTCAAGGTGCAAGTAAATTGCAGTACGTATTTTTTATAAAATAATGACCGACTTGTAATTTTTCAACTGTTCAAACGTTTTACAACAAGTAATCAAGTACCATGATAATAAAATAAACCGACAAACAACTAGTATCGGCAATTTATTACATTTAAAAATCAAATATTTATTTTTTGTATTGATTACGAAACTTAATTGGACGTAATTTGAAGTTACATTGCATCAGCACCATCTATCGGGGCTTATGTAAGGACTTTTGTTTCGTAAAGGTCATACATAACTGGCTTTTAATTAAACACTATATGCCTTGAGGGAAAACGAGCTTAAATTGTATGTTAATGTTGTTACTTTATAAAATATTAATGTTTCACTACTGAGAGGGTAATTATGATACTTGAGATTGCATTTTTTGCTTGCATGTTAAAAACATTGCAGTGACTTGTCTAATAAAAACAAGAAAAACACGTCAATGCCAAATGAATGTAAATGTATATTTGTCTTTGTGTTAGTTTTGTTTTTCCATAATTGTGTTTATTTCATCATGTAGCTAAATAAAAACTGTAGATAAAAATTTTATCTACAGATCATTTAATGATCTTAATATTTAGTTTCACTAAAAACTCAAATAAACAAGTCAAACCTACAGAAAAATTACAAAAATGATTCATAATTTTAAAAGAAGTCACTTCAAATAATCCCATCCTCATGTCCAGATAAATTTTCTTATTTTGACATGCAGTTTAATACTCTCACAAGGCTGATGCCGACACAAAAAAGACAAAGGTCGCCGAGCAGGTTGGCGAATGCAATTGAAATCGATTTTTATGCAATCAATATCGTCTCATTACTCTTTATACGTATTATATTAGGTGTGTTCGTGTAAATGTCATTATCGTACAGTTTTGGCGAACGGTTTCTCTTGTTTTTTGCCGTATTAAGTTTTTGGGAGATCCGGTTGACGTAAAATCGGTCGTAAAACTGTGATACAAAAACTATGGGCCATTGTTTTAATGTTTTTGTGTAAGGTTTTAACATGTGCACATTTTATACGCAAGTGTCGTACGCTGAGAGTCTGTTACTAATTATTTCATTGTGAAAATCTTTGCGTCTAACCTTGAAGGGCTTATTTGTTCAGTCCGTGTCTGTCCTTAGGGCTATTGCTGCTTAGGACGCTTCACACGATTTGAATAAAAAAGAACCGTGATGTCAGAGTGATAGAGTAGAATTTCAATAATGTTGGCGATGGATAGGCGGAATACGAATCAAGGAAAAATACTTTAGTTCAAGATTCAAACCATTACCTCTTAAAGTTAAGTAAATATCTACGCATTTGCCGACCTTCATAAACTTTGTAAACATAATAAATTGTAAATAAATAAAGGTTGGCACGTTTTTGTCGTACTAATGTAAAGTGCAAAAACAATAAATTGTAATAAAAACGATAAATATTAAGCTTATCGCCTTTATCTTCTTGAAAATACACTTGATCGAAAAACATTCATAAGTATTGTAGAAATAGATCTAAACAGGTTTCTAAACCGTTATATTTAATTTAAAATATTAATTAATTGTGTGAAACTAACATGTGGCCCCGCTACGGTGAAGCACACCACGATTGTCGATTTTTAATGCGTGCCGCGACAAGGCTTGCATTTTCGGTAATAGAGTACACCTAGAAGCACCATAGACTATCGGCAGTATTTAATTTAACATAAGTAGTGATTACTTTTCTTTATGTTTATGTTTTTTTTAAGTAGTATGGGTATATAATAATACATGATTCGATAAAATAATTGACAAAGTGTAAATTTAGATAGCTCTTTTATTAAATTGTAGCCTAAATTAGAGCTATTTTTGAGATTTGACCCAATTTGCAAACACAAATATTGTTTTTAAAGTAAATAAATTAACCTAACAACACAAGAAAACATATGGCCCTACACACTGAACATCACACCGCAAAATAAACATTCAACACAAAGATAACTCGTTGCAACGAATCAGAAATGTCATCAATACGTTTTCAACCTCTCTGTATTGATTTAAATCAGAACGGAATTTACATAAGAAAACTGCGGACTTTGGGTACCGAAATACACTTTATACCTAACGCTTCGAACAGAACTTGACTGTGTTTGACCTAAATATGCTTGCATCTGTTCACACAACTTCATATCGGGGTCGAAAAGGCCTGATATATGATCCTTGGGAGAAACAACATGGAAACCATGTGCATTATAAGGTATTTTGGACCTATTACGGAAACAAGGCTAGATATATTAAGGTACTAGTTGTTTCCCGCGACTTCGTTCGCGTGGAAGTCGTAAGATACACAATATACTAAAATAACAGCCACATTTTAATAAAGCTCCTTCGTCCCCCGACCCATCGCGTTGCATCGCCCGCCCGCGCTATTATTTCGTATTCGCTAAGTGTTCTTTCGACTTTTTTCTTTTGCTCGGTTCCTAAGGGTCATAGCGTGATGTTATATAGCCTATAACTATCCTCCAGAATTGGGCTACCAAATGCAAAAAGAATTTCTAATTCCGACTTTGTGTTCACTTATTTCATGGGTTTTATTTTTTGCGCAGAACCCTAATTATTTTTCTAAAATAAAAGTAGCCTAAGTTAGTCCCCGTAACATCAGCTATCTGCCAGTGAAAGTCCTGTCAAAATCGGTCCAGCTTTTTCGGAGATTAGCCGGAACAAACGGACAGCCAAAAAATTTAAAAATTGCTTTATTGCTTAAGTACCGTATATCCTTTCTTATGCATTCAGTAAAAAGTTGTTATTTTGACATTACAAACAGATGCTTAAATTTTATTTATTTGTATAGCTTATTGTCATTTTTAAAGAATATTTGTATGATTTTTAGTTTAGTTTGGCTCCTGATATTCTGACGCTGTGCGAACATCATAGTCTCAGGATCTCCAATTTTAGTGTAAATAAGCTATAATAAGAATGGAGCTTTTTGGTGGTCAACATTTTCAAAAAAATATGCAATTCTTGTTGCAAGCCAGGAAAATAAACTTTTGTTTCGGCATTTCTTGTCACGGATCAGTGAGCTGCGAAATGCCGGCACCATGTTAAATATTGACCAAATTGACTTGTAAAAGTGTCTTAGAAGATTTGCTTACAGAAATAAACGTTTATTTCATTATAAACTTCATCCACACTAAAATCTGAACTGTAAAAAACTTATTTTCCTAAATCCACCGATCAGTCACGACATGACAAAACATTGGAAATGTGCAATAAATGACGCGTTAAAAAAATCTGGCACACAAACATGAGTTGAGCATAACAAGAGGAACCGAGCGGCGCCGGGGGGCGGAGCGAGCGAATGTGGCACAGCGGAATGATGTCGTTTGTTAATGACAAACCAATTTGTGTACTGTAGTTATTTTAGGGTTACACGTAACGGTTCTTGTGGCCTACTTTTAGGTCCATTGCTTATTTTTTTGAAGCCTGACTGTCGGAATTAATCTGTACTAATAATTTCCGGTCTGCCACCTCCATAATTTTAACTTTAGAACATTTTTTTTAGGATAAAAAGTAGGCAGTCATGGGACTGTCGACAGAAGTGAAAACTTAAAACATTAACATAAACACAGGCCGCTGCGCGTCGCCAGTCTGGCGCGTCACATTAGCATGTTGGTTGTCGCGACACGCGAGCATGTCGCATGTCGCGAACCCGTAAAATTGTTCTCTACCAAAAAGCGCTCAACGAATAAGAAGTTTTCATTTCAAAAATCGGAGCATTAGTATTACAGACTTAACCCTATTAAAATAAATTAAAGTTTTTCAAAACCTAAAAACTATAGTCATCAAATAGATAAGTAAACAACTGTTTACTTATTGTACAACTGTATAATTAGTAAGATTTACGGAAATGCAGTAAATACTAAATGAATATCTTATATTGTCTAAGTATCCTACATATCTTACTATCCTACTAATATTATAAATGCGAAAGTTTGTGAGGATGGATGGATGGATGCATGGATGGATGTTTGTTACTCTTTCACGCAAAAACTACTGAACGGATTTAGATGAAATGTATAACCTCACTGATAGTTTATAACCTGGATTAACATATAGGATACTTTTTATCCCGATATCCCGACGCGATCGGGTGAAGCCACGGGGCGCTGCTAGTTTTTATAAAACTAAGTAAAAGTCAAGAGGAAAAAAACCCAAACATTTTTACAAGAAACATAAACTAAAACATTTAATAAGGTATACAGCACGTCTGATACAGTTTTATAACTAATAATATACAACGCACTAAAACGCCGCCGCTATCTCAGAAAACGGCAAACTTTCCAAAAACAGGAGGCATTTTTTAAGTTGCATCACAAGTGCCTGCCCCTGTACACTGCAATGTGACCTCGATACACACACAGAAGCTAATACACACACACACAACCGAAGTAAACGTCTGTGTGAGTGCGTGCAGATGCACCTACACATATGCAACACGCATACACAGGCTGATGCCCATTTTTAACAGTCATTTTTTAAAGGCATGTAATTTTTTATTAGTACATTAAAATGTTATAAAATAAACTCGTAATTCGTTTGTTTATTGTACAGATATTGTCGAACAGGTTTTTGATAATCAGGAAGAGATAACGTGTGTAATTATGTAGTGAAGTCTTTTGCTTGTAACTAATATTAGGTCGTTTGTTCATGCAGCCCTTACTCATAAATTTTCGAATGGATTAATGGCCGCGAGATCTCACTTGCCATTTAATAAAGAAAGGATGATTGAAGCGAACTATAAAATATGTAAAAGTGATCCTTTAAGTTACGTAAGGGTTAAACTGGCATTTTTATGTCAATAAAATGTTGAACGTTAAGTTTTTAGTATTCATAACATTAAATATATTCTACTTAATGCTATTATGACGCCATTTTATTTTTATAACTTTATTTACATTCATGAGATTTTCTCAAAATACAAAACATAAAAAATAACGTTAAGTTTTTATCATCTGTCTGTTTGTCTCATCGCCCTCGTTGTTACTTTTTACTTGAATTTCGATTATTATCTCTTGAAATATTTAGATCAATTCGACATTATTTTCGACAGAAAAAACGAATACTTAGGTATTATAATATTTTTATAAAAATAACTCAAAATATGCTTATGTGTTTCAATTTAATCTATACTTACTTCATTATGCCAAACATAATTTATTTACCTGTTTTAGACACATATATTCTACAAAGCAACTAACAACTTAATCCATTTTCAAAATCTCTTTAATCTTCAAATAATAATAATTAATTAGTCCCAAAACCAGCACCATCCTGTATACGCACACACACAAGCGTATTTCTCTCTCGACTGATCTACTCATAATAAAATGTGGCTTTTTTATCATGTATTTACTTTTTTCTATGTACTACCTTAATCTGTATGTACTACGATACATAGTGCTCATGTACTATTATCATTTCGCGCGTTGTTGTTGTCTGTCTGTTGATTTATCGGTTAGAACGATATTGTCTGTTTTTATTTACGCATAAGTACGATGAGGATTAGTGTCTGAAAAATACAAGTCATTGGTTTAAATAGTATCCCAAGAAAAGTGATTTTCTTTCGGTTTTTTCATGTTACATATACTATGCAATTCTTATAGGAAATGTGAATTTTGAAAGGTGTCATAGATAAGGACTTGCTTTAATGCGTCAACTGCCTATTTAGTGCAACTGAAAAGATTAATATCTAGCAGTAAGCTCCTATTGGTTGATAAAATGAAAGGAAAGAAAGACTGCGTGGCTTCTTAAGGAGTTTCAGATCATTTTTCACTTCTTCAGCTAGCCCTTATTAGGGTTCCATACCCGAAGGAAGCCAAACGAAAGCCTACCTCCGCTACTTCTAACTAACTAAGCCTCCGCTGTCCGTCTGTTTGTCAGCGGGATGTATCTCATGAACCGTAAAAGGTAGACAGTTGAAATTTTCACAGATTATGTATTTCTATTGCCGCTACAAAAAAAAACAATAAAAATAAAAATAAAGTTGAAAATTAAAATGAAAGGGGATCCTCCGCACAAGAAAGGGGATCCTCCGCACAAGAAAGGGGATCCTCCGCACAAGAAAGGGGATCCTCCGCACAAGAAAGGGGATCCTCCGCACAAGAAAGGGGATCCTCCGCACAAGAAAGGGGATCCTCCGCACAAGAAAGGGGATCCTCCGCACAAGAAAGGGGATCCTCCGCACAAGAAAGGGGATCCTCCGCACAAGAAAGGGGATCCTCCGCACAAGAAAGGGGATCCTCCGCACAAGAAAGGGGATCCTCCGCACAAGAAAGGGGATCCTCCGCACAAGAAAGGGGATCCTCCGCACAAGAAAGGGGATCCTCCGCACAAGAAAGGGGATCCTCCGCACAAGAAAGGGGATCCTCCGCACAAGAAACCTGTTTTTTTTTACTAAATTAAAAAACGTAGTGTTAAATAATGTACGCATCGTACGGAACCATTCGTGTGCTAGTCCGACTTGTACTTGGCCGTTTTTTATTTTCTTTTACAATACCGGTCAAGTTTTTCATCACAACACAAAATGTTTTCAAAACTATCTTACAATTTCATAAACCAATCTCCAAGTCTCCTTTCTGAATTTTGAAAGAAAATAAATTCCCTTGATAACTTTACAAGCAAATCCGTAAGCTCAACACTACACTATCAAGTAAATAAGTTTTTTGTTCATACATTTTAACTAAAATGCAGCCATCATTATATATTTATGTTCATTTGTGGCGACTCTTTGTCCGATACCTGCGTTTGCTCAGTGCACGATGCACCAATAAGTCGGTGATGATTGAAATGTGGTTTTTAAATTGTTTAGCTACTTCTACAGGGTAGGTGACGAATGAGGGAGAAATTGAAGCTCTTTAGCGCTAATTCTTTAATTAATAATTTAATTTTACCACTGCTTAAGAAAATAGCGTCATTTGCAAATGACATTATCTTTTGAAAGAAGATCGAAGTAAGACATTAGTAGGTGTGTCAAATGATAGTGTAATGTGTAATGTCTCACATAAGCTCAATTACATAGTTGTGATTCAAGCGTTCATTATTAACTAAAGAATAATTTAACGATAAATTTAGAATAATTTAGCGTTTAACAATAAACGCTCTCATGAATGTCTTATTCTGCCTAGCCTATTCCCAACTTTGATGGGGTCGGCTTCCAGTCTAACCTAATGCAGCTGAACACCAATATTTTACATGGAGTGGCTGGCTATATGACCTCCACAACCCAGTTATTGAGTAACACGATCCCCTTGGTTAGTCATGGGTGTATTTGGAAATACCTAATTCAGACATTTCAGTATCTAGATCGAAAATATGATTAATGTAAAAAGTACAAATATCTTTAAAAAAATGCTAAAAACTTATGTATCTAAAATTTTGTAATTAACCATCTGTAATTCATTTCTCTAGAACTCAATATATGACATATTTTTTTGGTATCGCTCTCAATCTATTTATATTTTAAGTGAAGTATTTGTGTTTCTTTATGAGAATAAATATCTTTAAACCGAAATATAAATGTAAGATCGTTTTTTTACAGAATTAAATTGAATTAAAACAAAATGTTTGAGTTTCGGAACAAAAACTTTCTTTTTCCTTTCAAAATAGATCCAGCAATATGTTCCAAACCAACCCTTCACACCTGCTTGAAGAGCAAGACACGTGGTGTACCCGACCGCGAGTTTCACGGCATTTAGAATGTATTTATTAATGTGTTGGCTCCCCTTTTGTTCCCTTTCCTAATTAAAGTTACCATTTTCGATTGAAACAATCGTATCGTACATACATTGAAAGAACCGTTTCGTTTTTCCGTCGGTCGGTCGGTCCTCAGTGGAAAAATTAACATTGAGGGGTGTGATAAAAATTATATACACTAACCTCCTTACTAATAAACGTTGTATAGCGTCTGTATAGTTACACAACGCTTTGTCTTCTTCGTTCGAAACTCAAATTACTGACGACTGAAAGAGAGAAATCGGTGTGTGACTATTCACCTGTATAAAACGTTTATTAGTATGGAGGTTAAATAATTATACTAATACAGATCTAGATTGAAAAGATAGATAAAACATTAATTTAGTGCAACAAAGTATACAAAACACAAGCACACATTACACACACACACACACACAGACGCCTTGTTTCTCCGAAGGGTTGGACAGAGGTGTACCTACAGTACTCCCAAATTTCGCAAGTTAAGTCCCATGTACAGGGGGCACACATCCAGACTCCGGGCTGCTACTGAGAATGTCCACATGCATTTAGTTAATTATGCTAATGCTATGCCCCAAATTACTTCACGACACACCTTGATAGCAAGAGTCATTATCAGAGTCAACCTTTTCCCAACAATGTAGGGGTCGGCTTCCGGTCTATCCAGATGCAGCTGAATACCAGTATTTTACATGGAGCGACTGCCTATCTGACTTCCACAACCCAGTTACTGGGTAACACGATTCCTCTTGGTAAGACTGGTTGTCAGAGGGGGTACGTAGATCGCAAGAGTATGTTGTTCATCAGCCGTGATACTGGCGTCACCAGGGAGATGAGGAAATGGTCTTATTTTTAAATGACCTCAGTACCTCTGAGTTGGTCACAAGCTATGTTTGTCAAGAGTCTTCGGTCCAGAACAAGACGGTCTTTTTGTTAGTAATTACTCTGAAGCGCGATTGCGGTTCGAATCCCATTCATTGGGACCGATTTATTTAAATACATTCATTGCAAACTATATTTTTGTATAATTTAGAAGAATTTTTAATGTGAGTACCATGAAGCTGTTTATTATGTTACTAACTGTTGCCCGCGGCTTCGCCCGTGTTGATGTCAATACTTCCCTATTTGAATGGGATTTTGTTCACAATTTTATGGGTTTTAATGTTTTTGCGCGGAACCATAATTATTCTTCTAAAATAAAAGTAGCCTAAGTTACTCCTTATAACATCAGCTATCTCTCAGCGAAAGTCCCTGCAAAATCGGTTTAGCCGTTTCGAATTTCATGGGTTTTAATTGTTTTGCGCGGAAACCTAATTATTTTTCTAAAATAATAGAACCCTTAGTTGTTACTTATAAAATCAGCTATCTGCCTGTGGAAGTCCCGTCAAAATCGGTCCAGTCGTTTCGGAGATTAGCCGGAACAAACAGATAGACAAACAAATATTTTTTATATTTGTTTTTCGTTTGTAGTATACTTTCATGTGCATTTAGTAAAAAGCTGTTATTTTGACATTACAAACAGACATTTGAATTTTATTTATTTGTATTAGTGATAGAGGTATGTTGACTTAAAAGAGTATGGCAGTTATGTATGTCATGCTCACTTAAATGTCTTGATGATGGTGGCGCGTGTGTTGGATCATTCGGCGTCATGTTCGTAAACGGGCGCCGTCAGTTGAGACTGGTCATCTCTTAACTTCCATGGCTTGTTTTTAATCTTATATTTTGAATAGTTTTTTTAAAAAACTATTAAAAAAACTATATGTAAACTATTAAAAAACTATATGTGAATATGTATATAGAAGGAACAAGAATAATGTACCCAGGATTTTGTAAAATCTCGATTTAAAGAGTGTCCTTTGAGTTTCTTGCCCGTTCTTCTCCATAGAGATCTACGTTTTAGATTTGGCAACTAGCTTCAACTTTCTGATTAACTAACCAACTCTTTGACAATTCAAAAGTTCCTGTAAATGGTTTAATTGAAATAAATGCTTTGAGTTTGAGTTCAGGTCGGGCAAAGTGTTATTGCGATTCTCCTGGAATTTCTCTATAGCAGCCCGGAGCTTGCAAGTTGGCGGTGTGATACCCGTGCCTCGGGAAGCACGTTAAGCCGTAGGTGCTGCGCCTGATCTCTCTCCGGTCGTGTTGGATTGCCGTTCCATCGGACTATGAGAGTGAGGGAAGAGAGAGTGTACCTGTGTCTGCGCACACACTTGTGCACTATAATATCTCTTGCACCGAAGGCTGGTCTTCGCTGAGATTAGCTGCCATGGCCAAAATTCGGTCTGGAGGACTATTAATTACTCTGAAGATTTATCATGCAAAACAATTATTACTTTCCTTTTTATTGTGCTGAACTGTAAGGCTTTTCTTAGCTTAATTTTGCATTCAATACATGCGTAATGACTGAATTGCTTTATTGAGACGTAATTGGTTAAAAAATCGTCTTCATGTGAATTAAAAGTAAGTTTATGAATGGTAATAATGATTATTTTCATGGTTTATGATTCCATTTTCGAAGGTATTTTATTTTTGGTGTTGATCGAGATTTCGCCTTGTGATCATCATGTTCTATAGACGTCCGCCGTTTGCCGCGGTTTAGGCTAACCTAAACCGCGGCAAACGGTGATCCTAATTCTAAAATTAGGATCACCTAGACTGGCCCTTTTTGTAAAAGAATCATGACATTCTACTATAAAAAAGTAACTGTAATCGTCATTGAAAAACCAACATCCCAAAACTACAACTTACTTCATCTCAACAATTAAACCCCTTTACAAAAACAAAACAGTGACACACATAAATATAAAATAATATTCACCTCACTAATCTGTTCCGGCGCGGGACGTCCCGAAACTATGTATGTACTGACAGTCCTCAAAAACTTTTAAACTCCAATCAAAGCGACACTACACGGCTTTTTGACATTCGCCAAAAAAAGCATCAAATAGAATTCTGCGTCAAAACAATGAAAAAACTAACAGAGTGGCTGTATAAAACACATGCATACAATTTGCTAGCACCGGACGCCGCGTTCGAAAAATCCTTTTTAAAACATACAAAAAAAAAAATGGACGCCAGGAACGAATTTTAGATCGCCGGACAGGGGCCTGTAGATTTGGTTTCTTTTCACTGTTTTGTGAGTCTGTTTGAGTGCAAAGGACTTGAACGGACTTAGGGGCTAATCTAAATGTAGGAAGTGACTTTTGTGTTATTGTTCTGTGTAGAATATTCTACTAAGTAATACCACCTCATCATTGTGGTTTTGTTCAGCTATCAAAAAATGACTGGACGTCTTTGATCTATTGCATAAAGTAAGCTTTGCCTGTGCTCACTTATTTAATACTACATAGTTATTGATAATGCTGTTACAACACAGTAGTTTCAACGCAGTTACAACAACGATGCGGCAATGTCCTGAGTCACTAATTCGCAGAAATAATTTCTTAGGTGGGGTTGCAATGGGTAGTCGTGCGAAGCGCAGTCTTTTTGTAAAAAAAAACCAGACTTACGATTGATAACATGAAAATGAAAAGCGTGTCTGGTTAATAACCTCCAGTAAAGACGGCTAATAAATTGGGACAAAGCAGGAGGAACCCACGTCTCTTGCTCTCTTTGTCTCCTAAAATCGAAATGATTACTTCAGTTATTCCTTTTAAAATTAGTCAAAAGGGTTCACATGCACATCTTCCTCCACAAAAAACGTTCAACCCCCCGAAAACGGAACCCAAAATATAAAAAGCGAACGGCGCCCGGGCATACCGAATATAGAACTTTCTCTCTCGTCGGGTAGATGGCATTTTTTCCGTTTTTTCACGCGTTCCCGATAGAAATAGTGACGTTTTTTTTTCGTGGACCACTCTCGCTTTCAGTAGTTGCTCGTAAAAAGCAAATAAAGATCGGTAAAAACTCGTTTGCGGGTATTTTTTTGCGTGAACTACTTTTTCAGGGTTATTCATTATTTTCTCGCGGCTTTTTTTCGTCTATTTTTCATTTCATAGTGGTATTTTTACGGGAGGTTCAGCAAGCGGACTTTTTTTGCAGTATGTTATTTGATTGGCAATGTGTGGTGTTTTTAGTGGTTAGATTTCAATACAAAAACGGTATTTTTTTAGTTTTTTACGCTCCAACTGGTATTTATTATTGTACATTGGAATGTAAAGTGTCGATTTATATTCTATTGCTCTTTTGGACTGACATTTATAAAAGAATTATAGTAAACTCAAAAAAATAATTTAACAATTTATTATGATGAAAATTAATAAAAGTAAGGGATAAGCCTTTGCTTAGCTGTAAATCTAGATAGGGTAAACGCGACATTTTAAATTTGTAAACAGAAGAATAGGGTTTTCTTTTGCTTCCGTAAATAATAAGACAGTCTATAAATCATGTATATTTACTACTGATTGCTTGCTTAAATTCAGACTAATTAAGTTAGACTCGAAAAGAAGCAAAAATTACAAAAATAAATAACTTATTTTTATAGTTCTAAACGTAAATAAGATAGTTATCACTAGCTCTGCCTGGCCCTTCGGGGTATAAAGGCGTTATGTTATTATAGCTCTCTTCTTGTTGACAGGCCTACGCTGTCCTCTCATACCTATTGGGCAACATTGTAATTTGAAAACATTGTAAAAGCCAATGATTTCTAAAAGAGTAACCGTGGAGTTTCTTGCCGGCACTTCTCCATAGGAAGCGACCAATTGGAACCGTGCACTTAGCTTCTGACGTTGCATAAGTGCCCATGTAGGCTTATGTGAAGTAAAATATTTTGATTTGATTTAATTTAGAAGTTTATAGTATAAAGAGTGTGTAGGCAAAGTTACAAGTATTTTATCGGCTTTAGTACATGCACAACGTCAAGTTAACTTTGTTTACTTTAAGCAAGTAACTTAATAAACTTATGTGTGGTTGAGTTTGTATTTTTTACTACTTATAAAATATTTAGTGCAGAGAGACTTAAGTGTGGCGTGTAACTATGTTTGGTTATGAAATATTCTATGGGTTTTATACTTAAGCTAAGATTTAACCAAAGGATTCGTAATCTGGGTTTCAGAATAATCTTTTTTTGTTGCTGATAGATTGGTTATTAAGGAATGGGTCGTGGGTTCGATTCCCGCTCGTGTTCTATCCTCCAGTTTTAGTCATGTTGTTGTTATTGTGTTTCTTTTGGTTTTTATCATTTCTACTTTATATTCTGTAATATTTATGGGGTATATAATAAAGAGTATTCTATCTATCTATCTATCATGTATTAATAATATTTACACATTAGGTCTGGTTACAAGTCTAACTGTAACTATGGCATGTTAGAGATGATTTCAGGATTGGTAACTAAAATGACTAATGGGGAAAGTTATTGATTGATTGAACATTATCTGGGAGCTTTTATAAGCATCATATTGCCGGAACATTATCTGGGAGCTTTTATAAGCATCATATTGCCGGAACATTATCTGGGAGCTTTTATAAGCATCATATTGCCGGAACATTATCTGGGAGCTTTTATAAGCATCATATTGCCGGAACATTATCTGGGAGCTTTTATAAGCATCATATTGCCGGAACATTATCTGGGAGCTTTTATAAGCATCATATTGCCGGAACATTATCTGGGAGCTTTTATAAGCATCATATTGCCGGAACATTATCTGGGAGCTTTTATAAGCATCATATTGCCGGAACATTATCTGGGAGCTTTTATAAGCATCATATTGCCGGAACATTATCTGGGAGCTTTTATAAGCATCATATTGCCGGAACATTATCTGGGAGCTTTTATAAGCATCATATTGCCGGAACATTATCTGGGAGCTTTTATAAGCATCATATTGCCGGAACATTATCTGGGAGCTTTTATAAGCATCATATTGCCGGAACATTATCTGGGAGCTTTTATAAGCATCATATTGCCGGAACATTATCTGGGAGCTTTTATAAGCATCATATTGCCGGAACATTATCTGGGAGCTTTTATAAGCATCATATTGCCGGAACATTATCTGGGAGCTTTTATAAGCATCATATTGCCGGAACATTATCTGGGAGCTTTTATAAGCATCATATTGCCGGAACATTATCTGGGAGCTTTTATAAGCATCATATTGCCGGAACATTATCTGGGAGCTTTTATAAGCATCATATTGCCGGAACATTATCTGGGAGCTTTTATAAGCATCATATTGCCGGAACATTATCTGGGAGCTTTTATAAGCATCATATTGCCGGAACATTATCTGGGAGCTTTTATAAGCATCATATTGCCGGAACATTATCTGGGAGCTTTTATAAGCATCATATTGCCGGAACATTATCTGGGAGCTTTTATAAGCATCATATTGCCGGAACATTATCTGGGAGCTTTTATAAGCATCATATTGCCGGAACATTATCTGGGAGCTTTTATAAGCATCATATTGCCGGAACATTATCTGGGAGCTTTTATAAGCATCATATTGCCGGAACATTATCTGGGAGCTTTTATAAGCATCATATTGCCGGAACATTATCTGGGAGCTTTTATAAGCATCATATTGCCGGAACATTATCTGGGAGCTTTTATAAGCATCATATTGCCGGAACATTATCTGGGAGCTTTTATAAGCATCATATTGCCGGAACATTATCTGGGAGCTTTTATAAGCATCATATTGCCGGAACATTATCTGGGAGCTTTTATAAGCATCATATTGCCGGAACATTATCTGGGAGCTTTTATAAGCATCATATTGCCGGAACATTATCTGGGAGCTTTTATAAGCATCATATTGCCGGAACATTATCTGGGAGCTTTTATAAGCATCATATTGCCGGAACATTATCTGGGAGCTTTTATAAGCATCATATTGCCGGAACATTATCTGGGAGCTTTTATAAGCATCATATTGCCGGAACATTATCTGGGAGCTTTTATAAGCATCATATTGCCGGAACATTATCTGGGAGCTTTTATAAGCATCATATTGCCGGAACATTATCTGGGAGCTTTTATAAGCATCATATTGCCGGAACATTATCTGGGAGCTTTTATAAGCATCATATTGCCGGAACATTATCTGGGAGCTTTTATAAGCATCATATTGCCGGAACATTATCTGGGAGCTTTTATAAGCATCATATTGCCGGAACATTATCTGGGAGCTTTTATAAGCATCATATTGCCGGAACATTATCTGGGAGCTTTTATAAGCATCATATTGCCGGAACATTATCTGGGAGCTTTTATAAGCATCATATTGCCGGAACATTATCTGGGAGCTTTTATAAGCATCATATTGCCGGAACATTATCTGGGAGCTTTTATAAGCATCATATTGCCGGAACATTATCTGGGAGCTTTTATAAGCATCATATTGCCGGAACATTATCTGGGAGCTTTTATAAGCATCATATTGCCGGAACATTATCTGGGAGCTTTTATAAGCATCATATTGCCGGAACATTATCTGGGAGCTTTTATAAGCATCATATTGCCGGAACATTATCTGGGAGCTTTTATAAGCATCATATTGCCGGAACATTATCTGGGAGCTTTTATAAGCATCATATTGCCTACATACGATCTCGCTTTAGAAACTGTTTCTGTTGTTCTGTTGAGAATGAATGTTGTCATCATTTATTATCTTCCGAACAGACTTCCT
This sequence comes from Fissipunctia ypsillon, assembly GCA_947568875.1. Classification (NCBI taxonomy): domain Eukaryota; kingdom Metazoa; phylum Arthropoda; class Insecta; order Lepidoptera; family Noctuidae; genus Fissipunctia; species Fissipunctia ypsillon. The sequence continues at coordinate 1,717,436 of OX387657.1, read as the reverse complement.
GCTAACGCAACTTCCTTATCGATCTAAAATCTTCACATTTCCCTTCCCCCTTTAGAACTAGCCTACCATAAAATTTCCCATGAAAATCTTTACAATCTCGTCATCAATTTTACAATCAAAATAACGACATATTTTAACGCACGGGCATCAAACCCTGGACCGCGCCCTGCACTAAAACATCACTACCCTTTAAACATTTTGATCTGTACAAGAGACTGCTGGGCTTTTATTAGACTAGTTTACATCTCGGGATTGCTACAAGTGGCGAAGCTTCTTTTTTATCTATATTTCTTGAGTTTGCTTCGAGTTAAGTGTGCTACTTGGTCGTTCTGAAAACTTTGTGATCACACAGTATTATGTTTTAAGCGTTAGAAGCTGCTCTATTATCCTATTTCCAAGCAGTTTTGTGACTTTTTAATTACATTTTTTTTTAAATTATTGTGAGGCCACATAAATAATACTTGCTCTAGCCATTCAGAAGAAGAAGACTCAGAAGAAATTCAATTACTTCTTTTTTAATGAATACTAGATATTTGGGTTGCCCATTACTATTCATAGTAAACTATACTACTCGTACTGTAGCTAATAAACAGAAGAAATAATATAATGCTTGTATTACGAGTGGGTTCTGATCGATATTGCAACGAGAGACACTCAAACTCGAACCGTCGTTCTCGCCGTTCGTAGTCCTACACTAAACTCATAACCTAGCTACAAAACAAAATAAACAATAATTAATTTAACAAAAACACTCATCATCAAAATTCCATCCGAAGTACTGATAAAACTGCTGAACTCAACAAATAACAAAGTTATAACTAAGAACAGAAACGTATCTACAACATTTAGGTTAAAATATAAGGATCTTGCATAAGAAAACGTGGGGGTAGCCCCCCCCTGTATCTCCGTTTTTAGTATTTTAGTAAGTTCGGGGGAATTACCGCCCGGGGGGAGCGGGCCCCTCGGGGTGGCAAGATGTTGATGCTCCGTAGTTTTATATTACTGCTGTACTTTATTACTTATTTGTGTTAGTGTTTTATTCGTTTCGCGTGTGAGTGAGGGGGCCGGGGGCCGGGGGCCGGGGGCCCAGGGGCTCGGGGCGACGTGCCGCGCTTAGTTGCCTCTTCTATGCAGATGCGGGTTTTATGTAACTTGTAATTTTTTTCTTAGTAGTTATGATTGTTGAGTTTTCGGTGTAATTTGGTTTTGAGGCTATTTCTTGGGAATCTGTTGGTAGTACTTCTTGTCTTGTACATAGTTATATATAACGTACTTTGGTCATTAACCTTAAAATGAAAACCAAAAGTTATTTGCCGTTTGGTCTGCAATTTATCGTGTAAAATACTGTTGGCTACGTAAAATAATAGCAGATCTATGATAAAATGATACCCGGAAGTAATTTGACATTTGATCTGTAAGATATAATATTGTCGTCGCAAAAAGGAATGTAAAAATCTCATGTAGCTTTAATGTAAGCGGCACTCCTATCGTTCAAACCGAAACTTAGCGAAGCTACTAGGTCGGAGATATAATATATACTTACGATTTATGTCTTCCCCGGACGAACTTTTTCAGAAAACGCCGCACCACACTATTATAAAATATGCTGAAGACTTATCAACAATGAAGAATAAGTCTACAACAAAATATTATGACTTTAAACCACTGAATATTTGAACCGCAAAGCATAATCCCTTATTATTTTTGATACAGAAAAGTCACAAACAATATATGTGAACCACTTACACATAACACGCGATACTTAACTCTGGCAATAACTTACAAGTAGTTACAATTTGTAAGTTAACCCTCCAGCAACCCTTTTTGCGCTTTCTATCGAGTAAGGGTTACTGATAACATGTGTTATATGTGTTATATATTGATAGGAATTGGGTTGATATGTTAACAAGAACTACGGTAATGGTGGCTTTTTATCTGCGTTTTTGTATGATGTTGTGTTGTAGATTTGATTACTTATGTAATGATGATGATGACGTGATGTTATCATCACGCCTGTAATTCCCGAAGGGTTAAGCAGAGGTATACCTATAGTACACCCTCATTTCGCCAGTTATATTTCAGTTTGAGTTTAGGTTTGATTATTCAGAGAGCACCTAACGGCCAAACCCAATAACCTATTTTCAGTAAAAGACAGATCGCTACTGATGGTAGGCAGTATAATTCTATCTGTCCTTATGTCAGGCCGGTATGATTCCATAGTTTCTTATTGATTATTGGGACGTTAAAACCACAGATAGATAGGTTTTTCTATCTCTAGTATGCTATAACTGGTGACAGACAGGTTATTGGGTTCGGCCATTAGTATGAACCACTTGTACTTATTTGCCTTCCATAGAAAACCTCTTTAAAGTATTATTTTTTTATTTGAGATCATAAATTAAGGTCTATAAATAATTCGTGTCAATTTGTTTCTTTAGACAAGGTCTTAATTTATCCCAGAAATTAGGAGGAAAAAAATGCATACATACCAGAAAAATACTAGCTACGTGGATGTCATCCTAATAAGGTTCATAGATCGGTTGGCGAGCTCCGATTGAGTCAGAGTTACAAGTTACACAACTGACTGATATAATATCAGTGCTGGATAGAAACCTTCTCCTTACACCAAGATACACAGTGTTTAGTGGCTTTGTGCTTGCAAATGGCTGAAATACGTACCAAAATAATAGCCATTTTTGGTTACTGCAGAGCGAGAGACTACATAAATATGGCAAAGGGACGTATACACTACGCTCGCTCGGCCTGTGTTATGAATGATAAATATTGTTTTCTCATCAATGATAAATCATTTATGCTTAGATGCTCACAACTATTATTTTATAAAAATAACTAACTACTTCTAACCAAAACAAATGAAACTCTAAATTTAAAATAACAACGTGAAACATTCACGTTGGAAGCACGTCACGTACATTTTAAACATCCCTTCACACTCAAGGTAACACCCTAAAAATTCAACACATTAACGATATACACACATATTATATAGTATATGTAAAACAGGAAACGACGCACATCAAAAACTCTAATCAAAGCACCCCCTAGGAAACTTTCTTGGGGGTCTTTGGGGGAGGACATCAATATTCTTAGTTGAATATAATCAATTCTGAGAGAAAGAAACAGTCTCCGTATTGATAAATGAGAGCACCCTTCATATTTCCGCATCCCCACCCCCCGGGGGTTGTTTTAAACCACCCCCGGGGGGACATCTTAGGAACGTGCAAGATAGTAAACGCTAGGGCTGTCGATGCTAATGAACTTTGCGTCGTAAGATGTTTTTCGTAGATCTGTGGCGGAAAAATCAATAGTGATGTTTTTGAGAAAAATGTTTTTTGTTGTTTGAGTTAGGTCGTTAGGTGGTTGTGTTGATTAGTCAGGTAGACTGTATGACTGTGTGTGAATAAGTCGGTGTTGAAGTGCGGTAAAAGAAAATTTGCATGTGCATTGCTATTTTAAAATCTGTAATTAATGACGTTATAATTATTTTTTATTAAATATTTATTACGTAATAATAATACAAACTAACCATATTGTTAGCTTCAGTTATTAGCAAAAGCATAATTTATTTTTTTTGCTTTTTTTTCGTAGTATAATAAATATAATTACTAATCACATGTCTGAATCGACTTAATTAACAAAACTATGCTTACTTTCTACTCACGAAACACTGCACTCTGAAAAATACCTAAAAAAAAAACAAAACAAAGAATTATGAATAAATCTAATCAATTAGAATAAATTGCGCGCAGCCCTGCTACGTTTGTAGCGAGGCCTACGACTCGTAGCGGCCACGGCTACGGCGTAGGCGCTAGTGGCGCCCCCCCTCTTACACAACTTTTTACTAAGAACCACGGGAAATGAGTGGATAAAACATAGGTAGCTTCACTTTACTTCTAATAATTATTATTTTATCGGGTATTATTATTTTTTGTTTGCGCAATAGTACTGGTTTTTGTTCGTTTATTTAAATTGGTGTAGCAAGCAACTATTACCAGTCTCTAAAAAAACCTGATTTTCATAGTACATTAGAAGATATTTACAGATCTTTATGTAACCTTTACAAAAACTCCTGTGAAAATAACGTATTTGCGTTTTCGTCACACAGTTACTACGCTGATCACAAAACAGTAAAAAAAAAAGTTACTTACGATTCCATTCACTTTACACACAAACCATTCTATAGATACTTATATTAAATCCAAGGTCCTATGGAAATGGTTTTATTTCAGTATTTAACGAGTTTACCAAAATAACAACTGTCATATAACTGACTCATTAACTGAATATCATTTTAGACAAGCTCTTTGAATATGTCGCTGTGTAAAATAATACAACACCGTAAGATACTTAGGGAGTTATTATAATTAATAGTTTATGTCATACGAGAATGTTAAAGTAGTGGCTTAATATGTTCAACCATTATTTTAACAACAACAAAACATCATCAATAATTAATTATTATTTATAATCTATTTCACTCCAAATATACCCATTCTCATTCTATAAAAGTCACCTAACATTGTCACCAAACAATCCACAAAAATCTACCCACCAAATTCCTACATCAACTAGCAATCGAACCCACACCCCTGATCCCTCTAACCACTACACCACAGACCCCGTGGCCTGCTCTTATTTTAAACAACTACGCCTTTATAATACATCCAGTTTCGCGACTAAATATCAGCGAGTGTAGCGTTGTACTGCGACCGAACGGTCTTGAGACTTCTAAGGAACTAATCTGAATTATTATTTTTTTGTAAGAGGGAAAATGAAAAGCCTTTGAAGAAGTGTTCTTGATTTTAATATGTAGTGCTGGTATTTATGTTAAATTATATTTCTGATCTAATATGGGAAAAGCAAGTTATCATCCACATTTTTCCCAACTACGTTGGGGTCAGCTTCCAGTCTAACCGAATGCAGCTGAATAACAGTATTTTACATGCAGCGACTGACTGACTGCTGTCCTCCACAATCCATTTACCGGGTAGCACGATACCCCTACAAACAAGTGTTTCTAAAAAAAAAAAATTGGTTACACCGCCCAGAGACACAAGACTTGCAACACGTAAGAGTGGCTCTGAATAATTAGCTTATGTTGATCCTTAGCCATTTTATTCAGCTGAACTTGACCGAACAAATAATAATTTACAAAATGTACTTTTCATGAACTCATGTGTAAGTTCATTCCCTCCATTGCTGTAAAAAATTTCAAGTACATGCGAGCTAGGTGTCGATTTGAAGGCTATTTCTGATTTTTATCCAGATTGATGCTGATGATGCTGTAGAGTTTTAGGCAGTTACCGTGTCTTTCATAATGTAATACCTTGTTTAGCAAACCTATGTGGAGGGTAATTCATTCTTAAGTAGAGGCGTCATGGTTACATAATGCTTTTTTACATGCAACTACTGCCAATTATGAAGTACCAAGATGTCTTAGTTGCAGTACTTCCGCGTACCGTATTTACAAGTATTGTAAGTATAGAATTATATATTTTATAACGCCACCCCACCGCCCGCCCCCCTCGCTCGCGAGAACTAAGTCTTCGCGCATCTTTCTATCCCCACCTTTTTGCTTCTTTTAAAACCACCCTTCGTGTGCACCCCTTCCCCTATTTCGACTAATTTGGGGGTACAACTGAAGAATTATTTCTTGCCGATGTATGTTCAACAGAAATTCAACCCTCATTTTAAGAAGTTAAGGTTTAAATTTGAGTAGAGACCGTGTATAGTCTTTGGACTGTATCTTTTCACTTCGAAAACTAATTCCGAATTAGAAGACGGAAGCAAGTGCTATGTAAGTGCAAGCGAATATGTGTTCTAAACAGTGACAATGAGAGTTCTATATCCGTTGCATGGTGCTGTAAAATTAGAACGGTTTCGTCAAAAATATGAAATTAAAATCTTATACTAGCGAAAGAAGTTTTAGCATCTTTGTTTTAGAGTGAGAGGGGAGAGGTGCATTAGTCCTGCTCGCACAAGGGGTAGGCAGGGAGGCAAGAGATGGGTAGTTTGGAGTAAAAAGCTGCTTTCTTGATCAATGCGCCTCGCATTCGGTATTAATCATAACCGGGGTATTTTCGTCTATGTCCCGGGTAGGGGGCTGTAGAAGGGGGGTAGAAGGAATCGAGAAATCGTATTCTAAATGAAAATACGGTTCTTCCTGTTTACATTTTGTAATAAATTGTTTTACTCACTGTGTTTGTGTGACGTGCCAGCGTCGTCTTATTATTTAGGCGCCGGGATTACTGTGCTGTGCTCTGTTTCATTGACCGAAGTTTTAGGTATAACTTTGCTAAGAGCTTATGTAGGTACATAATAATATGTCATGTTTATATGAAAACCTTGCCTGGAAGCACTGTCTTTATGCCCTGACATACGACTTACACACATTACATTTCAAATGACACACATGATGATCTGAACGCAATAAATTATAATCACTAAAACCAACATAATATTAAAAGTATATAGGAAACCTACCCGTAAATGTAATTCCATTACTTTCTTATGAACCACAAAAACCATATCCTAAAAAATAATTCACAAAATATAATTGTATACTTGAACCAGTTATTTCATAGAAGAGTGCTTTTAGAATAATAAGTAAAAGGTTCTTTGAACGAGAGCGCCTATAAAAAATGTTATAGCAATGCGCTCGAATGAACTTCCTTGCTATGCCGCAATTTTTAGGCGCATCGGACTTACGACTTAGCGTTACATCGAAAGATGCTACGTCATTACTCGGTCGAGTTATAGTATTGATTTCATTAACGCTTTTATTAGATATCGTATTAATTAGTAACGATAATTAATCGTCGCCGTATCCTGCGTATATAAACAGTTTAGTTTCAAAATATTAGACATTTCTCAGTCACACAGATGGAGAATTTGTTTGAAAATTTTGATGCGATTCGCCATTTGGTTGGTAGATAACTGTGTTGAATTTTTACACTGAAAATTATTTTTAGCGTTTGTTATTTGCGAGCTGAATAACAGATGCATGTTTGGTGGGATCTATTCGATAGTAAAATAAAAACGGATTCAGGTTGAACGAGATTTTAGTTATTTTAGTTTGGCCAAATATTGTTGGTGTAACTTACAAATATTGTTGGTGTAACTTACAAATATTGTTGGTGTAACTTACAAATATTATTGGTGTAACTTACAAATATTATTGGTGTAACTTACAAATATTGTTGGTGTAACTTACAAATATTGTTGGTGTAACTTACAAATATTATTGGTGTAACTTACAAATATTATTGGTGTAACTTACAAATATTGTTGGTGTAACTTACAAATATTGTTGGTGTAACTTACAAATATTATTGGTGTAACTTACAAATATTATTGGTGTAACTTACAAATATTATTGGTGTAACTTACAAATATTGTTGGTGTAACTTACAAATATTATTGGTGTAACTTACAAATATTGTTGGTGTAACTTACAAATATTATTGGTGTAACTTACAAATATTGTTGGTGTAACTTACAAATATTGTTGGTGTAACTTACAAATATTATTGGTGTAACTTACAAATATTGTTGGTGTAACTTACAAATATTGTTGGTGTAACTTACAAATATTATTGGTGTAACTTACAAATATTGTTGGTGTAACTTACAAATATTGTTGGTGTAACTTACAAATATTGTTGGTGTAACTTACAAATATTGTTGGTGTAACTTACAAATATTGTTGGTGTAACTTACAAATATTATTGGTGTAACTTACAAATATTATTGGTGTAACTTACAAATATTGTTGGTGTAACTTACAAATATTGTTGGTGTAACTTACAAATATTATTGGTGTAACTTACAAATATTGTTGGTGTAACTTACAAATATTATTGGTGTAACTTACAAATATTGTTGGTGTAACTTACAAATATTGTTGGTGTAACTTACAAATATTATTGGTGTAACTTACAAATATTATTGGTGTAACTTACAAATATTATTGGTGTAACTTACAAATATTGTTGGTGTAACTTACAAATATTATTGGTGTAACTTACAAATATTGTTGGTGTAACTTACAAATATTATTGGTGTAACTTACAAATATTGTTGGTGTAACTTACAAATATTGTTGGTGTAACTTACAAATATTATTGGTGTAACTTACAAATATTGTTGGTGTAACTTACAAATATTGTTGGTGTAACTTACAAATATTATTGGTGTAACTTACAAATATTGTTGGTGTAACTTACAAATATTGTTGGTGTAACTTACAAATATTGTTGGTGTAACTTACAAATATTGTTGGTGTAACTTACAAATATTGTTGGTGTAACTTACAAATATTATTGGTGTAACTTACAAATATTGTTGGTGTAACTTACAAATATTGTTGGTGTAACTTACAAATATTGTTGGTGTAACTTACAAATATTATTGGTGTAACTTACAAATATTGTTGGTGTAACTTACAAATATTATTGGTGTAACTTACAAATATTATTGGTGTAACTTACAAATATTGTTGGTGTAACTTACAAATATTATTGGTGTAACTTACAAATATTGTTGGTGTAACTTACAAATATTATTGGTGTAACTTACAAATATTTTTTAATTGGATGCAGTTATGAGAGCTAGGCCACTTTGCTTTTTCGAATTTGTGTTTTTATATTTTGTTTTATGCTACAAGCGGTAATTTTAAATAACACATTCATGAATGGTTTTTAAATGAGTTATTGTTGCTGATATATTTTTTAATAAACTCTGAAGGCTACGTGAAAATAAACGCTTCTAATGCAGAGAAATAAGCTCCTAGCTATGCTATAGAGACAACGCTTCGTTACTAGCGAAGATATGAAATTGCAGCTACTGCCATCGGTAAGACATAGGAACCGGGACTCCGCATAAAATATTCATCTAGGAACACGATTTCCCTTTTCCTGAGAACTTTAAAGAAACCTTCAGAATCTAAACCCACGTAGTGTTGTTAGAAAGTGTTGTATATTATATAACCTTGAATGAGATCCTACGAGCGTCGGTAGGCGAGGGGTAGTGACCTGTGTTTGTTATGTACTAGGCTCGATGTTATTTATATTTGGAAAGTTTATTATTTAAAGGGTAATCAGAAATAAGGGTTTCGTTAACACTAAGATTGGTTTTAGTGGCGGAATGTGTTTTGTTTGTATGTAATATAGTTAGTTTTCGTATGACTTCGCCTGAGTGTAGCTTTCAATTTTCTTTTCCAGATGCAAATAAACTTATGTTCCTTTCTAGGTCAAATTTATCGTCATTGCTAACAAATATTTTAACATGTCTAGTTCAGCCGTTAAAACGATCTTTCTAGGTTTTGATTTTCCTGAAAAAAGAGTGCATTTCATTATATTTACTCTATCTCGGTACACAACAATAAACACGTTCTACCCACATTTTAACTTTCTGACGGACACTTTTACTATTGTAGATGTCATACAACTGAGTTTAACATCCATAAATATCACATAAGTATATCTAACATCAATCCTTAAAGTAACATTCCCACACTTCCTTTACAAACCCCCGTCACACCTGACTATCACTTACACATTCTGCCCACCCCTTCATGACAAGCAATACTTGTTGCTTACAAGTGTCAGTCACAGTACACATGTCAGAAATATCGTGTCACTACACCCAAACGGAATGGTACTAAAAAAATCTTCCGTAAAAATATTACACCAACTAAACTTCCCACACTCGATCTTAAACCTAAGGGTCTTTAACTTAAGGTTGGTTTTAGATGCACAGGAATGTAAAAGGAACTATTTCTGCCTTATTTGCTTACTCAGCGTCGTCATAATAATGTGTTTTCATGTATTTTTGCGGCATTTTATTTGGATTGGCTGTAGTGCGTTTTGTGGTATGAATTCTTGATTTTTTATGTGTGTTTTTACTTATTTTTTGTAGGTTTGTCTTATGTCTAAGGAAATAGTGTTTTTAGTATTCTAGTGCTATAAAAGGTGTAATTTAAATAACGCACAACCTCATAAGGGGTCATTATACCTACTCATCATTATGAACAACTTTTACTATGGGACCAAAGCAAATATCGCGAAAAAAATTTGCTGTTCCCTACATTTTAACGAGTTATGCGAACATAAACGTAGGGAACAGCGGATTTTTTTTCGCGATTTCATGTTTGCTCCCATAGTAGAAGTTGTTCATAATGCTTAGTACAATGACCCCTTCAGAGATTGTGCGTTATTTAAATTACACCGTTTAGAGAAACTCTTAAGCATAAAATAAAGGAATAAGTATCTATAGATATTGTCGAATTAGCCAATTTATTACAACTAGCTTATATAATTATTTGTTATAACTGTTCTAAATAATAGGACTTAAAATATAAGTAAGGCCCTTTTCCCCAGTAAAACACAGCTACATTTGAAATAATAATCGTTTCATTATCATTAACAATTATTTTAAAACAGAATTCAACAGAACCGCTACTTTATTCAAACTTCGTCTATGTAACTTTCACAATAACTCACATTACAAAATCACCTTAATTTTCGCACAAACATCATAAAGCTAACACCAACTTCTCATGACTTCTCATGGACGTCACAGAAGCACGGTGCACACCCACCCTTAGGCTGCACGCAAACCCTAGCCATCTAATCTAATATCTAATACAGAACAAAACACAATAGCGAAAAAACCCAAGTATTTTTCATTACCGTAAGCCGAATGACGCAGCCTCCCAAAACCGTCGCTACTCGTATATTCATTTCCGTTTTGTTAATACCGCATACTTTTAACTGCCTAACTACGAAGGCTCCCCTGCCTCCCTGCCCAAACCCACTACTTGTATATACAGTAGGCACAACTTTTATAATACTACGTACTCGGGCGCTTTTTAACGAACACCCCTGGGGTGGTGGTGCCACCTGCCACGCATACCGAAAAATACGCAAAAGGGGAGGGTGGCGGGCCCTGGTTAGAAGTGAAGTGGCTGTATTTTGCGTATTTTTAAATTATTCCCACATGTGGAACGCTGTTTAGTTTTTTTTTTTTGAGCGTGCGTGTGACGCGGCGTTTATTTCGTGTGATGGAGCTTTGTTGTTAGATGTCTAAGTAGGTGTTAAGCTGTAATTAGGAAGTAATTAGTAGGTATTATGTAATAGACGGTAATACTTAATTGTTCTAGGATTGTGCCACACCCTTTTTTCATTTGAAGGCGAGTGAAGCGTCACGTCAAAGGGAAAACTTTGTGATATTTTCTGCGTCTGCTCATAATATACGTATAAATAACTGATTATTCGCCACGCTTCATATAATTGAACGGGCTATTTCCTATTTGAAGGTTCACTGGGAAACTCATCTGTATCGGTGGACTTATTACGTTTAATTATAATTATGATGGATTTATTACTTCTCCGAGTGATAAAATACACGAATTAATAATGTGACGTGACATGTGCTATGATAAAAAAAAATGTGACAACAGTTTTTACAATATGGAACATACACAATGTGTTGGATCATTCGGTTCCCTACAAAATGGTTGAGCTGGATGGTGCTGATCCACGCGTCATGTTCGTGAACGGGCGCCGTCAGTGGAGACTGGTCATCTCTTAACTGCCAGGGCTTATTTTTAATCTTATATTTTGAATTGTTTTTAATTATTTATTTTTTACATTGTTTTCACATAAAGAAGCAACAAGATAATGTACCCAGGACTTTGTAATCATTTTGATTTAAAAGAGTGTCCATGGAGTTTCTTGCCCATTCTTCTCCATAGAGATCTACGTTTTGGAATGGGCGACTAGCTTCAATTTTCTGACTAACTGACTGACTCTTTGACAATTCAAAAGTGTCTGTAATTGGTTTAATTGAAATAAATGCTTTGAGTTTGAGTTTGAATATCATGCGAAAATAGAAAATATTATTTGCCCAATGATTTCCTTCTACAACGAAGGAATAAATGCGTAGTATTATATTACAAAACTCATTAATTACTATCTACATTAAGTAGTTAATTATATTAGTCACTTAGAGCACGCGCTTACCTACGTTCCTTGAACGACGTAGGCTTAAAGATAGTCTCGAAAAGGACTCTAATTTATGAAGCATGAATAAAATGAGAAGCAAGGAAGCTGTTTATGCTAGAGTCCTATGACCAAAGTTTTATTTCCCGTACTAGCTAGCTATTCTCAACATTTCTCCTTGGAGCAGAATGCTATGACGAGCTGCGAAATAAAACGTCAACTGAGTTTAATACATTTGACATGACATCACTCAAATCAGACTCTCAAGAGTCTTTAAAATAACACTAGCGTAAATATTCACATTTGAGAACAAAACGGGCAAAGTAATCCATCGAAATTCAAAAGGACTGCCTGTATAATTACTATTACATAATATATTAAATACAAATCTGAATAAATATAAAAGTAATTTAACAATTAATTATTTCGTCATTTATTTCCAGCGCTATTGATTTATTATATTGTATACCCACGCCTAAAATGTAAAAGATAAGAAAATAAATGCTTGCAAATAATGCTACTTTACAGCAGCTATTTTCTAAGCGAAATCAAACCCCTTCGCGCACATTTACCATGCAAGAAGGCGACGATCTCTATTGCGGAGTGAGTATCAGCTTTGTCCGGGCAAAAGAGGGACCGACACTGAACTTTTACTATCTATGTACATTCATCAGGGCAGTGATTGTCGACAATACCATTGAAAATGGTGGTGTTAGTTTTCCTGTTTTCATTTTATTTGGGTATTGTTAACATTAGCTACTAATAAAGACAGGATTTTAATATGAATGACTATTCTTTCGTTGCCCTAAATTATGTTCATTCTCGTTGGAACATACAATTATTATCATTGCTATTCAACGTAGCAAGATTTCTGGGTCTGCGTTTTAGCTAGAAGCGATGTGGAGAATTCTAATTTCGTCTTTTCTTGTTTTTTTTGTTGAAAACAGTAAAGAAATTAATATCCTGCACTGTTAAAAAATAAAAACTTGTCTCAGATGATTTTTTTATCTATGTTAGCTCATTGGAGTCTTAATTTTTATATTTTAACTCCCGGATAAATTGAGCAAGTACTAATTAGTATCAAATCAAAAATCAAATCAAATCAGTTTATTGCAAACAAGTTGTACAGAGGTTGTAATTGTTAAAAGTATCAAACATGTACCCTGTAAGGGCACTGCGAAACAAAACACAATTAAATTAATAAATATTACAAAACAGAACATTTCATATCGTGTGACATTTTTACAAAAGAATATTATTATTGTTTATTGTTGCTGTTGCTATCGAATTATATTATTATTATAAGTATTAAAGATTTAGAATAAGTTTAATAAAAATAAAATTGATTAATTCAAATACATTAAATATGAAACAATTGTAAGCTAATTGTAAGGTAATTAATTCTATTACTTTTTATCTACTTTTTTTCTTCAAAAAGCTCTTACTTCTGGTTCAAATAAGTGAACAATTTTGTTTTAAACAAATTGTTACTTATTATTTATTTTCAAGACTTCGGGATTTTATTATAAATCTTGATACACATTACATACGGGCCTGAATGGACAAAATGGATAGTTTTGAAACCGGTAATCCTAAATCGTTTTGTTGTCGCAAGTTTCGTGGCCGGGTATTGGTTCCGATTGTCTTGTACACCGAACTAAACTAACTAAACTATCACTAAAATCCCTTACTGTTGCCTACGAGAATCTTAAAGCTATTCTGAAAAAAAATAGTAAAGTAAAAAATAATTTTGAAAGAACTAAATCGAATTTGACAATCGCGACAACGTGGTAAGTACTTGTTTGGCCTACCCCGTAATTTATTTTTGAGCTGGAGGCGCGCAGGGGGCAGCCTTGACGTGTTTTATATAGAATTTTTCACTTTTTGTACGGAAAATATGAAATATTATCTATAAATATATATACCTACATATTGAATTTTAAGGGTTCATGGTTTTAATAAAGGGGGTCGAAATTTTCATTATTTTTGCGATAGGACACACCGTTTTCGAGATATAAGCAAATGAAAAGATAAAAAAGCTACAGTAGGTACTGTTTTTGCACCTGAAGTCGAGGTGTAGGTGTGAATTTTATTTCATGCCAACTAATTTTATTCCACACCTTTTTAATCGCGATCATAGTCAGATTTAGTTAGAAAATCTAAATTTTAGGTAAAAAACGTCAAATTCAGAATAGCAAAATTACCATTTTCACTAAACTAATAACTCAGTGCCATCTTAGTGCTGTCAAACTAAAATATAGTTAAGTTGTGTCACTTTAGTCAATTTCAGAATAGGAAATCGTCGTTTCACAGGAATAAACTAAATTTTGGTGATTTTTGTCTAGTTTAGAGGCATTTGTGACAAGAGAATCGGCACCAACGTCTCAAACAATTAATAGATGTAGTTAAAAAGTATTTCTGCCTACACTAAGTTCTGGCCACAGCTATGCTTGTTTACGTTTAATGACCTAGATCGTTAGTATTCACTAATAATAGTATCATATTTGGCTCATAATTCATTAATTGATCATACAATTTATTTCAGTTATGATAATAGCTGTTATTACGTTAAATTGAGACATGAAAATAAAAATTGAGTTATGGTCAATTTTTGTGGATGATTTATTATAATTAGTTAAGTAAAATAAACCCTTTGGATATAAAAAAAGAAGTAATATTACAATTAATGTGAAGGTCAACGACCTGGATGAGACAGCACAGACCAAGCATGGCACAAACGGGAGGAGGCTCACAGTCAGCAGTGGGGCGAACAAGGCTGCCTATGACGATGATGATGATGAAAGTCACTCTGTGTGTCCATTTGGTTATTACAGCTAAACTGTTAAGCCGTTTTTGATGAAATTTTGCGAGTAAGTACTTAGCTAGTTGAATGGAAAAGGACATGAGAGTAATTTTCATCTCAGAAAAATATAAACTTTTCATTCTATCAAAGTATAAAATACACACACACTTATTTTAACAAAATAAAAGCAATACGGCAAATAATTTTTTGTTATTCAATTAGTAGACATTTTTAATTTAGCAAATAGGAAATAGGCTAAATCCCAAGTACGTAGTTTAATTTCGTCATCTTATAATCTCAGTACCATTTCTGTGCCAAAATGTGGTTTCAATTAGTGAAGCTCTAATTGTAGCATTTGTAGCTCTACTTAACATGCTGCCAGTGATTGTATTATTATGAAAACTACTTACAATTTGACCTAAACTTACGTCAAAATGTTTTTTATTTCATACGTTGTTAATTCATTAAATGAAGATTAGAATTTCTTTCAATTCCAGCAATATTTTTTTTGGATTTATCATATCGGGTTCATAACAATTTAGGCAATTTGATAGATTTATATAACATTACCAGTTTAAACTAATAACCACCAATAATACTTATGCAAATGACCCAACACACACGCAAATTTTATCCTTTAAAAACACAAAACTTTTAATACCATACTTCTTTCAGCGATCTCATTACCAAACATTTTAAAACATCCACCCATCATTCAAATCAAACGTATCTCCGGCGCACAGCATCCAACAAAACCCCGCATCATCCCTCTAAACATCCAAAAAACCGTATACTAATGACAAAAATTCACACACACATACTGAAAAAAAAGGAATCTAATTCACGCACGCTTTTCCCCCTCCCACTCCGCCCCGCCCGCCATGAAACATATATACTCGTATATACGCAATTTTTGATCAATACTTAAAAATTAACCCAGCCTCCCGGTAGTTTTTAAATTTATTCTGCGCATGTCATGCCTTTTAATCAGACCCCTTTGTGCTTACCCCTACGTGTATATAATAATGTGTGCGTGTATATGTGTGTCAATTTCATTCCGTAAACGCGACAATCTATTGGTACTCGGAAAAGTGTGACTAGGTTTTGATTTTGGAACGGAGTGGCTTGGGTTTTAGATTCGGAAGCGGTCGTTTGAGATCGTGTGTGGTCGGACGTATGAGCTTGTGTTTATGAAAATTTAGGTTGTTATAACCTTCAAATGGTGAAGTTTTTCTGGTCGTGAAGTACCTACGATCTTTGCTGTGTCGTAACTTATTCGCCCTAGAAATAAGACATGTTTTTTGTTAAGCCTCATTATCAATATTGTAGGATTAAATTAGATGGATGGGATACATGGCATCCATTAGTGTGTGTACTTAAGCCATAACATGGTGATGATTAAAAATTAGCATCTTACATGCTTGACTTAAGATGCTGTTAAATGTGCGGAAAGAGATCTTACTTTTTTATAAGCTAACATAGCTACATGGCACTTATCTATAACAATATTACTCGATATCTTAATTTTGTTACTACCTTTTAATTAAGCTTCATTCATCTTCTAAGACTATAGAAGTTTTAAAGAAGACTTCTTGAAATCGTGAAATGAATCTAACAATTTTATCACAAAATTACATAATTCCAAACCATGTACAAACTAATTAATTATTATGAAGTTATTATAAGGAAAATCAATTTTCATAATAAATTCGTTCTTATTGAAATGAAAGAAAACTTATTATCAATTTTTTTTTTTGTGTATAGTATACAGGTTGTAAGGGACAGCCCTCCGCAGACTGATGGGGTAAATTCAGTATGTCATACTAAGATGACCGATACATGAAATTATTTCAGGAACGTTATGGGAATCCAATAAACCTGATTTGTTTTATTACCTCACAAGCAATGTATTGTTACCGTGGCAAAACGCGCGTAGCGAACGGCAGCGCAGCGAGCCTTCGGCCGCCGAGTATTTCAACATCTATTGTTGATTTTTTTTATTTTAGCTGTTTTATTTACATAAATGGAGTGCTGCGTACAGAGAATGTAATTTTACATTGAAATAAAGCAATAGTTACTGAAAATACGAGAAAAAAAATGAAAATTTTCCTGAAAATATTTCCGGTGGAATATGATTCAAAATAAGGAGCTGAATGCACTCTGTTAGTTTACTGAGAGCTGTCCCTTACCCCTGTATATAAAATTAATAGACATGTGCATACTCCCTAACGTCACATATGGCGCTCAAGCCTTTTTTTTTATGGGAAATCATCAAATGACGTCTCCCGCTCTGGGCAGAGCGGGAGGACGTGGCAGACTTTTACTGACTAAAACCCGCCCGTGTACCTTCAGTTGCCTGTGCCGGGGCCACGGTAACTCTTTCGAGCATCCCGCAACCCTAGCTGCCATCGACCCTAGCGGACCCCGTCAATAGTGCTGACATCTCTTTGAGACGCGCGTGGAACACAATGCGCCGTCGACTTGGGCCTGGTCCTTACCGGATGGCGAGCTACCCATTGCTCGCCGTCCGCAAGCCCGCGCCTACGGTGGCCGGGAATTTGCTGTCAATGCCCGACGCCCAGGGCATCTCCTGTGGCGACTAGGAGCGTGAGGGCGCAAAGCTAGCCTCTCCCTCACGCGTTCCGCTTTCTCCTTCGCAAGCATTACTGCCTCGCAGAAGGAGGTGATGGCTTCCCATGTATTCTCGCTCCGTACCATGGCTTTGACCAGGGCCGGACGCAAGAGATCGCCGCCGCCGATCACTTCCGCGAGGACACGGCGGTGCTCCGCCCAAGCCGGGCAAACCTTCACCGTATGCTCCACCGTGTCCTCCGGGCGATTCACACAGTGGTGACACCCGGGCGTTTCCTCCCACCTTATCCGGAATAGGTACCTCCCGAAGCACCCGTGTCCGGTGAGGACCTGCGTCAGGCGGAAGGTGAGGACGCCGTGGCGCCTCTCCAGCCACTCCTCAAAGAGGGGACTTATCGCCGCAATTATGGCGTGTCCAACGGCGCTCAAACCTGAAGGGCAATTCTCGTAATTTTAAGAACATTCACTATGTGATCTCAGTCTTAATATGTCAAAAATACCTATAATTTCCCAACATTTTTGACATTGATTGTCACCGAGATGAGATTGCGACTAGATTTTGAACGTTTTTAGTTACGGGAATTGGGCTTCTGGTCTTTAACGGCTCAGCAGAGGTTCAAGCTTGAGGTTTGCCAGCGGTTAATGGAGCGCAGCATTCTTGGAGTCAGTTTAACGGACCGTGTTAGGAACACAGTGCTGCACTCCGTAACACGAATTGCTGACGTCACCCAAAAAGCAGCCTAGCTTAAGTGGGATTGCCGACACGTTTGCCGCATGTCGAATGAGTCATGAGTCATCGACCACCATGTGGGTACCAGAAAACGTCCGTCGACATCGAGGCAGGTGCCAGGAGAAGATCGCGAGACGAGCTTGACACCTACAGACGCGATTGGTCCACACTAGCTCAAGACAGAGAGGAGTGGAAAGGAGAATGGGAGAATTTCGCTCTGCAGTGGAACAACTCAGGCTGAAAATAAATAAATAAATAAATAGTTACTGAAATAATTAAAAACTTAAAACAACGTATAATCTTGAAGTCTGTTTGTCCTCGCGTATAACTTTAGAACCACAGTTATCATGTTTATCCAGTTTACATGATTATTTTTCCAGCATGGTTTCTGCAGCTAGGTTTTAGACACACGAATGGAGCCAAGGGAAAATCTAGTCCTACTAATATTGTAAACGCGAAAGTTTGTGAGGATGGATGGATAGATGTTTGTTACACTTTCACGCAATAACTACTGAACGGATTTGGATGAAATTTGGCACACAAATAGTTTATAACCTGGATTAAGACATAGGATACTTTATATCCCGATATCCCTAAGGGATCGAGACTTATGCGGGTGAAACCGTGGGGCGCTGCTAGTCATACACATAAACAAGAATGGTACTTAGGAATAAATAATGTCACGGTGATTGCAAAAGGTTTCTTTATTATCAAGTTGTTTTTGTATTCCCATGCTCAGTTTTTTTACAAGAAAAAAACCTTGTACTCATTATCAAGATCATGAACGTTAGAGATAATATTTCACGATATTTTTTTTTAAGGTTCCGTAACCCAACGGTGCCAACGGAACCCTATTACTAAGGCTCCGCTGTCCGTCCGCCCGTCCGCCCGTCCATCCGTCTGTCACAGAGCTGTATCTTTTAAACCATAACAAATAGACACTTGAAATGTTCATGGAGTGTGTACTACAACGGCATCGTGGTCGTTCAACAATGAATAATAAAATAAAGTTAAAAATTAAACGCGCCATAGGTAGGTACAGGAAACGTGTTCATTATTTAACTAAGGTATTTAAAAAAAAAAATGTAATGTTTAACATTGTACGGTGCCACCGTACCTTAGACCTTCGTGTGCGGGTCCGACTCGCACTTGGCCGCTTTTTGGAACAAGTTTATATTGTAAGTTTTTAATGAGTAAACATGTCATTCAATTTAGGTTTTGATAAAGAAGACATTTAATTTCATTATCATTAAAATAATATAGACGCGAATATATCTAAAGGTATCGTATTACCCTGGGTTGTGGAGGTCAGATAGGCAGTCGCTCCATGTAAAATACTGGTATTCAGCTGCATCCGGTTAGACTGGAAGCCGACCCCAATGTAGTTGGGAAAAGGCTAGGCAGATGATGATGATCCATACCCATCGCGTCTGCTGAGTTTAGCTAGCCAATTTAAAATAACCGTATATATTCTTCATGTAAAAAAGAATTTAAGTAGAGAAACTCTCAAGTTTTCGCTAAGCAATATTTTTAACCGACTTCAAAAAAGGAGGAGGGTCTCAATTCGGTTGTATTTTTTTAAATGTTTTTTACCTGAGAACTCCGTCATATAAAAACTGATTTAAAAAATATTTTTTTTATTTGAAAGCATGTACTTTCAGATTGTTCCTATAAATTTGGTCAAGTTCTGATGAGTGGTTTATGAGTTAGCTTCAATAATACGTATTTTTTCCACTTCGTATAAGTTGATCATCTTATAATAATTTCCTGTCACTGTTTTTTACTTTGCATGTAGTGGTATACGACTTTATGTGGGGTAGGTACCACAACTAAAAAGTAAAAAACAAAAACTTTTGGAAAAAAAAACTGACTTCCAAAAAAAAAAACACTACAAAGTGAAAAATTGCTTTTATTTCGGAAGTAGGTGGCAAAAAACTAAAAATACAGATCCAAAGACTTCCGAAATTAAGGTTATTTTTCACTTGTAATGTTTATTTTTTTGGAAGTCGGTTGTTTTTTTTGCAAAAAAATTTTTATCTGTTGACTAGTTAAGTTTAAATTGCTTGAAAACTATATTAGTTATAATTTATTTTCAAACCGTTAAGTCCCTTTACAGGGCCAAGGCCTTTTTTTATTGTATATCGCAACAATAGTACGGCGAAGGGAAACGTCGTGAGAAACTGGCATGTCCTAGAACCAAAAAATTCGGAAACATGTGATATGCACCAACCCGTATTCATCCCGCGTAGTGGACACTCCCTCTCAGACGTCATCCTAATACAATTTTAGACGTACGAATCCGCGATCAAACATTGATGCCGAATAGGTGTCCTAATTAAATTCGCGCGATAATCACATCGCGTCGTCGGGGTCACTCGCGTTGTTAATTCGCGTGATGATCACATATTCGGGTTCTATTAGAACACCCAGTTTTTACTATCGCGCGACCACACGATGGTTGCATCGCTTACTCACGCGATGATCGCGTAGTCGCGTTGTATTAGGACGACGATTGATACGGATAAGGGCTGTGATCCAGCAACGCCAACGTTGTAGGCTGGTTATGCTAACTACAGTTAATTAATAACAGAAACTAACTTAAGATCAGAAACAGCACTTGCATGGATTCGAATAAGAACAGTTGATAATTAATTAAAGAGAAATTCACAATAATGCCCTACTGAATTAGCTATAGCAAAAAAATAATGGAGTAATTTTATCTACCCCCGAAAATAGAATTACAGCCGTCATAGCCTGGTATATTTAAACAAGGAAACTGGAGGAAAATTCTAAAATATCTTGATAATATTATTACTTCGTCCTTTCTCACTGACCCAGTAGTTATGGCGACATCTAGATAAAATATATTTACGGAAGAAATGGAATAATCTTAATAAACATTAATCGCTTAAACATAATGAATCCATTGCCAATGTGTTATTATAAACAGGTAATATTTCTGAGTTCGTATGTAGGGGGTAATATTCGGAACTAATGATTCGATTCCGAAAATTCTTACACTAATGGAAGATTCAGTATTGGCGAGTGTCATAGGATATATTTTATGTTAAAACAAGAAATTACACGCGGGCAAAGTCGCGTGCAGAAGTTACATACACATACATACATAAACTCACGCCTTGTTCCCATGGGGGTAGGCAGAAACTACAGAACGCCACCTGCTACGATCCTTACATTCTCCTTTTGCCTCGTTTACGTTCATACTCGTCATACATGCACGCCGGTTGCGATTACTACGCACCTGACCTTTCTGAAGAACATCACCAATAAGATCACATTTCTTCCTAGGGCGTCTCCTCCCGGCGTTTCCACTCACATCTGCCGTGTAAATACCTTTTGTTAGTCGACTTTCATTCATCCTCTCAACATGAGCAAACCATCTAAGCATACTCTTACTCACGGGTAGAAGTTAGTCATTAGACAATATGCTTTTTAAGGAAAGTTGTGTAATGTATAAGTAGGTATGTTACATCGCTTTTCCTGTATTTTTTTTTCCTACAGGAAATTTAGGTATATTCTCATACAAACCTACAAACATTCGTTATCAAGCAAGACCACGCAGTACTTACCATCACTGTTAGTTAATGTAACCTAACTTTCGTTTGTTTACGCTTTTCTTTTGGGGCGAAATAGTGACATCCATACTAATATGTATTTTAAATGCGAAAGTGTCTCAGTCTGTCTGTCTGTCTCCCTGTCACCTTTGTATGGCTTAACGGCTGAACAGATTTCGGTGTTTTCACTCAGGTAGACCATGACCTGGGTAAGGACATGGTTACCTATATATTAGTATCCCGGTAGTACGTTCCAGTGGGACAGTTACCAAGCTCCACGCGGGCGAAGCCACGGGCAAAAGATAGTCAACAATAATCTTTAAAAGAAATCAATAGTCGAATAACCGACATTCTCTTTATGATATGCCACGAGCGTGGAAGCCTCCCAACAGTGGACTGCTAAGGCTGATGATTCTCATAAATTATCATAAAATTAACAAAATATTTTACTCTTAACCTAGTTAAAACATCAATTCAACAAGGAAGTCTGTGATGAAAACAATGAAAAAAAAATTCAAAACTTTCCTTGACCGAGATATTTGACCTCATTCTTTGTTAGAGGATAAAAAATTAAGTTTCATTCCTTTTTTTTCTTAAAAAGATAAATATTCTTGTCGCTGCCCGGAAAGCGTTTTCTCAGGCACTTACTTTTCATCAAGTTTATGAGGATATGTTGAAAATTGATGTTTTCTTTTTTCCTCAAAGATTCCATTGTTTTGTTAGTGTTCTTAGAAAAGCAAACCGGATTTTCGTGGAGAAATACTTAACAACAAAAATAATCATTTAATAAACTGATACAAAAATGTTGAGGGAGACCGCCGAAACTTGTAAACATACATAGTTATCGTCGAATGATTGTTTACAAGTGTATAGCTGAATTTGGATTTGTGCCCGGTAGATGGCAGTAGGCTCGCCCACTATTACACATAACTGTCGTAATGTGGGTGTACTATAGGTGCACCTCTGCCCAACCCTTCGGGGAAACAAGGCGTGAAATTATGTTATGTTATTGATATAGATTTGGTCTCAAACTAGACACAGCCTGTTTCGTGGGCACCATTAAATAAAACATTTAGTAAGCAGCTCTGTCATGTGATAAGGAACATTGCATTAGACATTTATTTTTAAAAGAGTAACCGTGAAGTTTTTAGCCAACACTTCTCCATCGGGATCGACCAATTGGAACCGCGCACCTAGCTTCTGACGTTTCATAAGTACCCATGTAGGTTTATGTGAAATAACATACTTTGATTTTGAATTTTGTATCTGATCCGATTGATTTATCCGTCTTACAAATATTGTATCAGGTTCCACTATAAGACTAGGGCCTCATTATCATCCTCATCTCATGAACATTAGGCAAAGCTTGTAAAACTAGCTGATCACTATGTAACTGGCGATAGGATATGCAGCCGTTATCTACATTGCCTTGTCATTGGTTTCATGTTTAGAAACAGACGTTTCCAGGGCTCTATTTAAAATAACTGACAATGCGACATAATTGTCGAAAAATTACTGTAAAAAAAATGTTTATTTCAATTACAAAGTGCATTTACATACATGATTTGGTGATCACCTTTTAAGCAAGAATTAGTTATGTTAGGAGATTCTGCTCTTAACTCTCTCTGTTCTCTTTTTTTCTTTACTTAAATTCAGCCTATCGCAGTCCACTGCTGGACATAGGCCTCTCCGAGACTGCGCCACAACACCCTGTCCTCCGCCTTCCGCATCCAGTCTGTTCCAGCCACCTTCTTAAGGTCGTCGGTCCATCTAGCTGGGGGGCGTCCCACACTACGCTTGCCGATACGCGGTCTCCACTCCAGGACTTCCTTCATTTAATTATGACATTTTCACGACCGGTGCTGGTAACCAGAAAATTAGGAAAAAAACTTAGGAAATTGTGAGATTGCTGAATAGTCGCCTGCCACCTGTCACTTGTAGATTTTATTAAATAGGCTCCAGATTAAATAGTAATAACTACCATTTAACAACACAACACGGCGACATTCTAATAATACGCAAGAGAATAAGTTCCTTCCATCTTCCCTAAAAATAATAGCCTCTGCAATGAGTTTTGTGCAGAGATCGATAGTTTTAATAGTCAGAGGGGAGATCAAAAATGTTCGCGTCGAGAGTACTTCCTTTCTTCTGAGTTTAAGTTATAAGGGACTTGTACCGTACTTGTGTTCGGCAGACAATAGACTTGAGGAGACGGTAGTTTTAGGGACCTACAAATGTATTATGACGTCATTCACAATGGAATGGATATTTTATTTTGAAGTTGTTTTTTCTTTACGCTACTTCAAATAGGGGGGGTTATGCTTTTGACGAATTTTCTTCTAAGTGTACCTACACCCTTTAACTCCGAGATATACACTTATGATTCTTTTCATTTGGTAGAAGAAACCCAAGAGAAAATTAATTGTTAATTTTGTAATCTTGGATTTTGTTATGTTTGAACCAGCTCTAATTCAGTTTAAGAGCAATATCCATTCTAAATAGGACAATACGGGGATACTGAAGTTTCTGATGCAATGCTGAATAAATCATAATATTACTCTATTAATTAGTTTGAAAGTATAATCAATTAAAGTGTAATTATATCTATAAACGTTAATGGTCCATGGCTGATAATCATAAACCATAGGCCGTTGTTTAAAAGCTTCTGAAAAGTATTGGCCAACTGAAAATCATTGGAAATTCAGCTCACTTTTCAACTGTCAACCAAAATTATATTTAGAGCAGAAATATTCTTGATTTATATACAAAATTGATCGAAAAACATATAAAACTTTCTACTGGAGACTTTCATTGAGAAATTCAACAATATAATTAGGAACGCCGTACCGTTAGAAAATATTGTTTTTGCGTAGGCCCCGGCTACGGCGTAGTACTACGGCTACGCTCGCGTAGCTAGAACGCTACGAGATTTCTTGGACATTCTGAAGGCTAGCTATTGATTTTTCTTTGACATTGTGACGTCAAATTGTAGTCTTATTTATTTGAGACGATATTTTCACAATTAGGTGAAGTAATTGGGCTAAGAGCTAATTAATGGCGTTGATGTTTTCGTTGGGATTCGGTAATCAAAGGACAGTTTTGTTTTGTTTGAAATATAGAGTGAAATTAGACTATTGTGTCAGGGCTAGCTTAACAAACTATAACGTACTAGGAAATAACATACATCCCACTGCTGGGCAAAGACTTTGTGACTACTAAGACAGACGAATTTCTTCTAATTCAATCGATCTGCCTAGCCTTTTGTTGGGGTCAGCTTCCAGTCTAACCGGATGTAGCTGAATACCAGTATTTTATATGTAGCAATTGCCTATCTGGCCTCCACAACCAGTAACTGGGTAACATGATACCCCTTGGTTGTCAGACTTTTGGGCTTCTGACTGCCCGTAACGTAACGACTGTCAAAGAAATACGAATGACAGCCGGGACCAACGGCTTAACGTGGTTTCTGAGGCACAGAGGGTCTCGATATATAATGGTTGGTCACCCATCCACCAACCTTCCAAACCCAACCTTCGATGAACCCGTGCGGCTGTTACCATTTGCCACGAGCCCCGAATTTCTTCTAATTATGACCAATAAAATACCATTTTGATTGACTGCCTCGTGCCTTGGTCTAGCGGTCGCAAGCGCTACTGCTGAGCATGAGGTCTTGGGTTCGATTCCCAGGTCAGGCAGTGTTATTTAGTTTTTCTATCTGGAATTTCTCAGTAGCAGCCCGGAGTCTGGATTTGTGCCTGATTGATGGCTATAGGCTCGCAATAGGATGGCATAGTCTATTACATGGGACTTAAAATATCAACAACTGGCGAAATGTGGGTAACCTCTGCCTAAATTTGCGGGGAATACAGGTGTGATGGTATGTTATGTAAAATAGCATTTTTAGGGTTCCGTCCCAAAATGGTAAAAAGGAACCCTTATGGTGCGACTCAGTCTGTCTGTCTGTTCGTCTGTCACAGCTGGATATATCAAAAACTACTATTGCTATCAACTTGAAATTTGGAACAGTTTAGATGACGTTTGCCCAACTATTTTGCAAATAAAAAAGTTTTTTTTTTTTTTTTGGAACAGGGACTGAAGGAGGGTCTTAAAAATTCGAAGTGGGGCTACTAGGGCATGTGGGGTATTATATAAAAAGCGCTGTTTGCACATTCTCAAACAGTTTTTTTCTTTTTTTCCGCACAGTTTTCGACAATTGATGAAAAATGTAAAAAATAATCCATCTCCGAAGTTTGCATAGAGAAAAATCTGAAATTATTCTACGTGATAGCAGTTTATGTAAAGAGTACATTGAAAATTAAACAATGTCTATAATAGCACACCTTTTCAGAAATCATCAACAAAAATTACATTAGTTGCACTATCGGTCAAGAGATGGCGCAGATCTAAAACTGCAATGCTGTCCGTCTATCCTACTTTTGAAGGATTGCATCTGAAGTAACACATCCAAAATATTTATATATGATGGTACGGAACCCTCGGCCACGAGTCCGACTCGTTCTTGACCGGTTTTTTCTTTTAGTAAAACGCCTAAACAGATACTTTTGATAAAAACCTACATTATTTGAGAAAGAATGTCAAGTTCCAGTAATTTTCTTTTGAATACCCAAATTGAAATTCCGGCTGCAAAATTATAGGTTAGCTAAAAATAGACGGTCTTATCTGATCTTTGGGGTTAACCCAAAGGATGACACAACTATAAAATTATATCAACGGTATCAATGATAGATCTGTTGTCCAGGAGTTTGTAATTCAGTAACAAACGGATCGATTGATCTTCAAGGTTAAGTTGGGCATGCCGAGGTAGGCTAATGGATGGGATGTATGGTTATTTAACTTCCAAAAATAGGAGGATACATTATATGAAGGTGTTAAAAAATCTCTCGCTCTCTCTGTCTCTCTTCTGCAACCCAAATTGATAAAAACGTCGATCAGTCATTCCAACTTTACCAGCTGGCTATTTTTTACCATGACTTTAGCTTTTCTCAAATAGCACGTGCTGGTACGAAAATAAAATAATTATGTCTTTACAGAGTCAGATAAGTAAACTCATGTGCAAGAGTGTCCTAAATGAAACTCGAATGAAATCTTTCGATAAACTATAAACGTATCTAAAACAACAAAAAAATTAAAACTACTGAATATCTCACCTTGGTTAATTCAAACGTTATTCTATTGTTAGTCCAGATGTTTTCTATTATTTTATTAGAGGCCTCATAATAACACAATTCCGGATGTTAACTACAGAGAGAATGACATGGGTTGCTTCCTATTATAAGTGACAAAATAAGGACTATACAAATACTTCTATTGTTGAAAATATCCACACCTTTTCATCAAAAAATGCTAGTATTTTTGAGAGAATTGTAAATATTTAGCTCTTAAAATAATAACTTCTTATTCTTCATTCGTAAACCAGTAGTAATGAAGAATAAGAAATAATTATTCAACACCATATTTTCACCACAAATATAGTTCTTACCAAACAACTTTATTTATGGTGAAATGGTGGTTTCATGATGTGGTAAAATATTACGTGCGCCGGAATATTTATTACAAAACCAACGATAACACTCTAAACGTTACTTAAATTAATTCCTTATTGATCGACTCATCGACATATGTAAGTCAATGAAAAGAATGCATTCGGATAATACGTTTCTGTCCTAAGACAGAAAGATATTATCCGAATGCATTCTTTTTACGCGCGAAAACTAAATTTTACAATCAGTTCAACTCGCGACTTCAGGACGTGATGAGCTCATGGCAAAGATTTTCGTTTGAGCTCGAAACTGGTCGGGCTAACTCGAAATAAAACGTGAGTATATTCGTAATCATTTATAGATAAAAAGAAAATTATTACTTCTACAATTATTGAAACACTAATAACACAAATCTGCCATAAATGCCTATTTTTTTTATCAAACTGTATAGACCCACTGCTGGGCAAAGGTTCGCCCATAACTTTCCAGTATTCTCTCTAAAAGTATACTTACCTTCTTTATCACAAATATTAAATTAATTCAAGTCTAAAACCTCGCAAATATTTTAGAAGGAAATATTACCTACTTATCTGAAGATTAACATCACGTAGTTCTAGGTTCATCATTATTTAATGTGTTAATCAAAGAGATAACGTAGAAGATCAGTTATCATCCCATACCACATTCAACAGTAATTCGAGGCAGTCAGATTAACAGAACTGGAAGAAAATGATCGATTCATAAATTTCTAAATGAAAAAGTTGTATCAGTTTTATGAAAAAAAGGAAATTTTGGGTAATTTGTTATATTGATATCTGAAAAAAGATAAAACAGGAAACAGCAAAAGAAAAAAAAATGGCTTCGAAAAATTAACCCAAAAACAAGTGATTTGGTAACGTGGCAAGTACAGCCACACCAAGACAGGAAGAACAGTGAATATTTGAGTCCAGTATCACCCAGAGACCAACACGTCCAATTAAATAAATCAAGCGACAATATAAATGAAAATATAAAACACAATAAGTAATCATTGGACGCACTGTCCAATCATAATTACGCCCCCTACTCCCGAAAAACTGCAAACATGCAAAAAAGCCGACAAAAAATATATACGTATACACAATAATTACCAAATACCCTCATAGTAGTGAGAAAGGGATAATGATAAAAATGTATTGCGCCCCACCGGGGGGAAACCCCCACTGCGAAATTTTTCGTACACCCGTTTAGCGAGATTCGATCCCGCAATCAGGGGGGACAAGGGGGGAATTTTTTGGCCTCCCATACCCCAACCCCGCCATCGTAAATTGGAGCATATAATTTTTATTACATTGGTGTCGTGTGTTCCTACGTGTTAGATCGTATACACATGTTCTTTAGAGGGTAGTTTGAGAGGAATGTGGCAGTCATTAAATATTGGCAAGGTAGGTTAGGTTATTGGGTAATTAAAGTATGCAAAAATTGGTTCTGTTCATGTATTTATTTCCGGGGGTGTCGACTACTTTTTTCGTATGGGCGTGTCCTAGGCTTATTTTGTATTGTCCGCCTTTTTTTCGACATACTTGTAGCAAGTATAGTCATTAGTATGCAGATATATTTTATTCCACGTACGACGACGCAATTTGCAACACACGAGAATTAATGTGTCAATTTTTAATCTTAACCCAAAATATTGAAGACTTGACGTTTTTATAAATCATACTACACTTCACCTAATAATATTCATTAGCTTAGAATATGAGTCTAATCTGGAATAAAATACACGGCTATATCTATTTTGCTAATCCAAATCAAGTCCAAATTTACTTCCAGTCTAGAACTATAATATATTCTAGAACATAAGTCTTTCTTACTTATTTAATACACGATATCTTTTTACTAATAAATATCAAAGCAAACCTCTGCAATTTAAAAGAGAAACAAAGGAATTAGAGAGAGATTCCCGTCGCATTACGGAACTGTGGAATCTCTCCGCTCGGATGAATAAATGTCTTACTTAGCATTGTAGGTAACTGACCTTTATTGATACCTAACTAAAGAACAGAAAGAAAGCAAGAAATTAACAAGAAGAATAAAGAAAATCTTGCATTTTCTTGCATTAATTTTCCTTTGATATGTACTTTGTAGTTGCGAGATTTTTTATTATTGCAGTTCAACTACAGCGTAAGCTTGAAAGGAAATATCAATTGGCAAAAGAACTATCCGAAAATTGTTAAAGAAAAATAATCGAAAACATCAGACTACAATTTTATTGTATCGGACATCAATATTAAATAATAATTACACTACTTTAACACCAACAAATTCACTATTACCTCTTAAATTAAACCTACCCCACGATTTCAGACTTATTATTACTTATAATTAATCACCAAAAGTAACCCCCTTTAAGGTGTCAATTACCCTTACATTCCGCGTCATGCTCAACCAAGCATCGTCCACACTGACCGAGACATTTCTCAAGAACATGTAGACGTAGCATGAGGGTTGGCTGCCCCAAGTGGGGGTGCGTTGCCCAAGATATACTGACCCACATCTAAGGGATTACTTGCAATTCACGGGCGATTCCGGAGTGAAGAGTGAAATGTATGATGACTGGCAAGTGATATTATAAAGTAGGGATTTTGTAGGTTTTTTTTTTGATGGAGAGTTAAGTATTGATGTGTCGTCTGTTTTGTGTAAAAGTTTTAAATAGCTTAAATATTACAGGTTTATTGTCTTGTTCTAATTAATGGTTAGTATTTTTTGAGTCAGTCAAGAGTCATATAACAGACATGCGTAAGTTGGAGTAAATAGTACGAGTATGATTGATTTTTTCCTATTTATAAAACTTTACGAAGAAGCAAAATTGGGCTAAAGTTTGGAATGGTTATACAGGAAAATTACGGGTTTAGTCGTAAGAAATTTTCACGTTTTGGATAATTCCGATCTCAAGAAATCTTTGACGAACAATCATTGTTGTTTTAAACATAAATCTATGAATATTTCCTTCAATAAAATAAGTAATGTGCATTTACAGAGACGGTCTTTATTCCCTTAATCAGCAAAAAAGCCCGCAGGGCAAAGAACTTCTCTTAAAGTAAATAAAACCTGCATTAATAGCTTCATTAGCCCGCTCCGTCTGCACGATTTCAGACCAATAAGTCCAGATTTCCTCACCATATTTTCCTTAACCGTAAAAGATTCACATCTAAACCTAATTTCTAAAAGTAAATCATATAAACAATAAACTGATTTAACGTATTTCAGCGACAATATTTTGTGCTTCGGTCTTTTATTTCGCTAAGCAATAAACAGGTTTATGAATCGTCTAGACTTTGCTTCCGGCTTGGATCACTGGGGAGGGTAGCCACAAACTCTATGGTTAGTCTCTTAACTGAGTGAGTATTGCTGTCTAAATGCTATTTCCTGAAAAGAAAAAAGGGCTTTGCCCTGTAGAAGGAAAGTTTGTTGCTGAGATACTATATAATGTACCTATTATTTAAAAGGTTTATCTGCTCGGTTTTACTGCAATTTATTTTACAAAAATGACGTAGAAGAATGGCTTATAAATTGGTCTATTATAGACCGATATTGTGAAAAACAGTAGCAGGAGTTATTCCCATCATCAACATCCTTTGCATAATCATTATGATCAATGATTGTAACAGCGTAAATGAGAATGTTACCTCCTCTCTTCCTGATGAAACTTTTTATTTTCTCTTTATGATATCCCGAAAGTCATCAATCAGAAACTACTCTTGTTGTATATATAAAAAGTCAAAATATTCGTTAGTTGAGATCAACTTTTGAAGATAGAAATGTTTGAGCTAAAAGACAAGCCCTAGAGAACACCTAGAGAATAAAAAAATGCCTTTAATCCTTCGTAACGTAGATCTACGCGAGACACAATGGTTATTTAATGGTTTCTCGAAAGGTTAAAAGCTTTAAAACACATCCACATCCCTCCTAAATTCATTCATATTTTTCCCATAAATCGTACACAAGCCATAAAGAGTAAAAACCCTATATTTACAAACACAGCACTACAAACAAAAAAACAAGTGAGAGTAAAACAAATCGGGATTTTCACTTTCTATACAAAGCTGGTGAATAAAAATTCATCGGACGAACTCGATTCTAACGCTGCCGTGATAAAATGAAGGCTTTCAACCGAAATATTTCAGTCGGGATGCGTGAACAAAAAAAAGGTCTAAAAAATCATTTCACTTTCACTATAGCGTACTTCAATTACCATGTAACGCGTGATTTTTTTGTCTTTTTTTTTGCATTTTTTGCGTGTTTTTATTTTTATTTGGAGTGAATGGGCAGTCACGTGCTCTTTTTTATGGTCGGACTTCGTTTTTTAGTTTTTTGAAGGGAGTTTGTTTGTGGGAACTGCTGATATAGTATTCGTGTTAATACGAGCTGCGAAAACAACTTATGACGTGGTGAAAAGATTTGCTAGTTAGGCCGTGATGAAAGTATAGTTAACCTAAACCATCATCATCATCATCATCATCTGCCTAGCCTTTTCCCAACTATATTGGGGTCGGCTTCCAGTCTAACCGGATGCAGCTGAATACCAGTATTTTACATGGAGCGACTGCCTATCTGACCTCCACAACCCAGTTACTGGGTAACACGATACCCCTTGGTAAGACTGGTTGTCAGACTTTCGGGCTTCTGACGACCCGTAACGACTGTCAAAGATCCACGAATGACAGCCGGGACCAACGGCTTAACGTGCTTTCCGAGGCACGGAGGAGTCTCGGTATGTAAAGATGGTCACCCATCCACGGACCAACCCCGGCAAGCGTAGCTTAACCTGATGGATCGACCCATGCGGCTGTTATTACTTAGCCACGAGCTCCTCGTGGCTAAGTAATAACAATAGTTAACCTAAACCACTGTTATTTATTTACACCCGTATTTCACCAGTTATGTTTAAGTCCCATGTAATCGGGAACGAGCCTATTGCCATCATCCGGGCACAATTCCAGACTCTGGGCTGCTACTGAGAAATTTCCGATGGAAAAACCCAATAACACCTAACCCGGGAATCGAACCCAGGACCTCATGCTCAGCATGCAGCGTGCAGCATGTTTATTTAATTAGATGTAATATTTGTCTGTATTAAAAACTTTAACTTGCAATAGAATTTGTATGTTTTGCCGAGTTACTGACAGGTCTGACCGTCAATAACCAGTAACACAAACAGTAACACAAACAGTAACACAAACAGTAACACAAACAGAGTCACAGTACTGTTATGGTTACTAGCACTGGTTTCACGTAAATACATGGGTTAACGCCGAGTGGCAGCTACTACTTCTAACAGCTGCAACACCTCGAAGGCCTGGCAGTGACAGATTCATAGTTGCAAAGGCTTCTGTAAAAATATTAATTTATTTATTGATATGACACTTCAACAACTTACTCACTAGAACATACATAAACAAAAATCACAAACAGTTACAGGTAATGCGGTACGTCACTTACAGAAGTGCACAGCACTAGCAGACATCTTGATGATTAAGGGACGGGGTAGGTACCGTTAGTTTAGTTACTTAAATAGATTACAAATATAATGAACAAAAAAAAACGTAAATGCGCTATGTTCACAAATACAGTGAGTATATAACAAAAATACTGAGAAGGTAGAAAATCGAAATGCATAGAATTTTTATTAATTAACGGCTCGTATCGCACAGAGTTCTTCAGGCTCCGAGCTGGATTAAAGCCTCGTACGGGATTGACAGAAAGCGTTAGAGAAGATGTCGATGCTGTTAGTGTAGCGATTTTATTATAGTTTACCATTAGTCGATTCATATTCATATTACGAGGAACCCAGCAAACTTATTTTTTCGAAGGGCACCTCGCACCTCAACCTGGGAGGTTTATGGTTTCTTAACCGAGCTATCCCGTGGATGCCTTATAAATAAGGCCTCTGGCAACCCAGAACCGTCTGCAGCGAGAGTAATAATGTTAATGTTTTTCCGAAGAAACTCTTTGACAACGACTGTACGGCTTCCTCAAATTAACGAACCCATTATTTTCTAATAATCGCAAGCATTTCCTTAATTCCTTGATTTCAAATTGCTAAAACCTTCCGGCACAATCTTCATATAATCGCTACATCTCCAGTTTCTATTACAGTTTAATTTACGTATACATTAGTCCCTAATTTTTCAATCAGAGCCTTCGTACATAAGTGTAGCTCTATATGGACTCACATGTAGAGTATCGACAAATTACTAGAGTTCTCCCTCGCGTTATTTTCTGAACGTTATGAGCGAAAATTTTCCTTTAGTAGACTTAGAACAGTTATAAGTGAGGTAGAGATGCCATAAAGGTAATATACCGGATGTAGAGAAGATGTTTGCTGTTTTTATTTTCGTATTTACATTTTTGGGTTGGTAAGTGTTTAAATTTGGTTTGCATATAGAAATGGGTCATGAATGTACAGGCAACCAAACCACTTAATTTTTTTCGTACCAGTGGTTAGTGTGTCCTTATTAATTCCTAATGACTATTTTCACGTACTCAAGTAAAATTAAAAAAAAAAAAACACACAACCAAATTGATAAACCCCTTCTTTTTTTGAAGTCGGTTAAAAACATTGTAATCTTCACGAAGTATATTAAAGAATAATTATTAGGTTTCTTCTTTTTTTCTCTGTAAGTAGGTTTGTACAAACACTTTAACACGTCAATTATATTTTTAAAAACTAGATGCGGTCGGCGTTTCCTATTTGACTACTCTGAGAAAAATGGCTGAAACAAACTCAGGGGTCATAATCTCTTTTAAAGTCCAGACATAATCTTGGTCAGCTCATGTGAAGACCATGTAGATGATCATGATGATGAATGTTCCTTTGAGGATAGAACCACACAGACTGATGTCGTGTCGATTGTACTTTGAGGATAGAACCACACAGACTGATGTCGTGTCGATTGTACTTTGAGGATAGAACCACACAGACTGATGTCGTGTCGATTGTACTTTGAGGATAGAACCACACAGGCTGATGTCGTGTCGATTGTACTTTGAGGATAGAACCACACAGACTGATGTCGTGTCGATTGTACTTTGATTTTATATTTTTGAGCCCAGTTGGTGATCACGTTGATTACAGCATTCTTAGGCTTTTGAAGTACTACGATGCTATTTGTATATCCTTAGGTACCTTTAAACAAGTCAAACCTGCTGCCAAAACTAATATAATCCTGAAATAATTAACTGAAGATTTCATGAGTAGGAAATACTTTGATTTCCAGTAGACATCTCTTAACATATCGGTTTGATTAATATTAAAATATACACTTTCATCTTGTTTATTCATGGATAATAGAGTAATTACAATAGTTGGACTTTTCTGTCAAATATAAGTACAGTCGTAACAAGGGTTCATTGCCTGATTAGTGTATCACATATCATGCGAATTGTATTCAAAAGAGGTGAATACAAAAGGCTTCCCTAGTATGTAAAATATTTAGATTTAGCTGGAAAAATATCCATAACGAAGACTATACGTTTCGATAATAATTTTGACACTTGATATGAAGCAATTTTTCTCATGAAGGTACTCCGCTACTTTGTTACAAATATTAATAGTTATTTACGAGTAGATATACGAGTATGTTAGATATATATATGTTAGATATACATATGTTAGATATACATATGTTAGATATACATATGTTAGATATACATATGTTAGATATACATATGTTAGATATACATATGTTAGATATACGAGTATGTTAGATATACATATGTTAGATATACATATGTTAGATATACATATGTTAGATATACATATGTTAGATATACATATGTTAGATATACATATGTTAGATATACATATGTTAGATATACATATGTTAGATATACATATGTTAGATATACATATGTTAGATATACATATGTTAGATATACATATGTTAGATATACATATGTTAGATATACATATGTTAGATATATATATGTTAGATATACATATGTTAGATATACATATGTTAGATATACATATGTTAGATATACATATGTTAGATATACATATGTTAGATATACATATGTTAGATATACATATGTTAGATATACATATGTTAGATATACATATGTTAGATATACATATGTTAGATATACATATGTTAGATATACATATGTTAGATATACGAGTATGTTAGATATACATATGTTAGATATACATATGTTAGATATACATATGTTAGATATACATATGTTAGATATACATATGTTAGATATACATATGTTAGATATACATATGTTAGATATACATATGTTAGATATACATATGTTAGATATACATATGTTAGATATACGAGTATGTTAGATATACATATGTTAGATATACATATGTTAGATATACATATGTTAGATATACATATGTTAGATATACATATGTTAGATATACATATGTTAGATATACATATGTTAGATATACATATGTTAGATATACATATGTTAGATATACGAGTATGTTAGATATACATATGTTAGATATACATATGTTAGATATACATATGTTAGATATACATATGTTAGATATACATATGTTAGATATACATATGTTAGATATACATATGTTAGGGAAAACATTTTTGTTTTGTTATTTGTGTTCACGAACTGTGTCCAAATAAACGTTATTCTTTCTTTATTTCTTTTAGTTAATAGTAATTAATAAATAATATCGAACACAAATAGAAATCCAGCATAATTATTCCGAGCACTGTCGATATGAATCTTTCTTTAAAGTTTCCCGAATACACATGACTGTGTTCTTTAATTTCAGTTCCTATCACCAAATAAGTGGCTGCCTTGCTACCAGCTGTGCCGGATGACTCACCTCTTTTTCCCACATCAATATAATAAGCTAACTCATTATCCGACATGAAAGAAGAAGGAGATTCAACTAGTTCCACAATACAACCACAAACAACTTCCTCCACATCCAGCCACTCAGAGATAACACCCACATTACCTTTCTTCCTTCACAAGATTACTACAGTTCTAACATCCCTTTACAACTTAGGCCCATAAAAATAGGGACATAAACATAAAAATGTTAGCGAAATGTCGCCTCTACGCCAATTTCTTATTCCGCCGGTGCCGATACGGGCTTACATTAGCGTCCTGCGAGTGTGTGGAGTTACCCCCTAAATTATTTCGACATATGCAAATTTGTGCGCACCTACAGATGGTGACAAAGATTAGGGAGAGAGAGGAGACTGTTTGAGTAAGAAGGAAATGTCCTCTGAGAGGGCGGAAGGGCGGAAGGAAAGATGCGAGAAATGCGGTTAAAGGGTTTGAAAACATCTGATATTTTGTGTGGGGTTGTGTTAGAGAATTTGGCTTAGTTTTGGATCGTTTAAGGATACATCTGCTGAGAGATATAGATGTCTTTTTAAAACAATCTAGTATTAAACACTCTTTTACATACATACAAAAACTCACGCCTTCTTCCCATGGCGGTAGGCAGAACTTACAGAACGCCACTTGCTATACGATCCTTACATACTCCTTTTGCCTCGTTTACGTTCATACATCTGGTCATACACGCACGCCGGTTGCGAGCACTGCGCACCTGACCTTTCTGAAGAACATCACCAATAAGGTCACTATATGTCTTCCTAGTGTGTTCCCTCCCGGCGTTCACACACATCTGCCTTGTAAATACCTTAAACACTCTCACGTCTTGCTCATCTATAGAACAGTGTCAATTAATTATTCAAATAAAACATTTTACATTCATTTAACATCACAACGCCACTCCTAGCAAGTTAACTACTATGCAAGCATTCAAAATCAAAATATTTTATGTCACATAAACCTACATGGGCACTTATGAAACGTCAGAAGCTAGGTGCACGGTTCCAGTTGGTCGTTTCCTATGGAGAAGAGCCGACAAGGAGCTCCACGGTTACTCTTTTAGAAATCATTGGCTTTTACAATGTTTTTAAATGACAGTGTTAATATGTATGGGAGGACAGTGTAGGCCTGTCAACAAGTACCAGGTACTTAATAAAATAGAAAATGGTGACAGCAATCTCTTTCAAACTCTATCGTTTTACCCACATTCAACTTCCATTAACAACGTGCTGACCGGTTAATATTTGACAGCATAAGAGCTATTCCCATTAAACACTCAGCAACAGTAAATGTAGCCCAAGCCCTAAATAAACCGAAAATTGATTCATAAATTCGCGTTGCACTGTGAGTACACTTAGGGTCAATACGAGAAAAAGAAAATCTTCCACCCAAAACCTCTTCCAAATCTACCGATATAGGTATGAAACCCTTCCTACGA
Source organism: Fissipunctia ypsillon (assembly GCA_947568875.1). Taxonomy (NCBI): domain Eukaryota; kingdom Metazoa; phylum Arthropoda; class Insecta; order Lepidoptera; family Noctuidae; genus Fissipunctia; species Fissipunctia ypsillon. The sequence continues at coordinate 1,679,900 of OX387657.1, read as the reverse complement.
ACTACCGTCACGTCTCCTAACATATTGTGGTCTATGCGCACACACCTAGCGAGGAGAGAACGCCAAAAAACCGAGCGGCGCAGTTGTAAAATTGTCTAACTACCCTCCCCCCGCGCGGGCTCATTACAGGGCGCGTGCGTGCGGGTTGCACGAGGAGCTGTATGTTAGGATACGTCTTAAGATAGACGGAGTTTTTAGAGCGAAGATCTTGGGGTGGAAAAGTTATGAGGAAGTATTGTGTGTGCTGAGAGCGGCATGGTAGGTCAAAGTGTTATGACACTTTAACCTACCACTGATTGTTCATTGTTTTCTTTGCAAATAATACCTAATACCTATACATAATACCTATGAGTTCAAGTGATTATAGTTACAATCATTTGGTTCGTAATATGTCTCTCATAACCTCTTTACCACACTTTTTAAACTGCTTGTTTAATAACTCGTACAGTTTTCTTGGACGTTTGGCACGCTTCACAATATGTTTTAATTTATTTACATTGCTGTTCAGATAACTGAATTTATTTTTTGTTACTATACAACATGACAATCAAAAATTAAATTAACATCTCCAGAACTTACTTTTTTGCTGGCTGCTCTAGCTATCGCGTTTCACTAAAAAGATTCCTTACGTAGTAGGTATCCCAATCAACAAACCACTTCCTCATCTCATGACGATATCTCGGGACCTATCTCTCTAACTCAATCCCTTTTAACTCCAAACACCGGATCGCGATACTAACGCACGATGTTCATCTCTTTCTAGTTTTGAAAAACCTCCCGCTTCCCTCCCCCCTCGCCGTCCCCCCGAGGGGGGCAACCCCTCTCCTAATTCCTTACATATTTAAATTCCACTTTGGGCGTCGAGTCTTCATATTGTCTCCACACGACATTCGTATATTCCATTTACTAGGTTTTTAGCCCCAAAATTGGGTTATGACTTTTCCCCCTATTGTGGCAATCGGATTTGGTTTTAAGGATTTTTTTTATATAATAATTACGTATAATTGAAAATATAAGACTGGAGATTATTGTGTTAGTACTTTGTGATGTAGTCATCAAAATTAGGGTGGGAATTTTTGATGTGGTAGATTGATGGAATGATGAATGGAATATACATGTAGGGAATAGCGTTTGGTCCGTCCATAAACTGTTGAAGTTAAGGACCCCATATTCAGCAGAGTTTACCAGTGATATTTTTATGACCAAAAGAAAAAATATTTTGTCCTAAAAAAAAAATAGAGCATTGCTCACCACGCTTAATTACTGCGTGTTCTTTATTCCAGATTATTACGTCCACATTTCGACACGATATTTCCCCCCTCAACTGTCGATCGACCGCCTGGAGGTCGGTAACAATATCAATTTAACTATGTCTCATAACAGTTGAAGGTTTAAGCTAGTGATGATTTATTTAACATAGAAACCTACATATTACTTTATTAATTAATAACCGACTATCGATACATTAATTAAATTACAAGAATTTATAATTTAACCATATTTCCTCCTAGCGTTGCCTAGTCAACCTTGATTGGTCTAAAATTTAGCCACACATACTATATTTAAGTCAATATTATAAATACATACATACTTAATATGTGGCATTGTCTGCTTATGTACATTGGCACAAATTCTGTCTAAGTTGAAACAGATGTTTTGTCACATATTCTATTAGATGTAACTAAATAATATCGTTTGAACAGTTGGACAGTTTTATGTTCAAGAATTATTTTTTTTGATGATTAAACTGCGTTCTATGTTCTCGTAGTTTTAGTTTGCCTGTTTTGTTTTTTTTTTTTGATAATCATGATTATTTACGGTTTCATAAAAACTTGTGACAAATAACAACTATCCGAGTACAACCAAAGGTTTTCTTTCATAAACTCGCTTATATTTGTTTCTTGGTTATTTTAAGAATTCATACAAGTCGGACATTACAACTTTTGTTCGCTTAGTTTTCCATTGTAATTGTACTAGTTTTCTCCAAAATTATTTTCCTTAGTAATGTTGTTAAATTAAGGTTTAACAATAACTAATGTTTTGTTCTTGTTACAGATGTCCTTGGGCAGTCACCAAGCCAGGTAATTTAAATTATATTTTTTTTAATAATTAGGCATTCAACTTGCATGAATCTTTATCGTTTTCAGAGGAAGTCGGTTAAAATTATTTTTCTTCTTTCGTGTCAGTAGGAGCTATAAAGAATAATTACTGCCGGTATTATGCTTTGTCAGTGCGTAGAGCCGTTAACAGCAGTTTATAGGTATCTTCACTCGTTGAGGCTTCAGCATTTAGAAACATACTATGATTGGAAAAATGTTAGCTACGTCGGGACTCGAACACAAGACTACGAGTTTTGGTCTCGAGTTCGAGCACGGAACGACTACCTCTTCACAATAAGCAGACGCTCCGCCACAAAAACATCCAAAATATGATTAATTAGCCTACGTCACGCGCTTTGAAAACCTTGTATTTTAACTCTATATTGACAATTTCCAGCAACGCAATCAGGAAACATAATCCCGCATAATAATTTCCTATTAGTGAATTTAAAAAGCTGAAGCCTCGCCGCGGCGTCGAACCCACTCGCACTCCAGCCACAGGCGTCGCAACAGCTATATGCTATCGACGTATTAAAAATAAAATTATATTGTTATCGGGGTGGCATGGGCGTTCCCAACCCCACACGATCTATAATAAATTCATTTGCTGTAGTTTTTACAGTAATAACCCTATTGGTGCAAAAATGACTACTTTTCATTTTGGCTACGTGTGTGCGTGTTGTTTTATCTCTTTTTATCGCCAATACGCCTGTTTTTCGGGTGAAACTTTTTTTGTACAAAAATGGTGGTTGATGTGTGTACTTGGACGGTAGTTGATTAATGTTTAACATGTGCTTTTGTGTGGGTGCTGGACGTGTGTATACACGAGTACTAATGTACTGTACAGTACATACCAATGGTTGTCAGCAAAAGAAAAATGAATGACGAAATAAAACATGCAGTCATGACCAAAATCCACGTGACTACTTAATGCACTAATTTATAACGTCTTAGACTAGCGCCTTGCTATTTCATAACTCAGTTTTGGAGTCTTATCCAAAGTAATACCGTAGTTATTTTTGAACATCAATATAGTTTAATATCCTTCTTTAGGTGCCTCTCCAATTAACGAAGATTGGTTAACAAATCATCATTATTTTGCCCTCAACCCAAATTATTTGGTGTCGGCGCAGCATGTCTTCTTTTTCCACACTTCTCCATTAGTCGTCATCTTGGTAGTCTCCCCCTTTCTACCCATATCATCTTTCACACAGTCCATCCATCGTTACTTTGGTCTTCCCCTACTCTTATAGCCACCCACATTCATATTCAAACTTTCCTCACGACATTCTCCTCACTCCTACCCATACCATGACATCCGATTTTCACACAACTTTTCAGTCTCCGGTGCCAGTTTCAGACTTCCTCCAGAAGGCGGTTATCAACTCAGAATATTTAAATACAGAACCCAAAAACACTCATCCTAACACTTTCTAATAATATGTTAGTTGAGCAAGGCAAAAAAATACCGAGAAATTATTTAATAATTTTGGTGGACCTATCAACGTTAGCAGTTCTCAATATTTTCTAGAATTTCTAAACTCGCAAGTTAATAGGTTTTTCTAAAAAAATATTGACTGTAAAATAGACTAAGACAGTTGTAACTCTTCGCTCCTACACCGGGAGCATTCGCTCCTACACCGGGAGCATTCGCATTCGCCTGAAATGTAACAGTTCAGATTCAAGCATTATGTACATCAGTGAGTGAGGAGTACCGAGCATTACTGTGCGCAACCTGTAATGATACAATTTGTAACTTTACATTCACTGGGAGCATTACGTTACTGCACTGCCTCCCTGACTGACGAGCATTCACCTGTAATGTAACAATGGTGAGTGGGAGCAGCCGCAACACAATGTGTAACATGAATGGATTGTTGCCTATAATTATCCTCGAAAATTGGGCTACCAAAGCAAAAATAATTTTTCAAATCCGACTTTTTATTCACAATTTCATGGGTTTTTTTATTTTCTTGCGCAGAACCCTAATTATTTTTCTAAAATAAAAGTAGCCTGAGTTACTTACTGTAACATTAGCTATCTGCCAGTGAAAGTTCCGTCAAAATCGGTTCAGCCGTTTTGGAGAAGATTAGCCGAAACAAACGGATAGACAAAAATGTTAAAAATGCTTTTCGTGTTATAAGTATCGTAGTAACTTGTTATTTTGACATTACAAACAGACACTTCAATTTTATTTATTTGTTTTATTTTTAATTTATGAATTTTGTTTTCTCTTCTACTCTTACACACGTACTACATCTCTTTATCTACTCTCCTATCGCAGGTATGCTGGAAGAGATTTTTTAGAAACGAGCATAAGCTTTGTACGTATTTTCTGTTCCTTACTCCTTGTCTGATTATATGGCACACATATAAATAAATAAATAGTTTATTGTTAACACTGACTAGGGAATCATGTTAAAAGTTTTATAGCTATGAATCTTCCATTGTCAAACTCAAACTCAAAGCATTAACTGACCCTTTTGAATTGTCAAGGAGTCGGTGAGTCAGAAACATGAAACTAACAAACGTCCTCCTATAGATAGTTCTGCTTATAACTGCAATCATAAATGCTTATACTAATTCGTTGCCTACAGGCAGTATTTTTGTATGGAAATTAGTTTTCTCTTGATATTCAGACCTAGTTTTATCAAACTCAGATTTTTAGTGTCACATTTTGACGGGCTGTTTTGCATTCGAATTGTATTTGGCAGTAAGTCAAAATGCTTTACAGGACATTAACTAATAACAAATACAAGTATTGCCAAAGTGGCCCTGAGAGCAGCAGTGTGTTGAGAAGAAACGTAGTTCGAAATTAGGAAGTGAATCCCGGTAAAGGGATGACATACCCCTTGCTTGTCCATTTCACCCCTGGGCTATTGAAGCCTTCTTTTTCTGCATGGCATAAAAACTGTCTAGCACAGAGTGGTGGTGCTCTAACTGGGAGCGAGATTAGACGGTGACATCATAGGGAGCGGGATATTTGCTGTGTAATATTATTGTGAGAGCAGTGGTAGCTCAGTAGTAACAGTGGTCGTAGGTTCGAACCCAAGCAGGTACTTTACTTTGTGTAAATTATTTCATCACCACTGTTCTCAAAACGGTGAAGGAAAATATCGTGAGGAAACCGGCATGTCCTGAAACCAAAATTTCAAAAATCCAACATCTACCAACCCGCACTGGGCCCGCATGGGAACGTTATAGGCTGATTATAAATATTATTGTCGATTGAAGTCCAATCGGCAATGCCTTCATGATTATATTAATTATTCTGGTACAATGGCTCTTAGGGGAAATATAGGATTGTGTGTAAACTTTTAGGGAAAAAGACAATAAACATGTTCCTGGACAATATTAAAAGTACCTATGTAGAAGTGATAACTATATAACTTATATTGTGTCTAGTCAAAAATCGCCAACCCGTCTTGAGCAAGCGTGGTGATCAATGATCATGTCTTCTCTGTATCAGAAGAGGCGTTTGTCTGGCTGTGGGACAGTAATATTATTATATAGTGTCTAGTTATGTGTCTCCGCACAGTGTTAAATACTTTATGTCTTTGCATTAAAATCCTACTAATAGAAAGCTTTCCTCTTTAGATAAAAGGTTTTTTGATTATTTCCTTCCTTCAATATAGTTTGAACTAGATCAAAACTTTTCCCTAAATATGCTATTGGTAGAAGTATTTATATATAATTAGGTATATATTATTATATTTATAGTTTGTGAAAGGTATATGTGTATCTTTATATTTAAATAAATATGTATTCCACAATTTCTCATAATTGCACCTACCACTGATTGTCTCTGCATCACCCAAAGGTTGACCGGTAGAAAATGCCTATGGCATTAAGTCCACCTTCGTACATTTCTGTGCATGAAGTATTAAATAAATAAATAAATATCTACCAATAGCATATTTTTTCAACCAGAACCTTCGTAAAGCCACTTTTTTCCTGCCCTGGAATGTCCGACTGATGAATAAAGAGACATTATTTTTTGCTTCTACAAATAGCTTTTTTTGTCTATCTAAACTTTTGTATAGCAATTTTTTTTCCTATCCTCAATCCTTTTTTACAATTAAAAAAGTTAAAAAGAATCCAATACTATCATTATTCCCTAACTATAAATACCCCATGCTGACCAATACTCAACTCAGTACATCACCCCCTGTCAACAACGCATCGAATACATTCGTAGACGTCTACGCTTCGTAGGCGCCTACGTAGTTGCTACGACATAACCCCTTGCCGCGTAGCATAGTTTATTTTTGTTTCGGCCCTCTACGTCTGCGTTAGGTTATACTTTGACTGTGCTGGGGGAGGGGGGGGGGGGTTGATCCGGTGTTCAGTGTAGCTTAGAGTGTTTTAGAGGATTTTTTTTTAGGAGGTATGTCCATGAGTTTAATGTTTGGTTATTATGACTGTCTATCCGATAATCAATAAGAAATATTACTTTAAATGGCATTACGCGATTTATAGAAATATTAAATTAAAATAAGGATCGAATTAAAATTATTTGCAGTTGTTAATGTTTATTACCGACTTCGCTCTGTCTGTATCTCAAATCTCTCGGTGTGAAGAAGTGCCGGGTTTTTTAAGGAAAAACAACTGGAGTTGGGACTTCATTTTGTATTACTGGTTGAGCTGCAATTTCCCATGTTGACTGCTTTTTGTAGAAGTATTTAGGAAAGAATCTACGACCGCTACACTCTGGGCAGACTTACATATCTACTTAATAATAATATTAAATTCATTCATTCACTCAGCGCACAGCCTAAATCACTAAGGCTAAAAGTATTAAATTTTACACGTAAGAGTCCTTTTCAAACGAACGTGAGCACTAAAGAAAGAATTTTGAACATTCATCCCCCTATAGGCGTGAAATAGGGGATGAAAGTTTGTATGGAAGTTCTACATTTTTACCATTGGAAAATCCCATCGCCCGTACACGACTTTTATTTCATACTAGTTGTTGCCCCCGGCTTCGCCCACGTGGATGTCAACCCTTCTCTATTTGATTGTGTTCACAATTTCATGGGTTTCAATTTGTTTGCGCGGAACCCTAATTGTTTTTCTAAAACAAAAGTAAGCCTAAGTTATCTGCCAGTAAAGGTCCCGTCAAAATCGGTCCAGCCGTTTCAGGGATTAGCCGGAACAAACAGACAGACAGACCGACAACAATTAAAAAAAATAGTTTATTTTTGTCCTAAGTACCATAATTATATACTTTCATGAGCTTTTAGTAAAAAGCTGTTATTTTGATATTACAAACAGACACTCCAATTTTTTATTTGTATAGAATAGATGTATAGATAATTTTACTAATAAAATTACTTATCTTTCGTGATGATACGAGGGAAGAGAAGAAGGAGGAAGCCAGTCACCTCCTCTCACCGGTACACTTCACGCCAGCGTTGCTTCTGAACAAGCAAGCCATGGCGTACTGTAAAAAGTGATTGTATGTTTCTTTATAATGACAGTAAGGGGTCCCCAAAACGATCAATTGCAATTGATCAATTGTCATCAATTTCTATTGTAGTACTATTGTCAATCGCTTCAATTGCATTTTGGTAGACGATCAATGTGTATCAATCACGTAAAAATTGACAATTGCAATTGATCGTTTCGAAGACACTTTACGCATCACTGTTCATGGGGAGAGAGCAGTGGCGAACGCACCATATAACACGATTCCTACCGGCTTACCTTCAGAGGTTCGCATCAGCAACTGCACCGCTATTGCAAAATGGCACAGTCAATAGTGTCTAATTGCCAATAAATTTAAAACCCGCTTTGCTTCAGCTTCTCTCTTACGAAAATTGACACCTCGCCACTGGGAGAGAGAGCAAGTCATCATCATCATCACCACGCCAACCACCAGCCTTGTTCCATCCACTCTTGAGTATAAGTGAGCAATGTAGAGCTAGGAATTAGCTAATATTAGGGGTTAAACATGACCCATTAATATTATATAATTTCGAAGGTTGTGAAGATATTTGTTGCTCAATCACACATAAACAGCTGAGCAGATTTAAATGAAACTTGACACACAGATACACCATATCCTGACTTAAAATAAATAATGCTTTTTATTCTCGTGAATGCAGTAAATCTCTAAGGATGCGAAATGAAACCGCGGACAAGTAGGTTATTAAAACTTGACTAGAACACGTATAGTTGATTCAAATAGTATTTAAACCAGCATATAAAATATTCCAGAGTGATATGATGTTATCATAAATAAATTAAATTAAACAGATTTTTGAACACTCAGTAAAAGAAATATTAATAGTTTATTATTATAAAGACGAAGATGTTATAAATGTTTAGTCTACTACAAGCCCTCACTAAACACAGTGTTGATGATTCATTCAATTATCCGATATTGTGATTTAAATCCGACGTGGAACCAAACCATTTATCTTTAATTAGGTATTAATTAAATACTGTTTGTGGGATTTGAGTGGTGTAATGTAAGTTAGGACAGGCTTATGTCCGGCATGCCGTGGATATAGGGAATGTTGATGACGGTATTTGGAATTTAGAGTTCATGCACGTTTCTACTTTAGAGAGGAATTTTTCGGTGACATGCTTTAATATGTCAATATTGTTTATTGTATTAATTAATAAGGTACAAGTTGTAATTTATAATCTCTTAAATTATGAGATAATTATTTTTAGGGATTGATTTTATTAAGCTTTTTGTCTCTGGAGTCTTGAAATGGGTAGATACTGTGTTAGCAATAAGATAATATTTTACTTGTGCTAATAGTCACCAATTAATTTGACAAATATGATAATTTATTTTGCAGTGCTATTATTTGCAGTGGGTTTATAAGGAAACTGCATTTGATGATTATAAAATTGTTATCTCAACACAGCAACTTTGCTATGAAACAGAGGTTTGCTGTCACAGTACTTTCTGTAGCAAAGATGGCTAGAAAGAGAGCAGACTTTTTCCTCCTTAGTTGTACTAAATTACAGTTTGATTTAGTATATCTTACGAAGAATATTATTCAATCTATCAATTAACAAATGCAATAAATAAACAATTCGGATAAAGTTAAAATATCTAATAATGTTTAAAAACCTTCCTAATTAGATCATATTCATTTGTGAAACGGATCATTGCCTTATAAAAAATGCTGGCTACATCTAAAAAAATATGCTTCAATGAATATTGTTTACCAGCTTACTAGACACTTGCTTAATTTTTGGTCTTGTGAATGAATGAATTTATTTTTACCGTCGATTGAGATGGCTTAAATACTCTTTCCGTGAAACCTTACATTCACTCCCTAATTAACTTACTCCGTTTGAACTTCGCGTACTGCGGCAAGACAGAGCACAATAAGTCAAAAAAAAGGTTGAAGACATCGAAATAGTTCAGAATAAAAAGTGCGTCGGCCGCCTCAGCCATCGATTTGAAGATGACCCAAAAAATATTTGTTCATTGCAACAAAAACCCACAAATAAACCACGTAATGGTAAAACAAACATGCCGTGACTGTGGCCCATAGAATTGTCGTCGCAAATCATCTGATACCGGGTAACCCGGAAAAAAGGCAAAAACAGTACAGTTTCTACTAATAAAAAGTTCTAATAAACATGCAACTAAGCACTGGCTTCCGGGCAAATAAAACATAAAAATATATCCTATTTTCATAGGGCGAGGGTGTGGGGGTGTGGGGGTGTGGGGGGTGCCCACCCCTGGCTGCGCAAAAACCCAAAAACATCGAAATGAAAATGAGTATAACGGGGAGGGAGGCGCGCCTATGTGTTAGTAATTCATTTTTAACATTACACTTGTGTGTGTTTTAAAGTACAGTCGGATGAAGAATTGTTGTCTGATCCCGTAATGAGCTGATGCTGGGTAGAGATGAAAACATGTTCATTTATTATAATTTTGTTGATTAGGCTTCGGATGTGATGAATTTAGGCAGTGCTGATGTTTTTGGTATTAGGTTTTCGATCATTACTAAACTAATTGTGTCCCATATTTTAGTTTCCTTTTTCATAACCACCCTTGCAAAGCTTGCTCTAGATTTAGATATATTATAATTCTTGATCAATGTACATATTTTGAACACATAAATCGAGAAAAGCTTAAACTTTTTACCCATTCTTGGAGGACTTACTTAGACGTTTTCTTTGCCCTTACGCCAGAGCTGTTTCCAAAGATAAATATAGCTAGTTAGTAACCCAAAACAAATCTTAGGCCCCGAAACGATCAATTGCCATCGATTTTTATTGTAGTAATAGTGACATTCGCCTTCAATAGCACTTGGTAGACGATCAATTTGCGCATCAATGTGTATCAATCACGTAAAAATTAACAATTACAATTGATCGTTTCGGGGACCCTGTAGATTGAAACAGACACATCGCGACTACCCTCCAGGAATTGGAAATTAAATATTCAAATTCAAGCCTATCTTAATCTATCAGGAAGTAAAAAAAATAGTTTCTGGTAGGTCCCAAAGGAGATCCTTTCTTAAACGTAGGAACTGCTTTTGAGATTTGAAAAGAGGGTAGGCAAAAGACTTGCTTACTGCTACGAAATGAAAACTTCTTTTTTTCCTTCTCTAGCCTTGTTTAGTGTATATATCTTTAGTTTTTAGAGGTTCATGGTGAGAAATAAGACTTTTTTAAAACGATACTTGAATAATTTGAGGATTTTTTTTTTTTTTTTTGGTTACCGAGTTTGTTTTTTATCCTACTCTTTTTTGTCCTTTTCTATCGCGAGAGTTAGCGAAAGTTTATTATAACTGCCACAAACTGCTAGTTTCTACTCTGTTCTTTACTTAACTGAATAGAGATGTTTTCGACCGGGTCTAACATGGAGATTTCATATGGGCGGTCGGTTTGCCACCTGTTAGATTAGGCACGCCAATGCGGCGCGTGTGATATATTCATATTCTAGTAACAAATATGTACACGTAAATAATTATAGTTACTTCAACCGTTTATATCTAACGTGTTAAATCAGTGAAGTAGATAACTATGTAATTAAGATATTATGACAGTTTAGTTTTACTTTTCAATTGATTAATTAAAATTGAAATAATCATAGATCATAATGGAAAAGTAGCATAAAAATTGATGATGTAATTTTTAATTTTCTAATCAGCGCGTTGGGGCTGACTGTACACCCGCGAGTTCGCATTGTGCTCCCCTACACACATCTACACTAGCATCAACATAAAACGCAATTTTGTATTAGATTTAATTTGAGGGGCGCGTGTGTGCGTACGTGCGTGTGTGTGTGTGTGTGTGTGTGTGCGGAAGTGCTTGCTTCCTACGCACAAATTGATTACGATCGTCGTCGAAAAGAGGAATTTGCATACACGTGAAACCTCTTTTTTTCTCTTTCCGTTTGAAAAAAAATCAATCCATCTCGCGCTACGTCGCATTAATTTGCCGCGCATTTATTTATTTCTTTTCGGATGCTGGATTAGTATTGCCAGCTTTCAGTTTTCTGGATCTTTTTTTAGTTCGCTGCTCTACTACGTCTGTTCGCTTGAACTTGGCACGTCTTGGCGTGCGCGGAGGAAGTGCATGCGTGATAGTTGAGGAGCATAGTGCGGTGCAGGGAGCGGCGAGGTGCAGTCGCGGCCGCCGCCCGCCGCGGCGCCGCGCCGAATGAGCGCCCGATTTAAAAACTATACGGACGAACCCGCGCAGCGAAGCCCCGTAATACCACCCCCCGCGTAATGATTTTTTGGCGATGAATTTATATTCGCGCGCGAGCGGTGCCACTTTTTCGACCCCCCACGAACCCCCTACCCCCGCTCATTAACGCAACCCAGATATGCAATTCTGATCTTTGACGAGGAGGCTGTAGTGTCGGCGGGCGCCTCGCCGGGAGAGGTGCCCCGTTTTGTTTTTTCCCGCCCGGCTTCATTATTGATGGCATCGGGACGGTAATGCGGAAGCATGTGTGAACGTTTCATTACAAAAGGTGGACGCGGCTCGTGTTAATATTGCAGACCGGCCGGACCCGACCGGACGGGTGGACGCCTCGGGAAAAAAAACTTTTACTCACAAAAAAAAAGGATAGAAATTAACAGCCGCAATTAATTTTTTGGAATTACGGGTTCGGTCTTAAGAAAAAAAAAATATTTTGGAAGTTCTTGCAGGCGCGCGGCGCGGAACTATCGGACGCGTGTCGGGGAAAGTTTTCAGTCGAACTTGGAGCGAAGTTCTCACGTGCGTGTGTGGACATCGGACCGGTCGCCTGACGGATTGGCCGGCCGGTCGACGCTTGACGATCGTAAACCGAGTTTCGCACAAACTCGCCGAATTCTATCCCAATTTTACTATTTGAATAGTTTTTATTTGTGCATATTTTGTCAACACTCGGGTTAAGTTTGTTTGTTTGTCTGTCGTATTCTGTTACCGGACTTTGCTTCTCATATAGTGACTTTGTTGAACTTTGTTGATTGTTTTTGTTGAGTTACATTTTTGTGCGTTCGACGGCTGCCGATAGAAAAGGTAAGTCACTTAACCGTTCAACTGCATTATGAACTGCTAGAAGAACTGCATTATGAACTGCTAGAAGAACAAAAATCCGTGAATGTTCTCACGTTCCCTCAACATTTAAAAATCCGGAAGTAAAATTAAAAATTCACAAACTTTAGAACTATTTTTCTTTTGACAGAATTGTTTAAAAAATTATTAAGTTGGAAGATTTGCATATTAAAAAATAAGAATGGTCAATAGATACTCTGATTTTAATATGTTCACAATTAGCTTAACCCTCTGAATGCGGTGTTATTATTATGTTAATGTTAAGTCCGTGGATGAAGGGGATAGCTGACTTGCAAGCGACGCCGGACCTCGAGTTAGACAAATCTTGCATAAATAATTAGGATCGGTAAAGAATTGCATCCTCCGTCGACCTTACTATTGTTATTTTGTAACGAGTCTTGAACCCGCGGATTTTAATGTAGCGAAACGGATTTTTGTACTTTTTGAAGTGTAAATTATTTTTTGTCGTGTTAATTTTATTTTAGTTTCTATTTAGACTTTTTAGTTATTAATTATTTTATTTGTACGTTTGTTTATAGTTTTTTTTTATGGCAGTAACTCAACGTTTGCACTTAATAACTTTATTAATGTGGCTAAACATTATTTGTGTAACGTTACGTGAAATTAATACCAAAACAATACATTTTAACATAATTTTAAAACTTCTAACACATTTAACAAATTTTCTCTTTGCTAAAAAAACATTAATTAAATAATTTTTGTTAATTAAAAAAATGTCTTACAATAATTACGTCTAGCCCGATTACGGCTAGCAATATATTGACCTAGAACTTCCCGAACCAAACTAGAACTATCACGAACATTATCTTATCTCTAAAACAAATTATCTAAGTGTGTCGCCAAAAACTATTGGTCTAGCACAATTTTTGCATATGGCCGACATTTTTTTTAATTCTTAAATTAAATTATGAGTTATATTTATTTTTATCTTTTTAATGTATCTAGGAACCTTGGCAATTCTGCTTATCTAGCCTGTTTATGAAGAATGAAGATGTTACGTGGGTGTCAGTAACAGCTCTACGCTTAAAAAGTTTACAGATTGTATGAAATCGCAGCTTTGATTTCTGGTCATCACACGGAAAGGGAGGTACAATAAATAATTATTGAATAGCTTCTGTTGGCTATTTCAATAAAATAAGAAAGAACTAAGTATATTAAATCTAATAAGGTAATGATAGATCCTACACGTTTTGTTTATAATCAATTGTTAAACAATGAGGAAATTATATTTAATTAGGTCTGTAATTACTACAACTATCAAGACTCTAAAACCTGTAATTTTTCAAACTGCAGAAACAAACCACTACACACTACATTACAGTTTAAAGTAGACACAAGTAATACAAAGATCACTATACAAAAGTAATGTTTAAAACAATAAAAAATAAAAACATCCTAATCATTATAATGCCAATTAAAAACAAATAAATTAAAAACTGGATTCTTAAATCTCTCTCATTTCCTAGAAATTCCATTGACTCAAACACGGATTTCTCAACCCTTTATAATAACTGCCAAAATAATTCCTCACTAACGGTAAGTCTAATAATTAAAAAAGCTGCAAACTCAAGCCGTTGGCGATGGTCATCCGTCTAAGCAGACCCTCTCCTTGTTCCCACATTCTGTTGCAAGATGAGCTCTGAAGCAACTTCGAGCTAGCTGCAACCGTGCAAAACACCCCTTTTCGATCGCGACACCATTGTCCATACAGAAAGGCACATAGATTAGGTGGAGCAGGTTTTAAAAACGTCTTCACTATTGTTGGATGGTGAAATAGTAATTAATTTGCAGGTTTGTTGTTAGGCCAGCTATTACAATTGGGAAAAAAAGGAGAAAAAAAATATGTGTGTTGCAAAATCAGACGTCGAAATTTTAAATCTACGAAATAAGACAACAAAATGTAACTCCTTATTTTAATTTAGGTATTTTTAGGCACAGGACATCGCCCGCACATTTTCTAAGGAAGACTTTCCCTAAGTTTAAGATGTGTCCATTTTCAGGTGATCGCTACAGGAGCAGTATTATGAAAAAGGAACCATTTGGGATTTATCATGACTCTCTTATCCTTTAAAGCGTTTTTTCTATGTATTTGTTAGAAAATTATACTATTAGACTTTAATTTAATACGACGAATTTAACTAACTTAAAGATAGAAGAAAAAAATTCAATAATTAATCAACATTAATTAGGCAAAAATAACGGTTTAAAATATCTCTAACGCGCAAATGCAATTAATAAACATTGACTATAAAAAAATGGCGCATCATCTCATTTCTTAGATAACGCGGCGATACATTTATCTAAGTTACCTACGCTCAGTACTCGACCAATAATCTATTCAGACAGTCCATCGATTTAGTCTACCTAGGCATTCGTACACAAAATGCCAGACTAGGAAAAAAGTAAAAAAAAGCGGTGACAGACTCATTCCGTCCGCCGTCTCCTTTCTAATCGCGCCCCCACACGCACGCGCGGCTTTTTAATTGCATCCCCCACCCCCCACCCCGGAAAAAAGGGCGAAGCACACGATGGATTAGCATACAACCTCAGCGAGAGAACGCGGAGCGCACCCCTTCAGTTTTTGCGTGTCGGGTCCCGCCATATTTTCGCGGTTGTATTTTTTTCGGGGGGGCGCGGGGAGCATGGAAGTTGCGTGCGCGCCGCGCCAGTCGGCTGGCTGCCGGCGAACAAGCGATGTGCATAACCCCGTCCGCAGCCCATAACAACATACTGCACTCTCGGGACATGATCGGACTAAACTAAACATATTATTTTTTATTTACACGTAATAAACTGTGACCAAAGTGTTGTGCTGTGAGGATTTGTATCAATAATTTAATATTAAAACGGGTAAGTTTTTCTAGAATGCCTAGTTATCAATGTGACGTTAGGACTAGCAAAATTTGGCGATAGCTGGGAGCAAGGTCGCGGCATAGAGATAAATTTATTTGAACAAAAAATGTGTTAGACTCATACGGATAACCTCATTTCGGAACAACGCGCGCTCTTGTATTAAAATATGTTTCATTTTGCATATTTTTAAATTATCGTTTTCTTAATACACTCTTTTATCTTATAAATTACGCCGTCAATTACTAAGAAGTTAAATTCTTTCGGCAACTTTTGAAAACTATTTAAAGATACAAAATACTTTCGTTGTAGTCACGCGAATTTTAAGCGAATGAAGAGTTTTAAGTTTTATTTGAATTAAGTCGAAAGCAATATTGTCTTTTTTTTTAAATAAAGATGACTGATTAAAATATGATAATTTGAAAATGACGTACAGCTAAGTAATCGCTTAATTAGATTAGACCCGATACTGTTATATTTATAATGTTGGTGATAGACGAATTATAGTCGCACCCATTTTTATCACAACATTAGCATTCATTTCTTTAATTCTAACTTACATAACCTAACATAGAAAGAAATAAAGTCCCTACATGCTACTTTGAAGACCCCTAAGTTATTTTATAAATACACTAAAACATACTAAATCACTTAATTACCTAAAAATATTTGAAACTATTAGAACTTAGATAGAACTTAGATTTATTAGACTTATTTAGAACTTAGAAGTTTCTATGTCTCTCAACTTAAAATCTATTTTTTTTTTTTCATAAATCTTAAACACAATCTAAAAGCATATTTATTACACATTCAACTAACGCTCTAAATAAGAGCTTCCAACTTCATACTAATTTTTTACAAAATTTTAGTAACAAAACAAAATAAAAATAAAACAAGAATTAATTAAAAGTAGATAAAGGAGTATGTAAGGATCGTAGCAGGTGGCGTTCTGTAGTTTCTGCCTACCCCCCCTGGGGAGAAGACAAGAGTTTATGTGTTTAGTGACTCTAAACTGACAAAAAGAACATTCTAAACCTAACTAATGTCATCTACTTTCATAAAGGTTATATGAAGTGCATTTTTTCCTTTATCAATTACAAATTGCAACTGCTATGTGTATTTACCTATAAACAGTGCATTCAACTTAAGTGCATTTAAAAATAGTTCTAATACAAACTAACCCGATACTGCGTTAGTCATTTGACAATTGTTAATAATTATTATTGCTTCACGACTTTAAGTGTTGTAGTCTGGATTTGGATTATTAGTAGACCTCCCTCCTAGTAGGTAAATGGGACTTATAATTTTATAGGCATGATTTTATGTCATGGCTTAAGTTAAAACTTAGATTTAAATGACATTTTTATATTACTTTGTAGTTTTACCACTGGACTTAGCTAAGTGTCTATTACCTAATTCTGAATTGTCTCACTAAGACACGAAATCTTTTGAAACATTTCTTCAAGTACAGTTTCAGCTCATTTTATTGCCCGTTAGTTTTCATAAAAGCATTATACTGTATTTAATCCCTACTGTAAGCAAAGACGTTACTTATTTATATTCAAATTCCTTCTTAAAAAGGATATAGTTTGAGTAAAGTTAAAATAAATAGTGACTCGGATCGTCAAACGCGACGGACCGTTTGAGCCACGTGACAACAGCTGTCAACGCTTTCCCGCTAAACACAGGGATATGAATTAAAATCTAGCTTTCAAAGTGGTACTGAGTTTTCTAGTTTCTCGTTATGGAATGAAAGATAAATAACATAAGTAATATATTGGAGGTTAGAATGAATTTTGCCAAATTATAAAGCTTTATAGTTTTTAGATCTAAAATTATATCGTTTTACTTAAACTAGGTTTCATTTCCGCAAGACTAGCCTTTGTAGTATTTAAAAGCGTAATACAGTTAGATTATTTTAATATAATACAATAATGCGTAGACAATTATCTACTTTTTTTACAAAATAAATAAAACGTTGAAAACAATTTTACGTAAGTTCTTAAGTCATGGCCGTTGCTGAGAATAGAACCAGATTATGTTAAACAACTAATGTTCATAATCTGCAACGCAATTGTCTTTAAAATATTCAACAGGCACTAAGACTTGAATTTTTAACACCTTTCTACGAATAATGCAGCTTTACAGGGCAAAAAGGCGTAATAATTATTATTGCTAACCAAATTACCTATTTAGGAAGTATCTCGATAATAATTACTCACAATATTAGTAATAGTTCATTTATTTGTCAGAATATTGTTACATGAACTTGTTTCAACTTCTGTAAATAAAAACACCAACTATGAATATGCAGTAACATTATGTTATTATAAATTGGTGTTAAACAATAATTAAACTTAATTGTAACTTAACTAATACATTCAATTGACGAAGTAATATTGAAATAGAAACCTAACGGGGTTAAAACTCCACAGATACGTATTCTGGAATAGGTAAGTTATTCAATTCTCTTTCCCATAAATTATTGTTAGACTAGCTTTTCCCCCCGCTTCGTCCCCGTAAAATGTCTTATTTAACATAAAATATATCATGTAACACTCGCTGCAGCTTCCCTTTAGAGAAAGAATTTTCGGAATCAGCTCAGTAGTTCCGATGATTACATTTTACCACGTAATTAGTATAGGACAGATTGGCAATTTTTAAATAACTAAAATATCAGCAAAATTAACCCGTTAGCGCCCATAACTAAAAATAGGCTTTCCGATGAACGCGTCAACAACATGCCCACCATGTCTATATCTCCTTATTTTGCTACAAAATATTGACATATTAAGTGACCTATTTGCCAAATCGATCGAATTCATAATTTTACACGTGTGCCTGCGCTAGATAGATAAAAATTTAGAATTATTCGCGAACATGCTACGATTACCGATGAACTTCAAGACGTTACGATAATGATTCAAATAAACATACATACGTAATCATTACCCGTCCTTTGCCGCCGTAGTCGGGTAAAATTACAATAGCAATATCTACAACATTACTATTCTACTAATATTATAAATGCGAAAGTGTGTTAGTGTGTTTGTCATTCTTTCACGCAACGACGGAGCAACGAATAGACGCGTGATATGATATTTTTCATAGAGATAGGCTACTTTAAAAAAGTTAGTTATTAATTTTAATTAAATAAACAAAAAAACATGTTATTAATATTAAGGCAATTTAATTTTGATAAATAACCAATTAATATCGGATAAATATCGGTACTAATAATAATTAACCTGAAAATGCATGTGTGTAATGTACATTTAGATAACATTTTGTCTAAAATTAGATACAATTAAAATTATGATAAATAATTGAATCTACAAATTATTTCCTTATTGGTAGCTACAATGTACCTTAGATCTCCAAAAAAGAGGTAATATTTTGTAAATAAATACATATCTAACTAAATAGAATTAATTTCTTATTCCGGCAATAAAAAGCTTCATACATCTTTATAATGGAGCTAAATCTTTTTTTAACACCAAAAATTTTGTAACATTCGCAGTGAATTTGCTTTAAAGCCAAAAAGAAAAACCATTGATAAGAATAACTGTTCATTATAATATACGAAACCTAAGGATTCACATTTCTTTAAAATCTTTCTTTAAAAGCAGGAAAGTAAAAGATACCCGATAGTAAAGATCGAATAAATTATCTGTTCGTACTCAAGTTACGTTTAAGTCTTTGTATTGAAAGAAAAGCCTTAAAAATACTATTTTCTTTGGAAGAAATATGAAATCTTGACTGAATTTAGTTCAGAAACAAAATATTATGCTGACTGCCACGCAAATAAAGTTAAAAAGATTAAGTGATAAATAATTCTCATTATTAATTAATAAATCCCATAAAATCTGTATCTACAATTTCACAAACGACTTATTAAAATATAAAAGATAGTTTCAGTAAAATAATATAACGTTATTGAGATCAGTGCTGCAAGACAGACTATCAAACCGAAAAATAAATTGATCCTAATTATCTTTTTAAAAAACGAAAAGAAAGTTTTTTTTTAAATACACGGTTGATGTTTTGCGCTAAAAACACGCCTATTTTAAAACAAACATAACATCACGCCTTGTTCCCCGAAGGGCAGGGGGCACGCCTATTTTCTTTTTCGTTTTGACATAAAATTACTAACCTATTTATAATAATTACACAACTATTACTATTTACACGAGGTACTAAAATAAATGACAAATATTTGTTTGTATATTCAGTTAGAGTCATTTAATTTAATTTACAAAAACACAAACAAAAGGCACTCAATTAAATTAAGTTCAAGACTACCTCTTGTACTTCTACCTAAAACAGTAATCGATAAAAATTTCCAAAGAAACCAAAATAGCTAAAAGACAAAAAGAAGAAAAAGCAATTTCTCCAATTATTGTCAATCCTGTGCCGTTAGTACGCAGGACACAGATTCAAGTACAAGTGTAGGAAACAGTACACATTTGTAGCCTTGTCCTTCGGGAGGTCAATAACGCGGGCTAGATAATAGTCTAGCGAGACAACACTAGAAGGGTTAGTCACACTGTAAACAAGGATAGTTTTAGCACAAATTGCGCAGTTTTAATTAGCGGCTTATTAAAATTGTAATTATATTATTATTAGTTCAAAGTTGTTTGTTTTGCCATTTTTGGGTTACATATTGCGTCTTTTATTTCTATTATTGTCATTTTACTAGTTTTTGTTCTAGTTCATTTATTTTGCTACCAGCATTTAGTGACTTAGATCGTGTAAACACTTAACTAAGTTTACTCGTCCAGTGCTACTATTAAAAAAAATACAGACTCTACTAAAAGCAAGAGATGTGTTTATGCGAGTGTTTAGTACAAGTAGACCTACTTCATTAAACTTATTCAAAATAGCTTTCTACAGACAATAGCCGTCGGGCTATTATACGTCAGCGCTATAAAATCAAGTACGACCGTTTACTTGTTGACAATGACTTGTCACTATTTGTAGAAGTGACTCCCAATCATTCCCGATCGAAAATCAATAATAA
This sequence comes from Fissipunctia ypsillon, assembly GCA_947568875.1. Taxonomy (NCBI): domain Eukaryota; kingdom Metazoa; phylum Arthropoda; class Insecta; order Lepidoptera; family Noctuidae; genus Fissipunctia; species Fissipunctia ypsillon. The sequence goes on along the minus strand of OX387657.1, from coordinate 1,659,380 downwards.
TTGCAAGCGTTAAGGGGCGAGATGTCCTTTATTTAACATGGAATGCAACATTCAAGTGGTATTTCACAATTCTAAACTTCAGTAGGTAAATAAAACTTGCATCAAGTTGACTTACTGTCAATGTTTGCATGATGCAAGTCGATTTTGGACGTCAATGTGTTCATTCAAATTAAAAGTCACAAAAATTAGAAGCGGGGGTGAAAATATTAAAGAATAAAACTTTTTCTATAGAGAAAAAATTATAAATGCGAATTGAAATGCTGTGAACGGGATTTCTAGCATTTATATGAGTTTAGGAACTTTGATGTTTTCTAGCTAACTGCGAGACGTAATGTCAGAATTTTTACAATTAAGTGAGTAGGTAGGTACTGTTTAGAGTCTGGAGTTTTATGTTAACTATTCCCGCCTAATAACCCGTCTGGCTAGTTTATTTACAGTTAAAAATTAGGTACGGACTTATTGCTATGTAATGTATATACTTATTGCTATGTAATGTATATACAGGTAATCAATACGTATGTTTTTAGTATTACACATAGGTACGCTAGTATTAAGGATATTAGCCTCATAAAATACTAAATTAGTTCTTCAAAGTGTTAATCACACCAAACATGCATTCCGTCTAGTTTGGAAAAACAAGGATAGGTCTAGAAAAATACTAAAAATAGAAATAATCAAATATACGGGCTTGGCATTTTAGCATTAGTAATTGTCATTTGAAAATACCTAAGCTATGGTGACACTCTAATAGTACCAAAAATACAAGTAAATATGTATATTAATTTTACTGAAAATTTATGGTGGTGAAAATATAACATACCTGGCATAATGTTAATGTAAATGAAGATATACCTATTCTTATTCTGTTCACAAAGGCAACTGGGTTGTGGCGGTCAGATAGGCAGTCGTTCCTTGTAAATACTGATATCCAGCTGCATACAGTCAGACTGGGAGCCGACCCGACAGTTGGGGAAAGGCTGGTAGATGGTGATGATGATTCTGGTTACAAAGGTCAACCTGATTAAGGAACAGGACTAAAGGAGTGAAATTTAGGTACTTTTTCTGACATTCTTGGTACCTACTAACTTTTTAAACTGCATAACTTAATTCAAAGGTCTTTTTCCGTATTCTTCCTTACTTCTCTATGAATATTTTATCATACAAGATGTATCAGAGACGTGTGGTCAAATTTAAGGGTGTGGTACAGACCATCAAACTGAACAACTTTCTCCATGTAAGAATGCAGATGTTCTCTTCGGAAAATTTAATTATGATTTAAAAGTGATAGCTAATAAAAATGCCACAGTATCCTATGATTTTCGTCTCAGTGCGATAATATTTACATTGGCCCGACGTTAGTTCTGCCGACGTTTGTCAGAAACCCGAGCTTAGTTTATTGTAGCCGATATCAACATAACTACTATTGGTTTTATTATAATTCCTATAATTTTCTTCGCTGTTTTAAGTGAAAGTGGAGGGAAAAAGAAGAGACGGCATAATAATATAATGAAGTGAAAGTGGAGGGAAAAAGAAGAGACGGCATAATAATATAATGAAGTGAAAGTGGAGGGAAAAAGAAGAGACGGCATAATAATATAATGAAGTGAAAGTGGAGGGAAAAAGAAGAGACGGCATAATAATATAATGAAGCGAAAGTGGAGGGAAAAAGAAGAGACGGCATAATAATATAATGAAGTGAAAGTGGAGGGAAAAAGAAGAGACGGCATAATAATATAATGAAGTGAAAGTGGAGGGAAAAAGAAGAGACGGCATAATAATATAATGAAGTGAAAGTGGAGGGAAAAAGAAGAGACGGCATAATAATATAATGAAGTGAAAGTGGAGGGAAAAAGAAGAGACGGCATAATAATATAATGAAGTGAAAGTGGAGGGAAAAAGAAGAGACGGCATAATAATATAATGAAGTGAAAGTGGAGGGAAAAAGAAGAGACGGCATAATAATATAATGAAGTGAAAGTGGAGGGAAAAAGAAGAGACGGCATAATAATATAATGAAGCGAAAGTGGAGGGAAAAAGAAGAGACGGCATAATAATATAATGAAGTGAAAGTGGAGGGAAAAAGAAGAGACGGCATAATAATATAATGAAGTGAAAGTGGAGGGAAAAAGAAGAGACGGCATAATAATATAATGAAGTGAAAGTGGAGGGAAAAAGAAGAGACGGCATAATAATATAATGAAGTGAAAGTGGAGGGAAAAAGAAGAGACGGCATAATAATATAATGAAGTGAAAGTGGAGGAAAAAGAAGAGACGGCATAATAATATAATGAAGTGAAAGTGGAGGGAAAAAGAAGAGACGGCATAATAATATAATGAAGCGAAAGTGGAGGGAAAAAGAAGAGACGGCATAATAATATAATGAAGTGAAAGTGGAGGGAAAAAGAAGAGACGGCATAATAATATAATGAAGTGAAAGTGGAGGGAAAAAGAAGAGACGGCATAATAATATAATGATTGATTTTTTCAAAATGTTGTTTCACAAATAAGTAACTTACCTACTTACTTTTCTTTACTGAAATTCACGAAAATGTAGAACCAAGATCTGACAGTTGTAATAAATCCCATTGGTGGTTGCTGAGTCGTAGATCTACGCTGATTTTTCTTAGGAACTAGCCCTACTGTAGGCAATTAGTTTATCAGCCTCATCTATTAATTTTATAGTTAACTAGATAATGGCTTTATAAAGGCATACACACAAATATATATGAATACAACAACAGAAAACAAACATTAATTAGAATGACTTATATGTGTGCAAGAACACATGGCTTCAAAAAAAAAAAATAACCATCTTGATAATAACCAGAAAATCAGTTACCTAACATCAATTTTCTAAAAATCCTAATGTTTTAAAATTTTCACTGTATTGGAAAATCCGGAAAACAAGACATTTCTGAGTACTACTCTTCTACTAATAAAAGAAAGTTATTTTTCATTAGCACTTAAAAAAAACAAAAAGCAAGCACGTTTCTAACCCCCCACAGCCGTCAGACGTCCCACTACGCCAGTTAGTTCGTCTAGATTGAAGCCACAGGTAGCCGCGATATAAATCGTGCCTAACTACGTACTGACAGGTTACCCGCCGTTCAAGGGTTAATATTTGCGTCACGCGTCACCGACGCGGGGACGCTGGAGGGTTAGCCTTGTCACCTACCCGCTTCAGTGACTATGAATTGTTAGTTACCTTTTAGGCAGAGTTTGTTGTTTATTTATACTTTTATAGGTACACTATGGTCCACACAACCACCAGGTTACACTCATCATTAGTAGATACTATAAGACATTATCTCCTTTTCTGGTTATTTGTTGATTTAAAGATTACCCTTGGAGTTTCTTGTCCGTTCTTCTCCATAGAGATCTATGTTTTGGTATGAGCTTCAACTATCTAACTGACCGACATTTCAGATGTGCCTGTAAATGGTTTAATTGTAATTTGAGTTTAAGTTTAACAGAAAGAAATAAACTAGTTACCTACCTATTTGCTAAACGTAGGTATCATTAAAAGTTAATAAGATGTTAAGTTGAAAAGTGTAATCGAAATTCTGTAACTCATCCCTTTCGTAATAGGAAAAAAGTGTAGTGCATACAACGTGTCCTGGAATTAACGCACAACCTCATATGGGATCATTGTACTCATCATTATGAACAACTTTTACTACGGTACCAAACCTGAAATTGCGAAAAAAATCAGCTGTTCATTTATGTTCGCATATCTCGTCAAAATGTAGGGAACAGCAGATTTTTTTTGCGATTTCAGGTCTGGTACCATAGTAAAAGTTGTTCATAATGATGTGTAGAATGACCCCTTAAGCAGATGTACGTTAATTCCGGAACATGTTGTGTATGACATCAATCTCTTTGCCAACTACTGCGGTACACGGATGCTAATAATACGAAACTAATATATCTAATTAGTCTGTCTAACTAATATCGGCCAAGAAAGGCAGATAGCTATTTTAGTATTGACCGCTATTGTATCTGTCCCCATCATCATCATCATTCTAACCAAAAGACGTCCACCGCTATACCCAAATACAACAGTAAATTCAAAAACAAAATACTTTATTTCACATAAGCCTACATGGGCACTTATGAAACGTCACAAGCTAGGTGCACGGTTCCAATTGGTCGCTTCCTATAGAGAAGTGCCGGCAAGAAAATGCTAAATATATAAAAAGAAATATAATAAAAATTTAAACAATAGCTTTTTCTAAAACCGACCCATCAAAATCCAAGCCTCGACTACCGACGCTTAATCTAGCGTCCAGCACAATCTAGCGCGTGTATTACATAAAGGAAACAGTTGACTGCTATATTTTTTTTATCTTTTTGTGAGCATTGAACCTAGATAAGGCGAGCATACAGCTCTGCCTAGATAGGCTATGCTAACAAACTGTATTTTTTATATATTTTCGCATTAATAGATTTGTCGTGTATTAGGAAGGGGTAGGCAGAATGACAGGTCGAAAAATCTTAGCCAAACAAAACTTCGAAAAGGAAAAAGTCGTCCAAAGATTGATGAACAAAATAGTATTTTTGTTTTAAAAAAAAAGCGTTTTATTTAATCGGAAACCAATTAATTTTTTTTTTTGAAAAATTTATGCAGAGCTCTATTTTACCAACTTTGAAGAAAAGGGAGGTTCGTTTTTTTTCACGTCACGATAAGCAAAGAAAACATCGTATTTATTTCTTTGACTACCATATCATTGTAGTACAACTATCAGCCACTCTTGGTGCATTAGAAACCAGATTTTTATTTTTTATTTTAATAATATTTATCACTTATTTAGGTACAATTTAAAACCGGATTAATCAGAAAAAAAGAGCGATTTTCACCTGCTTTTAAAAGGAAAGAAAAAACAGGGAACGTTTGTTTTTCATCAAGGAAAAATGCTCCAGCATTACTCTTTCTTGCTTCAAAATAATCAAAATCAAGAAGACTTTACTGAAACTCCGACAGCGTTTTGGTCAGAAACTTTTATCTAAAGGGAAACCATCATCACCCGCCTAGCCTTTTCCAACTACATAACTGAACATCACGCCGATATTCCCCGAAGGGCTAGGCACAGGTGTACCTACAACCGACTACAACACCAACCACAACTCTGTAAACTAAACTCAACTTACTAAACTCATAATTGAAAACATTAGGATGTCAGCATTACAAGAAAAAATGCACGTGCAGCTTTTTAAAAAATAAAGATTATAGAGGGATTTAGTGTGAGTGACAGTGAGAGAGAAAGTTATATCTTTCTTCTCTCTCATGTAATGAAATGTGCCTAAATGTGACGTGAAAACATTAGGATGTCAGCATTACAAAAAAATGCGCGTGCAGCTTCTTAAAAAATAAAGAATAAAGAGAGATTTAGTGTGCGAGATAGAGAGAGAGAGAGAGAGTTATACGTATCTTCTCTCTCATGTAACGAAATGTGCCTAAACGTGACGCGTACTTGAAATTTGACTCCCAATTCTCGTCCAGTTATCGAATCGCTGCCTAAGAAGTTTCAGTTTAAAAATACAGCCTCAATGGCTTTTGCTATTAAAACCAACTGACTCGATCCGTATAAACAAATCTGCCAAACGACTCTTACTTCCTCTAGAAGACAACAAGGCATCTCTAGGTAACGCACAAATCTCCTAACTCTCAAATTCTTTTCTGAACACATTAAACCTAAATAAAACTACTTTAAAAGATACTCAAACAATGCTGTAGGTAATTACTTAGTATCAAGTTTTGTGAAATAATACATATTAGACCACCCCGCGCTGTCTCTTGTTACGGTAATTCTTAGATACCGTATTATTATCTATAAAACGGACAGACAGACCGGAATTATTTGTGTAAACAATTGTTTAGAACTAATTGTTAATAAAACACCGTTGTCTGTGATAAAATGCGTTTTTTGCATCTAAGTAAGTTGTTTATGGAGTCATGTTCCATACTGTTATCTTCAACTATAATTTCTTTTGAAACGTTCTAATACTCTTAACACTAGCAGTTAAAATAAATTCAAGATGGCTACTAAAAACAAAATTAGAAAGAAAAGAACACTTGACATCACAAAATTTTGTTTATTAAACAAAATAATTTGCGAAAACAACATCGAAGGCAGGTGTACAGTACATCTATATTTTGACATTTAACATCGAGTAATAGAGGGCGAGTTTATTTCCACTAACCAAGAATTTCCTAATCACATATAACACTGCCGACTCGGGAATCGAACCCAGGACCCCATAGGTAGTCGCGCTAGCAACCAATCGGCCTACGAGTAGGACAAATGTTATTTTAACCACACAGTAATACAAGTGTATGAAATCTGGAAACTATTAGAAATACTATTACCTAATAAATAATATTATAATCTGCATTTTTACTTCCCTAAAATGCATAATAAATAATAAAATATTTTATTAACTTTAACATAACATCAATCCTGTTTTCCTTAAGAGTTAAAGTTAACTTGGACTTAACTGCCTGATGACCAACGCGCAGTGAGGAGGGCTGGTGATCAAAACTAGCCCATTATTTGTATGAGAAGAAGCCATTACCGTACGGTAGGACATGCGACAGCGAAATAATCTTTTTAATTCTGTAAATAGGATATCTGAATCACTTTTACACGTCATGTTTAAACAAATTAAATAAGGTAGATGAAGTCGACATTCCCTGACTCAAAATCAAAAGTCATTAATTCAAACTAGGCTGAGAATCAGCACTTTTCGAACGACATAATTACATAAGAGTCCCCCAAAACGCCCGCCCTTCACTACTTCCTAGTACTTTAGCTGGAAGAAGAAGTGGCGCAACAAACTCCCAGCAGCACAGCTGTTATTAATTTATTTAGTTCATTTATGTACACTAGACTACCCCTGAGAAGAAATGGAAAAACAAACGCAGGGGAAAGGAGAAAGGTGTGATGGATAGTTTATAGTCAGACCAACTATCTATTAGTCTAAATATGATTTTGGGTTGTGAAGTATGATGATGTGGTAAATGAATGAGAGTGAACAGGCATCTTCTGGGTGCGCTCGTTCTAACATAGACCTGATTCCATCGCTTTCCATCAGGCGTGATCGAGGTCAAGAGGAGGCCCTTTCAACAATAAAAAAAATGACAGTCGCTCAATGTAGAATTCTGATATACAGCAACATATTACAGGAGCTAGTTACATATGTTATAATCAGTGATAGGAATAGGTAGTGCTAATTTGCCTAAACTTCGAGGAAGGAAGTAACATAGAGTGGATAATACCTCCTCTAAAATGCCGGAATAATTTTAATGACGTTTAAATCCCGGGATTTAAAAACCACGAATTTTTTATCGGAGTTTATTTGTAGTTACAAATTATTGATTTGAAAAATCATAATATTTTTTAGGGTTACACACACACAAACACACATTTATATCTGTAATTTGTATGGTGTACATTGTAAAGAGTATTCTATCTATCTATAAAGTCCAAAAAAAAAAAGTCCAATAAATAATTCGTGGTTTTTAAATCCCGGGATTGAAACGTCATTAAAATTATTCCGGGATTTTAGAGGAGGTATTATTTAATCCATGTTACTTCCTTCCTCGAAGTTTAGGCAAATTAGCACTACCTATTCCTATCACTGGTTATAAGATAACACGGATTTTCCCATTTCTCTAAAAGTAAATAGATTAAGTGCCTAACGATATTTTACAGGCAATAGTGCTCGCCTGTGATAGATAATAGTTTCTGGATAAATTGCAATAAATAGCTTATCACCGCCTGTTCTCTGATGTTGACACGATCTATACGAAAATAACTGACTATAGTCAAAATATTAGCCATCAGTTTGATCAATGGCAGGACTAACTGTCCAGGGTACGATGGATGTCGTTTGACTATATTTAGTTTGTGGTCACTATCTCTCCGCCCCTACTTCAAAAAATGTTTACGACTTGGAAAAACAGAGATTTGTTTTTAATATGTTAATTTAATATTAACTAGCTGTGCCCCGCGACTTCGTTCGCGTGGAAGTCGCAATACACAATATACTAAAATAACAGCCACAGTTTAATTAAACTCCCTCGTCCCCCGACCCGCCGCGATGCATTGCCCGCCCGCGCTATTACTTTGTTTTCGCTTAGCGTTCTTTCAGACTTTTTTAATTTTGCTCGGCTCCTAAGGGTCGTAGCGTGATGTTAAATAGCCTATGACCATCCCCGAGAATTGGGCTAACAAATGTAAAAAGAATTTTTCAAATCCGACGTTTTGTTCTTAATTTCATTAGTTTAAATTTTTTTTTTGCGCGGAACTCTAATTATTTAAAAAAAATAAAAGTAGCCTAAGTTAGTCCTAGTAACACTACCTATCGGCCACGAAAGTCCCGTCAAAATCGGTCCAGCCGTTTCGGTTATTAGCCAGAACAAACTGACAGATAGACAGACACATTTTTAAAAATTGTTTTTTTGTTATAAGTACTGTTTAAACTTTCATAAGCATTTAGTAAAAAGCTGTGATTTTGACATTACAAATAGACACTTCAATTTTATTTATTTGTATAGATGTATTACGCCTTTCGGAATAAATTCTCTAAATGATGGTAATAACCGCATCAATCGGTGATCGTTATTTTTAGTTTTCCCCTAACCCCCTAAAAATGGGATGCAAAAAAATATTTATGATAAAATGGGAGTGCATTGATTATTACCCAAAACTAGGTCTATGAGGTACCTACTTAATAAAACACGTGACGTCCGTCCCTTTTATGCAAACATTGCACATGGCAGCTGATAGCCGATTTATTAAAATCCCCCCCCCCCCCCGTAAATTAATAGCAATGAAAATCTACATTTCGTCGTTGATACTGCAAAATGTCATATGTCAAAAAATATTGAAATTCGGTTTTTGATGCAAAAGTATCCAAAATCGTAATCTTAAGATTGCAAAAGTATCCAAAATCGTAATCTTAAGATTACGATTGCGTCAAAAACCGAATTTCAATATTTTTTGACATATGACATTTTGCAGTATCAACGACGATTTATTAATGCATAGCAAATACAAGTTCAAATAAACAAACATATTCGGTTTATTCCGTTTTTTTCGACGTATCCTGTAGGTATCGTGACCAGCCGCGTCTAGCCGGTGATTAGTCAGTACCGACGAGCGCAGAAGTGTCTACTCTGTTATCTAAAACGTACTTGGTTTTGTACGCGACGGTTCCTCGTATTTAAACATAACATAGCATTACGCTTGTAATCCCCGAAGGGTTAGGCAGAAGTGTACCTATAGTAGGTACACCCACATTTCGCCAGTTGTGTTTAAGTCGCATTTATCTAGCCTATTGCCTATTTACTAAACATAATTTTATACTTTTTGAAATTTGCTGTAAAGATTCATATTAGATATACCTAATTAAGTTAGGCATGTGTTTTTAGTTTTTTTTTTCTTAAAATAAGTTAGTTTGCTCTAATTTGTTAAAAGAATTTTTGTTATAACGCATTTATGATTAAAAAGATGACTAAAACCAATAGTTTATGAATGATTTCATTGGTTATTCGAGAACTGGAGTGAGTTTCATGACTAAATCCCATATTCCCATTATGATTCCCAAATATATATTTTGTAAAACTTGAATCTACAACTGTACATTACAATAATACTAATCAAGGAAAATAATATAATGTACTTCCTATTTCGGAACTACTGGACCTAATATTAAGTTTAAATGCGAAATAATACCCAGTTAATTAACCATTCTGACATGTTTTAGTTAATGTTTAAATTGTTTCTAATTACCTACAGTTTAAAGTCTGATAACCAATCTTACTGCGTGGTATCGTATTACCCAGTTACTGGGTTGTGGAGGTTAGAGAGACAGTCGCTCCTTGTAAAGTACTGGTATTCTGCTGCATCCGGTTAGCCGACCCAAACATAGTTGGGAAAAGACAGGCAGATTGATTTTGTTTGATTACGCGTTGGATTAATAACAGTTTATATACAGCACGTTAAGTTTTAGAAGAGCAATCTCTCCCGCCACACATGCAGGACTGGGTACGAGTCCCGGTACTCCATCTAACAAGTATCGGTACCAAATCTTATATTATTAACAACTTCCCTGTCCCCATACAACACATTTTTCACAGTTTTTTCTTCTGATGAGTTATATATAACATTCTTATATACCATAAAATATAATTTTCATAAATTATTACATGTAGTTATCCTATTTTGGTTATTTTATGACTCATATGTGACTCATGGACGTAGGGGCGAAAACTTCTCTCGTGAGTCATATATGACTCATTGGACAGGGAAGTTGTTAAGTTATTTTTCTAATGCCCATTACCCCTTTCCATCCTTTTTGCTTACTATATATCTGTCTTCTCACTCTAACTTAGGGAACTTGTTTTATAGGATTGCTACACACAAGCGGGCCGAAGCAATTACTGCACTTGTTCACATCTACATTATATTCGATTTTACCGCCCAGCTGTGCCGATTAATGAAAAATCCAATAGTACCTACACGTTCCCAAAAATACGAGTATTTCAAGCCCTGCACACGGGTATGAGTGAGTGAGAGAGACGACGCTCTAAACTTTTTCTAACACTTTACATAAGTATGTCCCATGCTTAAACATCCTGTGATATTCGCTATTATAGGATGCGCTACATTTGGTGAAATCGTTTTATTAGTTTAGGCTATAATATGAGATAACAAACTAAAAACATAACGCAATAATAATACGTCACGTAGATTTTCAGTTCACATTTCAGCTTGTATAGTGTTGTCTCTGTCTGAAGCTCGAAGTATCATATTTACGTACATATCATCGTATATTTACATAGCTTGCAATGTCGTGATGGCCCAGTGGTTAGAGCCCTCGCCTCTCATGCCCGAAGTTGTGGGTTCAAATCTTGGCAAGCACCAATGTGATGATTTTTTTTTTGAATTCATATGTACTTTCTGAGTTTATCTTTGGACATAACTGACATCGGTGAAGGAAAACTTCGTGAGGAAACCTGGACTTATAGTTAATTTAAGTCTGAAATCGCCAACCCGTCTTGAGCAAGCGTGGTGATCAATGCCCGTGCCTTCTCTTTATGAGAAGAGGCCTTTGCCCTGCAGTGCGGTGGATAGGCTGGTATTGTTTTAGCTTGCAGAAATCATAAACCACTTAGTATTTGCTTAAAAAGAAACAAAATCTGCCAAATTACAATTAAAAAAATAATAATAATGACACATTAAAATTGATTTTAACCAGGTATTCTGTTAGCACCAAGCAAGAAGCACTAATATCAAAACAATCAAAAGGAAACGTGCCAATCTAAACAAAGTTCTCAGTAACCGTATTAGTTAATTTTAACAAGAATATTGCGCAAACCACAGTTAAGGAATTTAACTGCATGTTGTTTTAAGAATTGAACTATAATGTCAGCAAGTTGATTGATTCAAGGCGAATCTTCTCATTGTTCAAGCTGTGTCTCTTTTGGCATCAGCAGTAATTGCTTCCCATCCTGTAATTGTATTGGTTATCATCATCTGCCTGCCTTTTCCGAACCCTGTTGGGGTCGACTTTCAATCTAACCAGATGCAGCTTAACACCAGCACTTTGCATGCCATAATGAGCCTATTATGTTCCCACTGCTGGGACACAAGCCTCCTTTCTACTAGAGGGAGTGGGCCGTAAGTAATCCATCACGCGGGTCCAGTGCGGGTTGGTAGATGTCACATGTCTTCTAATTTTTGGTTCTAGGACATGCCGGTTTCCTCACGATGTTTTCCTTCGCCGTTTTTGAGAGCAGTGGTGATGAAATAATTTACACTAAGTAAAGCGCCTGCCTGGGTTTGAACCCACGACCTACAACTCGTAAGTCGGGGCCGGTACCACTGGGCCACTACTGCTCTCTACTATACATGAAGCGACTGCTTATCTGACCGACACAACCCAGTTACTGGGTAACATGGTAAGACTCCCCTTGGTAAGACTGATTGTCAGACTTTCGAACTTGACCGTAATGGGTCCACCAAGGCTTGGGTCATCACAGTTTACGTAGAAAACTCGTTATTTTATATATAGACCTCTTCCAATTCCCTACATTCAGATAGATTTTTTTTTTATTTGAGATAGGTTTGCTCTTGACTCTAATCTGGGTCATCCGTACCGATATCTTGGGTTTACAGTAGCACTTTATACTTCTTTTATTTTTTTTCTTGTTCCTCTAGCTCTAAAAAGCACACTAAGCAATTGGTCCCAGCTGTCATTCGTAGACCATTGACAGTCTACTCAGAAGCCCGAAAGTATGACAAAAGGTCTTACCAAGGGGTATCGTTTATAGTTACTAGGTCACAACCCAGTAATAGTAATAGGGTAGGTGGTAATAGTAGTGTGGATCTATTTTGTTTTATTTTTATGATTATTCTTATCGTTTTGTATGCACGTGTTTCTGTGGCAAATAAACCTATTTTTCTTTCTTTCTAACTGGGTTGTGGAGGTCAGAGAGGCAGTCGCTCCATGTAAAATACTGGTTTTCAGCCGCATCTGGTTAGACTGGAAGCCGACCCTAACATATTTGAGAAAAGGCTAGGCAGATGATGATCTAGCTTTAGAGAGAGATTGTCACAAAGGTATGAGTGACAGAAAAGACACTCATCTGCCTAGCCTTTTCCCAACTATATTGGGGTCGGCTTCCAGTCTAACCGGATGCAGCTGAATACCAGTATTTTACATGGAGCGACTGCCTATCTGACCTCCACAACCCAGTTACTGGGTAACACGATACCCCTTGGTAAGACTGGTTGTCAGACTTTCGGGCTTCTGACGACCCGTAACGACTGTCAAAGATCCACGAATGACAGCCGGGACCAACGGCTTAACGTGCTTTCCGAGGCACGGAGGAGTCTCGGTATGTAAAGATGGTCACCCATCCACGGACCAACCCCGGCAAGCGTAGCTTAACCTGATGGATCGACCCATGCGGCTGTTATTACTTAGCCACGAGCTCCTCAAAACGCGGCTGTTCATTAGCTCTTCGTAGTGACAGAAAAGACACTACGAAGAGCTAATGAACAGCCGCGTTTTGTAACTAACCTTTCAACTTGTTACATCCAAAGGAAGCGCTAAGATCTCACCTATCAATTTGTTGAAAAATAAATTGTTTAAACATTTATAAGCGTGTGCGCATCCGGATGAGCAAACAAACAGCACATATCTAGGCGTCAGTTACAAGTAAACATGGCTTGTAATAATTAATTATCGTGACACTGTGGTAGTAAAATAATGGGGTTGGCAGACTTGACAGTGGGCTTAAGGACCGTGTTACAACTTAGTACTAATTATTATAAGTTTTGTTTGAAGTTATTAGAATGATCTTTATTGTTAGTCACACACACATTACATTTACATCTAACTTCAATGAAAAAGGAATGCGAAGAATTTTACAATCAAAATCAATCAATAATCTGCTTGCCTTTTCACAACTATGTTGGGGTCAGTTTCCAGTCTAACCGGATGCAGCTGAATACCAGTATTTTACATGGAGTGACTGCCTATCTGATCTCCACAACCCAGTTACTGGATAACACGATACGACTTGGTAAGACTGGTTGTCAGACTTTTTGGCTTCTGACTAGACTGAATTTATAAGCGATGGGTTCATAATAAAATGATTTTAAGAAACAAAATTGAAAGGTAACTCAACTAAACCTGGAATGGTAGAAGTTAGAAAAGATGACAAAAAAATGCATCAAAGCTAAACTGCTATAATCTAATCTATCAGCTAAGCGTGGTGGCCCGCGTTTGTTAAGAGATATCAAAAATATCCCCAACTTTTGATTAAACCAGCTATTGATAAAAATCGCACTAACATGAAATCCAAGGCCCAAAATCTAGTAATTCTACTGATAACATTCGAAAATAAAAAAAAACCTAGTATATGCTGTTTGACACGTTACAATCTAGATTTATTCGGCACACGTTATCATTCGATATATCAAATTTGCAATCTCTTGCAACGATAGCCCAGCCCTAGGGATGTGACGAGAATTTTATCGATAAAAAGAAACTTTGAACTGTGACGTAAGTTTCATTAATTTTTGGCATTATCTAAAGATTTTTGTATTTGAAACATTAGGTTAAGCACATTATTATAATTTCTTGTTTTCTTAAAGTCTTATTTACCTACTTAGAACTTTGCTTTGAAAACTTTCGTAGCTCATCTTTTGGAGCTTTTACCCACGGTATATTTCTATTATAATAGGTAATACCTACAAATTAAATAAGAGCTTATTACAATTATTAAATTATGAAGAAATAGAATGTATTAAAAAAAATATTCACGAAAGCATGATTAAATGAAAGAAAAAAATAGGCAGTCATGGGAACTGACAACAGAAATAAAAACTTAAAACTATGCATAGCTACAGACATATATATATACTGTTAACATTAGCATGTCGGTGACGCGAACCCATAAGATTATCGCTAAACGTGTCTAAAGAAATGTAAACTCCAAAAATCGATACCTACTGGAAACCATCGACAACAGACACCAGCACAGTCGCATCACCAACACTCAATGCAGTCCTTATCTGAAACCTAACGTTTTAATACCCGGCATAAATATTTGTATATTACCATAGACAATTTTTCCTGACGATGTTTGTGACCAGATGACGAAGTAACAGCTTAAAATATTTTGATACGTAGATTGCCACCGTGGGGTGTCCCTTAGATGAATTAAGTTATTTTGACAACTTTGACATCTTGATCTTCTTGATCTCGTCTAAGAGTCGATATAAGACGAGATGATGCTATAGTAGGTACTTGTAGCGTAGGTACCAGCGAACCTGATTGTCTGACTAAGCAGTCAGTCCCTGTACCAACCTTTCTGACTTGGTGACTGACTCTTTACGTAGATCGTGACAACACCAACTAAAACACACATCGAACAAAGGAAATGTCACAAAAAAGAACTAGAATTAGAAAATCTAGTTTTTTAGTGCATCTAAAAATCGAAATTGCTTCAAGTCATGTCCACTATATTAGTAGAATGAGTTGCAAGATAAGATAATGGAGACAAATATGCAATTGTAATCTTGTTTGATATTTTTACTAACATTTAATGCAATGTTAGAATAAGTGTCTATGTGCAGTTTGGTACTGGCTGTTTGATTTGAACCCATGGTAGTCCATCTTTTGGGAGCCTACCACTTGTACCTCGTGCATATTATAAAAGGCAAAAAAATTAATATTTACGGTTTCAAATTGAGAGCAAGTGCACCGGTCTAATGTAAAAACTAAAACGTAGAAAATGGGTTTTTCTTTTGAGTAAATAGTCCTCCTGCCCGAATTTCAGCCTTGGCTGACAATCTCAGCGGAGACTGGCCATCTATGTGGGAGATGTTATAGTGCACAAGTGTGTGCGCAAATATAGGTGCACTTACCAACTCTATTTTTTTTCTATGCCAAAATTGGATCCCACGTGACTTAGTTAATAAATTTAAAAAAAATTAAAAAAATTATTGGTGACACAAGTACAGATATAAACAAAATGTTTGATTGGATCCTCCTTTTAGGCAGATCGTACAGGCGGTATTTGGAGAGTCCGCTCTTCCACAGCAAGACATGTTATACAAAAAGCAAAACGTATAATTTTTATGCTAAAACTAAATAAATTAACACTAACTTAAATTAGATCAAATGTGTGTATGAGTGGGTGTAAGTATGTGTGTGAGTATATGTGAGTGAAAATGTACCCTCTGGGTGTAAAAAGGTAGGTACTTAATTACCTAATATTATACTATCTGCATCGACAACAATAGAAGTGATACATTAAGCAGTGCAATGTACAACTCGGCCTATCAAAGATAACAATTATGAAAAATACAACATTCATTTCGCAATGTTAAAATTAAAATTCTAATTTAACTCTCCACCTGGTCAACGACACAAAGTCTTACTTTCTTTATAGTTTATCGTGGACATAATAAATGTTATAATATTAATATAATAGTACTATTATTATATAAACCTGAGATAAAGAGTTCACTCTTCCTTATGCTGTTTTCTAAGAGTTTTTTGACCCTAAGGTCGGCACGGTCGGGACTATGATCGCATAAAAAATAGGGATGTGCCACTTTAGTATAATATCATTATAACTGACTAATGTGGCAATTAATGCTTGCATATTAAACAAAGACGAAAATGTGTTGCGCTGACCCCAAGTAACGAAGGAGTGGACAAGGGCAGGAAGATGATGGTGATATGTTAGCAAAGACTTTAAATTCGATGATGTAAAACATCCATCAGCCCGCCATGGGCCCGCGAGCCACTCCCTCTCACAGTGAGGAGGCCTGTGTCCCAGCAGTGGGCTCATTATGCTTATACCGTCATGGCAGGTTATTTTGACTCTAGGGCATAACTTTGAAATGTGTAGTGTGATTAAATGCACACAACAATTCCGCAAGTACGCGTCTATATCGCCATCTATTAGTTACTGAAGGAATACGACGGTCGAGACACGGCGGGCAGGTCAAACATTTGTCTCGATTTGGGCCAAAGTTATGCCCTAGACTCTTAGAGTCGAAGTAACTCGCCATGACGGTACTTATGCTAATGCGTTTTCTTAATATAGCACATTGATCGAACTAGCTGCCTCTAAGCACAGGAAGCTGTCTGTCCATCTCAAGCTTTGATTTTTTCAGTTTCCATTATTTAAACAATAACAATAAACTTTAACATTTGTACTGTAACAAAAAAATTGACTGCCTCTTTGGTCTAGTGGTCGCAAGTGCTACCGCTGAGCATGAGGTCCTGGGTTCGATTCCCGGGTCGAGCAAAGTGTTATTGGGTTTTTCCATCTGGGATTTTTCAGTAGCAGCCCGGAGTCTGGATTTGTGGTAGATGGCAATAGGCTCGTCCCCTATTACATGGGACTTAACCACAACAGGCGAAATGTGGGTGTACTATAGGTACACCTCTGCCTAACCTTTCGGGGAATACAGGCATGATGTTATGTATGTATGGATGTAGTAAAGATAAACTAACGCTCTAGGTTTAGCCACTGTGGGGTTTAAATTTAATCAAAACTACCTCCACGAGAGAAAGCTTTAAACATCAAGTTATGAGTTTACGTAATTATGATAACACGATAGTGATATGCTGGAGTACTCAGTAGTACCACAAGACTACAAGTGACACTACAACACCCAATGGCGAAAGTCCTAAGCAGTTGGCTTTCAACTGGAGTTCTAGCATATTGATGTCTTGAAACACAGTGCAATAATTCCTTGAATATAAAGGTGTAAAAATACCCATAACGAAGACGAGAGTCACTTGTACTCCCCACCATTATGATCATATCTTTGTACCGGACCATAGATGCGAATCTTCGGGTTACAGAGATATTGAACGTCAAAGTTCCAACTTTTTTTTTACGAAATTAGTTTTTATACTTAACTTTAGTTACTCCCACGATCCCGATACCGTTGCTTGCTCCGTATGCCCAACGTCTTGTACGTGTTACATTGCGCACTACCGTAAACAGCGAATGTTCACACCAAAAATAAAAGTCGTGACTCAGCAATTATTTTTACACAAAGTAACTTTAGTTTGATGTACAGAATGCGTAAATGACGGCTGCGAAATAGATATGTTTACACCCTGTATGAAAAAAAAGTATATAAATAATTATACAGTAGGCACTCTCTGCTTACCTTACCTTATTATCTAGGGTCATGCTTAATGACGTAATATAAAATAAAACAAGCAAACCCAGTATGCAGCAACTAGTTAATTCAACTCCTAATGTTTATCAGCTGACCCCGAACTAAGGAGCAAGAAAAAACATAAGTCAAATGAATACGTCTTTGTTTAAATAGATAATGACCGAGTTTGTACTGTTTAATGTGGTTTTTATATGAACATAGTATTGAACTTGTGATTTGAAAGGAATATACTGAAGAATGGAATGTGAAAATATCGGTAGGACTCTTGAAAATTGTCTGAAAACGCCAAAACGCAACGAGCAAGCATGGTCGGTCATCAATGCTCAGTTTTTCTCTGCAAGAAGTTTTTTGGAAGTAGGTAGAACATTTAGGTGTACATTACAGGCAGTAATTAAACAGAAGAAAAACATGTCTAGTTTAGGAAAGTATCATAAAAGATGTAGTAAAAATATGTGCTAAAAGATTCCCGCCCGCTGTTCTTGATATCTTTCAGTCAAAACGTTTACAAAAATACGCGAGTCGTTTTCAGTCATTATAAGTCCGCGATTAGAATAGGAACTCGTTTTTAGACTTGATATCTGTTCTATGTATTCAATGTCGTCATCATCATCTTCATCCTGCCCTCGTCCTATGTGACTTGTCCTCGGCGCAACAAGTTTTCGTCTTCCATTCTCGGTGTCCACCGTCACGTTATCATTCACTCCCTTTTCTTTCATATCATTTGTCTCACAATCCATCCATCTTCTCTTTGGCCTTCAACTCCCTCTCCATCCTTCTCATACAATGTACTTAAGTCTGATGATTCAATAAAACTTCTAAGAAATCTCTCATTACTTTTAGACAATCAAATCATTCTTGCGAATTTAAATCGACTGAACACAAATTCCATGAAGTTGATGTTACTAAATCAATCTGCCTAGCCTTTTCCGAACTATGTTTTGGTCGGTTTCCAGTCTAACCGGATGCAGCTGAATAACAGTGTTTTACATGGACTGACTCCCTATCTGACCTCCACAACCCAGTTACTGGGTAGCACGATACCCCTTGATAAGACGGGTTGTCAGACTTTCGAGCTTTTGACTACCCGTAACGACTGTCAAAGATCTACGAATGACAGCCGGGACCTACGACTTAACGTGCTTTCCGAGGTGCGGAGGTGTTTCGTATGTAATGGTGATGGTCACCCATCCACGGACCGACCTCGGCAAGCGTTGCTTAACCAATGCGGCTGTTATTATTTGGCCACGAGCCCCTCGACTGCTAACCTCAAAAGATATAGTTTAAGAGTCTTTCCTAACATATATAATATCACTATATACACGAGGAGACGAAGCAATTAACCCTTTCTAATCCGGCCCAAACCCCGCAACGGATAAGTCATGCCATTAAAACAAACAGCGAGCCTTAAAATACCTAAACAATAAGGTTTTACGGGCACAGCCGTACATAACTCCACATCACTTCCGTATATAATCCTTACATATGAGAATTTTCAACCAATAGCGTGGAAGGTCAAAGTTGAAACGTCCAATCGGGCGGCGTCACTCGGTATTCAAACTATGTAGGTTTGTAGCGAAAGTGAAAGTGCTCCAATCACGAGTGCGTATCCTGTGTGTGGGTGTATGTTGGATGGTCCGATGTGTGGGTTATGAATGAAGGCTGCTTTAGTTTGTATGTTATATTTGAGTTTCGCGTTTTATCCGAAAAACATGGGGAGGTACAGAAAATGTAGGTTAATATGAGACGTGGATTTCCGATGCTGTCTGGTGGGATCAGCAGGGAACGTAGTCATCTTATTTTGATCTATCTAAGCATTGGTCCTTTCTGTTAAATATAATACACTTGTTACATTAAGGAGTCGTTAAGTTGCGCAGCTAACTATGAACGCTAATGTTATAGCTTTAAAGTCAAAGACAAACTCTTCAGCTTTTAAAAGGCATCTAAAGTCAAAATTAAGTGCCAACCTATCCAAGCGTACCTATGGTTTCGATAATCAATCATTGATAACTAGGTATATCCCCATGTTTGTCATTTTAGCAAATAATTAAATAGCACAAAAACCGAACATGACTAATCAACTCCGGCTATCATAACGATTCCCAAAAACGGCAGTCAGCCATTTCGCTTATCTATTATTAACTATGAAAACGTGACAATAAAATTAAATAATTGGCGAATACATGTTGTGATTGATGATTAGTAAGGTCGTGTACAAACTCTATGATTTTACTGAATTATATTTTTATTTGTTTCAGGTTTACGCAAACAATCAAAGAGGACCTCTGTTATATTTAAGGTTAGTTCTGACATTATTTCAATCTTAGTAAGTAGCTTATAATCCCGCAAAGAAAATAATCTGTAGTTGCTACGAGAAGAAAGCACGTGGACCCACTGAAGGAAAAAGCAATATAAAGACAAGTAGGTCGTCTTGGCACTCTTGCGTCTCTGTGAGAGACCATTGTGGCTATGTGTATGACTAGCAGCGCCCTGCGATTACACCTACATAAGTCTCGATGCCGTAAGGATATCGGGGTAAAAAGTATCCTCTATATTAATCCAGACTATAAACTATCTGTGTGCCAAATTTCATCCAAATCCGTTCAGCAATTTTTGCGTGAAAGAGTAACAAACATCCATCCATCCGCACAAACTTTCGCGTTTATAATATTAGTAGGAAGTAGGATGTTCGTCCACTTCGTTCGGTCTCGGCTTTCCTCAAGGCGATACTTGTATCAGCGTCATCTCAGTATTCCTCCGCTCTCTAGCTATATCACCTTCCACACAATCCAATCATCTTTTCTTTGGTCTCAAGTCACGTAAGATAATCACATTAGGTATAAAAAGGACCTCTATGTACCCCCAAAACCGAACAAAAACAAGATTACTTATACATTTTAAAACATAATTTCAAATGTTAATAAAGTACCTATTAATTCTTATATTGTTCATTAAAGCGATTTCAGATAAATACAGGTCATGCTGATAGCTCGCACTAAGCTAGATAGGCTAAAAATTTAGACTTTTTGCACTCAAGATAACCGGTGAACAGTATCTTTTATATTTTTTATGCGTTCACCTATAACGCATATTTCTTATCGAGTATTCGGGCTTGGGTTTTGACGGATTTCTTTGTAGAATTAACTGTGAAAAAGAAATGAAAGTCACTCCATGGTAAGGTGAAAATACACATGCCTGTAGCTGGTACAAAACTGTGCAAGCAGCTGGCATGCCATTGTGACATTGTCCAATCAGAAGTTGTTATGGCACACGGCATGCCAACTACGTGCATAGTTTTGTACCAGCTACAGGCATGTGTATTTTGAGAAATTCCCCTTCCTGACCGCTTGTATGACCAGATGTATGAACGTAAACAAAGCAAAAGGAGTTCTGTAGTCTCTACCCACCCTCATACAAAGAAGGCGTGAGTTTATGTACATATGTGTAAATTCCGCTTCCTAACATACCAAGTAGGAACCAAATTAGATGTCTCCAAGGCATATAAAATCCATTGACAATGACAGGTAAACACTTTATATGAACTAGATACTTTAAAATAAATGTTAACTTGTCAAACTGCCTTCTAAATAATATCTAACGACCATCTAGATGATACGAAATAATACGTTGGTTAAACCAATTACTGCCTTAAAAGACTCAACACAATTACAATATTGTAGTATTTATCCGTAATTATTAAAACTGTGTTAACCTTCAGTGTCTGAAAAAATTTCAATCCTCTGAAAACGGCACATCCGCATGCCTTTGCGCACCATTTCAGTATGTAATCTTCTTTCAATAACAATTACCCTTCTTCCTCATAACCAAAGGTATGTATTTTCCAACCAGGTTAGGTTGCCCGTTTGTTCGGGGTACCCTAGCTAAGTTACTGCGACCAACTGTTAGAAAGGTGCAAAAAGTTAAAAAGAGGCGGATTATTTAAAAAAGTGTGCATCATTAGGAGTATTAATTGAAAAATGTGTCCATCAAGAATATCAATAAGTTTTTAGAGGATCAGCTAAATGTTTCCCATAATCAATTATGATATTAATTTCTAAAAACTCAAGAACATTTTGAAGGCTGCGCTCAAATTGCACAGATGGTCGTATTACCGGCACAACATATTGATACAGCACAAGCTGCTGTTAGATTCGCACCCACATTGGCAGACCTTGAGAGAGAAAAATATGTTTGTTTTAGAACATACCTAGGTGTTTCATTGAAGACGTATGTATGTATGTATGTATAATGATTAAATCGGTTATTTTGGTAATTACAAGGTATTAAGTCGATTGCTTGAAACGACGGGACACTGTTTTACGTAATCATTTGTTGGTATTTAATCATAAATTTTTTAAAAAAATACGTACGCAAATGGATGAAAAAGTGGTCAAGAAATAGAAAAAGTGAATTTACGGACTTCTGAATCGAAATCAACTCCAAATAAAACATTTATCTGTATTAAAATAAACATATAATTGACAAAACCAAAACAATATGATAATATTTAAAATGTCATTGAGGAAGGAACTGATATTGCTAATGTCAACTATTAGCAATACCTATTAAAGTACCAGCCTATTATAGACCCATTGCAGAGCAAAGGCCTCTTCTCATACAGAGAAGGCACAAGCATTGATCACCACGCTTGCTCAAGTCCAGGCTTGCTCACGATGTTAACCTTCACCGAT
This sequence comes from Fissipunctia ypsillon, assembly GCA_947568875.1. Lineage (NCBI taxonomy): Eukaryota > Metazoa > Arthropoda > Insecta > Lepidoptera > Noctuidae > Fissipunctia > Fissipunctia ypsillon. Next base: position 1,636,966 of record OX387657.1, on the reverse strand, counting down.
GTCAGTAATTTCCAAGATAAACTCAGAATTAGCAATTAGTTAGTTTTAACCCTAGATGCGGTCTCTGTCATTATCAACTAGGTAAGACTTTTTCAAGAGTTTAATACCTACGTGGACACTAGCTCAACAAAAAAAAATTTTTTCCACTAAGAATGTATCCAAAGAAGAAGTTTATATCCAAATCTCCTACAACATTTTATTTAAAAGAGTTTCATGGAGTTTCTGGCCCGTTCTTCTCCATAGGAACCTTATACGCTTTGGAATGGGCAACTAGCTTCATCTTTCTGACTGATCGAGTGCTTGACAATTCAAAAGTGCCTGTAAATGGTTGAGTAGAAATAAATGCTTTGAGTTTGAGTTTCCTGTGTGCATCGTCGAGCTGGAGAAGTATGACTATCTCTTTCTGCTGTTAAGCACTGCTGTGATCGGGTTTGAAACGTTTACCGGTGAAATTATAGACCGAGGTATAAGTACCTACAGTAAGTACACCCACATTTCGCCAGTTATGTTTAAGTCCCATGTAATAGGGGGCGAGCCTATTGCCATCTATCGGGCACAAATCCAGACTCCGGGCTGCTGCTGAGAAATTCCAGATGGAAAGTTATAGTTATTGGTACTTTAGGGTTTAGGTCTCGTGGGTTCAGGATGATGCTAAGCCCTATTTATGAGCACAGCTTCCTCTGGCCCTGGGGTCTCGGAATATGAACGTAAAGACTGATTTTGGCTACCGATTTTATTTCCGCGATAAACGTCGTGATAGAACCGTTCGCTCGGGCCAGTGCGCAGTAACTAGCCCGTTCGCTCATACGTCTCGCTCACATACATTTTGCTTACCATGTACACACATGTATACACCATAACATCGACAAATAGTTTCCTGTACCCAGTTAGCAACAGGTTTCCAATAATAATTATTATGTTAGATGATGTTAGAGGGGCTTGTGAACAGCCGCACGAGTCGATCGATCAGGTTAAGCTACGCTTGCCGCGGTTGATCCGTGGATGGGTGACCATAACTACATACCAAGACCTCTCCGTGCCTCAGAAAGCACGTTAAGCCGCTGGTCTCGGCTGTCATTCGTGGATCTTTGACAGTCGTTACGGGTCGTCGGACGCCCGAAAGTCTAACTACCAGCCTTACCAAGGTATATTGTAATACCCAGTAACTGGGTTGTGGAGGTCAGATAAGCAATCGCTCCATGTAAAATACTAGTATTCAGCTGCATCCGGTTAGACTGGAAGCCGACCCCAATATAGTTGGGAAAAGGCTAGGCAGATAATGAAGCAGATGATGTCAGATGATGACCGTCATTGTGGTCAAAAAAATATTATTACCTACCTATGTGCAATGAAATAATGCAATTTTACTGACGTATTTATCCCTGAATAGAAATCTCAAAGCTACAAATTCCCGTTAATAATAAATTGAACATTATTATTATGAACAACGCTAGTACCTAACGGTCGAAGCCTAAACTTAGTGATAAGATATCACGTAGCCTAGGTCTCCGATAAAACGCTAAATTTGCTAAAAAAAAAATACATTGATAACAGCTGGACTATCGTGACTTTGCGACACAACATACAATGTTCTTGTCTAATTCGTTTATTAAAATGTTTAATTACTTTTGGCACGTTACTAGAAATATCTGAATTCGAGACTATTCTTTAAAAAATATTTTATAGGTATAATTTATATTTTTTACGTAGTCATGCGGATTCTTGAGCTGTAAATTTATTGATTGAAAACCGACTTAAATGATGCTGAAATGTATACTAAAATCATGATATTTACTATAAATACAATGGTCTTTTATATATAAAAACACTAACAAAAATACATAATCAAAGAAGATATCATATTTGGTAAGTTTTGACCTTTGCAAGAACTTTACAAGCGCCAATCAAATTCGTCCGTGATAATTTTTAACCGATATTTAAGCGTAAAACCGTTTCTAATACATCATATGACCCTTAATCCTTTATATAAATACCTTACATAATGGCCCCTAAGTGTCCCGTTGACACCAGAGTTACAGAATGGACACAAAGTGCCCAATAGTGTAACATTACCACCACATAACATCTCTGAAAGACCTCGGTGTGACACGGACCTTACGGTGTGGTCTAAGTTATAAGCTTTTCGATGCCTAACTGCCAAAAATGGATAAGCGACATTTTTTGCGAAATTGACTTTTATACATATGTATATGGTTACAGTCGGCGTTTTGGCTTTTTGGCATCGATATACGTATATATGTCTATTTTTGCAAAAAAATGTCGCTTACCTCTTTTTGGTTGTTAGGCATCGTTTTGGAAACATGACGATTCTTTCAGTATTAGCTTAGAAACTTGTTACTTTGCCTACTATTTTTTTTTCATATTTGACTATATTATAGTCATTCATCATGGACAAGAAGTTCGATAATATGGAGAAAAATGCATTTTAATTTTTATTCATAAAAATAAGTTATATTTAATAATGAAAAAATGCATGAATGAGTTTTCTTTATCTTTTAATCTAAGATTATTATCTAAACCGAACCATTTTACTGTCAGTTTTTTTGTTAGACTAATTACCAAGTAGAAAATTAAAGTAAGCATTTAATAGAGTTTTACATTAGTTTTGTGTGTTTAAATAAGGTAACATAGATTTCCCTCTATTTATTTATGATTTATCGGTGAAAATACAGTACGGGATAAATTAAATAAACGAGTCATATACATACATCAACATAAACTGACGCCTTCTTCTTATGGGAGTTGGCAGAAGCTACAGGACGCCACCTGCTAGGTAACTAAATAATAGGAATTTTTAATATTATTGTTCAGATTCAGATTCAGATTATTTATTTGCCAACAATGTAGGTACAAGTATAAGATGGTACATAACTAAATGTTTCCGCTACATTCTACCTTACGGCATGCAAAGTCATAAAACTAAAAGGTACAATTTTAATATAAATTTACAATTAATTAATATGTCATTCTGATTTGTTGTTAGGTTTAATTAAGTTAGGATAGACAGATACATATAATACTCTTTATTAAGTACACTATAAATATTACAAATATAAAAGTATTTTATTAATGTGTATAGCTGTTATAATATGTTCATTAAAACTTTTCCTAATCATTTTGATATTCCTTTATAGGTTAGATTTAGATGCCGTATCCTATCTGCAGTCACCCGCTATATCTTCTAACTTGGACCCTAAAACCAAAACGGCTGTTCTTCAATACAACCGTTTTGTCTCATTCAAAAAATCACCATTTATCTTTGTGACACATTCAAAATAGTTTTTTTTTTGTTCATCTATTCTACTTCACACTTAGTACATTATGTATTCAGTTATAAAGAAACTAGAAACACATCTATTTTTTATTAAAATAAACAGATTTGAACATGGGACTTATAATATAACTAGCTTTTGCCCGCGGTTTCGCCCGCATGGATGTCGGAAAATATCACATGGGAACGTATTACCGGGATTAAAAGTGCCCAGTGTGTTAATCCTGGGTATAAAAAATCTGTGTGCCAAATTTCATCTAAATCCGTTCAGCCATTTTGGCGCTAATTCATAACATACATCAAGACAAACAGACAAACGGGCAAAAATTCTAAGTTACTTTTTATTATATGTTTAGATGTACAGATAATACCAACCTGTTACTGACCCAGTGCATGGCAAAGGCCTCTTCTGATACAGAGAAGGCACGAGCATTGATCACCACGCTTGCTCAAGACGAGGTGGCGATTTCATGAGACGCTCCCATCTTTGCTATTATAGAGGTATGAGGAACAGGGTGTAAAGTTCACTCATCCTCCATAGAAAAGGGAGGATCCTCCGACCAGACGGGTGTTGTGTCTGGTGGGCTACTGCCCGACGGTTGATGTCGGGATGTTGTATATATGCTAGTCGCGCGGTAAACTCTGTTTGCGCGATGCAGGATTTTGCGTGACGTCAGTGTGACGCGTTCCATTGTGGCGATGCCGCCACATCACTCCCCTCCGGAGACCGGAGGTCGATAGTGGGCAGAGTCGTGTATCTTGCGATGCTTGCCAGAGCCAGTTGAGGTTCCAATGAGTCGGAACCGGGTGCCGCATAGTTCGCGGTGAGTCGGAACTGTCTGCGGAGATGCCCCCAGTGAGTCGGGGTGGCGCTGCGTTATGCTCCAGTGCGTTGGATGTGGTACAGCGCCGGGTTGAGGCTGACTGCTCACGTCGACCAGGAGAGGTTTGAAGGGCTCTGCTTGTTGACCGGCCGAGAGTGCAGTGTGCTGTGCCAAGGTTGCTGATGAGGCTGAGGGTGATGACCAGGTATGCGCGGTCGCTGCATGCTGGTGGTCAGGATACCCGTTGTAGCCGTGGGTGCTGGCTGGCTGTGTGACTCGCTGCTCGAAAGCTCGAGGAAGTGATGCTGATGACGTCACGCTGTAGTAGTTGCACGAAGGCTGCGCTGACGTTCATGTTCGGGGTCACCAGTATAGAGGCATGAGGAACAGGGTGTAAAGTTCACTCATCCTCTATAGAAAAGGGAGGATCCTCCGACCAGACGGGTGTTGTGTCTGGTGGGCTACTGCCCGACGGTTGATGTCGGGATGTTGTATATATGCTAGTCGCGCGGTAAACTCTGTTTGCGCGATGCAGGATTTTGCGTGACGTCAGTGTGACGCGTTCCATTGTGGCGATGCCGCCACACTATAAAGACCATCTGCCAAAAAAAATTGGCAGTCTGCCGACTGCCTCTTTGGTCTAGTGGTTGCAAGCGCTACTACTGAGCATGAGGTCCTGGGTTCGATTCCCAGATTGGCCAGTGTTATTGGGTTTTTTCATCTAGAATTTCTCAGTAGCAGCCCGGAGTCAGGATTTGTGCCCGGTAGATGGCAATAGGCTCGCCCCCTATTGCATGGGACTTAAACATAACTGGCGAAATGTGGGTGGACTACAGGTACACTTCTGCCCAACCCTTCGGGCAATACAGACGTGATGTTACGTGCACTTGTATTTGTCCCTCTTTTTGTAAATATACACGTAATTGTGTAGCCTCTGTTGGCGATCTAATAAATAAATAGGACTTGATTGGTTTAAAAAAAACTATGGATTCCTATTCATAACTGTCGGATGTTTGCGCATAAATTTTAGCATTCCTTTATCATTGTTGCAGTTTAAGGAAAATGTATATTAGTTTACGGAAATAATGTCCTATCGTTATTAAATAATACCTAGCCAGTAATAAATAATGTCCTATCGTTATTAAATAATACCTAGCCAGTAATAAATAATGTCCTATCGTTATTAAATAATACCTAGCCAGTAATAAATAATGTCCTATCGTTATTAAATAATACCTAGCCAGTAATAAATAATGTCCTATCGTTATTAAATAATACCTAGCCAGTAATAAATAATGTCCTATCGTTATTAAATAATACCTAGCCAGTAATAAATAATACACGTACGCTTTTTCTCGCCATTTTGACTAAACGATTTCCCCGGTTTTATTAGAATCTAATCAATGATGACTATGTACTCTAAGCAGGTACTCTGTGTGCTCTTAGGTCTCTTTCTACTGTAACGGACAAATAGTATTGTTATTCATACTTTTTAAGGAAGTCATAGTTTTATTATCTTCATTTTTAAATGTATACTTTCTTATGACTATGATTCATTAGATAACAAATAGCAATATTAAACAGCATTAGGAAACGGATGTTATTAGAATATTACCATTAAGTAACTAGTCTGAGTTAGTTAGTCACTAATGAACGTACAAGGGTCGTGGTACTTAACTATTCCTTCTAGAAATAATCATAAGTATAAATAGTCACCACCGCTCTTCCCTTCAGTCAGTCAGTCGGTCAGTCAGTCAGTCAGCACAGACAAGTCAGTAATTGTCTTTGTTAATATAACTTGTAACGCTCGTTTGATATTTAGTAAAGTTCAGATACTCAAATTGTGTCTCAATCAAGTTCTACCACACACCTTCGACAACGGCACCGCTCGGGCCATTACACTACCTTTTGCTTCTCTCGGATTACGAAAAGAGATAATACACACCGGTCCGGTCTAAAAATGAGTTGGCGAGCAACGAGTAGCGAGTGCGCGACGACAACGAGCGATTACTCGCTGGCATGCGTACGTCCCAAACGTGAGTCCCTCAGCGAGTGTTCTGTCCGCCAAGCGAGCGTCGCTGAGCGAGTTCTCTCTTTAATAGCTCTTGTCTTGTGACAAACGAGTACACGCCCGGTGTGAACAGTCAGCGCTCAACTATTATCGGGAACTACAATCCTTTGTACGTTTCTTGAGCGAGAAAATCGTTGATAGCTTGTCGCTTCCCCGTCATTGGTGGGATAGGTGCTTTTATCAGTTTGCGGACAAAGTTGACAGTTCAACATACACCGAACGCACCAAGTATGAAGGTTCTTTTAACGCACCAATCCATCTTCAATTATAGGCAATTATTAGTACTGCCCCTTAATAGATAGCTATATTGATTCCTTTCTAATTTACTTTGTGTGATTTTAAGTACTTACTCAGGAAGAATTAAAAAAAAACTTACTTCGAACCCACTACCCTATTAATCACCAGTTTTGGCATAATGGAGATAGAAAAACCTTTCTATCCATGGTTTTTACGTCTCAATAACCTATAAGAGGCTATAGAATCTTACCGGCCTGACATAAGAACAGATAGAATTATACTGTCTACCGTCAATAGCGATCTGTGTTTCACTGAAAATAGGTTATTGGGTTCGGCCGTTAATCTTCACAGTACACAATCTAGCCGTTAGCAGGCAACCACCTTGTTTTCAGTTGAAGTGCATGCCAACAGGTAACACGATTACCTATCATTGTCAGCTAATATGAAAACGTCTGTCATTCTTATTGTCTAACTTTTGTTTTCAAACTTACGTGTCATACCAACTTAATTTTGCTTGCTGCGAAATCTGAAATAGCTCTTATATGTAGGGGAGAAGAGTGTGTGTAGAGTAATGTGGTTGTCAGGTAAAGTGGTTGGCATGAATGTAAGAAATGTACTAGTGAGAACTAGGGGCGATGGAAGGTAAGGTTTGGTCAGTTGAGGTGAAGTTGAGAAAAAAAAATGGCGAAAAAATAGTTCGTGCAATGACTTGAGAATATGATGATAGTCTGGGTGTAATTTGGATACATTTTGACGAGCTATCAAAAAGTATCGAAAAACTGCTGCAACATAATTTTACTATCATCTGCCTTGCTTTTCCCTAAAGTTGGAAGAAAAATCTCAAGTGCATCGTCACCCAAACTTAACAAACCCGAACTCATTGTTGCTTGGGAGTACACAACAACTATGGATGTGTTTGAATTTCAGCATTTTACATGAGGCAACCAACAAATGAGCTGAGGAACTCAATTTCTGCCAATATCTAATCCAACTGCCAAGCATTCAGCCGAATGCTTGGCAGTAGAATAATCAGTAATGACAGTAATACAATTCCTTACGTTAGCATAATCCTGAAATATTAAGATTTCATGAAATAGTCATTCAATAGAATTACTTGGTCTTAGAGCGTTGTATTAATGACTTTAATGATTGTAATTCTGTAAATACATGCATACAACGTAATACTGACCTGCAAAAAACAAAAAAAAAAAAACGTAAGAAAATTTGAATTTCGCGGGCTACCTGGCGCTTTCGCCTTAACCACACTGCCATGACAACCGGGACAGTTTAAAGTGCCCTAATACCTGCTAATCCACCTTCCGAAAATCGTGGAGATATCCAAATAGAACCGTTATCATCATGCACAAGCCCCGTGCATTCGTCCGTGCAGATAATGCACCTAATACCTACTAATCATAGTTTTTCTAAGCCGTTATCTGCTGATAAGGAATATATAATTCAATATCATGACTCTAGATTGTGGCTGTTGTGTATGCACGATGATATCTAAGTGCTATCTTGTATGAAACTGTTTCTATGCTGATGAAACATTTTGGGGGGTAGAGTGTGATTTTTGGTAATTATATATTTTTGTTGAGGGGGTGAGAATATCCCATAATGTCAAAATCAAATCCTTTTATTTCGGACAACTGAGAGATCCATAAATTGTTAGTAAAATGTTTGCACTTAAAATACTATTGTTAGTGATGAATCCATGGAAGGGCCACCCAACAACAAAAACACAAAAACAGCTGTCTACCTATTACGGTTCATGATATACAGCCCGCTGACAGACAGACGGACGGACGGACAGCGGAAGCTTAGTAATCTTAGTAATAGGGTTCCGTTTGGTACCCTTCGGATACGGAATCCTGAAAAAGATATGAGACCTTTCTAGTTAGAAGACCACGATCAAAGGCCGCCGGTGGGAAATAAAAAAGGTTGTAGTTTTGCTTTCTTTTGCCTCGGTGAACTGGAGGGGAAAATTTATAACATATACATAGTTCTGTAACATACCGTTGAGTATAATGTAATGTTACAATTTCTCTTATTGACTGTTGTTCTAACAAACTTTAGGTACGGTATCAAAATATTGAAATACAGAATCACGTCTTACGTCACGTTAGTGTTGCCACGTTTTATAAAAATCACTAATAAAAATCTTACTAAAAACTTATTCTTTTGAGAAATTTTCAACACGTGACTTACGAATTCCATACAAAAAACGAAAATTTAACAAGTCATACTATGTATTAAAAAAAAAGCTATGTATTTCCCCCAACTAAGTAAACAATAGATGTGAGCTACGTAGACCTTGCTCCCTTTCCAGATTCACAGAAAAACGAAATAATATGAAGCCACATAAATAGTTAGTAGGTGGTTCTCAATTAGTTTTTGTCTTAACATAACTGTGGAAGTTGAAAACTTTCAGCAAAGCCAAGAAGCCAAAGTAATAATAAATATTAAAACAACATCCTGAACTTTAGTTTGAAAGGTAAAGAAGGGTCAGACAATACACGAATCCTACACCTACCTACCTTTTTTGTTATTCAACCTTTTCAAACGATGTTCTTTCTTTTTTTTTTGGTCGTAATAACTCTTTAAATTTCGAATACCGACAGTATTCTATGGAATATGTTACATAACATTTTCCAGACGTTTTTTCACTAGAGGAAGAAAGGTCATTAGTCACTCATTGTTTTTGTTCGTATATTTATGTATGCTAGCTATAGCAAATCATTTATTTACCGGAACGCCCATACCAATCTGTCCCGACTTTCGGTACCTCGGGTCGCTCGTTCAAGGGGATGGTGAGGTAGACCGGGATGTAACGCATCGGATCAACGCAGGATGGATGAAATGGCGACAGGTCACGGGAACAACTTGTGACCCACGGATGCCTCTCAAGTTGAAGGGTAAAATCTACAAGTCCGTGATAAGGCCTGTCATACTGTATGGATCAGAATGTTGGGCTGTGAAAAAGACGGATGAAAAAAGATTGCACGTAGCGGAGATGAGAATGTTAAGATGGATGTGTGGTGTGACGAGAATGGATAAAGTGAGAAATGAATATATTAGGGGAAGTTTGAAAGTGGCGCCAGTGACTGAAAAATTGAAAGGGAATCGTTTGTCTTGATATGGTCATGTGAAGAGGAGGGATGAAACGCATGTTGCTAAAAGAGTTATGAGTTTACATGTGGATGGATGGAGAGGGAGAGGGAGGCCAAAGAAAAGATGGATGGATTGTGTGAGAAGTGATATGAAAGAAAAGGGAGTCAGTGATAGTTTGACGAGTGACAGGACAGAATGGATGAAAAAAACGTGTTGCGCCGACCCCAAATAAGACGGGATAAGGGCAGGAAGATAATGATGATGATTTATGTATGCTAGCTATAGCAAATCATTTATTTTAATATTTTGTCTTTAGTACTTTGCATACTATTATATAGAATCAAATTATTCTAACAAAACAGGCTGTCTGTTTTGTTAGAATAATAAATGTGTTGCTGGGGAGTTTATCGTGCCACTTCTTCTTCCCAGCTGCAGCACTAGGAAGTGGTGAAGGGCGAACGTTTTGGGGGGCTGTCTTATGTACTTAATTTTGACTTTCAAAAGTGCTGATTCTCAGCCCAGTTTGAATAAATAACTTTTGATTTTGATTGTGATTGAGTATTAGTTGATTTCAGAAAATTAAATCTATGTTACTTAGCAATATTCTTCCTGAAGTCTTTAAAAAGAACACGCCTTTGTCTCTGATAAAATAAAATATAGCAGTTTTCTCACTCAGTCACTTTATACATACAGTTTAGAAGGGGTGGGTACTATAGCGACCAGCCACGATACTTAGGCAGGTCACTATCTATTTTGTGTGCGGGGTCTCGACTTCGAGGTGTGTTGGGGAAACTTTGTGGTGATTTATAAATAGGAAGACCGTTGTGCTATACGAACTGGTTTATTAGCTATGGAGACGCTATAATAATACAATCAAACCCTGGGGCTAATCTTACACTGACTCCATATTAAACAATATGACTTTATGTCATCACCTATTCTTATTCTAAGTTTTCGAATAGAAAAGCAAAGTTTGTCTTATTAGCCAATGTTAAAATCCAAAGAGGATTCATGCGGAAGGCAGGCTCAACTAAGGCCTCTACAGTACTGTATGATAGTACCTATATTAGAACATAAAAGTGATTTACTCCTAAATGATTCTAGAATTGCAAATCTATATAAAAATACTAGCCTATTCAATAATAGGCCGGTATTTTATTTTTTTTCCCACTGCAGGACAATGGCCTCTTCTCATACAGAGAAGGCACGAGCATTGATCACCACGCTTGCTCAAGACAGGTTGATGATTTCAGACTTATATTAACTATAAGTCCAGGTTTCCTCACGAAGTAATGTCAGCAATGTCCAAAATAAACTCAGAAAGTTCATGAATTAAAAAGCCACTTTGGTACTTGCCCGGATTTGAATCCACGACCTCATGCGCGAGTGGCGCCTATAAGCGTTGCATATGCCTAATGTAGTGAAAACCCCGGACCTAACAGAACGAATGCAAAGTATGAGAGGAGATTTTTATACAAAGGCACTATATAGTCAGCCTATGTCTTTCTAGATCTCTATTCTACATAAGTTCCATTTTTCAAACACATCAACTACTTTTAAACTGGAACACATAACTCACTATTTATCTTCACAATAGGGTAATTGCAATTATTTAAAAATATAGGGCAGATATTAAACAATAACATATGACGGACACTTAGTAGCCAGACAGTAGTTTTTATCACAAGCGACCTATTTTTTGTAATCTTAACTTTGTTATTTATAAGTTTTTCTCATAAATCCCGCACCGCGACCGTAACAAATATGCATTTATAGAATTATAATCATCAAAATCAGAAATACAACTCCATAAGTTTGTATAATCCTAATTGTCAAGATTTCATGAAATAATCATTCAATAGAATTACCTGGCCTTAAAGAGTTGTATTGATGATTTTAATTATTATAATTCTGTAAATATATTCTTTTTACGGTCGCGAATCATATATTGATCAACATACAACCTAATTGCAAAATGCAAAAAACTAAGGAAATTTTAATTTCCCGGGCTACCTGGCGCTTTCGCCTTATTAACCATAACTTAGACCGATTGTCAAAAACTAATATCTCGTAAGGACCGTCACGGACGGTCGAATAATAATCGAGATTGACGCTGACATGTGAGGAAAACGGGACCAATCGAAAACAGACTGTAGAAGCGAGATCTATCCAAGGGCTTATAAAGAGTAATAACGTTATCAAAATTCCGTGTAGTTTCCGACAGTGAACAATAATAATAAACGCCGTCCCTACCTATTGGGTGTCGTAGAAAGCGACATTTACTTCTGATATCAGCTAGACAGTACTGTGATGCAATCCAAGCGCTTCAGTTACAAATTACAAGCGAAACATTATGGCAATACTTCTACAGGCTCTAATAAATTTAATCGAGTTGTAGAGGCACACAGGTAGGTATGAGTGACATAGACGATGTTCTTCAAAGCCGGACTTTTTTTAATCTTGATGAGCCATATTAATCGGAGAGGCCTGTGGCTAAGTAATAACAGCCGCACGGGTCGATTGATCAGGTTAAACTCCGCTTGCCGCGGTTGGTCCGTGGATGGCTGACCATCTTTACATACCACGAACCCTCCGCGCCTCGGAAAGTACGTAAAGCCATTGGTCTCGGCTGTCATTTGTAGATCTTTGACAGTCGTTACGGGTCATCAGAAACCCGAAAGTCTGACAACCAGCCTTACCAAGGGGTTACCCAGTAAGTTACTGGGTAACCCAGTAACGGCCGAACCCAATAACCTATTTTCAGTAAAATACAGATCGCTATTGATGGTAGATAGTATAATTCTATCTGTCCTTATATCCGGTCGGTAATAGATTATTGGGACGTTAAAACCATAGATAGATAGGCTTTTCTATCTCCAGTATGCCAAAACTGGTGATATATGTACAGGTTATGGGGTTCGGCCGTTATGTGGGCTGTGGAGGTCAGATAGGCAGTCGCTCCATGTAAAATACTGGTATTCAGCTGCATCTGGATGGATTGGAAGCCGACTCCAACATAGTTTTGAAAAGGCTAGGCAGTTAATGATGTACCATATTAACATTCGCGTAGCATACGTTATACAACCTTGGCCCCTTTTAAAAGACAATGACATATTCCTTCAACACTAACCATTCTAAAATTTCCAGATCACATCACACATGACTCCATAGCCGTAAAAATGGTGGACACACAGCATTTTTGCCTGCGCTGGAACAACTATCAGAGCAGTATCACCAGCGCCTTCGAAAATCTTCGAGATGACGAGGATTTCGTCGACGTCACACTCGCCTGCGATGGCAAGAGTTTGAAAGCACATCGAGTTGTACTGTCAGCATGCAGTCCGTACTTCAGGGAGCTATTGAAGGTAATTCTTAGGGATTTTCTCATGACTTTACTGAGTAATGAAGTGAAGAATATGACCATAGACCCTGCTTTGTGAATAAAACCGATCAGCAAGGATTGTAAGGACTAGAGCACCGTAGTGTCGGTAGTGTTTTGAAAGTGAGTTCGCTTTGGAATTTTAGTGTAATTCTATGATCACTTACACGAGGTTTGAAATTAACTTTTCATAATAACTGCAAATGTTTTTGTCTATTGAATGCTTGATTTCTGCCGACTCTCTGTCGAAACAAGCGATGATGTATGGAAAACATTGAGAAACACAATCACGTCAATTAATAGTAATTGTACCTACTTACATTTTATTGAGATCGAGATGAATCATTACAAAGACTACATTCTAAGTTGTATGTAATGGCCGCCAGATGGCGCATTTTAATTTCTAGATTTCTTAATCATCTTGATAAATCCACCATCTAATTTATAAGATTTCATCTATTAATATGAATAGTAGTAATTTCAGCTTTGTATGAATTATAAAAACTCACAAAAATAAACAAAACATTTTGTATTTATAATAAAATAAATAAAATTATGAAAACAATAATCAAGAAAGATAAATAATAAAAATACAAAGTATGTTCCAAAAAATATAAAAGAAAGTTGTCACAGATTTGTCAGGTGTGGGGTTCGAACCCACGCTCCCTCTCGGGAACCAGAGCTTAAATCTGGCGCCTTAGACCACTCGGCCAACCTGACTTGTGAAGAAACGTCGAAATTAGCGATCTGCTTCTAGGGTCAACTTAAGTTTCGTGAAAATAAAATATGGCGAATTAATAGATTCTTCGGTGGAAATAATTTTTAATAGGAACAAATTATGATAATGACGTCATTCGTACATAATTGTTACCGTCTATAATTGCTTGGATAGTCTGTGTATTCCTACAATATTTCCAAACAAAATTAAAAAAAAAAACACCCATTCGCTAATTTTACATTTCCAACGAACATTCCAGCTATACTTTATTATTTTAATCAGTTTTTCGTCTGTAATCCGAATGGCCAGTGGTATGTACCACACCCAATAAATAGTAGAGTGGGTTAAAACAGCTCGACTAGAGCTCCACCGCTGAATATTTTATATTCATTCCATAGTAATTGAGTTTTTTGTTTATTTATCTGATAGCTACATGATATTTTAAGCTTCAGAGCTATTTTAGGGCTTTTTGGTAGAACGAGTTTGTGTTTTGACAATGTTTGGTCGACGTACTCCTTTATAATAAATGGGCTGTAATTATTTTTTGGTAATGTATTAATATATTTATATCAGTAAGTAATTTACAAAAGATTTATTAACAGGTTTAAACATTATTTTTAAGGTAATACGTCAATTTATGAGCATTATTTATCACTATTGAGATTCGAAGTTACAGATATTTTTACAAAATAACAGTTCACTTTAATTGCTCATCTTCGCTTCTAAACAAAATTAGGTAGCCTACTTCATTTTACTTTTACATTTATACGAGTACTTTAGAGTAGATGAAACTTACCAAATAAAAAACTTGGATTCACATTTTTAGTTGATTTAAGCATGAAAATGCGTTAAATAAACAATTTCACAATGTTTTGACTTGCACATTGAAATTGATCGTCGTGGTTAAATTTATATAAAATATTGACTGTGCCACAAAAGAGTTATCTTAGGCTTTTGTTCGCTGGAGGCCATGTCTTCAGCCTTTGTAGGTTTATTTACGCCATTGTTGTAAAAAATGTACTGCTACTTTTCGATAAAAATATTTAAGAGGCTGTTATATTTGAGAAACTAGCGACATTCGATGTTGAACTGATAAAATGATATTTAAATCCTAGTTAGAATTATTGTCGGTTTTATTTTAGTAAGTTGACTACAGCTTCAGTCTCAAACGCAGCTATTACTATGCAGTACCTAAACAAGTGATGAAATCACGTTCCTTTATCTGTCAATAAGCAATAAAATAGATTAAAATCACCTTTACATTACTCAATAATAAAGACCTCTGTTAGCATCTACCATGTCAGCAATGAAGGCCCTACAACCATCTACAGGATGAACCTCTACCACTTTTCCAGCACCATCTAACCCTATTGTTTTATGTCCCCACCTATAATTGTAACCCTCAAACTCTCTCTTCAGTCAACACCATGCAAGCACCCAGTGATCGTACTCCAAGACGTGGCATTCACGGATCTACACGCGCTCGTCGAGTTCATCTACCACGGGGAGGTCAACGTGCACCAGAGGAGTTTGTCCTCTTTCCTCAAGACCGCTGAGGTCCTCCGCGTGTCTGGACTCACGCATAATGAGAACGCACAGGGGGTGAGTGATTTTAGAGTAAGGGGGCTTAGTTTTAGAGTCGGTGACTTTTAGAGTGGATTGAGTGATTGGTTTTTGGGTTTTTTAGTGTACCCAGTAGAGTTTGTGGATTGATAAGTTGGTAAAAAGAAAATGGGTAAGAGGTGTTATGTAAGAATTGGTAAGTCAAAGGAAGATCGTTGGAATTTAAGGTATCTGCTTACTTAGGTCAGAATTTTTAAGTTTAGAAACGACGTTAATAACGTGCTATATGATTGATAACCATGAAGATGATTTATTGGTTTTAGTCAAAAATACCTACCTCAATTTGATGACGATTATGGTGTAAAGAATACAAGTTTTATAACTATCTTTAAAACAATTAGTATTTTTAGTTATTTATTTTTCATAAATGTGTATTGTATATTCAAGGCTTTCCCAACAACTTTTCAAAGTTTTAAATCGTGTTAATTAGCCAATTGGTAATAAGTACGAGTGTAGTAGGTATTTTAGAACTGACAGCTATACGAGTGTTATAAATTATTGGTCTCCATGTGAATAATATAAATTGTATCCATTTATATTATAATACCTAATTACTTTTTGTAAGGCAAAATGGGTTTAAGTTGTATTCGACTTCGCTGAAAAAACATAAAATCCATAAGGTAGAAGTTATTGTTGCTACTCTTCATAACACCTCTTCCTGAATTCACCAGCCCGCACAGCGCCCGCGTGATAGATCACGGCCCACTCTCTCTCACAGAGGCATATCTCCCAGCAGTGGAAACATTGTAGACTGATTTTGCGGTTCTAACACACCTCCTCTCCACAGCCGCTGCTGCAGCCAATGCGCGCGCCCTCCACAACATCGCCGCACACGCCGCCACACTCTGCTCACAGCACGCACATCAACCACACGCAATCCTACGACCGTCTGGAAGAGGCTCTACTCCAGCCAACATCATCAAGCGTGCAGCAACTCATGCGCAGGACACCGCTGCCGCCGCGCCGGCTCAGCCGCTCAGCCGACAACAGTCCCGACGTCATCAAACGTCCTCGCCATGATAACAACAACGAACAACCACAGATTCATGCAACTGACTTTTCGACTAAAAACAATTCTCATTCCCGTGGACATAATGAGGCAGGGAACAACGGGAATGGGATCTCTAATAGCAGCTCCTCGCCCTCCCCGAGGCTCATGGATGACGTCAAGAACGAGCCGATTGATATGATCTGTCCCTCTAACCCGGATATTGACAGGAGCACGGATGACACGCCGCCGCATCACCACAGACCACTTGTGAGTTGGTAAAACGTCTACCATTTTGTTTTTTTAGAGTGGTTTCGAGTTGGAAGGAGTATGGCTGTGTAAGACAATTTTGGGTTCGATTCCCAATGACCGTCTGTCCAAAAAATTTGATTTTATGTTTATTATTGAATTTGAAAATCTCGTACAATATTTATGTAACTAAGCAATATCGCACGTCATTAATAAAGATTTACGTATTGAACAGTCGCTGTTAGATAATAACATGATGAACACATTTAATCGACAGACTTTATTAAACATACGGAACACTGCGGTATGGTTCTGGGTTCGATTCTCTGTTAAAATTAAATTATGCTTTGCTGGTTAAGCTTCGACTTACATTCCGAGGATTTCCCCAATGTTGGGTTCGAACCTTAGGTGGAAAATTTTGTTGGATTTGTGAGCTGTCAACCAGGAGTGGTGAACATTATCGGTAGTTTACCCCCATGGGGCCACGCCCTTAATAGTGTTCTAAGTGAGGTGTACTACAAAAGTACCTATTATATTCATTCATGTCAGAGTCACTTCTCTTTCATACTAAGTTAATTCATAAGAAAACATAATTTTAGACTCAACCGCGCAAAATTAAATATTACTAACTTCCCACAACAAAATTAAAACAATCCAAACCAAACGAATCTGAAAACCGAGACACAATGAAATCTAAGTTTCCCATGAAAAACTGAAAAGACAATAGTAACATAACATTTAACTTCATTTTGAGAGAAAAACTACTTTCAATTGAATTCGGGTATCATTCAATTTGTCGAACGAAAACTGCGTATGTCAACAAATTCCTGAATACTTAGTAATACTTACAATAAAAATACAAACATTGTTAAAAGTACTAATAAGCGATATTATCGTGTTACGTATTTATATACGTGTAGGACTTGCTTCACATTCTATGAGTGTTTATTCACAGAATTGATCGATTACCAAATCAATAAATTGAGTACGATCAATGTAACACAAAACATTAAAACATTTTGTTAACTATCATAATTTGGTGACGAAACGAATATTAGAACTCTTAACATAAAAAAAAAACAATCGTGATGAGGAATGTCTGAACAGAAGCTTACATAAGTACTTAATATATGATGACTGGGACCAAGTTTATTTTCAGTAAGTTTCGGTTGTATAAAGAACAACTGATAAAGCAACTGCGGGCTTAGATTAGAAGGTTCTCTCTCATTCTCTGTTCATAAAAGTTCAAGCATTCTGGAATGCGATGTAGGTATTAAGATTGTAAACTCTACACATCTCAAGATTCCCAAATCCTCATAGAATTCATCCAAACAAATCTATCAATACTTGAATCATCCAGAATATGTTTGACAGTTACTTGAAAATAGAATACCTACGAACTGTCCGAAACAAAATCTAACTTCATTGAACACACTCAAAATTAAATATCGAATTAAAAACATTGTTTAACAGCCAGTCCTGTAAGCACTTCTTTTAACAGCCAGTCCCATGTTCGCGTTATTTTTTTTCAATGGCTCTTCTGAGCCCAATTTCGGCCAGAGACAAAAATATGACCCAGTAGCCTCAAAATCACCAATACCATAAACAAGCAATAAGTCTAAGTGTCAGTACCACGTATTAGAGTGCTAGACACTAGAATTTGTACCCGGAACTCGATGGGTGTCGTATAGAGTGTCAGGTAGTCGTGACTGCGATAACATTGTTGTATGGGGTAATGAGACTAGCTGTGGGTTAGCGACCTTGACATTGGTCGAGGCTTGGCTCTTTGATTTCAAGATGTTTCTGATGGTATTTGAAAATATTTTTGACAGTTTTCAGGAGTAGAAAGACGTTCAGGATGGTTGATAGAAGCTGTATAATCCCGAATGTACTAACCAAATAATGGCTTGGCTTTTTTGGGCCTTTAACATCGCCCACGAGAAAAAAAAAACATTTCAGTGGTAACACATTATTACACCCGCTACTACTTTCCGCCGAAAACCACACAATCAGAACGTTAATTAAAATACTAAAAAATATCACCAATCATTACTAATTTTATTGAGCCCACTCCACGAAACTTTCCCCAAATACACATTAAAGTCGAGAAAAAACACGCAATTCCAGAGAAAACAAACCTTTTTTTAAATAAAAATGTTCACAAAAATAAGATCCCATTTGGACCGAAGTGCCTATGTTTTTATTAGGATGAAACTTTAGTTATTTGGAAGTTAAATTGGTGTAGCTCCTAATAGTTGACGACTCCTACAGACTTCTGTTAATAACGCCTTCTTGTAACAGCGCTCGAGGAAAGCGATTTTCATTTTTCATTTTATAACATCAAGCAGATTTGAGAAGTTAATAGGCTCATTCTGGGAAGTAAACAACGTTATTTTAAATCGAGATAGCTTACAGAAATATTAGTTTCCTGTGCGTCAGGTTTCAGATTCGACTCGTACTTAGAAATAAACAAATAATAAGCCTAGTTACTAATACTCTGTATCACATTACATCCTAAACAAGATTCGGCCAAAGACTAAAGACAATTCGGACGCTACTTTAATGCCTACTCGCATCGTTCCTCAGGGAGGAGGTCCGCCTTCGCGCGGCAGCTCGGCTGATGCTGAAGAGTGCACGCCACCACCGCACCCACCACCGTTCATACAGCCACCGGACTCGAAACTCTTCAACCCAGCTAACACATACAACTTTACTATGGAAGCACTGTCGCATCCTTCTTTGACTGGTAAGAGGGTTTTTTTATGTTCTTTTGTTATTTCAGCCTCTTGAAATTACCCCGTGAAGTAAATATCTTTAGAAAAGTAAAGGGATTTGGTGATCGCAGTTGATATTTATTCCTTCAGTACCTGTCATAATGGGTAATTGTTTTTATATCGAAAGCTGAAAAACATAACAAAGGCCTTGGAGAATGGAGACCAAACCGAAACAACTTGATCCTTTTAAGACTACCAGCGATGATATTTTCTTTTGTGTTTAGATTATTTAGAAACCAATAAATACTTTAATAAAGAAATATTTCAAACAATCCCCTGCTCCACACTCACCACAGTTCACTGAAAAAGAATTGAACTTACCTACTGGTGATTCTTCGCACCCAAACATGATACGTGACACATCTAGCATTTCTTATAAAAATATATATTCATATTGCTATGAATATACTAATTATATATATTTTTTACGATTTTAAGACTTGATGATTGTCATTCAATCCTGTTTAGTCGCCAAGATGAGAAAATACCTATCTGAGACAAAATTATGATCAAAGATAAAGATGGCATATGAACTGTGTGTTATTTCCAGGTCTGCAAAGTCCCTTGGCTCCGGACGGCATCGCAAGTACTTCTCAAGGTGAGTGCCAGCTTGTCTAGCAACGAATTTATTTTATTGCATTACTACATATATTGAGACAAACGATATTTTTAATGCACTGTCTGTCGTATGCCACCATCACCGCTTCCTCTCTGCTCTGTCATATTAGGTTTATATATCATTATTAGGTTTTTTTTTATTATAATTTTTTTAAATGTATGAGGCAATTATCACGTGACATATAATTTATTTCTATTAATATATGTATATTATTATAATTATATACTATTAACCTTGTATATGTCTTCATTTGTGCTCTGTGTTTCTGTATTTAAATTAATTAATGTTAGCTTTTTGTGTTATGGTTCGATGGAGACGCGCGTAGGTACAAAAGTATTCGATTTATTTAATTTTCAATGGTTTGGAGTATCTGTACGAATGGGACGATTGTTTATCATTGAACCAAAACGCAATGTGGCGTGCATGTAACTGTTACTGTAACATAGTGTAATGTAACTTTACGAAGATATGCTAGCTTGTTGTATAGATGTTAAACTAATTGTGTGCTAGGAAAACCCCTCACTCCCATGTCTCCGAATTAGGTTTTTGTTGTTACTTTTTGTTTCGTTTTTTTTTTTTTCTTTCAAATTTCTCTCATTATTTACCAACCATTCCACGGAAATAAACGAAATGTTAACTAACGTAATTGTACCTACACGAATTGGCTGTAAACATTACATTAAAAAAAATTGTAAAGAAAAAAACCTACTCGAAAATAAGAAGAAAACCACAAAATTAGCTTCCGAGAAATCCAATCATAACTTCGATATAAAAGTTGAGCGAATTCAGTAAAAGTTGAGGTTACTTATTGTTCCGAGCATAGCGAATCTCATGAATCATTTCTAAATACACTATCGGGTTACACTCGAGCACATTGTCTTGGGAAACGGAAAATATAATAACAGGGAGATCGAACAATGGATTTTTAGTAATGGTAACTTGGTGTCGGTTTATATAAAATACGCTCAAATTATTTCATTGAAGAATTAAAAACGCTTTTGTTCGGGAAATTTGAAACAAACGTTGCGCGCGTCTGTTATGAATACGGACCATAGTCGATCACACAATCATTGCTGAGCTTAACTAGCGACGAGTAGGCGACATGTATGCGTTACTAATCCCGCTTCGCATCCCGCGGCGGGATCGCCTGTCGTCGTAACGGGGGGTGGCGGTGCTTAAACAGAGGCTACGATACGAGAGTGCATTAAACGCGCGAGCGTCGACGGGGCTAACTGCTTGTGTTGTGACCAGGTGGCGCCCGCACCCCCCATGAAGATTACCGCTGTGAGCCTTGTAACAAGAGCTTGTCGTCCCTGACGCGGCTCAAACGCCACATCCAAAACGTGCACATGAGACCTTCCCGGGAGCCAGTGTGTAACATTTGCCGGCGGGTCTACTCGAGTCTGAACAGCCTGCGCAACCACAAGTCCATCTACCACCGCAAGCAGCAGCAGCCGGCGGCAGCGGCCCCGGGCCCCTTCTACTCCGTCAACTGACGCTCGACCCGCCGGCCCCGGCGCGCCCCCCTCACGTTGCCATTCGAAGAAGCAGAGCTGCCAACTCAACCACCTCAACCGCCATACTCTTGCCCCTAGAACTTCGTTAAGTTTAAACAAAATTGTAACGCGATATGTTCCTAACATTTGTATATAGCATAGTAATGCATGCGCATCGCCAACTTTATCTATGTATATGTATAATTTATTATTTCTCACTAAACGTATCTTAACGCTTGGTGGCAGCGCAGCGCGTCCGCGACGCCGCTGCGCTGCCACGTCCTCTATGGAACCAATTGGGACATCTGATCGGTACACGCATAACCACCAACTGTTTAGTAAAAAGCGCATTAGTCAAATTCGTGAAACACGTTAAATTGCCTCTGCTAGGTTCAAAATTGCCACCGAAACAATAGTGGTACACTAATTGTGCCAATTGGTTCCGTCACTTGGGACCCGTCGGGAGCGAGCGGTCGCATGGTGTGGATACGACGGGGTCGCTCGCGCCGGTGTGTTGACTAATGCGCTGATGTTGGTTGTTATGTGTGGCACAGTTGGCCCTCTGGGCGCGGGGCACCGCTGCGAGGTGTGCGGCAAGCTGCTGTCGACGCGGCTCACGCTCAAGCGGCACACCGAGCAGCAGCACCTGCAGCCGCTGCACTCAGCGCGCTGCTCCCTGTGCCACAAGGTGTTCCGAACGCTCAACTCGCTCAACAACCATAAGAGCATCTACCACCGCCGGCAGCGCGGCGCGCCGCAGCAGACGCAGCCGCAGAACCTCACCACCAGCCCGGACACTAAGATCAACCCGCAGCATCACAACATCGACTTCTACAAGTTCAAAGACCAGTTTAACGTCTAATTTGACTCGATGAAATTTTTCTTTTTTCAAAAACAATTATTCTCTATTTAAAAAGGAAAATAACTATTTTATTTTTCATATATCTTTTTTATTTCCGTAACGGGACTTGTATATTTTTTGTTTTTCAGATTGTTTTCCTCTATGAAATATTTATTTGTGAACTTTGAACTTGTAAGTAAGGGCTGACATTGACTAACATCACAATATTTAATGGCTTTCTGACATTCCACTTGTTACAAGAGAGGGCGAGTTATGTAGATCGAATTTGAAATATGTTTTTTTGTTGAAATGTTATCGATCGATTGCGCCCGGAGAGTGCAATACTGCGGTATAAAATGATTCCTGAATTTTTACACTATGTTAAATGTGCGACAATAAGGCGAAGAGAAAAAAAATAATATTTTGAGAAAAGATGAAAAATCTTGGTGCTGTAAATTTATATATTAGGCTTAAATTTATATAAAAGAAACGGTGTTCGTGTAAGTAACAGAAGAGGCATACCTATTGTTTTCAAATTGTGTTCATTATTTTCGGCAATTATTTATTCTGTAATTTATCTGTATGATCTCACTCTTAGATATTTATACGAGATTACTAAACGAAAATATGTAAAAAGTATAAAAAAAACTATATACACAGATATATAATTGGCATAAGAGGCTTTCAAATTATTATTTTTATTTTAGGTGTTTTATTTTTTTCATTTTTAAGACTGAATTCAGGATATAATAGCACCAATAGAATGAGATGAAAGATTGTTTTTTTGCAAAAAAATATATATATTTACCCGCAGATAGCACAACCATAGAAATATACCGGATATTACGACATACACAAACCAGGACTACATACATACATACAATACAATACAATACGGCAAACCGACTTAGACACAAACAGAATAACTTCTCGCTTTCTTTTTGCAGTCGACAGTTTATTTATATTTTATCAATTTATTTATTTATCTTGTTTGTCGACTTTTATAAATCCTTTGCTGCCGTTTTATTATTATTATTATTGACAAACAACCATCAGTCGAAGGAAATTGCATTTTACAAAGTGAATCGCAAGGTGCCATTTTAAACGAATATGGCTATTTTATTTTCTAGTTTAGTCACATTTTTTTTTAGTTTTGAAACATTAGTTTTTATCGCAATCTTGTGTTCGTTTCTATTATTATTATTTCGTTGAGCCTTTTTAGGATAGTTTTTTTTTCAAATAAGTAATAATATTTTTCGCTTTTTACCGACCCCTACTTGTATTTTTTGTACATTAAACACTCACAGTTTGTTTTTTGTTTTGTACAATTGTAATTACACATTATTATTATATTATACATAATAGGTAATAGTATAAAACAAATTTTTAATAATTCTCAGTGTTCAATGTTCCTAAATTTCAACAGTGTGAACTTTTCAACTATTAAATGTTCCGTGCTCGCTGTTAATTAGTAACGGAATTTGCTTGCCATAAAATAACTTTAGTATATGTCTCGATATTGGGTGATAAAACTTCAACACGTTAGAAAATTATTTAAGTGATAAAAATAAAAGAGCCCTGAAAATGTCATGCAACTCTGCCCGTAAGGAAAATGGTCCAGACGCGTACATATAGTGAAAACAACTGAGGCTAAATAAAAGCTTGTAAAATACTACAAAAACTTGATAACTGAAGGAAGAAAACGAGCTAATAAAGATTTGTCCTATTTTAAAAGATTCCCTCTGCGTTAAAGTTTAATCATCCAATAAATAAATTAATATGCGTCTTTCCTTTGTGAAACATATTCTAGTTCATGAAAACATCACTATACCGACTTTAAAAAGTCGATAAAATATCACTATTGTTAAAAATTTTCATTTTCTAGCAATAAGGGAACTTTGATTGTAAATGTTAACATAATTTATTATAAAATGATATACACCTTAAGTAATATTAGTGCCTGCTTCATATTATTGTGTTTTTATTGACAAAAAAGACATATTTTGCGTATTTTTTCGTAAATAAGCATTAGGTAGTGTTTGACACACTTTTTACCTAGAGAAGATGCTTTACCTTTAAACAACTAAGAGGCTTCCTAAAATGCTATATGTTATCAAATTCTGTTGTTATTGCTAGATACATAAATGCTTAGCCATTACTCGTTTAGTTAATTAGTAAGCTTTATTATAATAGTTTGGCTAATTGGAAAAAGACTAGAGATTTGGTGCTAAAAAGGAACGATGTTCGTGCTAGAAGAGATAAGGGAAACGAAAGGAATCTAAATTTTTTCTAATATTTCGCAACATTCCGAGTACGAAAACGAAAATGATAAAAAATGTTAAGTTTTTATTTGCGTAACATTGCAAAGTTTGAAACGTAGGATTGTTGTTTTTTGATTAGTAATTTAGTCATAGTTTTTCTTGTTAATTTGGGTTTTTGGGAAATTAAGTTAGTTGATTAAATAGGATTAAGGTTTATCTGAATTCATATAGATAATAGAAATACATGATTACTTTACAATTACAGGGATGTGCTGCAATGGCAGTACGGTATTTCAGCTATTTTCAGTATAGCTATGAAAATTAAGAATTTATTTAGTAAAAAAACTTGTCTCTGGTTGGGAAAAATTTTGCCAAAATAATAAGCGCTATAGACTGATTAGAGTAAGTACGCGTTTGACTTGTACACTATTAGGCGTATTTTATAGATAAAAATGTACATTATTTACTAAATTAATTGATAATTTTATAAAAAAAATCGAGAAATGTTGTCGCACAGAAGGCGGTCAAAGCGTGATTAATTTTTGGTATTAATTAATAAACTCGAAATTTATTTGTGATTTCAAATGATCTTTGGTTCGAAATTTGTAGGTGTTAAGTTAATTTGGGATCTCGAGAGGCTGAAAGCCTCGGGTTTGAAAGGGTTAGAATTACACCGTGTTCTAAGGAGCAGAACACATCCCTGTCAAAAACTATATTAGTTAGGATCTTAGCAAGATTAAGACTGTTTCTGTGACCTGTTTAAGTTTTTATCTTTCTAACGAGTTAAGAATTTTTTTCAATCCCGCACGTGCGCGTGCGTTGACTTTATCCAATGTGTTCTTATACTTCTTGTTGGCATTTTTACTTATTTTATAAGGAATCTAAATTAATTTATTGGTTGTTGTATTGACATTTTATATATTTTTTCCTTAAATTATTGTTCTACTATCCATGAATCTAGATATTTTTTGTTAACAATTGGCATCTGTGTAATGCAGTCCATTAGATTGTTTAATGTTATTCGAGATTGTGCCAAAAACTACGGTGTTTTTATGTTTAGTCTTCCATTTTGAGGCGAATTCGTCTCGTACGTAGCGCGGAACGCCAAAAATAAATAAATTATTTTAATGGGCTGCACTTAGTTTATTCTAATATTAAAAATGATTTCGCAACACTATATTATATATTCATAAATAGTTCTTTTCCTTCCTTACTTTTTAAATTAAAAATAATTGAAGTAACTACTCATAAAATGTAATCGTTAAACCGAACTTCATAAATCCTAATATTGATGATAATGGCGTTTTTAATAAAAACAAATATACAAAAAACAATATTGCCAGTTTTATTAGAAAATCCTTTAACTACCCGAGTATTTATTTGTGTTTTTTGTCAAAGAATTATGAGCTTTTTTGTAGAAACAGTTAGATAATTTTCATAGTGCACTGTTTTCTTTTTTTATTAATTTCGAAACACGCTTAGCATATCTAGTTTTCCCGCCTAAATATTTATTTTCCCGCCTCAACGCATGCTGACTGTTAACACCCTTCACGAGCCACTGTAGCTTCGCCATCATTTACATTTGTTTTTCTATTTTATTTATCATTTATTTTAGTCACACTTTTTTTTGTTTTTTCTTGAAAAAAAAAACTTGTCACAATGAGATCCCTGGAGTAGGTTTAATTTTTTTTAATTTATACCGCGTTCGGGGAGCAACCCCATATTTTTTTGTTTTTTCGATCTGTTTACAGGTAAAAAGTTATTCTCCTGCTCGTTATGCGGGAAGGTTCTGTGTTCAAAGGCGTCGCTGAAGCGGCATATCGCTGACAAGCACGCGGAGCGCCAGGAGGAGTACCGGTGCACGATATGTGAGAGGGTGTACTGTTCGAGGAACTCGTTGATGACCCACATATACACCTACCACAAGTCAAGGACAGGGGAGACAGATCAAATACGATTTTTTTAGTGACTACTCGGACGGAGTTGGCGCGGCGTGCGGCAGTATTCATCTAGCAAAGAGAATCTACACGAGCCCAATCTACCTGAACCCGCCGTACATAGCAACACTCACAAAGGTTAGATATTGTTTATAGAACCAGAAACAAATTAGTGAACAGACGATCTAACTCATTAACAATGGATTTCCTTTATTAGACTAAGCTAGGTATAAGGGTCCTTCTTAAACTTTCATTTCATATTTTTTCTGTTCGATTTTAATTTTATAGATTTTAGTTTGACTTTTATGTTCTTTTAGTTCGACTGTACTTACCAAACCCCCCCCCCGCGCCCCCCTCCCGTCGGGTTTCGCAGTTTTGACGTTGTTGTGTTGCTTGGAGCATGCTTCTATCATTTTTGTTATCACGTGTCTATGTGTTATTGTGGTTGAGAGAATTTCCTTAAGATTTTGAATATTATGAAAATCTCGTGATTATTGTGTAGTTAGTCAATGTGTACAGTGCATATTATTAGTATTATTAACTATTATTATTAACCTCATACATGTATTATTGAATGAACATTAACAAGCAGAAAATCACTCAGCGGATTTTCTCCATGTCTTCACGTGTTGCCAGCTAACGAGATTACCTTGTTTTTTTGGTAAAAATGCTTAATGTAAATGGGTTGTTTGTTGTTTTCCAGCAGTACCGCCCCTCCGTATGCCCCCGCCCACCGCCGGCGGCATCAACGAGCCTCAAGAGTGTCCTTACTGCCGCAGGACATTCTCATGTTACTATTCCTTGAAACGACACTTCCAAGACAAGCACGAGCAGTCGGACACGTTGTACGTGTGCGAGTTCTGCCACCGGAGGTACCGGACGAAGAACTCGCTGACCACGCACAAGAGCCTGCAGCACCGCGGCTCCAGCGGCATGCTGAAGCGGCTGCTGAAGACGTCGGCGCTGCACTCGGCGCTGGCGCCCAGCCCACACCACCTGTTCGACCTGGGCGCCGACCACGGCCCGCAGCTGCCGCCCGGCCTTCAATGACCACAGACCATGGCTTAGATCGCTCGCAGGACCCCCTGTTCCGAGTACACTGGGTGTCAGCGCCGAGGGTACCCGTGACGCGGCTCGACGGACGCGCTTACGATATGGATAGCGTCATGTGCAATATAACGGACAATGCCAAAACAATGCAGGACTAGCGCCGCATTTATGGTTAATAATATCGTATTATAATTAGTAAAATATTGACGTTAGGATTAAAATTACATAAGCAGTATTGTCGCACGCGACTGTAGAAGTCGTTTAGTGTACGCTTCGAGGATCGGACTTCGCTTTGTGACTAGTTCGTAACATTTGCGAGTTACGGCATTTTCTAGTGAAAATGTTCCAACAGTGTTCAATATGACAATGTAATCCAGAGCAATACTAAAGTATTAATATTTCTAGTACTGCCGACATTATGCCAACTGTATTCTAAAAAATGAAATACATTTTTTAAAATCACTTTTCGATAAATGTCTAGTGTCAAATTAGATTCGATAACTGTACAAAATGAGAACGTACAAATTTTAAAAGAAATGCAAAGAAAATATTTTTTACTGAAACTTTTTTCGGAACGCCAAATCTAAATTAATTAAAATGATACAGATTATTTAGCGGTTAATTACAAAAATGTTTAGAATAAAAGTAAAAAAAAAAATGTTGATGTTGAGTAAAAAATTAAAGACTTCTTAGAATCTGATTTCGAAAGTACAAAATTTAACGTCTAACAATATCTATCTATGTGCGTTTGGCTTCAATAATAATAATGAATATGATCAATGTGTAAGTAGCCGTGCCTTCGTTCGTCTTCGAAATATTATGGATGAATTTCTGAACTGACGAGGAGTGCGCAAGTGAAGACGGTTCACGAACGAATCAATGTTGGCGGTGACGTTTCGAAAAGGGAAAATACTGTAGGGTTGCCAGACTCCGGTGGGATCCTTGAATACAGGGTTAAGAGTGAGTAAACAGATGTAGGAAATAGAGGCGCTGGGTTGCCAGAAAGTGGGTCTTCGAAAAGCAGTTCGACGATCGTATACGTGTGCATGATTACAAATCATGAGACAAAATCAAACATTTCTTCTGTATAGGAATACGTAGACTTTAGGTATTAATTAATAGAATTATATTTAACCTGTATCCATTTTCGGATTTCTCTCTATGAGTGTATAGTGGTTCTTATTTAAATGTCGACCAACGTAGCTGATGTCTCGTTATTGAAAATTTATTAGATTATTATTATATTATTCTCAAAAATCTTAGGATACCTAACCATAAGATGGCTGCAAATTGTATAAAAATTTATTTTATTTACTTATATCGTAGAAAATTGCTTGCGAACCGCGTTTTTCAGGTAACACGACATATCTATTCAGGGTGTTTGAAGAAATAATTCAATAATAATATCTTTAAAATCGCGATCCAATCTCTTAAACCACATATCACAAAACCATGAATATCTTTAAATAAAAGAAAGTATTTTTAACACCGTGATATTTCACAAAGCCAAAGAAAAAAATTAATGTGAATAATACTTACTGATTTGCATTTATTCCCGTAGAAATATGAGAACTTTCAGAAGAATGTTAAATACTAAAATGTACTGTGTCATATCCATTTTACACGTTTCATAGAACTTTCTAAAATTTAGGGACATATCAATAAATCTCTGATCACTAAGTGAAATGAAAAATCATTTTTTCAATGAATAATAAAAATGTCAATGCAAGTTTTACGAACAATAGCAAAAACCAATGCAACACGTTGTTTTAGAGCAATGAACATTATTTTTTGCATTTATTTGTCCAATGTTAAGTAACTTGGGTATAGGATCGTAATGTAGGTTTTTTTGTATTTTTTACTTTCTTTTTCGGAATGTTACATATATGTGTACTTTGTGATATGAAATACATTTAATGAGAAGTTGTTTGGTATATCCAGATATTTTAACATTTAAGTTTTTATCATTTTATCCTCAGCTTAAATAGTGTTAATAGCGGGTTGATTTCGAAGTAAAATATTTTTTACGTGGACATTAGCCGGTATACCTCCATTTATGTAGTACCTCAAGTATATTATTTTGTTTTTTTATTTTTATTTCAATGTTACAGGCTGTTTAATTTTTAATGAAAAAGGAAACACGTCGATGAAATAATTTCGGAAATATTAAAGATCATAGAATCATTTAGCTGGTTAGCTGGAGCTTAGAAGGAAAAGCAAGCGGGTAGTTTGAATTGTAAATATACATATGTTAGATTACTTACGTCATAACTGAAGTATCGTGGCATCGTTCGGGAATAGAAGCCTCGTGATATTATTAACTAAATAGTAAATAGATAAAATCATTAATGGAAAGGATTTTTATATATTCTACTAATGGATTTATTAATAGTGAAACTTAGACTTAGTCTTCATAATGTTTTTTTTTAAATGTTTGTGTTTATTGTTTTTGCTGTGCAATTATTTCTTATTGGTTTGGCTGTTTATTGAGCTTATTGTTGACTGCTTCGTTGAAATATTGGATTGTACATCCCCACTTATTTTTGTGGTTCGATTTTTTGGATGAAATTTTTCTAAATTGATCTCAGTGCTGCGTACTACATCAATTTCGGAGACAGCCGTTGGTAATTGTTGTTAGCTCTTATAATATTGTAAAATTTGTGTTAAGTTTGGATTATGTGTCGGCAAAAAGAGAAAGTTAAAAAACGCAGCGTGTAAATTTAAAATTCATGAAAATGAAAACGCAAACAACCAATTGTTAAATAAAAAATACAGCGAAACAATATTAAGTAAAAGTATATTTTGCAATGTATACCAAAATACTGCATTTTTAAATAGTAAGATGAAAAGTGAGAAAATCTTTTTTTTTTAATATAAAATACGTGTACATTATATAAGCAGCCCTTTGAATTCGCAATATAATTTTTCGCTTCTTCGCCAGTTATTAACGTTAAGTTTAAAGAAATAATTTTATAAACCGACTGTGTTACTAATTAGCGTAATGCACAAAGTAATCAACAACGGGATGCCTTCTAAACAGTACAACTTTAACAATAGCCTACCGTAGATAAATAAATAAGATTCGTCTACTTTAAAATGACTTTATGGACGTGGTGATTGTCTCAAATTAGTTGCACAAAAATATCTAGAATAGTTTCTCTACTCTAATTTAAGAGTAAAACCAGCTAGATTATGATCTCAAAAATGAGCATCGACCCTTGCTCGACATTCGGGCAAAACTTTTTGGGTCGATGCTCAATTTTCGGGATTGAGTTTTGCTAGCTCTCTGATAACTTTATGTAGTAAATTAGGCTTCAGTATCTGAGCCATTCTACTTCCAAATGTCATTTTAAAGTATTTTATCGTCAGTTTTACTTTTCAAAATCAGTA
Organism: Fissipunctia ypsillon; assembly: GCA_947568875.1. Classification (NCBI taxonomy): domain Eukaryota; kingdom Metazoa; phylum Arthropoda; class Insecta; order Lepidoptera; family Noctuidae; genus Fissipunctia; species Fissipunctia ypsillon. The sequence continues at coordinate 1,606,106 of OX387657.1, read as the reverse complement.
ACTTTCGTATTCGAATATACAAAGCTAATACTGCCGTTTTATAAATTTCGTAAACGTTTTAAATGATTTGTTAGGGTTTTCCATGATTTTCCTTGGGATTATTCCTGGATATAATAATATTTACCTAATCTTATGATAGGCAGGCAACTTAAACTTCTTTATGATCGAAGTTAAAACGTCTTTTACGGGAGTTCTCACCTGATAAACACATCTTCACAAACCGCTTCACAAAACAGTTTTTTTTAAGAAAATGAAATGCTTTTATCGTAAGTATTACCTCCTATAATTTTAAGTATTACCTCCAATTATATAATTTAATTTCTAATGTATTAGTTTAGATCGTGGGTTTGCCTGCAGACTACAGGCGGATGTATTTATGTATGTATTGCAGTTACAACATACAGACAGGACAGTGTTTTATATTTATCGAATTATATTGTAAATCGCGAACGAGATATAACAGTTGTTACATAGTATTTTTTCCCATACAATCATTTTTTGTTGATCCATTTCCATGTTTAAAATGCAATAGATATTATCCGTTATTGTTTTAATTGAAAACTTTATAGTTTGTAGTTAAAATCGTAACGCAGCCAGAACATACAATAGTTATTTATAAATAATTTAAATTGCTCGATCGGTGGAGGGACAACCATCTTTTTTAAGAATAAATCGACTGCATTTTTTAATAACAGTCTTTTTTAATCGTTGCTCACAAATTAATATTAAATACTTACGAACATGTAGTGTTTTCGTATGAGAGTCACGAGTCGATGTATTCTTAAGTCAATAGCTTTAATATTTATATCAGTATCTTCCACTTTAAACGTAATATAATTATAAATAATTACAGTTATAGCAATAGTTCCCAATTTGCCACAGTACCTCAATATAATAGATACATTTATGTATGACTTATAATAAGCTACAATCAGCAGATTTTCCTGTTTTTAATGTCAATTAAGATTTTAAGGAGCTCTATTTATTAATAATATAAGTCTTATTTCCCATTTTCATTTCCATTCGCTAAAAAAACGGCGAACTTCTGACTTCAAAATTATCAATTCATACCCTCAAATGTTCTTTGTAGTTTATTATTTTATTTTATAAACATTTCGCGTCAAAAAAATCTTAGTGCCAAATATTGACAATACATTTAAAGTCACATGTCAAGGAACATCTCTTTTTATAATTTAAAATACTATAGTATATCAGTGTTGAATCTGCTAAACCTACAGTAAATAGTTACATTAATATAGTTCCGTAACTCAAAGTGCACTTACAACTTTTTATATAAAAATAATAAGTATTATATACTAAGTAGTACATTTGTCCCCCTGGTCGAGCAATTATCGTTGATATCCCGTCTATAACAGTACAGAAAAGAAAAGTATTTACAATATACACACTATGACATACAATATACTGACAGTTATATGCTAGAAGTAACTTTTATCTACAGATAAAGTAAGACAGTGGTGCAGTTTTACCAAAAACTGTTAATTTATAAGCAAGTCTATTATACAGTCCGAATGTTGAGTGTTGAGACTGTTGAGCAATCGGATGTCGAGTTGGGTGCAAGCTCAGTTGCCGATATTAAGCAAGTCGTGTTGTAGTATACTCAGTACTTAATCCTTAAAGTAATGAGTTGTTTTTCCAAACGTTTACGTTTTATTTTTTAGTAAAACTGTGCCGCTGTTACTTGTTATGCTCGGTAACACATTTTATACACAGAAATATTTTTTTACGAGAAAAAAATACAATTTATATTGTGAAAGTTAATTAAGTGGCAATTCTAATTTACTGCATTATATTTTTGCTGACACACTTAGGATTAGATTTTTCTTTTTTTTTCGTAATTTAATGTATGCACGATCTGCGTTTTTATTAGCATTGATTTTTCTTTTTTTTTCCTTTATAAGCTGAAATCGTAAGTGATACAAACGCTGGATTCATAAAAATTGGAAAATTAAATTTATAATTTATTGTATTTAGTAATTTGGCAAAAAAAATAACAAAACAATCAGGGGTGAGTATCACTTACGACGTTTTAATATGCCTAAACTAATATTGTGTTACTATGTAAAAGTTATAGTTTGCCATCGTTGATCAAAGATGAAAAAATATGTGTTAAATTTAGTTAAATGGAGTTTTGTTATACTTTTAGAGGGTCCGGGGATGAGGTGTGTACAAAAATGATTTATAGTATTGTGTATTGATCGAATAAGGTTAGATGTGGGGCCGATAGGACCTGTAGGCTTCTCTTGAGAGTTGTTGTAAGTTATGAAGTCGGTGAAGACACTTAGAGTACTATTGTTGTAGATACGAGGTCGAGTTTACGAAATGATTTTAAATCATCACTGGACTCATGAGAGGATACCTAGTCGAAAAACTGAAGATGCAACTCTTTAGTGCCAATATTATAGGTTTATAGTATATATTGCATAGTATGTAATTATGAAAGGTTTTTCTCCTGGCTACGTACGTTTTTAATTTTTCGATTAGGTTTCTATTATTGTAAATTAATGTAAGAAATAATTCGTATTGAATATTTTTCGTATTAATGCAGTAAAATCAATCAGTATTAGAATCGCAATAGTATAATATGGAAAGGAAATCCAAAAATAACTTTAATATTTAAACAGTGGGACGCCGGATTCGTAATACATTACTTGTTAAATAGGGCAAAGAATAACTTGAAGAAAATACTCTGGAACAAAAAACGCAATGTACAACGAATCGGAAAATCTGCATTGATACTAAAAGTTGAAAACTCATGTTTCAGTGATATTTAAAAAGTGGTGTCATTACTTGTTTTGATGTTGTTGATATTTGTGAATAAGGAATCAATTCGGGTCGAGTATACGGCTGCTACCACGAACATAGAGATCTGAAGTTCACACATCCCCTTTTTCGTTCCATTGCGGCATCCCAACGGTCTTTATCACGACAACACTTTACGATACCAGCAATGGAATGTAGAAATGGGCATGGAAACTCTTGTTTCCTGTTCTCGTGGTGGCAGTCACATTGGTAGGAAGTTAGGAACATATCAGATAGTCGGAAAACTTAGTACTATAAGTATCTTTGAATCTGACTCTTCGTCTAAACTATACTGGAGAAAAATATATCGGTTATTTTTAAGTTTAGGTTTCTAACAAAATCTGCGTTTCGAATTCTCAGCGACGTTTAACAGTTGAATGTAATAAAAGTATAAAATTAAACTCGCAGTGATTCCATTGATTATGAGGTCTTTTATTAATTAGTTTAGAACCTTGTCCCTTAAATTATTATAAAAACTTCATCTTACTACCGTTTTATAAGCGGCGCCTGCGCAGCGCAAGTTTGCGTAGTGCGTAATTTATTGCAGCCTTGTGAATATCCTTAGATATGTGGCGATTCCTAAGGATTTTGGAAGCTTTTCGTTTGCTTTGACCCTAAATTAATATCTTAATCTTTTAGCGGACGACGTAAAGGCAATTTTTGCATCTTCTAAAGCTGTGTTCATGTGGCTTATATATTACGGTTTAATGTGCGCGGATGCATGATTGCAAGAGGGACCATCAATTTGAAGGGTGACAACCTATTTTAAAGAAGAAATATTTTATGTAATTACTTTAATTTATATCACCTTGTAATTCATCATTTGCTTAGCTTTTTCCCAACTGTATTGGAGTTGGCTTCCAGTCTAACCGAATGTAGCTGAATAACAGTATTTTACATGGAGCGACTGCAACCCAGTTACTGGGTAATACGATACCCCTTATAGTAGTAAGACTGCTTGTCAAACCTTCGGGCTTCTGACGACCCGTAACGACTGTCAAAGATCTACAAATGACAACCGGGACCAAAGGTTTAACGAGCTTTCCGAGGCACGGAGGAGTCTTGATATGTAGGTAATGGATATTCACCCATCCACGAACTGACCGCAACAAGCGTAGCTGTACCTTCGATCGACCCATTCGGCTGTTATTATTTAGTCACGAGCTCCTTCATTATTTGTATCATCGTGTAATTAGAATGTATAAATTAATGTCTGCACAGGCAAAGAACGAGCATTGATGACAAAAGCAGTTTATTTCGAGTCGGCGATCTCAGAAAATTACTTTGTTTTTCTGTCCGATGTTTTCTTCTAAAGGTAAGTCAAGTCAGAAAATGGGTCCCTCTACGAGGTTACCATAACCGGCGGGGTAACTGTGTAACTCACTAACGATTGCAATGCCTTTCATTTAGACAATTCGACAACATTCATTAATCATTGCGTTGCTAAGCGGATGACTTTTTCAAAAACAAGAACCAATGGTTTAGGAATTTCATTGATAAGCTTTCGGATTGTGAAAGATAGTGTCTTATGCAATTGAGGTGCTGGGGTTTTTTTTTTTTTTTTGTGGATCCGTAGCACGACCTAGTCACAAATACATATAAGTTGGTACCTTAAAAGTGCCTACCTTGGGAGATGTTTACAGTACCTATACCAGACCATCGAACAATTTCAAGACTGATTAAGGCATCAATATTTTGTTAAGGTCAACAACAAGGGTTAAGGTCAGGCTAGATAGAGTGACGTCTTCGCAGAGTGGCTGATAGATGAGAGTAGCCGAAGATCGAGTGAAGTGGCGTGTGATTTGAGAGGCCTATGTCCAGCAGTGGACTGCTTTATTTATGTACGAATCTGTTATTTTTGTCCACCGTATGTAGGTACTTTTTTCTAACAATATTTTTTTTTTATGTCTTTGACATTTCTCGGGACCCTGGGGTCCCGGACCTTTGGAAGGCATGTGAGGGGCCGAAGCCAACTCGCAGAGGCCCGTTAGACGCTTTCAATGAAAATGAGGCAACAACCGACGATTATCCCTGTTCGCACTATGCAACTGCACCCAAGGACAACCCCCGGTTGGTGTAGGACTATTGCAGGATATGGAAACAAAAATAATTATCGGGCTATGGGTTTGGGTGGCTAAAGTAGACTGGTTATCTAAAACTATGGAATGACTCCTGCCTGACCAATGTTTTATAAATACAATACACGGGTAAAATGGCAGGGGGTGACTTGCACACTCAATAGTGTCGTAGCGACAAGGGGGCAACATGTCCTGAGGTGCTTAAGAGGAGTGGAGAGGTATTCCACGGCTATCAGGACAATCCCGGCCAGACAAGTCAAGACAGATCAAGACCCCTACCAGCATCTTCAGCAAGAATGAGGTGGGAGGTCAGTTCCTCATCAGTGTTCACTCCAGCCGGCCAATAAAGGCAAGTCAGAGATGAGGAACATGACTTCTCCCGGGAGATAGGGTCCGTGGGGTCGCTACTGCCCAACAGCTCGCCACATGCTGCCCTACGGGTTTCTGTATCTCTCTTGGTCTGGCTCCTCACCCTAGACCTGTTCCGGCAAAGTAAACTCGACCGGCACAGACCTAGATTTCGAAGCGCGCAAGCCCCACCACGACGTCAACGTAGAGATACGGAGATGGGGCTAATAATTTATTATTATAAGAGCAGTGGTGGCACAGTGGTAACGGCCCCGACTTACGAGTTGTAGGCAGTTCGAACCCAGGCAGGCACTTTAGTTTACTTTGTGTAAATTATTTCATCACCACTGCTCTCAAAACAGTGAAGGAAAACATCGTGAGGAAACCGGCTTGTCCTAGAACCAAAAATTCGTAGACAATGTGACATCTACCAGCTTGCACTGGGCCCGCGTGGTAGATTACAGCCCACTCCCTCTCGAAGAGAGGAGGCCTGTGTCCCAGCAGTGGGAACATTATAGGCTGATTATGCTTTGCTTAAATGGTAAGTTAGAGACATAACTGGCGAAATGTGGGTGTACTATAATAGGTACACCTCTGCCTAACCCTTCGGGGAAACAAGGCGTGATGTTATGTTATGTGTAAGTTAGAGACATCCCTACTGGAGAAACCTACGTCAAGCAGTGGAATACTGTAGCCCGATGATTACGATGAAGTTCTACATTGCATTGTGGTGCACTCAACATTAAATTTTAAATTATCCTCCGCGATTGCCGATACATAAATGTTTGTCAGACGCACTCTGGGAACCCAGCCTCGCTTCGTACTGACTGTTAAATATTTTTACAATGGCTTGAGCTTTTCGTAATTCATGCCAATACGTGAGATGAAGAAAAAATTGCTGGTGTAAAATTAATTACGATTTGTTCCGCATTCAACTCTCAAGGTTCGCCGCACATTATAATATTCCTTGTTCACCTCACAATTGTTTGGTTTCGCAAAATAAAATTGATGATTTCCGTGATTTATTTTATAGTTGGTAATTAAAACAGAAACCTGGGGTAGAGGCAAATCTTCAGCATAACATAACATAACGTAACATAACATAAAATAACAACATCACGCCTGTACTCTCCGAAGGGTTAGGCAGAGGTGCACCATGTAGTACACCCACATTTCGCCAGTTATATTTAAGTCCCTCACCAGCAGTACCTCCAGAAGTGGATTGCTGTTGACTGATGATGACGATAAAAGCAGAACCATAGTGAATTATAATTATACACACAACTTGTAGGTAGGTACACAAAATCGAGAAAAACACTTGGTGACTTTAATCATCATCTGCCTGCCTTTTCCCAACTATGTTGGGGTCGGCTTCCAGTCTAACCGGAAGCAACTTAATATCGATATTTTACATGGAGCGACTGCCTATCTGACCTCCACAACCCACTTACTGGGTTATACGATACCCCTTGGTAAGACTGGTTGTCAGACTTTCGGGCTTCTGACGATCCGTAACGACGTAACGTGCTTTCCGAGACACGGACGGGTCTTAGTATGTCAAGATGGTCACCCATCCATGGACCAACTGCGGCAAGCGTAGCTTAACCTGATCAATCGACCCGTGCGGCTGTTCTCACTCAGCCACAAGCCCCTTGGTGACTTTAATAAAATATTTAATCAGCCCAAATAAAATGGCGTATGATTGGAGAGGCCTATTTCCAGCAATGCACGTCTTTCGACTGAATGATGATGATGATGCTTATGAGCAAATAAGAATACTGCTTACATAGGACGTTCCTCGGACCCTATAAGTCATGCCTAGCCACAATGGATTGCATGACCGCGCAGGTGCGCATGAGCAATCAGGCTCTTAACTTCGTCACAGAGCCGCAACCTCACATAATTTTGAAGCTTAGTAACCTGCTAATATCCCTGCCTCGGCTGCCGCTGAACACCGAGCCCTAGGAGTCCTCCGTCGTCTGACAGAATCTAAGGAAAAACAATAGAACTGTTTAGTTAAGTACCGTAATACGGTCTGTGTGACCATAAACGAGTCAAAAGGAGGTAGGGCAGGTGGAGCTCGGTAGTTTCTGCCTACCCCATGGAAAATGAGGGCGTGAGTTTGTGTATGTGTGTTTAGGTCTTCAATTTAAAAAAAACTTTTTTACAAAACAACCGACTTCCAAAAAAAAAACACTACATAGATGAAAAACTAAAAACTAAAATACAGATCCAAAGACACCGACTACCGAAATCAATGTTATTTTTCACTTTGTAGTGTTTTTTTTGGAAGTCGGTTGTTTTTTTTTTTTGTAAAAAACTTTTTTAGAATGTTTGTCTGTTTGTTCTGTTTGTCTGAATATGTTACAGCATCACGCAAATAATACCGGATAGATTCTGTTCAAGTATTCCCTGTAAGTCTGGTCAACCTATAGGCTATAAATTATCACAACATTTGCTGTGGGGGGGTGAGCAATATTGCTCGTATTCTTCTACAGTTTATCGCAAATTGTAAAAAGATGAGCCAAAAAATTAGAATTTTGCAGATAGTTACAGATTTAACCTTTTAAATGATTATTATCACCTTTATGGAGCTAAGCATCAGTCAATCATGACATATAACATAACATCACGCCTTGTTTCCCCGAAGGGTTAGGCAGATCATGGCATATGGAGAATGGATTTATGAGATGGGGCAACAAGGCCCAGGAACCTTAACCGTTGTCGCTACAAGAAAACGGTCTTAGAAGATTGTCCTTAACTTTTTGAAAAATTTTGATCTGCATACACGGATTTTGAAAAAAATATAGGTACAGTCAGCAAGAAAATGGTAAATTTTTGTTTCTTTTAAGTATCAGAAAACTCTATTGGACTAAATAAGGTTTGAGTAGGTACTAAAAAAGTTTCGCTGGACTGGGCTAAATAGGGAACGAATATAGATAGTTACATATTCAACCTTTTTAATAGTTTACCATACCTTTATGGAGCTAAGCAGTCAATCATGAAATATATAAGAATAGCTATTTTAGTCGACTTTCAACAAAGCAAATAGCTTATAGCAGTGGTGGCTCAGTGGTAACGGGCCCGACTTACCGAGTTGTAGGTCGCGGGTTCGAACCCAGGCAGTCGCTTTACTTTGTGTAAGTGGTGATGAGATCGTCACCACTGCTCTCGAAACGGTGAACGAAAACATCGTGAGGAAACCGGCATGTCCTAGAACCAAAAATTCGAAGACATGTGCCATCTACCAACCCGCACTGGGTCCGCGTGGTAGACTACAGCTCACTCCCTCTCAAAGAGAGGAGGCCTGTGTCCCAGCAGTGGGAACATTATAGGCTGATTATGTACATAGCTTAGCCGTTTGGCGACTGTTTTGCAAGCCTAAGTTTGATTCCCAGCAGTTGATATTTTTTGTTCCTTTTTTATGTTTTGTAATACTATTATATAATAAAACTAAACTAACTTGGTCTTTGACTAAACGTTTAGTCAAAGACCAAGTTTATGACGAACAGCGCGCATCGCAGCATCGTCGTGGCGTGTGGGGAGGTTGAATATGTCGATGAGTATCTCTATCTTGGTCAAATAGTCTTTTGCCAGGCAAGCCAAAACAAAGAAGTTGCAAGGTTCACCAAAAATTCCTGGAAGATTGTGTATTCTTCCTATCCCCACCTAGGGGTCTCAAACATGGTCTATGACAATTCAGCAGAGGTACACGCTCGAAGTTTGCCAGAGCCCATGGGACCGAGTCTTTTGGGTATTAAACTTGTGGACCGGGTTAAGAATAGGTACAACAATTCGTTCCATGGTATATAACACTTTACCTACTGAATATCAGCATGGTTTCGTTAACTCTAGAATCTCTAGATCGACCGATACTACATAATATGTTTTACGTCGGCTTTGTCTAAGCGCCTTGACAATCGTATTCCAGTGGACGTAATCGACCTAGACTGATTTTACCAAGGCATTCGATAAAGTGGATCACCGCCTTCTTATTAATAAATTGACCCAACTGGGTGTGGACGGAACGTTATAGAATAGTTTAAATTTTACATAAAAAAGAAATATTCAAAAGTCGTAGTGAACGGTCATTTCTCTGAAAGTTATCTAGCAACCTCTGTGGGGGTGCCACATGCCACATGGGCAAGGATTGCATTTGGGTCCGATTCTTTTTAATGTTTTTATTAACAATTTGAGGGACAGTAAACGCCCCCTGGCGTAATAACTATAACACTTCTCTTGTATCTCGTTCAGTGTCCTTCAACCGATTACAGAGCTGACATAGCTAAGTGCATCATGTAAACACTCCTGTTTTTATTTTTTTGCGTACGATTTAACGATATTGAAACCAATTCAGATTAACGTAGACTGCAAAATGCTACAGGCCGACATCAACAGGCTTGTAGACTGATGCAAACTTAACAGAATGCAAATATTAGTAAATGTTCATTATTAGGCTCGTTGCTAAGAAATAACAACCACACGGGTCGATGGTTAAGCTACGCTTACCGCGGTCGGTCTGTGGAGTTCTCTAACTCTTTATTTGTTTAGTTGGAGTAAATAAACTGAGCAAAATTCGTGATCTGGGATTTGAACTCAACCAGTACTGAATATTGTCTCAAGTCAAGATCTTTCAAGGTACTTGGATTTTGTTTTGCAAATTAGAAAATAATTTAAAAGGGGACTACAAAAATAAAGCTTTTCAACACTTTAGTCCGTCCAATCTTAGAATATAGTTTAGTGGTATGAAATTTGAATTACGACGTTTACTCCAAGTGATTAGACAGTGCCCAAGTTATAAAAACTGTCACTTAATCAACTTGTTGTATTATCAATTTTGTGATTGTTGTATCAAGCTAGAAATCCGAATTGTGTACTATTAACAATAGGTTCGTTCTTAAAGTGGTTGTATTACTTTTCAAAATAAATTATGCAACGTGAAAATAAAAGAATAAACTCTTGGTAACTCCTTACTACGTCTGTTTCGGTTGGTATCGGTTTATCCGAACGAGAAAACTGAACTGTCACTTTAGCTGTCAAATAAGTATGTGTTACTGTCACTACTGTCAGTGTCATTTACTGATTTGATTGTTGTTGCAGTTCGCACGTGTGTTTTTGTATTATTTTAGATTAAAATCCCATTTAAATGCAGTAATAATGGACGCCTACGATATTTTTAAGAAATTAACAAAGGGTTTAACTTTCAAACATCGTGTTTTGGGTGTTAAAAATAATGTAAGTATTGAACATAACCTATTCTGTTACTGTATATAGTTTTAGACAAATTAATAGTGTTATAAATATTTTATCAAGCTTGAAATTGTTAGAAAGTACTTCGTTACCCACAGTTGACCGCGCACTTAATATCTTGCCGATTATCTAAGAGAAAAAGCTAACAATTGGAGCAACAACATTGTGTTAGAGGATTTTTTGTTTTCAACCTGTAATGTCCCACTGCTAGGCAAAGTTTTCCCCCATACTCAGAGGATATAGGAGGTTAAAAGTTGGCTTCAACTTATTTTTTCAACATGACAGTTTCATTTTTGTTTTGTTTAGTTTAGATTGTATCTTTTCTGCTGAGGCAGATGTTAAGGTTTTATCTTTTTTATTTGACTGCCCCGGAAGGAGGGTCGTGTTTTTCGAGAGTATGTATGTATGTATGTATATTTCTTTGGCACACTCTGTAGCCTAAATGGCTTGATGGATTTTAACATATGAGGTGTCGTTAGATTCGTCTTAATTGTGGGAGTGACATAGGCTATAATATTTATATATATATTGCATCTTGAAATACAAAAAAAGGGAGAGAAAGGTTTTTAAAAAATAAGTTACAACAATATTGGTATGAAATAAAAGCAAGTAATGAGTAAATTCCAAATATATAAGTACCTATATTAATTAATAAAATTAAAAAGCTTGAAATATAGTAAATTATTTTAAAAACAAAAACCCGACTGCAAGAACACATAACTGAAAAGAGAAAAACAAACATTATAACATAACATCACTCCTGCAACCCCTGAAAGGGTAGGCAGAGTTGTACCTGTAGTACAACAAGCATTATAATCTATAGAATTCACATATTGCAGGCGGGGGACAATCCAATAACCTGAAGTGTGGTGTCAGTTTTGTTTTGTTGCCTGTTTGGCCTCATATGAAAATAATAATGAATCATTTATTTATGGATTCTTCCCTTCTATCTTCAGGGCCAGAACTCAAAATCTACAATCAAAAAGGAAGAAATAGAAATAAAACAAGAACAAATAAGTGATAATGAAGTAGAGTTACAAAATTATTTGGACCAATCAGCATCAGACTCCGAAGATCAAGATACTGACCAGGAGGAGAAAGAAGATGGTGATTTACAGCTGGTAGAAGGAGTTAAAGTGGGACAGAAGAAGAAGAAACGAGACAAGAAGGAGAGGACTGAAGATTTGAAGAAAAAACTTGAATTGGAAGAGGTATTAAAATTAATTGGATGACTTGAGTTATTGATTTTTAACCCCAATAATTACTTATTAATAACCTTCTTTTACAGATTTACTAAATATAATCTTGAACCAGCAAGCTTAAAAAAAAAATATATATATATCCTAGACAACAAATGCAATCTTTGGATGTATCTTAACTGCATGGATTCAAAAACATATAAAAATTCATGTTTTTGCAAGCCATATTTCAAGAAAATATGTTTGAAAACTACTTTTGGCCTCCTTCCTTGTGGCGCTGGCACAACAGTATTTCGAATTTGGTTGGCCCAAAACTTCGCCACTTCCTCAGAGTCGTTGTGCCAGCATAGAGGTCACTTGTAGTAAAAGCCACAAATCCAATCATTTTACTCCATAAAAATAAAACTTTTATAAATATAAATAAATTGACACCCTGTTAAATAGACTAACACTTCCTGCTCTTTTCAGCAAAACCGTTTCCGCAATGAGCATGGCATCAAGACAGTCGGTCGTCACGTACCGGCTGCGCTACAAGACTTCTCCGAGCTGACTGCACGGTACAACTTGTCACAAGCACTGGTAGACACGGTGACACAGTGCAGTTACAGTGAGCCTACTCCGGTGCAGCGGCAGGCTATACCTTGTATGTTGGAAGTGAGTACCATTGCAATTCACCTCAGTACTCTTTTTTGTATCATAATTTGTTACAAATAACATATTTTTTTTTTTAGTATAAAAATAGTGCTCTGCCCCAAGCAAGACATCCATTTAAACAATTATTAAGACTTATTATCATAAGTTTCTTTTTATTTGTTATTGCAAACGTATTTCCACTGTTATTATTTATATTAATCTTGTTTCTCATAATTATGTTTGATGTGATTCTATCAACCCAATCGATTCTAAAAATACCAAAACCTAACAGCATTTCATTTATCCTGTGCTTATGAATTTAAAACAATAACTACTTCAACATTTCTAGGACCGTCAAATCCTAGCCTGCGCGCCAACAGGTTCAGGCAAAACTGCCGCTTTTTTACTCCCGATCCTCCATGCCTTGGGGGCTCCGTCGGGCGGGCCGCGAGCCCTAGTGCTCTGCCCCACGCGCGAGCTGGCGCATCAGATCTACCGCGAGGCGTTGCGCCTCAGTGCCTCTAGTCAGCTGAGGTGTAGCGTCGTCAGGAGCATTAAGGAATCGAAGGTGAAAGAACGGGAAGCTACTATTAAGAAGAGTGGTAAGTACTTTATAACTACACAATTTTTTAAACGTTGATTTTACAGTAGTGAGTCGGATATCTTTATTTCTAACTCCTAAGTTTGTCAAGTTGCGTGAACGTTTATAAAAAGAGAACCCAAAAATGTTTGTGTAACTTTTTTATGAAGTATGAAATTCAAACGTAAATAATTTCGCGAATTGTATTTATTCAAATAATTGTGTAATTTCCAGATATAATAGTGAGTACACCAAATCGTCTCTGCTACTTGCTGAATCAAGATACTGTCAACATTTCTCTAGACAAGTAAGTAGCAAAACAACTGTAGTAACTATAATAACAGACTATAGTACGCGTCAAACTTTATGGCGGCTGTGAAGTGCGCTACTCGCTGCGCAGTACCGCACCCCTCAGCCCCGCTGACACGTGAAGTTGTTACTGCGCAGCGACTCGCCTCATGTTCCGAGCCGCCATATTGTTTGAATCGGGCTGTATATATGTGTCCAAAGTTTGTCTGTAAAATATCGCTTTTAGCGATAAGACCGCCCATTGTGTCACCCTATGTGTAAAATTTCTACATTTATATCTGTAATTTTTGTGGTGTACAATAAAGAATATTCTATTCTATTCTATATCTAAATGTATACAAATACAAGCATTGTTACATACAATTAACGAAGAGGCGGTAATTAACATTAATTTTATTATTTAACTAGTGTTGCCCAAATGCAAGAACAAGACGAGACTTAGCCAGTCTTGGTCTTGGTCTTGCGCCAATACACCTGGTCTTGGTCTTGGTCTTGGTCTTGCGCTCCCAGTCTTGGTCTTGGTCTTGGTCTTGCAGCAAGAGTCTTGCAAGTCTTGCAATTACCTATTAGTCTATTACTATTTATTAATTAGTGCCAATCACTATTCTTTACATATAAGTGAATGTTTTGGCGTACATCTATACTAATATTATAAAGCTGAAGAGTTCGTTTGTATGTTTGATGACAGAAGTTTTAAAATAAATAAATAAGTCCTGAACGTCACTATACCTCCAAAGTTACTATTCCTCGTGGACGAAGTCGCGGGCACAGCTAGTAAATACTTACTCTCATCATCTCTCTCAGAGATATTCGGGCTGGTAAGTAATACAAAACTCTTATCGCAGGCTTTTTCTTTTATTAGTAGGTAAGTACCTACGCTTTTTATATTATTTTATTAGTTTTGTAGAATTTTTTTACACGTTTCAAGTATATTTAAAAGTGGCTACAATATTTATTAAACGGGTGATATTTGAACACTTTTTTGCTATTTTTTCTTGTAAAAACTTAAGAAATATAATGACTAAATGTACAATAATAGTACCTAAGTAATTAGTTTAAAACCATATAAGTAATCAATATTATAATATATACTTACTAGAATGAATTAATATGACATCTACTACCTATCCTTACCATTTTATCCTAATCATAATACTACTTGCGTGATCAGTATAATGTATTCATTTTCATTCTAAGCACTCTGAAACTTATTTATTCTTTGGAACACCTGTAGGTACTCTTAAAAAAATTCGAAATTATTTTGCATGAGTATACCTACGCCCTATGGCGGCAATCAAATAGTGTCACAAATGTTATGATTTCGGCGTGGCGGCAACGATTGTTTTAGATTTCAAAAGAAGCCGCCGGCGCGTGTATCATAACCATGTACTTCCGAAAAGCGGCAAATTTCTTTGAGAAGTAAGTACAAAACCTTTGATGCCGCATTATCAAAGTGCCGATGGTTAAAACATAACTATGCATGCACTCAGTTTGATTTTAATAGATATTTTTTTATTCGCTATGTTTATGGTATTAGTCGTAATGCGCATAGGTCCAGTTTTTCATATTCTTTGATACAGTTTTTTGCGTCTCATAGAATTCCTAAGCGTACCTACCTATACACCGAACTGTTACACCTAACTACTCAGTGAAATAGCGCTAAGTCCTAGCTGCAAGACGCAAGAGTCTTGCAGGCTATGTCTTGTTCTTGCTCAAGTCTTGCACGGTCAGTCTTGGTCTTGGTCTTGCTAAAAATACGCGGTCTTGTTCTTGGTCTTGGTCTTGCAAAAACGCAAGAACAAGACCAAGACTGAATTTGGGCAACACTATATTTAACTTTAATTAAAAGCAGTGTTCTCAATTACTCCAATTTTTTGACGCCTTTTCTGTTATGTATTTACATGTCGCTAATTCCAGAGTACGCTGGCTAATAATCGACGAGGCAGACAAGCTGTTCGAGGGCTCAGCCGACCAGTCGTCAGACTTCAGACAGCAGATGGAGCAGATCCTCACAGCGTGCGGCAGCAAGCAGCGCCGGGTCGCCATGTTCAGCGCCACGCACACGCCCAACGTGGCCAAGTGGTGCCGCCATCACATGCGGGGGCTTATTAATATAACTGTTGGACAGAGGTGCGACTATCATTTATTGTCAAAATTAAAAAAATATATATATTGTGCTTTTTAACCCGTCAAACGTTGCGTACTAGAAGCCGTTTGCATGTGAGCGCTCAACGGTTTTCACGATTATATTTCATAGGTTCATAACGACATTTGAGAGGTTAAACATCCTGGTTACAAATGGGGCTCTCGAATCGGCCTCCTTTTACTAAACTTTATGATGAATATTTAAACTTATTCAATCTTTAAATATAAACTGCCTAGACATTCTACACACAGAATGCGATCCGATCTGATGAGCAATATGCGATGTACTGTGCGATCAAAAGTGCACCGTGCCATCGAGATCGCATCGCATTTCAGTGTGCAGAAGCTCTTACTGCTTTTCATGGTAAACCATTGCTGAGATAATGCGTATTGATAGGATATACATTTGTACCCTTATTCATAAGCGTTGCTTAAACTTGGTTAAGCAGACGTTAATCCTTACTTAAATTTAAGCAACGTTTATAAATAAGGGGGTTATTGTAGACCCAGTAATAACATACCGTTGGTTTCCTTTTAAATAACCTTTACTATATCTGTAATCAGACCATTCCCTTATTTTTCAGGAACGCAGCAACAAGCCTAGTCGATCAAGAGTTGTGTTTCTGCGGCAATGAGAACGGGAAACTAGTGGCGTTCAGACAACTAGTGCAACTCGGACTGAAGCCTCCTGTGCTAGGTATGTCTATGTATGTACAAAACTATTGTACAATTTAACCACAGCAACATTTCTCCCTGAAATAAATGAGAAGCGCAACTTTGCATAATTATTAAGATAATTATACCAGTTTGGCAATTTGATACATCAACATTCAATATATTTTATTCTAATTACAAAATATCCCCCAAAATTCAGTAATGTTTGTCATTTATTACGTGTTACAATTTTTTTTATTATTATTTTCAGTATTCGTACAAAGTAAGGATCGTGCGAAGCAGTTGTTCAAAGAGCTCATATACGATGGCATCAATGTGGATGTGATACATGCTGACAGGACACAGCAACAGGTAAATAAATTTTAACTGCCACACAAATCCAAAAAATATTATACGGTATGACGTATGTCCGTTCAAGCCATCTGCTAAGTGGCAAAGGAATCTGTGTACTGTTCTCCAATTATAATTTTCAGTATTGCTTGCTTGGTCAGGAATGTAATCAAAGTCAAAGTAATGTAATCTTAAAATTCTTCGAACATAGCATTATTAAGTTACAAGTTCGGGTAATATTAGTGGATAAAATAAAACAAGCAGCTATTATTTTTCTTACAATGGTTTTAATCCGAATCATAAATAATTAAAATATTATCTAAAAACTGGGCGGGTGGTGTAATATTATTCTCGCATCTTGCCCAGCTTAAATACGACATTATGGTCCTACAAGGCAATTGCAACAATACTGAATAATTGCTTCTCTGTCCTGTTGATTAATATCATTTATACTAATATTATAAAGAGGTAAAACGACGAGGGGCAACTGTTAATTATCACATAAAGCTACTGACTTTACCGATCCTGCCAATTCTACCATAAAACATTGCCACACTCAAAAAATCTTACCACACTTACCAACTTTTCTACCAATCGATCTTATCGTCTTTATTCCAACTACCAATTACTTCGAACCTTACTACTATCATTACCAACTGACCCACCACCACGACTTTCCCAGCGTGACAACGTGGTCCGCAGCTTCCGCGTGGGCCGCATCTGGGTGCTGATCTGCACGGAGCTGATGGGCAGAGGCATGGACTTCCGGGGGGTCAACCTGGTCATCAACTATGACTTCCCGCCCTCAGCCATCGCTTATATTCATAGGTTAGTGTCTATTATTCTTTTATCTAACATTATTGACTTCGTTCGCGTGGAATTCGTAAGATACACAATATACTAAAATAACAGCCACATTTTAATAAAACTCCCTCGTCCCGACCCGCCGTGCTATTGCTTCTTTTCGCTTAGCGTTCTTTCTGACTTTTTTCTTTTAGTCGTAGCGTAATGTTAAATAGCCTATAACCATCCTCGAAAATTAGGCTACCAAATGCAAAAATAATTTTTCAAATAAGACTTTTTGTTCACAATTTAATTCGACTTTTTGTTCATAATTTCATGGGTTTTAATTTATTTTTGCGCGGTACCCTAATTCCTTTTCTAAAATAAAAGTAGCCTAAGGTACTCCCCGTAACATCAGCTATCTGTCAGTGAAAGTCCTGTCAAAATCGGTCCAGCCGTTTCGGAGATTAACCGGAACAAACAGACAGACAGACAAAAATTTTAAAAATTGTTTTTTGTTACACCGTACCGTAGTACCGT
The DNA here is from genome assembly GCA_947568875.1 of Fissipunctia ypsillon. Classification (NCBI taxonomy): domain Eukaryota; kingdom Metazoa; phylum Arthropoda; class Insecta; order Lepidoptera; family Noctuidae; genus Fissipunctia; species Fissipunctia ypsillon. The sequence continues at coordinate 1,588,413 of OX387657.1, read as the reverse complement.
ATTCATTATGCATTTAGTAAGAAACGGTTATTTTGACATTACGAAACAGACACTTCAATTTTATTTATTTGTATTTTTATGTATGTATAGATTAGGGCCAAAAAAGCGGAACGGTCAGTGTACTTTGAGTAGCATAATGCTCGAGCGATCTTCATTGATACATTGATAAAGAGCTCAGTCACGACTAAAATAGCGTGTAAGAGATATTCTCTGTGGCGTGTGCTTGTGTGTGCTTGTGTGTGCTGTTTTCGAATCTTTTTCGCTTGTGATTTAGTTAGTGTGTCCTGACCGCAACTCGGCGTAATATGCGCTATTCAAAGTTAAGTCTTTTAATAACTTGAAAAGTAATATTTTCTTTGTGTTTGGCAGGATTGGACGCGCGGGTCGTGCGGGTCAAAAAGGTCGAGCAATAACATTCTTCACACAAGACGACGTTGGCAACCTTAGAAGGTAAATTAAACTTTGTCATAATTTCTACGAAACCATACTTGACTTTTGTATGGAAACATTTTGTTTTTTTAGATGATCTGAGAGTATTTAAAATTTTACGAATTGTTATTTCAAAAGCATATCTTAAGCCGACGTTCGAGCGGACGCGAATATAGCGCGGCGGGATTTTATCACGCTCTGGATTTTCAACTTTCGTTGTTGAGCCAAGCATTTAAAATCCAATAGAGTGCATTCCAAAGCGTCGAAAAAACACACTGTTGGATTTCAACTCTCGGCGCTAAGCAGAGCGTTGAAAATCCAGTGCGCGATAAACAATCGCCGTGATATTTTAACGTCCGTGCGAACGTCGCGTCGGCTAATAGAATATTTTTATTAATTACTTATCATAACATCACGCCTGTATTCCACGAAGGGTTAGGCAGAGGTGTACCCATAGTACACCCACATTTCGCCTGTTATGTTTAAGTCTCATGTAATAGGGGGCGAGCCTATTGCCATTTTTATTAATCACTATCATCATTACCACATATAGCATAGCCTCAGTGATGAAGCAGTCCGGCTGCCAGGTCCCGGAGTACATGCTGCAGCTGAAGCAGAACCCCAACAAGCGCAAGAAGCTCATGACAAAAGCTCCCAGTAGGGACAAGATATCTACTATATTGGAAAAGAGGCCTGACAAGTAAGTAATTGTTATTATAAAATGCAAGCATGGAAATATTTTATTCCCTTGGCAATTATCACCAAATTACAGCCTCTTGAATATCTAAAGATTGATGCATGATGTCTTGCATCGCCTCATTTGCCTAGTCAGTCTATAAAATTACTAAAAATCTTAACCCTTAAATGCATAGTGATGTAAATTTACATCGTATGTATAAAAACCTCATATCTCTTTATGTAACCACCTTTGGAGTGTTTTTTTTTTCCCCATTTCCCGAATGATTTCAATTTTTGTTTATTAAAAATAAAAATTCATGCATTTAAGGGTTAAAATTGTTTGTTTCTAACATCGTTCTGTTGCCATGTCTGGATTCGTTTGCCATAGTAATCCCTAATCGACACACCTTGTAGCCTGTTCATACGGTACATGTCTACAAGGCAAAAAAGCCAGTGGTTACCTCCTTGGTTGAATTGATGAATATAAAATCTAACTCGCGCTTATATATTCACTTTTCAGGAGGAGATTAGAAGCAGCCAACGAAGCTTTAAAAGACGACAAAACAAAAACAACAGAGGCAATTAAAAATGCTAAAAACAATAAACAGAGAAGAACACAGAATTTAGAAAAACAAAAGCAAATCAAGAATACGCCAGAGAAGGGAAAGAATAACAAGAAGAGAAAAAAGAAGAATTTAGCTGGTAAGAAAAATAAGAAAGGTGTTAAATGATAATATAGGTATGTTATAAAAGTAATATTTGTTTTAATTATTCTTTCCTCATATAAAATATTGCAATGAAAATAAAACTTCACTTTTCAATGTAAGTTTCTGATGTCTCCGTTAAAATTACAACGTCACAATTACATTGGAAATAGAACTCTGATGGTATGGCATGAAGGTTCAGAATACAAAAGCATGGGAACTTAATAAAACGACAGCCCATACAATTACGTAACATCTATTATAAAATTTTCATACAAAATATACAGTCTTCACGTTGTAGTTAATATTATACAAAAATATATTTATTTTAAAGAATAACTTAGCTTGTAACATTTGCTTGCAAACCTCATATATATTGTTGTGGTCTCTTTTCTACAATCACCTATTTTATAGGTGGGCAGTGGTTACCTAGTGGTGACGGCCGCGACTTACGAGTTTTAGGTCGTAAGTTCGAACTCCGACGGGCACTTTACTTTGTGTAAATTATTTCATCACCACTGCTCTTAAAACGGTGAAGGAAAACATCGTGAGGAAACCGACATGTCCTATAACCAAAAATTCGAAGACATGTGACATCTACCGACCCGCACTGGGCCCGCGTGGTGGATTACGGCCCACTCTGTCGCTCTGAGAGGAGGCCTGTGTCCCAGAAGTGGGAACATTATAGGCTTTTTATTATGTACATATGTATGAGGGTAAACAGACTAGTTGGGCAACAGCCGTTTACAGTGGTTTATTTATTATTCAGTTGTCTAGCAAAATGGGTAGAGAACGGCTCTGCATGGCATTTTGTCTGCTTTCGAAGTAAATTCGCCCGTACTGACCACAATCTGGAACAATTGGTTTAACAAGCAAATGTTACAAATTAAGCCTACGTAAGAAACATAATCTCCAGCCATATCTATAAATAGAATATGGCACTGATTTTCTAAATAATACACAATGATTTGAAAGAGCCTCGTCAAAATAGTACAGATAGCTATTTAGCAATAATTGGTCCTCACTCGTTAACATTTAAGCCTCTACAACTGGCCAGTAGGTTTTGTAGCAAAATGAAGCACATTTTACAAAGTTAAAAACATTGGAAAATATACAAAATGTTATACATAATTATGTATAATAAAATAGTAACGAAGAATTTTTGTCTGTTTGTCTGGATGTACACTACCATACAAAAGTTTGAAAACACACTTATTTTTAAAGAATACAAACGACTACCGACAATATTCGGTAAAAATGAGTGTGTTAACTACATTCATTTTTAGCGAATAGTGTGTTACGAGGAATGGTCCTGTATACACAATATTCCTTTTTTATCAGTACCCAAATTTTCACACTTTGTTCTACCCATGAATATGAACAACTTTCACTGTGGGACCAACTCTGAAATCACGAATAAAAAATCAACTGCTTATACACTTTGGTCGAGTAGGTATTGAACTTTTGTATGAAACAGCATTTTTTTTTTTGTGATTTAAGAGTTGGTCCCATAGTGAACGTTCTCATGGGTAGAACACCCTGTGAAAATTTGGGTGGTGATAAAAATTTGCCCAGTATATATGTATGTATGTATATACATATATATTATTTTAGTGTTGCTTACTACCAAGGTGAGCTGTCAGATGTTACACATCATATGCGACTACTGTACGGCTCGCTCGTTTTTTTCTAAATGTGCTCTCATTTGCTACAAACGTGCGTTATTGTAATCAATTAGTGATCACAATACCGCCCAAAGCCTGTACGCTTATATTCTAAAAAATATTCAGTAATCGTTTCAGTGTTGCATTTTTTTATTTAATCAGTTTCAGAGGTTATTTTTTTAGCAAGACTACAGTTTTATCACGAGTTAATCAAAATAATGGCTTGGTTATCTATCTAATCAAACAATATTTGGCAAGTTTAAAATTCAAACTAAAGTCAGTCTTTGTTGAGAATCAATTAATTTGATGCAATTAGTGTGTTACTATGAAATTACTTGGGCAACACAAAATGCAATACCTAATTGAATAGGTAAGTATCCACCATGGATTTTAAGCCATTATTTTGACCATAAACAAAAAAGTTACAATCGAGACGATCAAACGAGATTCTTGACAAACTGGCAAGTTTAGTAAAAATTTAAAAAAAAAACATTTACACAAAAAATAGAACTTATGAATCATAAATTATACATACAGCTGATTTACAGAGATCTCGGGCGAAAATTCAATTTATACAAGCAGCTTAACACAATAAAATATGACTTAATAAAATAATTATGATAACTTATAAATACAAATAAATTTATTTACAATATTAGAACCTGAATCAAAAGCTTTACTTTAAAATGTACAGAAATTGAATAAAACCACTTGCTAGCAGTATTAAAAACCCATTAATTACTTAGCACATCCATGAACAAAAAAAAAACATTACAAAGCATAAACGCATTAACCAACGAGGCATTCAACACAGAAGCAAATGGATGCTGACAACCGTCCTTCACAAATGGATGCTGACAACCGTCCTTCACAAATGGATGCTGACAACCGTCCTTCACAAATGGATGCTGACAACCGTCCTTCACAAATGGATGCTGACAACCGTCCTTCACAAATGGATGCTGACAACCGTCCTTCACAAATGGATGCTGACAACCGTCCTTCACAAATGGATGCTGACAACCGTCCTTCACAAATATTCACCAAAAGTCACCACCAACACGCCAATATTGGTTCCCCAATCAACCAACATTCCGAAGCAAACGGTTGCCAGCAACCTAAATCTATTCACACAACCAGTCGCACGGCAATCTTGGCATCTTATTCGCTGGCCAGGGCAAGTAACCAGCAGTTTTGAACACCCAGTAGTCATAAGAAACCTTGCTTATAAGCAGTACTAGGATGAGTACTTCTAAGCCGATGATGTAGTAGATGTAGTCGGTCCAGTCGCGGGGCGTGTGGCACACTTGCGACTCGACCAGGTCCACAACGGGCACGTTGTCGTCGCACTCCAACATCTTGTAGTCGGGGATGTTTTTGAAGTTTTCGAGGAGCCAGGGCTGGAAAGAAAATAATTGATAAAGAAAGAAAGAAAATACATCTATTTAGCACAGACTAAAAGGCACACAACATAATATACAACGGATAAAAAATTAAAATCCAACTCAAATAATAAGTGTAAAGTGCAATGTAAGAAATTAGTAGGAAAGTGCGCCTCACGGCTGCGCCACAAAGGCCCAGTTCAGCAAACATGCCAGACAGCTATAGGCCGACCGCATAACTTAGACGTTGCCTGAGGTAGCAGCGCGGTGAGGGAGGGGTGTGGTGACGTGATGCGAGAGCTCAGTGATTCGTCAACTTGTCACAACTATCACCCCTCCCTCACCGCGCTGCTACCTCAGGCAACGTCTCAGTTATGCGGTCGGCCTATAGTGCCTGAGGCTGGTTTTCAACTGGACCTGAAGTGTGAGGTGACGGATGTAAATCAGTTTTATACTGCAACGTGGGTATGCATACTTGTATAAAATAAATTGGTGTCAGATAAAAACAATAACGAATGTGTACAATAGTGTGATTTTGAATAAACTTGCAAAACAAAACAAAACAAAAAGACTGATAAATAAAAGAGACGGTCCGCATAATGTACGGTCAGTACCTACTCTGCATTACCTGACCCCTTTTACAAAAAAGAAGAATGGAAGACGGGTCAGGTTATGCAGAGAACTGACTGTACCTTCGATGACCTGTAAATAAAGACAGAAAGAAATTCTTCGAAATGAGTCTGAACAAAAACTTGTTTTAAACGATGCCAGACTTCCACGCGCCAACACAAATTGTCATAATTTATTAACCCGTGCACTTCATCGCACAATACGCTGCAAGCAGACGAGCGGTGGACAGTTTGCAACTTTTTTGAGAAGATATTTTCTCCCTATAGGCTGATGGACAACCACAGGGTAGCAATACGACTTGTTCGAAGGGTTTTAAAACTCCAAACCACTGACGAAAATAGAGTGGCTACTACCATATCGGCATATCTCTGTCTCCGTTTTGGAAGAGTTCTTATTCTACCATAGACTGATTTCTAATACTCCCATATTAGCACGGATTATTTCAGAATAGCTTGCCGTGGTGATAGCCAGCAAGGGTAGTCGTCTGCCGTTTTTTACGCGACTGTCCCAGAAGAGTCATGTTTTCATCAACCAGTATCTTCGTGTGATTGGACGTTTTTAATAGAAAGGATATAAAAGAAACGTCATTCCTTACCTTAAGCATTTTCTCAGTGTTGCAGTCACAGTGTATGAAGTTACCAGCTATGGAGAAAGCGGGACCCGTCGTGTCGAAACAGTTCGACAGCACGTATGTGTGGATCTAGGATTCATAAAACATTCATCATGTTACTTATAGCTCAATAAAACCCAAAACCTTATTAAATGGTAAAAGTGTGGTAAGAGTTGTCAAATAATAATTTAATACTAAAGATTAAGTCATCTATACTGCTCTAAAGCTATAACCTGCAACAGCCAAACAGTTGAAACTGTGGCCTCGGTACTGTACGGACGATGTATCTTGGCGAGTCCGAACTTCGCGCAGATGGCTGCGCAGTAACATTCTTTAGGAACCAAATGGTGACATGAGGCGAGTGTGAGTGAGAAGACATGCGCGAAAGTTCGCAGTGCCTATGTTCAGACTCGCCAAGATAAATCGGCCGAACTGTACAACGTAGCTGGAGCGTGGCTATGCGGCGGACGAAGAACGGAATCAGTTTCATTTACCATCATACGATCATTTGTAGGGCAAGTGATGGGAAGGGAGAGTCAAGATGACAGTTAGCAGATCGTGCGTCGGTGTGCACCAAAGTGCCGAAGGTAGGTACAACATCGCTTCACTTGTCGTCTATTAAATTAATCGAATTGCTGTCAAAGTGATGGGAAGTGGAGATGGGCGGGCCATCCAGCGTGATGGACTCTTAATTGGTTCACTGGAGAAGGTCTAAACCCTTGGAAGGGGTCTTGGGGGGGGGGGGGTCTTTAATAATTAATTTGTGGTACTCAGTAGAATTAAGGACTTATTTTTTTATAATAATCAAAGCGGTGCTTGCTCCCCGCATTGTCGCAAACCATAAACATAATTCATCATTTATTATTTAAATAGCCATAAAACTCACAGTCTTCAGCTTATTATAAGCGATGGAGAAGAGCATGAAGTTGTCGATGAACTTGGTTCCCTCCAGCTCCAGGATGTTGGGGATGTCGTTGTGGTCCACGATAAGCTGCCGCAGGTGCTCGTATGTGGGGTCGTCTGCGACGGCCTGGAGTGAGGTTATCTGTCAAATAGTAAATAACAAGTTATTTAATGAAACTGAGAAGTGTGGTGGGCAGTCTGCGTGTCTGCTGATAAGTTAAAGTCAGCCCAGCGTAGCTATTCACAACCACTGTTTACAAGTCTAAAACCTGAAAATGTGGTCATCAAATGGACGACCGCTATTCTTCCAACAGCTATTTGCTGTCGGGGGCAAGGTTAATCAGGTAATCAAAATGTGTCATTTTCGACACGATATCCTGTCGAATGGATGTGAATCAAAGGCAAGAAAACCTTATGGTTCTAATCATAACTCATGAACGACCCACTGACTGACTAACGTCCCCTCTACCTGCTCTAGAGCGGAGGACATTCGTGAGGATCTCCAAACGAGAAAAAAAAATAACCGTGACTCGTCGTCACTAGCCAGACTCTCGAGCTAAGCGCGACCCTACAAAATATTGTAAAACACTGTCAAAAAAAAGATCATTTTAAAAGAGTAACTATGCTATGGAGTTTCTTGCCCATTCTTCTCCTTACGAAACTACCTTTTGGAAGAGGCAACTAGAATCGATTCTATTTTCTTGTTAATTTTGACATCTAAAAGTGCCACAAATGCCTTTTGAGGTTTTGACCACACGTTAGCTGAAATACTTCTGCGGGAGGGTCTCGCTTTCGGCGGTCTAAAGATTGCAACAAAATCTGGAAATGCTTACAGCACCCTAATTTTTGCGTAACACACTATCAAGCACAAATATAATTTTGAAGCATATTGCTAATCCATTGGTTTATTCGAAAAATTTGTCTGCGCAACAACTTATCTACCGCAATGAATATTGTTGAACTATCAAAATGAAACTGATTCCTACTGTAGGTAAGTGTACTACTACGCAATTAGGGTGCTGCAGTTTCAGGTCGACAGGCTTCTCTAAGAAGTGTTTAGTACCGACTTACCTAGCAGCTTCAGCTGGTAAGAGCTACTCACATTGTTGCACGACACGTTCAACTTCACCGTGTTGGGCGGCAGGTCAGTGGGCAGCGCGGTGAGGTTCCGCTGCGAACAGTCCACGGCCACCAGGTTGGTGATCTCGTTGCCAAGGAACTCCAGGCGCTCAGGGATGCACGTGCAGTTGATGTTCGCCGGCTTTATGTTGCGGCAGCTGGCGTTGAGCTGGAAGTGAGAGAAATGCGAGTGAATAAATGCTGTTAAATATTGACGTTAGAGCTGGCAGAGGCGAGCACGTGAAATGCTGACGTTAGAGCTGGCAGAGGCGAGCACGTGAAATGTTGACGTTAGAGCTGGCAGAGGCGAGCACGTGAAATGTTGACGTTAGAGCTTGCAGAGGCGAGCACGTGAAATATTGATGTTAGAGCTGGCAGAGGCGAGCACGTGAAATGTTGAAGTTAGAGCTGGCAGAGGCGAGCACGTGAAATGTTGACGTTAGAGCTGGCAGAGGCGAGCACGTGAAATGAAGGAGAGCTTTGCACGCCATATCTGCCTCTAAATGTGCCCAAGCAGAATTAATCATCATCATTCGCCTACCTTTATCCCAATTTATTTGGTGTCGGCGCAACATGTCTTTTTCTTCCATACTTCTCTATTAGTCGTCATCTCGGTAGTCACCCCCTTTCTACGCATATCATCTTTCACACAGTCCATCCATCTTTTCTTTGGTCTCCCGCTATTCTTATAGCCATCCACATTCATACTCAAAACTTTCCTCACGATATTTCCCTCCTCCGCATCACATGCCCATACCGTGACAACTCTACAGTCCGTGGCGCTACTTTTAGACTTCCTCTTATATACTCATTTCTTATTCTATCCATTCCGGTAAAAACTGACCACACGTCCCTCTCAGGATCCTAAGTAGAATAAATAAGAAAGAAAAATGAAAACGATGAAGTTATATGAAAAATGAATAAGTTGCGGATACCATCATACGCCCATACTGTAAATACTGCGATTTTGTTTGTATAAAAGTACTGTTTCTTTTTTTATGACCAAACAGAGACGATTTTAAGGTGCGTTTCCAATGAGGCGGTGGACTGAGCGAATACGCACAGAAATCGACCAATCACAGGCCAGAGACGTGATGTGAAGTGGATTTCAGCCAATGGTCAGTTCTTGCAAGTCTCCTCTCCGCTCCACTCGTCCCCCCACCTCAGTGGAAACGCGCCCTAAAGGCAAAGTCATTTATTTGCAGTACATGCGATACCGAAGATGGTAGGTATGTAAGTATATTAAAGGTTAGTGCATTGACACATTTTTAAGCTGACAATAATAGTTGTAGGAATAGGAAGTGACGTAAAAATACCTACTACCTCTTTCTGTATCCTCAGATGGTCAATCTGGACTATCCTGACATCCTTGAACCAGTTGAAGTTGATATCCAGCGCGCAGTACGTGTCCTTGTAGTTGAGGAAGGTCACCAGCGAGGAGTTGTTCGTCTCCATCGCCTTCTGGAAGTTCTTGCAGGGCAGGTACTTGTTGCCTGGAGATGTAACAGCATTAGTATATGTATTTGAGGTAATCGAAGCACGAGGTTGCGGTTTCGAATTTGTTGTGCTCAAGCTCGTCGAGTAGTTTTACAAGAATTCACATGCGACAGACAGATGGATGAACACGAAGAGATTCTACAAGTGTCTTCAATTTAGGCACGTAACACTACAAACTGCCTTTGTAAACGGATAGTTTATCCCTGTGGTGGCATCTACAACGCCTGACAATGCCACTCAAACTACGCATCACACTGACGTCAGACAAAATCCTGCATCGCGCGAGCAATCAGCAAAGTAATCCGCGCGATTAGCAAATAAAGAACATCCTAACATCAATCGTCGGGCAATAGCCCACCAGACACAACACCCGTCTGGTCGGAGGATCCTCCCTGTTCTATGGAGAATGAGGAACTTTCCACCCTATTCCTCATTCCTCTATATCCCAATCATTCCAAATTCTTACCTGACAAATCCACCGAGATCTTTCGGTTGCTCTGCACCAGGCTCAGCGGGAACTCCGTCAGGTTATTGGCGGAGGCGTCCAGCACGCTCAGGTTGAACAGGTAGGCGAAAGGGCGCTGTTTGGACGGCTGCAGCTTCGCACTCGTCAAGTTGTTGTTCGAGATGTTCAGGCACGCTGCTGACGAGTATTTTGGGAACTGTCCTGGAAGGAGAGAAGTTTTTGTTACCCTCAAGCAATGTTAGCAGGCTGGTAGCAACTGAATGAGAGTTGCTGAGGATGGCTTATAATTGGAGAGGCCTATGTCCAGCAGCAAACTGCTACAGGCTGATGATGATAATTTTTAAAGAGATATTTTTCGCAAATTTTGAGGTGATCGTAGGCTTATTTTCTCTGATTCAACTGATTCTCACTGGTTAAGTAATAGTAGGCTAAGCTAACGAATTGTATTCGATGTGTCTTCATCATAAGGTTGAGAATTGCACAACAATGCCTGGTAGAATAAGCAGAGTAGGTAGTCCTTCAGGGGGTTATCAGAAACGTTTTGGGATACTTACTTGTGTCCTTTGTGTTATTTTCCATTCTCGTATCTTAGTTAAGCAGGAAAGTAATAAAATGATAAGTGTTAAATAATTACATGGATAGATGTAACAGTTTATTCCCGGTCGTCCCCGCCCCGCGTCGTCCCCACTGGGCACGAGTGGGAAAAAAAAGTTTCGTTCCTCCCCAGTGGTGACGATTAGAATTTTTTTTTTCCACTCGTGCCCTGTGGGGACGAAGGGGCTGGGGACGACCGGGAATAAACCCTTTTTTTTCCCACTCGTGCCCAATGGGGACGACAGGGTGGGGACGACCGGGAATAAACCGATATAACAGTTTTTTTTTAATTTGAGCCATATTATTACCTACAGCGGGGCCTTTTTCCGACACATCATGCAATCCACCTTGCTACTCCTGATCAAGATCAATCATGGAGGACAAACCAAACTATCATACGAATTCCCATTCGTACGATAGTCATCACCATCGGGCCGCTTAAAATCTTAAATTCATTAATTCACTGATAGACAACGAACCGCCTAAACCGCTGGGTCTAGAAGCATGAAGTTTTGCACAAGAGTTTCTTATATGTATATCGAAAGTGTGCCCTAAGGAAGGATGTTGTAACATTCATCCCCTAAAGGGGTTAAAGTATGTCTACTTATGGCAAGTCATCCAGCTCGGTAGACACAATTTTGAGAAAGAAGCCGACAGAAGGATCCAGTTGGGTTGGGCAGCGTTTGGAAAACTTCGTCAAGTTTTCTCGTCCCCTATCCCGCAATGTTTGAAGACTAAGGTCTTCAACCAGTGCGTCCCTCCCGTTATGACATACGGTGCCGAAACGTGGACACAGACAGTTGGGCTGGTCCACAAATTCAAGGTCGCTCAGCGCGCTATGGAGCGGGCTATGCTTGGAGTTTCTTTGATGGATAAAATCAGGAATGAAGTTAACCCACATAGCCTGCAGAGTAAGCAAACTGAAGTGGCAGTGGGCTGGCCATGTTTGAAGAAGGACCGATGGCCGGTGGAGCAGACGAGTCCTAGAGTGGAAACCACGTATCAGCAAGCGTAGTGTAAGACGCCCCCCAGCTAGATGGAACGACGACCTGAAGAAGGTGGCTGGGACAGACTGGATGTGGAAAGCGGAGGACAGGGTGTTGTGTTGTGGCCTGGGAGAGGCCTATGTCCAGCAGTGGATTGCGATAGACTGAGTTGATTGAAAGGGCTTAAATAGGGAATTAGTTTTTTTTTATATAAAACTTCGTAATGTGGGCTTCGGCTTCTAAACAAAGAAAATAAAATTGCTAGAAGCGGTCCACACCATCATCTTTCACACAATTCATCCATCTTTTCATTGGTCTGCCCGTGGTCACAATGAGACAGCTCAAGTACAAAGTTATCTTACCCACAATCTTGTCGATGTTCCCGTCAGTGAAGGCCATGGACGCGAGCCGTCGGAACATGGCCTGCGACACGTCCAGCTCGTCGATGGACGCATTCAGCACGTGCAGGTACGTCGTGTTCTGAGTTACTGCAATACAAGATGGAAGGGTTAGATAACGTTGGCAGTTTATGAGACTGTTTAAATACTGAGCTGCTATTCCAACTTGATGTTACTTTTTTGGGGGTCAACTACCGCTTGCGGTGCTGTTACTCGAAGTATGAGTTGAGAAAATCAGTTTTTTTTTGTTTTATCGTGTTTAGATGTCGATACCCATCACGTCTGCGGAGTTTTGCTAGCTAATTCAATTTGACCCTGTATTTGCCTTTCAAAGTTTTATGGTACGAAATAAAATAAATGAAATGAAATTATTTATTCTGTAAATAGGATATTGGATTCACTTTTACACGTCATATTAAAAAAAAAGCTAGGTGGAGTCATTTCCTATCTGACTACCCATGAGAAGAAATGGCGAAACAAACTCAGGGGTCAAAGTCTCTTTTAAAGTCCGGACATAATCTCGGTCAAATCATGTGAGGACCATGTAGATCAGTGTCTGAAATGGTGTTTTGAGGAAAGAACCACACAAATTTGAGCGGACTTGTCTAGTCAGTGCAAGCATTTGTCAGTAATCGTGTGGCTCAACTCGGAACTTAAGGAGCTCAACGTCGCAACTGATTAGCTGCTTGTAAAGCACAAACACGTTACTGCTCGGCAGCGAGCCCACAGACAGTACTTACTTGGTCTAGCCAACTCAGGCCGTCACGAGAGTACGTGTCACGCTGCCAACCTTTGCTGGATAATCGCATGAAAATCAAGCCTTCCCAATTTGGGGCCAGCAAAATGGTTTGGAGGTACGCAGATATTTTGAAGAGACTATAGCAGAGAACCTGGTACTACAAGATATATAGCCACCATGTCATTGTTTAATATGCTGGGAAGACATCAAAAACATCATCATCATCATTTCAGCCTAAAGACGTCCACTGCTGGACACAGATCTTCCCCAAGCATCGCCACTTCGACCGGTTCTGTGCTTCTCTCATCTAGCGGATTTCTGCGGCCTTCACAAGGTCATCGGTCCACCTTGTGGGAGGCCTTCCAACGCTACGTCTACGTACGCGGTTGCCACTCCAGAACCTTCCGGCCCCATCAGCCATCTGTTCTGCGAGCAACGTGCCCTGCCCAGCCCATGCTCCTTAAGTTTGGCAATACTTCGGGCTATTCTCGCTTCACGATATGATCAGGTAGGGAAACTCCAAGCACAGCCCTCTCGCTCAACAAAACAGAAAAGAATAACTCAAATTTTTACCTACTTACCTACACACACACCATCATACATCTATTAAGCGCACGGTCAGTTGCTCGATTATTAACCCTCTATAGAAACGAAATTTGTAGTTGACTGATCTAACTTTGTCAATCAAAAATTGGCCTTAAAGTTAGACTAGTCGGGTTGTTACAGGCGCTGTACAACATTAATAGCGTTATGCGCCTAACTGGGCTCTAAACACTATCAATTATTATTCCGTTATTTATGTAGAGGCAAGTTATTATATTAGTTTATGTATAGCTTGGTACGGACTTGTACTGGGTATTATGTATTCTGTGGCACGGAGCAAGACTATTATCTGTAGTGGCAGCTTCTGATAACCTTTATAAAATTTATAGATATAACATGTTTGTTTTCAATGAAGAGCTGATAATAGTTTATATGTAGTTTCTTTTGTCGACTCATAACATACTTAAAACCAGAATTGACTGGTTCTATGTTATTTTAGTTGAAAACAGCTTCTTTTATTTGGGTAACACGATGTTTTAGGAAGCCTTTTTATTATTCAAACTCAAAGCATTTACGAGTATTACACTTATACCAATTACAGGCACTTTTAAATTGTCAAGAGGTCGGTCAGTCAGAAAGTTGAAGCTAGTTGCCCATTCCAAAGCGTAGTAGGTTCCTATGGAGAAGAACGGGCAAGAAACTCCACGAGCACTCTTTTAAATCAAAAATGGTTAGAAAATATTGGTTACATCGTTCATGTTGAAATTATGTACATGTGAGAACGATGCAGAATGTTGTAAGTCCGAAATAAAAAGTTTAAAAAAGTCGGGAGATGTGGACACGCGGTTGGAACGAAATTCGTTTCGCTCCTTTCGCTGTATATTACCTATGTATTAATACAGGTATGACCGCTTTTTCGTTACGTCACAATTTCTGCCAGTTTACTCTTACCACAAGCCGCGTTAAAGAACTTCGTTCCCAAAAAAATAATTAAATTAAAATAAGCCACAGCAGCAGCAGCGGCAGCTACTGCCGGCGCCCGCTCACGAACATGACGCATGGATCAGCACCAATCGTTTGAGCTCAATCACATATTTTAATAGTAGGTAGGTACTTATTATAATATTAAGTTTTCTAGTTCCAGTAGAAAAACATTTATTTATTAATCAGAACGGATGTATTGTAGACTAGGTACCTAAATATCAAGCGATATCCTCCGTGCATTATCTACTGTACGATTGCAATAAATAGTCGATCACGTCTACCCATAATGTGCCCTGCGTGTAATTAACATGCCCCCGTCCCTAAAGGCGCAGTTAGGAAGTTTTGTAAAGTCAGGGAAATTAATTGTTAAGCAAATTGATTACCAACTTAAATCGTCTGTATATTCAAAACACAACTCGCAATCATAGCTTGCAGAGTAAGCAAGCAGTAGTGGCAGTGGGCTGGCCATGTTTGTCGAAGGACCGATGGCCGGTGGAACAGGCAAGTTCTGGAGTGGAGACCGTGTATCGGCAAGCGTAGTGTGGGACGCCCCCTCGCTAGAAGGAGCAACGACCACAAAAAGGTAGCTGGGACAGACTGGATGCGGAAGGCGGAGGACAGGGTGTTGTGGCGCAGTCTGGGAGAGGCCTATGTCCAGCAGTGGACTGCGATAAGCTGAGTTGATCAAATCACAACGGTCATCCTTTGATAGTTGTATGAAATGGCTATCACACGACAAATTGATGTAGCGTGTCAACTTGCTTAGCAATTAATTTCCCTGACTGTTCCTACCTGTCATTTTATCGTCGGATGCAGACACTTATTCTTCATAACGAAATGAATAATAATGAATATAGCATTTCTCTCTCTCTGGTCCATTAGAGTGGGCCGAATTTCAGCATCTACTGGTTTTCACCTACTTATATTATCTGACTTTACGTTCAGGACAAAACAGCAGTGAAAAATAACTGAAAACTTAATGCTAATTGGACTATGTCAAGCAACAGAACCTGCTTGTATCTGGCGGTAAGTAACTACATGCACTTAACAACGCAATTAACATAGGTACTAATCAAATGCATTTTTTTTTTATTTTTAGCTAACTATGGTAATTGTAGGGTAATTGTAGTATGATTAAAACAATTGCTTTGTGACCTATTAACATAACTATCATTGGAGTAAACATGGAAAAGTACAAAGCCTGTAACCTCTGCCATTAAGACTATCACGTCTTCTGAGAGCTCTTATGGCGTCTTATGATGAGAAATCATCATCGTAGCCTTTCTTATCTTATCTGTAGGTAGTTTTATTCAGATTGTCTTTTTACTAACCAGATCCTGATTAGGTAGCTCTTTACCAACACAACATGCCAACGGAATCAAGCAGTTCTTTGCTGCTGTGACGTCACGTTGTTGACATGGTTGGCGCAGTCACCTCGACTATGCGCCGTTAGCAGCTGCGTGACGTGTCGTGGGTTCAATTCTCTCACGGAACAGGGTTCATATACCTATTTGTGTCCTGCTGATAGCTCTGGGTTCCTCCTGATTGCTTTTCTGTCACCCATGATACGCAAGGAAAGACACACTATTTCTAAGACATTTTAAATATTTTTACAGTGCATGTGCTCGAAAAGAGCGTTTATCAAGCAGCCAAATTGTGCGGAAAGTGCCACTTTTTCACACTAGTGCTTTTTACTTTTCAGCTTTTAACTCCGTCGTCAGCTCGACGCAGTTTTTATTATTGAAAAAAAGTTGTACAAATTAGTCGAGTACCTACAGATTATTATTCATACAAAAGGTAGTATACAACTAATACTTCATTAAACGCGTTATTAATTACTCTAAACTTAGATTTTGATCAATAAATTTTAAATATTCATTAAATATGTTTGGCTGAACGTAGGTATATTTTGCTCGTGCCTTTTTGCGATACGACGTGGCAGCTATTTGCACATGCGCAGTAGTAGATATGCTGAGCGCACATGTATTTAAAATAAGACCGCCATTTTACTCATTTCTTGCTTAAGTCGGAGTCTATCTGTGTAAATCTTAATATTTTTTTTATTTCCTCGCACAATGCATAGTGAAACGTTGTATGATACACGTGCGTAAGATGATTTCCGCACTTGTAGCATAAATAACTATTATACGTTACTGACTGCCCATAGTAACTATGGTTTTAATAATATTCTTACTCATAACAAACCCTTCAATTTGAATGTCAACAGTTTCATCATCCATCATTACTTTGTTAGATGTCATCGGCCATTTGACACGCGTTCCTTACAGATATAACAAACCCACATGTATGTGCTAGTTTAGAATTGAAACTGGCAAACGTGGTTTATCTTATTTACTAGGATAATAGACAAATAAACTGCATTATTATGTCTGTATGACGAGTAGCCACTCAACTCTAATGGCTTGTTCATATTCATTCTTATTGTGAACTAATAGCGTAGTCAATTAAACAGTAATTAATAGTTACCTATATGTTTGTGAAGTAGATATTAATACATCACCTGGCGTAGGGCTGTCTCAACAGATCGCAGCACGACGCTGCTCTACCGAGCTCAACACCCCGCCAGGAACGGAAGTCGTCTACAGAGTTATTAATACCTATTGAGTACAAGCATCAGGCAATATAAAATATGACATAATTATACCTCATATTATTATTTTCTGTAACTTTCCTATACATACATACCTACACATCCCTTCCCTATACATTTTCATTTCAACTCATTTTTAACCGACTTCAAAAAAAGGAGGAGGTTCGTCGGAATATTTTTTTTATGTATGTTCCACGATTACTCGAAGATGGCTGGAACGATTTGGAAAATTATTTTTTCTTTGAAAGGGTCCCCAAGTTCCCAGGCTTCCCCCAGGTTGTCCCATTGTCATCAGGTCAGGACCTGATGATGGGATCTTGGAAAATCGAGGGAACTCTTCAAATACATGTATTATAGGCACACCTATAGCGATTTTGGTATTTTTTTATAACTCGTGCATTTGCTCTCCGAAAACACCATTTGGTGAAATGGAAGTGCTTTTTTATTTTTTTATTTGGGAAAACAGACAATCGTACATTGTGTATTATATCTAGATACACACAGTATGCTATAAGTAAATGTACAATCCACTACGTTTCCACATGTTACTAGCTTATAAAAGATACAGTTTTGGTAAAATGAATTAAGATGATGAAGACCACAGATGGCCACCAGAACTACTCAATAATAAGTATTTCACTGGTTGTAGTTCGATTACTTTAATATAGACGCTAAGCAAATTATGCTCGTCACAATGCATACGGTGAAGTGGAACTGATGGTGAAGTACCAGGACAACTGCTCAACAATTAACGTCCCTGCATCGCGAAAAGCAATATTTTATAAAAAGTGATGAACCGTTGACTTTAGGCTATTGTAACTAATAAATTACAAACTGACTCTCTAAAAAGTAAAACATAAAAACTTTTTTACAAAAAAAAAAAAAAAAAAACAACCGACTGCCAACAAAAACGTGATTCATTTGTGGTTAATAGTTTTAAATGAAATTACTTGCTCACGCGACCCAACCCATCTAGTGGCAATGAGCGGAAACTCTGAAATGTACAAATCCACTGGAGTGGCTTTGAATTTTTTGCGAAAGGAAGTTATTGGAATCACTGAAAAGGACAGATAAGAGTGACACTGGCGGACATTCCGGCACAATCCTGATTATATTGAAGCTACTGAAACACTAATACGATGACCACTTCTGGTGAAGGCTATCCTGCGCCATTATATACTTATACGCGTATTTAAGAATAACTCTAACAATATTACTTATAATTTCGAAAATCAGTTCGTTTGTTTGTTTGTTTCGCTTTCACGCTAAAACGGCTCATCGAATTTGGATGAAATTTGTCACATGGGTAGACCGTAACCTGTATTAGGGCATAGAATACTTTTATCCCAATATTCCCACGGGATCGAGACTTATGCAGGTGAAACCGCGGGTACAGCTAGTCATTTAATAAAGCATGTTTGAATCTCGAATTAAAACTTAATTTAATGTCTATTAGACCTTATCTTCATACCAGACTACAGCTGGACTATGTTTTGTAAAAATATGGTTTAGGTTTAGTTAAGTACCTATCCTATCTGTTCTTTAATATTTAAATGCGACTGTCTGTCTGCCTGTCTGTTACCTTTTCACCCCTTAACGTCTAAAAGGATTTCGATGAAATTTGGCACACAGGTAGACCATGATCTGTGTTAGGACATAATTACCCGTGGGATAAATTCCGACCTCCACGTGGGCGAAGCCGCGGGCTAAAGCTAAATCTAAATATGCACGTGAAAGAATGTTAGTTATAATGTAGGTAGGTAGGTAGATATACTCACTAGCAGAAGCCAGTGCCTCCTTTAGTCTGGCGCTGTCCAGGTCGCAGCAGAACACAGACATGCTGCCGACCTTGGTGCAGTTGGCTTCAGCTGGGCACTTGGATCGCGGCATGTGGAAGCACTTGCCCATGTTCAGGTGCTGGTCGATTGGTTCCGGTTTTTCGGTTGAAGCTGGCGGTTGCTGGAAGTTTAAGGTTGTGGGTTAATGGAGGAAGATTTTCTTCTTTTATTACGACATAAAATCCTGCCTGTACTCTATGAAAGAGTAGGCAACGGTGTATAAGTATCTAAAAGACACAATTCGACTGGTCTGATGTAACTTGTAAGTCGAGGTAAATCTTTTATTGGCATTAAACTTCGGGCTGCTGAAATTTCTCATTTGAGAATTCTCAAAAACAATGCTCGATTCGGCGATTGGTAGGGTTCAACCGCCGAGTCGAGCATTGTTTTTCTTCCTTTTTTGAAGTCTGAAATGTGAGTTACCTTATAGGGTTTCCTATGGCCTCATTCCTACCACATCAGTAGGTACTATAGAGGAAATTTACATCTGACCAATTTGAAAACAAAATCCCGTGCACACGATGACCACATTTGTTAACAAGTGCTACTATAGCAGCCGAGCGGTGCAAGCAAGAATAGTCCTTACGGTGTATAGATGTTCGTTTCTCCCATGGTAGGCACATACATACACATGTGCGAAAAGTCTCTTTACCGCAATTAGTTTTCATTTCAGTCAAAGTTACTCAAGCAAATTCAGGCAATAATCGAACGTGTGACCTGACATTAAACATGAACATCACGCCTGTATTCCCCGAAGGGTTAGGCAGCGGCATACCACTAGTACACCCACATTTCGCTTGTTATGTTTAAGTCCCATGTAATAGGGGGCGAGCCTATTGCCATCAACCGGGCACAAATCCAGACTCGAGGCTGCTATTGAGAAATTCCAGATGAAAAAACATTGGCCCGACCCGGGAATCGAACCCAGGACCTCTTACTCAGCAGTAGCGCTTGCGACCACTACACCAACGAGACAGTCTTGACACATGACGTTGATGATCCCAACGGCTGAACCCAATAACCTATTTTCAGTAAAAGACAGATCGCTATTGATGGTAGACAGTATAATTCTATCTGTCCTTATGTCAGGCCGGTAAGATTCCATAATCTCTTATAGATTATTGGGACGTTAAAACCATAGATAGATAGGTTATTGGGTTCGGTTGTAAATAAATAAGCATAAATTATGGAACTGGCACTATAACAAAAAATCATAATATTGACTTATGTACCTAAATGAACTAGTTATGCTAATTGCTATTATGTAGAGATACCTTTATGTAGGTATCTAAGTATGTTAATTATAATTAGCATATTACTCGGCTACAAATATTTGCATAGTTTAACAGTTAGCATACTGAGAACGTAATCTTCTTTTGTACAAATTCAGTTTTTAAAATAAGCTAAGCGTTACTTAACCCAACAGAACACTTGGCTATATTCTGTGCATTTAAAACAGCCTCTTTGAACAGCGCTACTAAAAATAGCATTCATACATGCCGATTCTATTTATATTAGCCTTCTTGGGTGGAGGTACGTACTTACAATAGCCACCTTGAGTGGCGGTACTTAAAACAAAGTTACCATGAGTGGAGATACTAAAATACTAAAAAAAAATGCCACCATAAGAGCCGTAGATATTGGCTCTTATGGAGGCTAATTTTCAAGTATCTTCAAAATCTGTCCAGCTGTCCGTTTCGACTGGCCTATGGCTTACTATGCTGATAAGAGACGGTAAACTAAATCCAAAATCACAGTAGTTAGTACTGACGCTGAATCGACTAAATTACCGTCATGGCGGGTTACTTTGACTCTAGGGGAATACCTTTGGCCCGAAGCGAGCCAAATGTTTAGTGTCTTTAAAACTACACAACAGTTCCGCAAGTACGCGTCTATATCGCCATCTATTAGTTACTGAAGGAATACGACGGTCGAGACACGGCGGGCAGGTCAAACATTTGTCTCAAACTCAAAGCATTTATTTCAATTAAACCAATTACAGGCACTTTTGAATTGTTAAAGAGTCAGTCAGTTAGTCAGAAAATTGAAGCTAGTCGCCCATTCCAAAACGTAGATCTCTATGGAGAAGAATGGTATGGAGTCTCGATTTGGTCCAAAGTTATGCCCTAGACTCTAGAGTCAAACTAACCTGCCATGACGGTATGATTTTCACAACCAGTTGACGTGCCACTGGATCCTGCGGGTTTGGACAATTTCAACAAAGCGATTTTTCTTTTGTCCCTAACTGAGAGGAGTTCAGCATCGTCATGTATGAATGAGAGAAGAATATGTTTATTTATTAACTCATCATCACTATCATCACAGGAATTTCCTAATTCAATAGTGTGACCATAATTACAGTTTTATTTATTTACCATAACATATTCTGTACATCGTGGTTATTGTGAACTCACTCACTCATATGACTGTCTCATGTGTGTGTATGGGGGTGTGTGTGCGCGCGTGTGTATCTTTCAGTAGTACGCAGAGTATGTTTGTTCATTACCTACCATTTACCATATTATCATATCTTTTTTAAGTATTTTTTTTTCTCCTTTTTATTGATGTGATTATGTTAAAATATGTTTATATATTGTAATTGGCTCCGGCGCCGGCGGTTCTATTTAACGCTTTGAAGGACACTATACATATGGCTGTAGCAGTAGTAACAATAAAACTTCTATGTAAGTACGAGTATTGTGTCTCGTTTGCGTCCCGCAGTGTTAAAATAAATAAATAATTCATCATTTTATCATCAACAGGCTACCTACATAACAAGCCAAGTTTATAATCCATACCTCTCTGGCCTGCGCAAGCGCCTGCTGCTCGAAGTCGTCGACCCTCATCTCTATGAGCGGCACGTGCAGCAGGAGGTACACCGACAGGACCCACAGTGACACCTGCGGGCAATACAGAATACACGTGTAGTTTTATTTGAGGGAAATCGGGGGGTTAAGCTAGCGATTGGCGCAGATGATTCTTGGGGTGGGTGACCGTTCTATACAAAACAAAAATACAGACTTCTGTCTATCTCAGTTTTCAAGTTTTCATCTATGATTGCAGGTAGGTAGGTATAGTCATGGACAGTCTGTGAAGCTCGAAATCTTTACGTTTTTTTTAGAAACTAGAAGGATCTAGGTATACATAGAAGATAATTATTCGCTCAGAAAAATCAACAGCTTTACTAAGTAAGTATTTTAATTTAAAATAAGTACAGATTGAGAACGTGCAAAGATTCCATCGTTTATCTTCGGAAAAACCGAAATATAGCGAATAAAATGCGACTATCGACCAATAGAAATTGATTATATTCCCACCTAAATGATTGTAGATTGACGCACGAATTCCGTCACTCCCATAATGGACCAGTCAAATTTAATTTGGTAAAGTTCGGCTTGGTTTAAGTTTTTCTGGACACAGACGTAATTCGCCGAAGCTACCTGCATGCAAAATGTAAATGATACGCGCATGCGTAGGTAAAGTAGGTACTACGTAGATTTTATCATTAACCAAACACCTGTAGATCCTTTCCAACGAAGACCTTGAGATTTTCCTACATGTTTCGCAAGCGAGGATGCAATAACATCATATTACATAAATAAACTATTTATGATAGACTACGAGCGGTATTTATTTGTGGCTCACATTGTGGTTACATCGCGCCATGTGGCAGAGATTCTTGCCATGTGTAGGTATGGTAATATGGTTAATAGCATCGTTAATGTGTAGAACAGTTGGTATTAGTTACTAGAATATACAGAGCGAATTTCTAAAATAGGAGTACCGTGGCTCGCGGGCTAGCAGAAACTGTAAGTTACATTTTTTATACATATACAACATGTCGAGAAACGCACAACGTCTTAAGAGGTCATTGTACTCATCACTATGAACAACTTTTACCTACTATAGAACCAAACCTGAAATCGCGAAAACAAATCGGGTGTTCCCTACATTTTGACGAGCTATGCGAATATAAATGTACGGAACAGCTGATTTCTTTTCGCGATTTCCGGTTTGGCCCCATAGTAAAAGTTGTCCCATGAGCAAAAACATAATTAGAATGACGAGTCAAATGACATATATACCTACCCATCCTGGACTCCGGTAAAGATACAAAAACATAATTAGAATGACGAGTCAAATGACATATTATATACCTACCCATCCTGGACTCCGGTAAAGATACAAAAACATAATTAGAATGACGAGTCAAATGACATATATACCTACCCATCCTGGACTCCGGTAAAGATACAAAAACATAATTAGAATGACGAGTCAAATGACATATATACCTACCCATCCTGGACTCCGGTAAAGATACAAAAACATCATTAGAATGACGAGTCAAATGACATATATACCTACCCATCCTGGACTCCGGTAAAGATACAAAAACATAATTAGAATGACGAGTCAAATGACATATATACCTACCCATCCTGGACTCCGGTAAAGATACAAAAACATAATTAGAATGACGAGTCAAATGACATATATATACCTACCCATCCTGGACTCCGGTAAAGATACAAAAAAAAATACAAAAATGTTTATTTCTTGACCATAGTTGTTTACATTTTGTTGGTGAATGGCGCCTCCTTTTAAGCATATTATAATGCCTGTGTTAGAAAACGCCGCTCTTTCTTAGGTAGACTAAAGGTGATAAAAACAAAAGCTACTTATGACTTTTACAAAAATATTTATAGTTGTGTGTTCGCATATGAAGTAGAAGGGTGTATGTGTGAGAGTGGCGTGGTGTGATGTGATGTGAGTGATGTGATGTGTGATGTGGTGTGATATGAAAGTGACTGACACTCGTGAGTGGTGTAGTTGTGTGTGGTGCGTGTGGTGTGTGTGGGGAGGGGATGGGGGTGTGTGTATGTTAGTTCATGTGTTGAAGGAGTGACTCAGTATACATATGTGTATGTAAATGGCTTTATCCAGTTTGTTAATTTTTGTTTACATTCATGTAGATAGAATAGAATAATTTATTCATAAGTTGACATAAGTATAAATTACATAGAAGTTATATCATTACAAAGTTAAATATTAATATTATGAAGAAAATATTAAACTATGCCTAAAATAAATCTAGTGTATAACTTATATATAAGTATATTGGTTAAAGGCCTACTGATTTCAATAGCGACCTGCCTGATGTAGGTTTATTCAAACCTGTGTTTCAGGCCATCACTTAACAACGCTGAGTACTTTAGTGGACTATTATGTTACTGAACATAGAGCTAGCATTGATACATAATAATTATATTTTAAAATAAACATTGACTTAACATTAATAAACTTATTGCATTACTTCTAGCAATTTTTCAGTGTCTGAGTAATTAAATTTCGCTAAGTATTCACTCAACATTTCACTACACTTTTTACAATTTACACTATATGTACTTAGAGACTTATTGATTTTATTATAAAGGGTCTTTCAACAAGGACGGGTTGATGTTAAAATTGAATAAAACAAGATGTGTGTGAGATATTAACGAAATTGATTTTTTATTTAAAAGGCCCATTTATGCCATTATGGATGGAATATGACATCGTTCAAATGTCCGCCGCGGCTTCGTATGGTGGCACGAATCCGAGAGGTCCAATTTTTAATGACTCTGCTGCATAGATCCGGCTGAATCCGAGCGATGGCCTGCGTTATGTTGGCTTTCAGGGCAACGGTCGAATGTGGTTTATTGGCATAGACCTGCGACTTCAGAAAACCCCACAAGAAAAAGTCTAGCGGAGTCAAATCACACGATCTTGGTGGCCAATTCACGTCACCTCTGCGAGAGATAACTCTACCCTCAAACCGTTCATGCAGAATGTCGATTGTGTCGTTGAGGTCTGCGAAAGGCCGAGTTCTTGAGCACGGCGAGAAATCGACTGTCTCGGAGTCTCCTAAACACTCTCACGTACAGCGGCGATGTTCTCGGCCGATCTGGCGTTCCTTTGACGTAAAGGTGTTGGTTGGTTGTTTACCGAACCGGTCGTCTCAAATTTAGTCACCAATCGTTGGAGAGTGGACTTGGAAGGGCCACCGCGTCTGCCGTAAAATGGGCGCAATGCGCGCAACGTTTGCACTAACGAACACTCATTTTGATAATAAAGTTTTATCATTTGCACATGCTGCTCAACCGTGTAACTTGCCATGGTGATTTGGCATCACTGACTGCATAATATACAACAGATTTTACAGATCCCACCAAAATAGTATGGCTGCCACAGACTGTCAACATCGACCCGTCCCTATTGGAAAACCCTTTATAAGAACGGACCTAAAAATACATAAAACTTATTTGTAAAAGTATGTCTAGTTTGAGGCTTTATGCAAACTAAGTCTTTTCTTCTCTTATCTATAGGTATTGGGACATAAGGAAGTCTGCTATGCTGGTGCAGTACTATATTCAATATAAATAGTGGTCGCACGGTTAAAACCTTACATGCCGTGTAAAGCTCGTGTGTGGGAAATCTAAAGGGGCTTAAGGATAGCTCTCTGCGCACGTTCTAATGGCAGTAGGATTGATTTAGCAGCCCCACCCCATGAAGTTATACAATAAGTGAGAATGGATTGACACAAAGCTAAATAGACCTGTTTAATCAATTTGTAGTCCGATATATATCGTAAATTCTTAAAAATGTATATCAATTTATGCATTCGAGTGCATAACAAATCAATGTGTTTACGGAAATTCAAATTTGTGTCAATCGTTACACCAAGATATTTCATATGATCGGCTTTTGCTAAAGTAGGACAATTACAAGCAACATCAGCATACGTGCCACACTTATGCGCATAAATGTTTATGTTAGTAGTTGGCAGGTTAGTATTTTTCATAGTAAATAAAATGTGTTTGGTTTTCTCTGCATTTAGTGTTAGGAGATTTTCATATAGCCAATTAGACACTATATTAAAACCGTTCTGGGCTTGTTAATACACCTCATCTCGAGATTTGTCTGAAAACAATAGAGCTGTGTCATCTGCATAATACATTATGACGCCATTGTGGAGTGTTAAGCTGCACAGGTCATTTATATATACTAGGAATAAAGTAGGACCCAAAATACTACCTTGTGGTATTCCGTATTTACTATTTGGAAGCTCAGAACTGACGTGCTGACCAATTTTGACTCATTGTTTGCGGTCACTAGGATAATCAGAAAGTAGTGAGAGCGTTGTTCCTCTTATTCCGAGTGTTTCAAGCTTGTCCAATAATAAAGGGCAGGAAATTGTGTCAAATGCCTTGGCGAGGTCTAGGAAGATCCCAATGGTGTGCAAGCCCTTATCCAAATTAGTTGTTATATAATCCGTCATTTGATGAACTGCCTGATTAGTTGATTTATTGGGCCTAAAGTCAAATTGTCTATCTGAAAGCAATTTGTTATCTTCTAGGTATTTCATTAATCTAATATTAATGATCTTCTCTAGGATTTTGGAGAGCCCTGTTAAAACTGAAATGGGTCTGTAGTTGTTAACACATTTTTTGTCACCAGATTTATATATAGGAGTAACCACTGCTTTTTTAAGCAACTTAGGGAATATACCATTAGTTAAGCATAACTGAAAAATATGAGTTAGTGGCGGAGCAAGTAGGTATTTGAAATGTTTAAGTATGTTGTTTGATATGTTGTCCCACCCAACCGCGCAAAAGTCCTTTAATCCAGAAATAATTGTTAGTACTTCATCAACATCCGTATTAGATGGTTGGGATATATGTACATATGTTTGTTCACCCTATTATACAGTTGAGCAGATCGATGTTGATATTGTAAATAAGATAATCTCTTATTTTCTTAACCGTACATACTTACATCTTTTTATTGTGAGTATATAAATTTATAATGGTTAGATAATAGTATTAATTATTTTTGTAAATGCTAATAATTTCAATCAATAATTTATTTGATTTTACAATTATTTATTTCTGACATTTTTCTTCACACTAAACACACAAACCAAGATTTATTCAAATTTTGATTGGAATGAAGTATGAAATTAATTAATTTTTATTCACTCTAATAACGGAGTTGTGATATTAGTATTAAGTAAACAATAATTTATAATTCTATTTTATTATAATTTAATTGAAATGTATTTTTTTAAAGTAATAATGTAAACGTTGTAATTGTAAGGAATCAATAAAAGCTTTTTATTTATTTATTAATATAACCCACATCTTTATACTTCTATGTAAAATTGATAAATGATCAACAATTAAAACATATCAACACCTGTTATGATAATCATAAATATACACCACATAATTGATCTCTACTTAGACCATTTCTTCCGTCATACGCGCATGAGAACGTACAGACGGATAGACCAATTATCTAATAGGTTGTTTCCTCATAAGAACAGGCCAGAAATAAGACTTGACTAATGTTTTTTTTGCTGGAAACAACAGAGGTGATGAGGTGGTGGGAATTTAGAAGTTTTAAAAGACAATAAGTATTGAAGAAACCTGCCAAAACTTGGTCTATTAAGCCTCCCCCACCCCAACCCACTACCGCCCAATTGTCGCCCGGGTACTCCATCCGAACGGGATCATCCGCCATCATTATCCATCCTGACATTTTGAGTTCTTTTATTTATAACTAACTGTTTCCCGCGGCTTTTGAATTAAGGGTCATTTTAAGAACGTTTGCATTCTAATCTCAGTCACAGTCATAGCGTTGTAAACACATAAAAACTGTATAGCGTTTACCTACATTTTCGACATTCGATTGTCGCTGAGATGAGATTGCGACTAGATTTTGAACGTTTTTAATTAAGTATGGGAATTGGCCTTCAGCTATCTGCCAGTGAAAATACCGTCAAAATCGGTCCAGCTGTTATGGAGATTAGCCGGAACAAACAAACAGACAGACAGACAGACGGACGAACAAAAATTTTAGAAATTGTTTTTTTACCGTGCATACCTACTTTCAATAGTTATTTTGACATTACAAGCAGACATTTCAATTTTATTTATTTGTATAGATATTTTAAGAAACGTATTTAATCTGAATCTGCACAACCAAATTTTCTTCTTTCAGCTTCCGTAATGTTTTCGACTAAAATGTTATCAAGTGTCTATCACACATGACACGAACTTAATCCCTGATCAAGCGCATATTCTTAAGGTGTGTATAACTTCACTGTGGCACATCGTTATCTTATCAGCTCGGCGTGTATCACCAAATATCAGGAGCGCTTGATCCCAGGGATTAGGTCTCACGATACTTCGGTAGTCTATCAGAGAGATAGGAATGTGCTCGAAATGACAAGCCATAACCTGCCACTGGCTGTAAAGATTCGTGGCTATCTTTACACTTTTTTATTTTATTTTATTTTTTTTTTCTTTAGTGCTTGACACATCCATTCAAAAATATTTCTTTAACTGATACAATATTAAATTAAATTCTGATCAAAACGGGCCGCCAGTCTACCTGATGCAACCAAATATCCAGGCTTTAAAGACACTTCATGTAAGTATTTAAAAGGGGTCTCCGAAACGATAGTTTTCATATTTCTCTACTGGTATGCCGCTAGCCACAACAGTTGAACAGTTCTATAGCATTCCAATACCTACTCACGGGGAAGGTAAATCATACCTTGTTATTAAATTTGAGTACTGAATGTAATTTAAACCTTTTGACCGGAAAAGAGTTTTGTAGGTCGTTACCAAGGTACACTGATATTACTTGAATTATATATGTAGGTAAAATACAGGAAGATATGACCCTCATGGTGAGTTCGTTTAAAAATACTGGAGGTAATGTAGCCAATTTACCGGTCAAGGTTGTTTTAAAACAGCAAGATAGTTACGGTGGAGGGTCAATTAAAAAGCGTTACGCAAGCCCATTGGAACAGAATCCATTAATAAAGACTAAGTTATTCGAAAAGATAATGAGAGCAATCATTGCTCTGGAGGTGGACACAAGAAATCCAATAGAAACGACTATGAAGTCCATTTCTTTCCAAGATATTTTTTTCTTCTTGTCGTGTTAATGACTCATTTTTTGTTCAATCAGTGGGTACGTAGCGACCTGGACAGCTCTGTCTGCTTGTCTCGTGTCCGTAGAGCACAACTACTTGCACACTCCAGGATTTTAATGATCCAAACGATAGAGTTGCCCCAAAACATAGCATACATAGCGTGCGTGATAGACACACTTATGTGACATAAATAGACGAAGGACAAAGTTAGCTAAGGAATATAATCATATTATTAGGTATTGGCATACAAATACTCTCTGTCACTAATATTATTATAGTACACTAAAGTATTAATTACTGTTCAAGTAGCACCACACACCGACTCGAAATACCGATATTTAAATACAAGGTGTAACATAATTAACGCACAACCTCTTAAGGGGTCATTGTACTCATCATTATGAACAACTTTTACTATGGGACCAAACCTGAAATCGCGAAAAAAAAAATATAGCTGTTCCCTACATTTATGTTCGCAAAACTCGTCAAAATGTAGAAAACAGCAGATTTTTTTTTCGCGATTTCAGGTTTGGTCCCATAATAAAAGTGGTTCATAATGATGAGTACAATGACCCCTTAAGAGGTTGTGCGTTAATTATGTTACACCTTGTATATGCCGCACCGCGTATGCACATACTTAATTATCGTAGGACCAAAGACTAAAATAAACAGCAGATGTAAAAACTGGACACGATGCATGTAAGGGTCCCCGAAACGATAAATTGCCATCAATTTCTATTGTAGATGACGACCAATTTGCGCATCAATGTGTATCAATCACGTAAATCGGTTACCCTTTATATTTTGTCTTTATTTCGATAACTAGTTCCTGCCTGCGACTTTATGGAACTGTTCCAGAAAACTTAGCCTGTGACACTCGATAATAGCGTAGCTTTCTATCAATAAACTTCGGTTCAACACTTCCAGATTACCTTAGACATTACCTCTTACAAACAAACAATAATTTTACCTTCAATGTTCCAGTATGTTAATGTACCCAAGAGTTTGTAAACAGAATGTAGGTAGAAACAGAGACTACACCCTCCCTTCTGCTTGTCTTAAGAGTCCCCGAAAAGATCAATTGCAATTGTCAATTTTTACGTGATTGATACACATTGATGCGCAAATTGATCGTCTACCAAATGCAATTGAAGCGGTTGACAATGTTACTACAACAGAAATTGATGGTAATTGATCAATTGCTTTAAACTCTGAGCCCTCTCATTCCTCCGTGCGTCCTCTCGTACTTGGCTGTAAGTAAACGTGAGCCCACAAAGCTAACCTAACATTTACGAGTAGTCTGCTCTGCAAACATCTGTTCTACACCAAAGGTGTGCCCACAGTTCTTTGCCACGCCTTGCCTATAAATAGTCCGCGTGTGTGTAAGCATCGTTTATGTACATAAACGTCCTTACAATGTTTGCTATGTGCTAAAGTGTAAGTGTCCATTGTGAGGTGAGGTTACGATGGTTCACGATAATTATTAACAAGATATTTCGAAATCTTTGATATATTTATTTATACAAGGTGTAATTTTAATCACCGTTAACCTCTTAAGTGGTCATTGGACTCATCATTATGAACAACTTTTAGTATGGCACCAAACCTGAAATCGCGAAAAAAAATCTGCTGTTCCCTACATTTTGACAAGTTAAGCGAACATAAATGTAGGGAGCTGCTGATTTTTTTTCACGATTTCTGGTTTGGTCCCGTAGTAAAAGTTGTTCATAATGATGAGTGCAATGACCCCTTAAGAGGTTAACGGTGATTAAAATTACACCTTGTATAGTCCTACACTATACCACACCACCACTAAACTTCTACAATTATATCTGTAATTTTTATGGTGTACATAATAAAGAGTAAGTATTCTATCTATCTATCTATCTATCTGTACTTTTGGTACCTACATACTTTTTTTGTACATGACCGAAAACACCATCCCTTTATCGGACTGAATCATGATGGCATTAATAAGGCCCCTGGGGCCTCTGGGGGCGGTCATGTATAGCTCGGTCTCTCTCGCGCACTAGAATCATCATGGCATTGGAACGTCATAATATGGCACCTAATCGTTAAAGGACAGAAAAGCTAAACGTTTTCAGTGAAACTATCCCAATGGCTGTAAATGGAGTTGTTTAATGAATAGTCATTATGAAGATAGCAGTAGGTACCCTCGTGTGATCGTGTCTGTCGTAAATACCAGAATATAAAATACCGTGCCATTGCTGGCAGCAATCACTGCCACAATGTGTAAGATTACTGGCACATTCATCTAACATCTTTCATTTGAGTACCTACTTTTTTTTTTTTTTTTGTGGATGGGAAATCATCAAATGACTTCTCCCGCTCTGGGCGGAGCGGGAGGGCGTGTCAGACTTTTACTGACTAAAACCCACCCGTGTTCCTTCTGTTGCCTGTGCCGGGGCCACGGTAACTCTTTCGAACATCCCGCGACCCTAGCTGGCATCGGCCCTAGCGGACCCCGTCAATAGTGCTGACATCTCTTTGAGGCGCGCGTGGAACACAACGCGCCGTCGACTCGGGCTTGGTCCTTACCGGACGGCGAACTACCCATTGCTCGCCGTCCGCAAGCCCGCGCCTACTACGGTGGCCGGGAATCAGCTGCCAATTCCCGACGCCCAGGGCGCCTCCTGCGGCGACTAGGGGCGTGAGGGCGCAAAGCTTGCCTCTCCCTCACGCGTCCCGCCTCCTCCTTCGCGAGCATTACTGCTTCGCAGAAGGAGGTAATGGCTTCCCATGTACTCTCGCTCCGTACCATGGCCTGGACCAGGGCCGAACGCGAGAGATCGCCGCCGCCGATCGCTTCCGCGAGGACACGGCGGTGCTCCGCCCAAGCCGGGCAGACCTCCACCGTATGCTCCACCGTGTCCTCCGGGCGATCCACACAGTGGTGACACCCGGGCGTTTCCTCCCGCCTTATCCGGAACAGGTACCTCCCGAAGCACCCGTGTCCGGTGAGGACCTGCGTCAGGCGGAAGGTGAGGACGCCGTGGCGCCTCTCCACCCACTCCTCAAAGAGGGGACTTATCGCCGCAATTGTGGCGTGCCCAGCGCTGGGTTGCGACAATCGCAAAATTAAAAGCACTTGAGTTTTCAAAGAGTCAGTCAGTCAGAAAAATGAAGCTAGTTTCCCATTCCAAAGGTAGGTAGGTACTCTATGGAGAAGAACGGGCAAG
Source organism: Fissipunctia ypsillon (assembly GCA_947568875.1). Lineage (NCBI taxonomy): Eukaryota > Metazoa > Arthropoda > Insecta > Lepidoptera > Noctuidae > Fissipunctia > Fissipunctia ypsillon. Next base: position 1,556,450 of record OX387657.1, on the reverse strand, counting down.
AAACTTCATGGTCACTCTTTCAAATTAAAATATTGTTACATCATTCATGTTGAATGGTAAACATGGATCACCCATTGATAGCTACTACAGTAAAAATTAAAAAATATATTAGTTGATATTAGTAAGTAACTGTAATCCTTGGTGGATGGATGTTGTTATTAGGTCATACTTAGGTAATTACGATTGCTTCGATTCCAAGAGTTCCAATTATTCAAATAGTACCGGTAGTAAATACCGTGACAGCCGCAGCAATTACCCGTAATAGTGCATTCACTCGTGTTCGATTTAATTGCAAGCATGTGGGCTTCCTCGCAATGTCCCCGAGAGGTGTTTAAGATATAATATAGTACGATAAATATAAGTTGGGACTTGGCATAAAGTATAAAGAACATTGGCTGAATGTGTCCAATTGACGAAAATTTTACCAGGTTTGAAGCATTCAAATCATTTATTACTACAAATCTGTTTATTCATTTTCTTACACATTAGATATATTTTTAAATATTTCTTAAAGTAAAAATATTAAAAATATTAGAAATTGTGATCCGCCAGTATCATAAGCAGGGTCCAAGCTACCAGTGGTTAGGGCTCCAGAGACAGGAACCTCCTCACAATGCGAGCCGTATCGAGGTGCACTGCCTTTTGAATCAGGAATTTGGAGCCTAACGAGAACACAGACAGATGTTGCTACCATTAGCTATGTAAAGGCCCTTAACCATGTTAACTATAGGAAATCAGCAATAGACAAATTGAAAATGCAACCTATCCAAAGTATAATTAAATATTGACACCTCTTATGCTTCTAACATAGCAATTAGGTACCAGTTGTTAGGCGCCCAGGAGGTGTCAGTCACACGATCTATTTTTAAATAGCGATAATTGTTAAGTGGGTAGTATTTAGTTTGTCCCAAGGAAGGGCTACAAGCTCTAATTGGCCTGCTACAATCAGAACCGTGCGAATTTTGAAGAGACCTACAATGTCCAGCACTACAGTCGATGATACGATATTATAACAAGCGCAAATAGACCTATGCATGCTCTGTCGACGCGCGTGTACGCGCTGCAAACGAAACTAGCGAAGCGCGATGCTTCTTCAAGGCAGAAAACGCGCCATGTCGATGCGAAGACGTCGTGCGTTACATACAAACTAACGTATAAAAAACGCCGTGTACATAGGCCTTTACAATGGACCTTTCGGGACACTTTTCATGTTAAGAATTTTCAAACAAGAGCGTAGCCGATTCATTAGCTAATCAATCCGGAAGGACGCAAGAGTCGCAAGTCACGTCTACATAAATAACTCTAGATACTGTGATCGTTGAGGAATCTAAGGTGTCTCCAACAAATAATCATAAACAAGCTCTGACGATGGCATGTCCAATTGCTTGACAGCATGCTGTGCATACAGATGGGTGACCAATACGGTTGACGTACGCATGGTAATATACAAATACTTTGGTACTTGGGAACTGACACGCGGCTTTGAGTGTGACTTACATCCAGAATGCTCTCATGGTACAGCCGGACACCAGTAGTAATACAGGATGTCTCACGGCAGAGTTAGGATTTTGAAATGAAATAAAAGTCAATTAACATATTTTTGTGAAAACATTTTTATTGAAAATTATTGAACTATAATGCGGATTTTATTTTTTAAAGATTACATCTTCCAGATGTCTTCCATTTCGTAGTACGCACTCACGGAATCGATTCATCGCATTTTGCATAACGCGCTTAAGCATAGCCGGCTCGATGTCGCGTATTTCTCGTTGGATATTTTGTTTTAGCTCAGCGATATTCCTCGGAGTATTGACGTAAACTTTGCTCTTAAGGTACCCCCATAGGAAAAAGTCCATGGGGGTCAAATCTGGTGATCGCGGAGGCCACGCGATATCACCAAAGTGGGTTATCAATTTTTGAGGAAACAATTCACGAAGTTGGTCCATAGTGGCTATTGCAGTGTGGCAAGTGGCTCCATCCTGCTGAAACCACGTTCTTGAGCTGTAGGCTGGATGCTCTTGAAGTAGGGGTATAAAATAATTGGATATCATTTGCCGATACACCTCACCAGAAACAGTTATCGTAGCACCTGTCGCATTTTCAAAAAAATACGGCCCGATTATTCCATTAACCGAAAGAGCACACCACACTGTCACTTTTGGGCTATGCAGCGGTCTTTGATGTTTTTGTCTGGGATTGACAACTGACCAAAAGCGACAATTTTGTTTGTTAACATATCCATTTAAATGGAAATGTGCTTCGTCACTCCAAAACACAGTATTCAAAGTGCGAAATCTCTCAATAATTGTCTGGCAAAAAGTTTTACGTAAATTGTAGTCATTTCCATTTATTTCCTGCACTATCTGTATTTTATAGGGATGGAATTTCAAATCACGTTTCAAAACTCGCTCTACGGTTGATTTGGTGACGTTTAAAGCCGCCGCTCTTTTGCGTATTGATAAGCGTGGATTGCGACGAACGCTAGCTGCCACTTCGTTTATTGTTTCTTCCGTCCTTGAAGTTCTGCTTGGGCCCGGACGCGGTTGATTTATAGCGGAACCGGTAGCTCGAAACTTGATAATCCATTTACGAATCAAATTTTCGCTTGGTCCATCGCGTAAACGTCTGATATTGTAGTGAGAACAAAACTGTCTCCGAGCCACAACGTACGATTCTCCACCTTTCAAAAACGCTTCGATAGCGAACGCGCGGTGCTCACCCGACCACTGCGACATTGTGACTAACGAATCCGCACGAACGACGAAGCTACTGCGCTCCTCCCCCCGCGCTTACTTGCAACGGTTTTTTAAATATTCAAATTTAAAATCCTAACTCTGCCGTGAGACACCCTGTACTAGCGTGGTACGGAGTTTCAATAGAATACGAGGTTAGTTTATAATACTGTTTTTTTAACTGAACGAAAAAACTGAGACTGACTTGAGAACCTCCTCCTTGGAGGGGTGCGCGTATGTTTTTTTTTTTATGTATGACCACGCATAACTTTTTACACAGTTGACTGATTTTAACGATTCTTGTTTTATTCGGAAGGATATACCTCGAAGTTAGTCCCATGTAAAAATTATTAACTTTCCTTGGGTGGTTTTTGAGTTAGCTTCAATAATACCTACGTATTTTTCCCACTAAGTATATATGGATGATGTTCTAATAACTTCCTGTCACTATAACTTACATAGTAGGTAGTGGTATTCGATTTTTTGTGGGGTAGGTACCACAACTGAAAAGTGAAAAATAAAAACTTTTTAACAAAAAATAAAACTGACTTCAAAAAAAAAAAACACTACAAAGTGAAAAATAATTTGATTTCGGAAGTCGGTGGCAAAAAACGAAAATACAAAACCAAAGACACTGACTTCCGAAACCAAAGTTATTTTTGACTATGTTTTTTTTTTATTCGGTTTTATTTTTTGGAAAAAATGTTTTTACTCCTCACGTGCGGTCGACTGTCTACTGTTATTATAAGAATTAAGAACAAGTTTGTATCAGAGGTTCGTAGACCATGTTCCCGACTTGAAAACAATGGCATATTCTACGAATACCGGAGCTTGCAGTCTGTGGTATCTTAAATTCTGTCTCCATACATACCTATATTATTTTAATTTAAAACTTATCTCGAGCCGAGGACTATGGTAAACGAATTTTTTACGAAAATGCGATGTTTCTCGTAAAAGAAATATCCTTTACGATAATAATTGCATTTTATGCGATCCTAGTATTGCAGCAAGTTTCCAGTTACCTTTGCAGGTGACTATGCTATGGAATTAGAGCAATATCTACCCTAATCTCGAAGTAGAAAAGATTCTCAAATAATCCTAGCTTAAATCAGAACAATTGAGAATAATTAGTGAAGCTTTATGAAAATCCAAGATGTCTTAAAATAAATGAAATCTTAGCATCATACGCAGCGTTTCAAATGATTTTATCAGTGTGTTAGCTCTTAAGATTGCACTGAGCAAACTAACTAAAAACCTTGAAACCCCACTATTTATGTTAAGATAACGAAATACCCACTTAAAATAGAACAAACTCGCTCTTATTACGTTTGTTCTAATTATACAAGGTGTAACATAAATAACACACAACCTCTTAAGGGGTCATTGTACTCATCATTATGAATAACTTTTACTATGGGACCAAACCTGAAATCGCAAAAAAAAATCAGCTGCTCCCTACATTTATGTTCGCAAAACTCGTCAAAATGTAGAAAACAGCCGAATTTTTTTCGCGATTTCAAGTTTGGTCCCATAGTAAAAGTTGTTCATGATGATGAGTACAATGACCCCTTATGAGGTTGTGCGCTATTTATGTTACACTTTGTATAAAAATAAATACAAGTTAGGTATTATCAGCCGTCTGACTTGTGAAAGACCAACAGACGCGTATTGTTATTCTCATGACATTCTACAAATATTTTGTAATCTAGAGCAGAATATTTGAATATTTTGAAAGTAAAAATGAGGCTGCAGTGTGTCGCAAGCAGACTGGACTGCTTGTGAGTGAATCGCTGCTGCAAGCTTCCCACATCGGCGTTGAGCTTGTAGCAGGGATTCTCAAAACTACAGGCGTTAGGTTCAAGTTTACTGACATAGTTGTTAAGAAATATTGTTAGTAACATATTGAGCCCATTCAGCGCCCCGCGGTGTCACCCGCATAAGGCTCGATACCGTGGGGATATCGGGATAAAAAGTATCCTGTGTCCAGTTAAATCAATCGTAGTAGTCCAGTTATAAATCATCTGTGTGCCAAATTTCATCCAAATCCGTTTAGTAGTTTTTGCGTGAAAGAGTAACAAACATCCGTCTATCCATCCTCACAAACTTTCGCGTTTATATTAAGTAGGATAGGATAAATAAATGACACATTCAGGCAAGGCAGAAAACGAACCGGGCCTAAACCTCGACCCCTGTTATACAGGGAGCCCTAGTTCAGGGGTCGAGACCTGAAGTTTTGGAAATTAAAAAAAAAAACATTTTATTATTAAAATAGTTTTGCAGCAACCCTAATTTATGCTGCCCGCATTATTCAACTAAACAGCTATTTAGTTGCAATCCACACGCACATAATACATACTTAGGTATATCAATTTGTACCTAAGTTTCAGTAGTAAGCGAAATTGAATCAAGTTCTCTTATATTATTTAGTGGCGGGCACCCAGCCAGGTATCACCAACATCTGCAGTATCTACCAGATGTATCGCAATGCTTTGCCATCCTAAAGACAAAGCTGCAATGTCTCACATAACACCGGCACCCTTCAAACCGAATTTCCAGACCGTATGATTTATTTAATCCAAAGGTTTTCCGTAAGGAATCTACCCCAAACTACAGTAAGCGAACTAATTGCTCACAGCCACACAAACAATAACGAACTCTCCCTAGGAGCTCAAACAAATAAATTGATCATAACAGGTCACAGCGGGCGTCCAATTGTGGGCACACCCCTGTTTGTACAACACTGGAATATGCATAAACAGAATTACTCGTACATAAGGACATAAATTATACACAGCTATAAATAATATTCACCAAAGGTAAGGCAAAGGCGTCCCATGTAACAGGAGGTGACCCTACTGCCAGATACCGGACTGGGCCAGACTCCGGGCTGTTAGTGAAATTCCAGCACCCCACACCAAAAAGGCCAAAGAAGCATTCTCGTCATTCATTTCTAAATCGAGTCAACAAATCTGCCTGCCTTTTCCCAATATGTTGTGGTCGGCTGCCAGTCTAACAGGACGCAGCTGAATACCAGTATTTTCACACGGAGCGACTGCCTGTTTAACCTCCACAACCTAGTTACTGGATAATACGATACCCCTTGGTAAGACTGGTTGTCAGACTTTTAGGCTTCTAACTACCCGTAACGACTGTCAATGATCTACGAATGACAGCCGGGACCAACGGCGAGGCACGGGGTTCTCGATATGTAATGGATGATCACCCATCCACGAACCGACTGCGGCAAGCGTAGCTTAATCTTACGCTTTTAGCCACGAACACCCCATTACTACATCGAGTACTGATGATAATATGACTTTGAGGGGTCGTCGATTCGCAGTCTTCGACGACAGGCACGGCTTGTCTTTGGTTCTAATATTGTTCTTGGTATAAATTGATGCCCTTCTTCTAGACTCAAAGTCAAAGTTTTTATTTGTAAAATATATTATGTGGGTGTAAAAACAGGTGTTGTAAATAAAAGATGTATAGGGTACACTATGTTTTGCCGTTGACGGCGTACAAATATCAAAATAGTAGTATCTAAAATTACATATATGCAGCAAAATTGTTTCAGTATTTTTTTAAATCAATCAAATCGCGTTTGTCTCTAATAGGCTTCGGTATTTTGTTATACATTCTGAGTGCCATGCCTAGAAAACTTAGTGTAGAATACTGTGTTGTGTGTATTAGCGCAAATCTCATTGTTACGACGTTTCGACTTCGGTGTTTCAAATAGATGTAAGTTTGATTTCACGAATACTGCGGTCTCATAAATATATATAAACATGGTAAGGTCCTTTTCTATACTCTCACTTTTCTGTTACAGCTCGTAATTAAAGTAGACCGCAACTCAGCCAACCAGCTAGACGATCCTGTTCAAAATAAGAAAAATAACACGCAAAAAGATCTAAAAACGTAACACAACCTTGTACGATGACTAACAGCCACACCCACTCAAACATCACCTTCAGTTGTCAAACTCGACGACTCAACAAGGTACAAAAAAAAATATCTATGACACTCCCGACCAAATTGTACGGTACATAAAGACTCTGACCGCATACCGACTTATAAAAAATAAACAAAAACTTTGCCACAGCAACAGAACAGTTGAGTGATTGTGATAAAAACATTAGAGGAGGTCATCACCCTCTCATCGTCGGTGAGATAGCAAGGTTCTTGTTTTAGTGATTATAGATTCACTTGTTGCTAACCGGGATTTGGATACCGTTCATTTTTATTGGGCGATGCGTTGACCTACGTATTAAAACGAGCAGGAAGGCTGTAAAATCCAATATAGTGGAAACGTAATGACAGCAAAGCAGATCTTGATAAAAGTCCAGGAACACGGTAAAAAATTTTCTTCTTTTCTCAAGTCCTGATAATAAAACTACAAAATCTAATTGCCAAAACTTAGTTGAAACTTGGGTATCATCACTCGCGGAGCAACTTCTCGCAGGGATTTATAGATAGGTACCCAGATTGATAGAATACACAACACAATAATAAAAAGCAAATAAATCTGATTCAATCCAATAAACAGACATCCAGACACACTTCCTTACTTATAATTCAAAGCGCATAGCTGTTATAATTAATTATCGAATTCTCCTAAACATTACATCAGTTGACGAATCAAAAGTTATTTCTGTTTTGAAAGAAAAGAATATAATTTATTGCATTTGGGACAGTGAAGAAACTGATTTTACCTATTTTGGATCTTGAATTCTTGAGCATAATTAATTATTACTACACCTATGTGTCGTAAATTAAATTAGGTACTAGACGAGCCATCTAGAGAAGATGATTCTTCTCTAGATGTCTAGTTGATAAAGAAATCCTGGGAAGGACCCATGCGTCTGCGCAGTCAAATCTGCTGCTACATCGTGGGCATGCGCGGCGGGCATGACGGTTATGTTGCAAGGAACGTTTTGAGTATGAATTTAAATGGCTATACGAACAGGGGAAGACCAAAGAAACAATAGTTGGAATGTACGACATTATAGAAGATGACATGGTTACAAAGGGGGAGACTACCGAGATGACGGCTGATACAGATGATCATAAAATTATGTAAGAACAAGAAAAGGCTCCGAAAAATAGGGATAGGAGAGCAGCCCTGTTCACAAATGTTCGACTCGCTACTGTATCGACAATACTTGTTTGATAACCAGCACCCTAATTGCATATATAACACACTATCAATCACAATCTGACTGATTCTGAAGCAATTGCAATACCATTGCTTCATATGTTTGAAAAATTAATCTGCTCAACAACGTAAATAACGCAATGAATGTTGTTGAACTGTCACAATGAAACCGATTCCTACTGTAAGTGCCCCGCAGGTTTATGAACTATTGCCAAGCCACTATTCACAGATCCGATCAAAAAGGCGATTATCGGTTAGCACTCGCAGGAGAACGATGACCTGACTTTTAAATAGGAAGATATTTAGCCTCCGAGGTGTCAAAAGGAGTTCCTAAACCACTGATGCGTTTTTTTTTCTGGGATACTGTGAACGTGACTGCTGTCAAGTTTCATGAGGTAAATAAAATGCTATTCTTTGTAATAGGTAGGCACTTAATTATAACCCGCCCGGTGTCCCGGTGCCCGGTTGATGGCAATATGCTCACCCCTGTTACATGGGACTTAAACATAACTGGTGAAATATGGGTGTACTGTAGGTACACCTCTGCCCAACCCACCGGGGAAACAAGACGTGATGTTATGTGTGTTATGTTAATTACAAGATGCTTAGTCAACATTAAAAAGTGGTCGTATTATACAAAATCCCAGTCAGTACTTATTTATATTTTCCTTGTATTGTCTCTTATGTACTTAGCTACTATTGTACATATATCGCCAAGATTTTGTTTGTAAGCTATTTTGTCCCGGCTATGAATCTACTTAAATTATTTAATTTTATCTTGCAATCTATTGTTATCTGAGAGATTCTGACTTTACTTTCATCTTCATTTTCCTCAAATGAATAAACAAATGAAAACCAACTCTAAGGACACTGTTTGACACAAACTAGAACGCAGTAACAAGATATGTGTCATCTTTATGTAGTATACGTTCGTGGAAACAATACGGTGATTTATTATGTTTTTATTAGACGCCTCTAGCATGTCGTTATCTAGTACAATAACTCTGTTTGAAGGCTATTATTAGATACATGATGTGTGAACACAATTAACACCAGAACCATTTATTTATAACTACTTATGTTGTTTCACTTCTATTTAAAGAGTAATTAGCTCTGGACCGAAATAACCGGAAGTCATGGGGGCAGGGCTTTGTCCAGCAGTGGGGTGATGCAGGTTCAGTAACCAGACCCTCATTGCGTAACACACTTACAGTAGGAATCGTTTTCATTTTGACAGTTCAACAATCTTCATTGTGTTATTTACGTTGATAAGCAGATAAATTATTCGAACAAATGAAGCAATGGATTGGCAATATGCTTCAAAATCATTCGGATTGTGATTGATAGTGTGTTACGCAATTAGGGTGTTTGTATGAGAAAATCTGCAATAATAGGTGTACGAATCACAATCGATACCACATCGATCTCATTGGAACAAGATCTGTTTCATTTGTAAGCACATTAAGATCAACACAATGTACCTAATCGATAAGGTAATATCGATTCCACATTGCATGTTCTAATCGACATCGCGTCGATAAATACCTACCATTGATCGATGTCAGTCGTGTGGATGGTTTAATAACATACTAACGAATGCAAATTCGTGCTAAAAATACCATATTCATAACTATAAATGTAAGTATATGACACGAGGTAAACAGGTAAACAATGTAGTATAGTATAATTGGCTAACAGCTAATAATGTACTTTACATAATAACTCTATTACTAGCGTATTTATAGGACCCATTGTGATCTGTTTGCTGACTAAAATAACAATTTTATCTATAGGGATTTTCCGCCTAGATAACTAACCGCGATCTGTTTTCCTGGAAATCAAAGCTGATTATTTATTAAATATAAAAAGGCCAAGGCCAAGTACATTAATTAAAGACACAAACACATTAGGTATTTAAGTACAATAACAAAAGTATACGACTACTCAGCAGTCAGTCAGTCAGTCAGTCACCGTCAACCGTCACCAAAAAATACCCAAATCGCTATCGCTATGTGTATATTTGAAGAGTTCCCTCGATTTCTCCAGGATCCCATCATCAGATCATGACCTGATGACAATGGGACCACCTGGGAAGTATACCCTTTAAAACAAAAAAAGAATTTTCCAAATCGGTCCAGCCGTCTTCGAGTAATCGGGGAACAAACATAAATAAAAAGATTCCGACGAACTGGGAACCTCTTCCTTTTTTGAAGTAGGTTAAAAATATGGAACAGATCGTCGTGCAGTTCAGGAGCATCTGTTTTTCCATCTTACACATATTATAATTTTGGTCATTTTTCTTCTAACCTCGAGAGAATTGTACCCTAAACCGCCTAAAAGAAAGTTCGAAGGGTACATAAGTACGTACTGTTGTACTACCGATATAGTACTGTTGAGTGAGTAAAATACCATTACAATTCAAATTATCAGATTTACAAACAGAAGGGCAATTTCTCTATTTTTTAAATCGGTCGATACTCTCTCTCTGCCCCGATCTATGAATATATCTCTAATTTACCTACATTTTTAACATTGATTGTCGCTGAGATGAGATTGCGACTGTAAATTTTGAATTTGAACGTGTTTATATACACGAATTGGTCTTCTGATTTCTGATCCTGTTACCTAATCCCTACCCTTATTGAGTAGTTAGTAGTTTATGTTTATCAGCAGCGTGGATCTGATGCTGATGAGTTCAAAAACAAATGAATGACTATCTAATAGAAGTCTAGACCTAACATAAATATCATCTCCATACAGATCTACGCTTTGGAATGGGCAACTAGCTTCAACTTTCTGACTAACTCACCGACTCTTTGACAATTCAAAAGTAAATAAAAGTAAATTGTTTAATTGAAATAAATGCTTCGAGTTTGAGTTTTGAGTTTGAAAACAAAAACAGGATAGAGACACTAATCATACACTTCCTAATAAGCAGTCAGATCATTATAAAAAGACAGATGCAGGTCAAGAAACTACAAAGTAGGTTCTGAAGAAAACTACTGCTTTGTGAGTTATACAAAAAAGAGAAAGAGAACAAAAGTTGGAAGGAACTACACAAACATGATGTCTCCTCCAACGAATTTTATATGGACTGTTCAAATATCGATTAGAAACATGGCTTCCATATAGTTAATATTTGCATACGTCTAGCTAAAAAGGGATCGTGTTCTTTGTTGAATCCAATGGTTTGACCCACTTCTTGGGACTATGCCTACGGAAGAAATAGCGACTAAAAGAGATTTTGCAGACCCAATTTCAGGCCCGCTTGTCCCGTGTTGACGATGGTCGCTATCTCGACGACATATCGACTTTTACCCGTATACTTATAACAGTAAACTGGGATCAATTGATCCAGAACCATCAGCAATCTATGTCTGACTGGCTTCCTCTGTATCATCGGTACTATACAATACCCGTATGATACAAACATTTGTTGTACCACTTCACTTGCAAATATTTTTGTATACCTACCGCAAATGTAAAGAGTTGTTTTCTTGAACTTTTCCTGTACAACTTACAAAGTATTTGAGTATTATTCTAGATAGGTCTTGAGGAACTGTATATTAGAGTTGAGGTAAATCCCCTTTTCCACGAGTAACTTTTATGTGATGCCTAAATATGATTGCACAGTTGAATTTTCAAACCTCGACCCTGAGCCGAGCGTTGAAAATCCAACAGTGCGGTTTTATTTAGACATAACATTTAGGTGTCGCCTAGTTTTAGTAGTGTTTTAGTAGAGTCGGGCATAAGTTCTTTTAGACCTGCCGAATTGCTTAAACGCCAATTTCTCCAGTTCTATTGTTCTATTTCCTACACTATTGTTCTATGCTCTATTGTGAGAATATAAAATGTTTTTATTCAAATTAAACTTTATAATAATATGCATACCGAAACGAATTGCATTAATACCAACGCTAAAGCACAACAAATGCATTGCATTGCACTACGTGACAATAATGGCGTACTTAGCAGTTACCTACTTTGCAGGCTGAAGCCACACCGCCGCGGATTTCCACTGAGCGCTGAGGTTAGCTTGACGCAACATAACGTGACGCACTGAACGCAGTAGTTTAGGGTCAGTCGTGCCCATAGAAATATAAAAAACAGATCTATGGCCGTGCCCTATACAGGGTGTAAGGGACAGCCCTCCGCTAACTAACAGGGTGCATTCAGCTCCTCATTTCGAATCATATTCCACCGGAAATATTCTCAGGAATTTTTTTTTTAATCGTATTTTCAGTTACTATTCCTTTATTTCAATGTAAAATTACATTCTCTGTACGCAGCACTCCATTTATGTACATAAAACAGCTAAAATCAAAAAAATCTGCAATGGATACTCGGCGGCCGAAGGCTCGCTGCGCTACCGTTCGCTACGCGCGTCTTGCCACGGTAACAATACATTGCGTGTGAGGTAATAAAACAAATCAGGTTTATTGGATTCCCATAACGTTCCTGAAATAATTTCATGTACCGGTCATCTTAGTATGACATACTGAATTCACCCCATCAGTCTGCGGAGGGCTGTCCCTTACACACTGTATACACCTTATTATAAAAATTAAATAAACACTTAGACTTTTGCGACGCGGTGTTAACTAGGTGGGTACAAGCATAGTTACAGTTTTCCTTATACCTGGGTGCGACTGCAGATAGAAACTTTAGATAACATACAGTAAATGAAATCAGATTGATCAGAGCTGCGGGCTGTCGCGTAACACACTTACAATTGCAATGTCTTTCATTTTGATAATTCAACAACACTCATTGGGTTATTTACGCTGTCGAGCAGATTAAGTTTTCAAACATGAATTTTTAAAGCAATGGATTAGCAATTTGGTTTTACGCAATTGGGGTGCTGAGTGCAACTGCAACTGGGGCTAACTGGGCTGAACGCCCCGGGTCCAGGGTCCTACAAGAGAAATGTTCTATGGCACAAACGAACTCAAAATCCTCCACTGCTAGAAAAGGTCAATAGACAACTACAAGAAACATCGGAGTCTTCAACACATTACAGGATGCTTCCGATTATCGGCAAGCCAAAAAACAGCCAAAAATTAGTTCCACTTTAAAATAAAAACTAGATTGAGCAGTAGATACTTAATTATAGTGATTGCTGTAATAAACTCAGTTCCGTTGTGGGTGAACTGTTTATTATAATGGGCATACCAGGCGATGGTACAGTCAGCCCGAAAAAGATGTATATACACTTCTGGACACATCTATTGGCCCACCTTGTATTTTCAGTTTCGTTTGGTCCTAGCTAAAATTTTATATTAGGTCGAGCAAAAAGTTTTTATGCAGTTTTGAACCTGGCACATTCACAATTTCATTCAATAGTCTTTTTTTGAATTTCGAACACAGAATTTAAAGAAACAAAAGACAATTTGGAGCCTGTTTGTTGATATCAAACAATCGAATACTAAGAAAACTTGGTTTTATTGGTTTACTTGGATTTAATTCTTGAAAAAGTGATTGATATCTTTGGTTTTGCAACAAACATTACTTATTCTTAACATTAAGGTGAGGTTCTATCAATAATCTATGGATACTTCACCTGAAGTCGCCGCCCAAGCTGTGGCACTTATTCAGGCCGGACACAGCCAAAGAAACGTGAGTGCTCAACTTAATTTAAGTCGATCTGCGGTCCGAAATGTTTATCGGAGGTATCTAGAGACTGGCGGCTTTGTTCGTCGCCAAGGAAGGCCACGATCTCGGGTCACAACTGAAAGGCAGGATCGATTCATCGTGACGACCAGCTTGAGAAATCGTCACCTTACCTCCATTGAGATACAAAACCAACTTCGCAACTTCCACGGAGTATCTGTGAGCGCTCGAACTGTTCGGAGAAGGTTAAAAGAACGCGATATGGTACCACACAAGCCAGCTAATGGGCCCAAACTAACGCGAGCCCACCGAACAGCGCGCCTTCATTTCGCACGCAGTCATTTAAATTGGACACAGCAAGATTGGAGCCGTGTACTCTTTTCTGATGAGTCTAAAATTGTGTTACATGGCAATGATGGAAGGAAGAAGGTCTACCGACGTAAGGGAGAGCGTTTCGCACAATGCTGCTTTGAAGAGAGGGTTGCTTATGGCGGTGGCTCATGGACTGTCTGGGGCGGTATATCCGCGAGCGGCAAATCTCAACTTGAGGTTGTTACAGGACCACGGCTGCCAACATTAAATGCTGAAAGGTACATTCGTGAGTGCTTAGAACCTCACGTGATACCATACGCGGACTATGTGGGCCCAAATTTCCTTTTTATGCATGATAATGCAAGAGCCCATGCAGCCGCCATCGTCAGGGAATATCTTCGGGATGTGAACATCACAGTTATGGACTGGCCAGCCAGAAGCCCAGACATGAACCCCATTGAGCACATGTGGGACGAGCTAAAAAGACGTGTTAGGGTCGTCAGCCAGTTGCCCAGACGATGCAGGAGTTGAAAACTGCTATAGAAGAGGAATGGGAGATGATCCCTCAAAATTTCATAGAGCGGTTGATAAACTCTATGCCTAATCGTATGAGAGCTGTGGTAGATGCCCATGGCCTCAAAGCTTTGTCACACTTCTAACCTAACCTAACCCATTAGGTCGGGGTGCCCGGGCTTAGTTGTAACCCGGTTTGGCCTAGGACAAACTTGTTTGGTCTGAAATCGGGTTTGTCCGGTAACATATCGGACAGGGAACCATTTTATTGTCTACAACCATAATAATTGTTCCATAGCATTGTATCTACCGTCCAGGTACAAAACATAGTAAGTATACAATTTATTTTATCAAATCAAAGTAGATGTCCCAAAACATCTACCTGTGCAATACACCCTATGACCAAAACAAGGTAATCTACATAAATATCACATATATATCAGTAACCATTATATGACGAGGTAAACTAATCTAGAAGTTCATTCAATTCAAAAGTTCAACTTCGAGAGGAGTTGTTAGGAGTAAGTATTTAGTTGAAAATGCGATGTCATAAACAATTGCCATGTACTCGAACGCGTCACACTGACATATTGTTATTAGCATCTTAGGGTAGTCACTCGAGTTACCGTGGCCCCGGCACAGGCAACTGGAGGAACACGGGTGGGTTTTAGTCAGTAAAAGTCTGACACGCCCTCCCGCTCCGCCCAGAGCGGGAGGTCATTTGATGATTTCCCATCCACAAAAAAAAAAGGGTAGTCACTCACTAGGAGCATTTCGCAAATGCTCCTAGTGAGTGACTACAGGTGAATGATACAATTCGTAACATTGCATCAGTACCTAATAATAGTGGAAGAGTAAGCATTATAGAATCGATACCTGACTACTCAAGCGGTTAAAAACGCTAATGCTTCTTAGTCAGTGCGTCGAGCTGGCGTTGTATTGTAACATTTGTAACGCAATGCTCAAAACCAAATCATGAAATGTTAATTACACGCAAATACCCGGTGAGTGACCACCTTAAGAAGCCTGAGCGACATTCGTTATGAACATTCATGATTTCCCTATTTGTTTTTGAAATCTAAAATCTAAAAACAAATGACACACAGTGACGTCATGCATGAAATGAAGAGGACAGAAATAAAATTATTATGACGTTAAAGACGTGATAAATTTGATATTATGTCGTATGACGTTGTCAGTCTTGTTTACCTTGTTCTGAAATTATCACTGTTTACATTGTTTTGGTGATAGGGTGTATGTATAAATGTTACTATGTTATGTGTTTACTTTGATTTGGTAAAATAAATTGTATACTTACTATGTTTTGTACCTATACGTTAGATACAATGTTATGAAACAAAGGTTGTACACAATAAAATGGTTCCATGTCCGCGTATACATCATTTTGGGGCTGATTGCAGGGATTGAAAAGGTTCTTAAAATACCGGTATAGAACCGGTATTAAGTGGTTTATTTATTTATTCATTCAATAACAATTTTTACATTGTGTCTGAATTTCTATAACTAAATATATAGTAAAAATCATACATGCAGATCATATCTAGCTAGATCATCACAATTAGTAACAAAATTAAATGTCGATCCATATTTAAATCATCACAATTATACTAATTAAATTATATCACAAAAATAATAATAAGAATAAAATATAAAACAACAAAAACAAATAAAGATATAAAAGCTATAAAATCAATGTCCAATGTCAATTCATAAAACACAATAAAATGTCCATTCTTATTAAATTATAATTCATCAGCAGAATATAGACACTTGCTTAACAAGAACAGTTTAAGCTTACTCTGAAACTCACTTTTATATGCTAAACTTTTTATTTCTGCCGGCAGTTTATTAAACATTTTTATTGACTTGTGGTAGGCACTATGCTTTGCAATGTTCAGGTGAGGCACTTGTTTCAACTGGAGATCTTTTCTTCTTGTATTTTCCCTTTTTTGCCTTTCATCTTCAGTCTCATATTCAAAGATGTACTTTGATAAGTGACTAAGTAGGACCATAATGTACAAGCTTGGGACTGTCAATATATTTAAGTCAATAAAATGAGGCTTGCATGATTCTTGCTGTTGGATTCTAACTATGGTCCTGACTGCTCTTTTCTGAATTACAAAAGCTCTCTGAGTATTGTAGTCATAACTTCCTCCCCAGAAAAGTATGCTGTATCTCAGTTTTGATTCCACTAATGCGTAATAGACCATTTTCAAATGTTTTATGGTTACCTCGTTTCTCAGACTTCGTAGTACGTAACAGGCAGAGCTGATTGCTTTTTCCAGGTGAGCTAGCTCTTGCTTCCAGTTTAACTGGCAATCGATATAAACTCCCAGAAACTTAACTACCTGGACCACGCTCACTGTTTCTCCATTTATGACACAGTTAATACTATCTTTGTTATTGGAAGTGGTACGAAAAAGCATTACATTAGTTTTACTGGCATTAACTTTAAGACCGTTAACAGCAAACCAGCTGTGGAAAATGTCTAAGGTTTGATTGACTATGGAATTAAGAACGTATATATTGTCAGCCGAAACAATGGCATTGGTATCATCGGCAAATACCACAAGCTGGATAGATCCCATAGCTTTTTCCATCATGTGTTGTATAAGGTCATTTACAAACGCGATAAAAAATATCGGACCCAGTATGGAGCCTTGTGGTACGCCAGTGTTCACAGGAGACAATTGGGACCTGTATGTTTCTTCAGTTGGACAATTTTTGCCTGAAGAATTTGTCTGTGACACCACTGCCTCTATCTCCACAAACATCTTTCTGGTTTTTAAATATGACGTGAAAAGTGCCAGAGCTTTACCCCTGACCCCGTAGTGCTCAAATTTTTGAAGCAGTAGTTTATGGTCCACGGTGTCAAATGCTGAACTTAAATCTAAGAAAAGCCCAGCTACTTTCTGTTTGTCATCCAATCTGCTCACTACGTCCTTAATTAGAGTCGATATTGCGTCTTGTGTCCCAACGTTTTTCTGGTAACCAAATTGTCTTCGACTTAACACTCCATTTTGGTTGAAATGTCTGAGTAATCTAATTTTAATTAGCTTCTCAAGGATTTTGGAGTGAATAGGTAGTAATGAGATTGGTCTGTACATCTTTGGGTCTGTTTTAGAACCTTTTTTGTGTACAGGTATTATTTTGGCTATCTTCAATTGATCTGGAAAAATTCCTTCATCGAAACACTTGTTACAAAAAATGCTTAAAGGTTCCGCTAGTACATCAATGTTGTCTTTTATTACAGATATATTTATATCATCATAGCCACAAGATTTTTTGTCGTCCATTTTTTTCACTATTTTGACTATTTCAAGGGGCGTGACAGGGTCTATGACAAGGTCATTCGTTACTCTTTTTGTACTTTTACGTAGAATATCCATGGCAGCCTCTGTGCGTGTGATATTTGATGAATTTAGTTGGAACTGTTGGGCAAGGATATTCACAATACTTGATGGTTCTGACGTAATCGTATTATTTGATTTCAAAATTAGTTTTTTATTGTTTTTGACACCCTTATTTCTATGTTTGTTTGGTTCCGGGTACAAGAACCCGAACCGGAACCGGAACCTAAATTGGAACCTATAAGAACCTTTATGTTACCGGTTCTTCAAAGCAAGTCCGAATGCCCTTTACTCACACAAATGCATAATGTCTCTAATTGGGCGAAACCAGGAAGGGGTGTAGTTTGTCACTAGCTGCGCTCCCGCAGAAATATTTTCGCGGAAATATTTTGACTCCACTGTACCTACGAGCGGCCGCCGCGCGGGTGAAAAGGACTACCTTTTGCTGACTGTAAATACTCAAGTATGTCGATATAACACCTAGTCCTGAGACATGGTTTAATATTCTTTAATTATTTTGTAATCAGTTGAGAAAAAATTTGATTTCTCCCATCATGCTCGTCATCGTCGTTGTGGTGCAAAGCACAATCTTTACACTCTATTATTTGTTGTTTTTCAGTATTTGCAGTCTTAGGTTGACATTTTTCTTGAAAATTTCTTCTAAGCAATTGCTTCAAATTTAGAGGTAACTCTTGCTCTTAGAGTTGAGTGTCTGTATCGGTATCGGTCACAATACGGGCATGTTTTGTTCCTGAAAGTAAGATACCAAATATAACCAACGTGTAATTGGAATAGCGTAATACCTCGGCGGTAGTACCGTAACTCATGAAACTAAACAACCATAAAACACTGTCCACACATCTTAAAACAAAATAATAATAATTTATATTAAAAAACCCTCCTCCTTTTTAATAATATTATCTAAGTGAATACAATACGATGAAACTTACTTTTGTCCATTTTATATTAATGTATTAACAGTAACTGTAGATTATATAAACCACTAATAATAATTACTGACAATATTTGCTGACACTGTTCAGTACAGACTTCCACTCGCCAATAATTCGAAGGCGAACTGAAAGAAAAGATACACCAGGCACGCGTCAAACATATCCCATCTTTCTTAGAGAACCTTTAAATCGGATGATACGGAAGCGGTATATTGGAACCTTTATTTGGAACCAGAACCAAACCGGAACCTGAACCGGAACCGTACCGAAAAGAAGAACCTTTTTAAGAACCGAAATGAAGAACCGGAACCCAAATTCGTACCGGTTTTCAATCCCTGGCTGATTGTACACGCTCAAAAGTGTCACAAAGTTGTCCAATTTGGGTCCAGTCTGTTGGTCAAAGTAGATCATGTTAGTCAGCCGCAGCTGATGCGGCAGCAATAAAGGAATAAGGGAATCTGCACACTGTGTGCACAAGAGTGATTCTCCGACCACTACTAGGCTTGCAATCCAACTACATAATGTTTCTGATTAGCCCATTAGATTAGCCAGCCGTTGGATTCAGAATTTCTCAAAAATGAGGATTTAAGTTAGGCTGAGAATTAACTCTTTTTGTACATCAACAAAAGACAGTCCCCAAAACCGCTTCCTAAATGCGTAGCATGACCACTTCTATCTCTACTCTACGAAGTATAGGCAGACATATGTACCTCTTCCCATTCAAAGTGACATTTCTTTTCTTCATTTTTGACATCATAGAAATCTATATAGTCCTTTCACTTTTATTTTACCCCATTTATTTTACCCCAAGCAGCAACCCCACAGAAACCTTAGTATAAAGAGAATAAGGATCACTGTGATTTTGACAGTGATGCAAAATAACTGTGAAAAATATGTAGTGTTTTAACTGTACAGAAGAAGTGGCGCAACAAACCCTCCAGCATCATCTCTTACAATAGAAACTTTATCAATGAATAACTATTGACATCTCTACAACATCACTATTTTTAACCTTATCATAAAGATTCAATTATATCGTTACTGCTAAGCATATTATTGTGTTAGCGGCACGCGCTGACCTCTTTTAATTAACGGGTCGTGCGTACGCGCATCGGTTTAGAAATACTCGCACTTTACTGTTAACTCTTTATGCAAATATAATGTTATTACTAGTATACGATGATCGTTTGTCACCCGAATCTTCTTTATTATGAAACTCTTCGCTCTCCGTAGATTATCTTTCCAATTAGCCTCATAATAGTCGGGCTCATAACCAGCGAGCTGCTGGCGTGTTCTCTGTAACCCAATCTCACCATTCTCATAACCAGCGAGCTGCTGGCGTGTTCTCTGTAACCCAATCTCACCATTCTCATAACCAGCGAGCTGCTGGCGTGTCCTCTGTAACCCAATCTCACCATTCTCATAACCCACGAGCTGCTGGCGTGTTCTCTGTAACCCAATATCACCATTCTCATAACCAGCGAGCTGCTGGCGTGTTCTCTGTAATCCAATCTCACCATTCTCATAACCAACGAGCTGCTGGCGTGTCCTCTGTAACCCAATCTCACCATTCTCATAACCAGCGAGCTGCTGGCGTGTTCTCTGTAACCCAATCTCACCATTCTCATAACCAGCGAGCTGCTGGCGTGTCCTCTGTAACCCAATCTCACCATTCTCATAACCAGCGAGCTGCTGGCGTGTTCTCTGTAACCCAATCTCACCATTCTCATAACCAGCGAGCTGCTGGCGTGTTCTCTGTAACCCAATCTCACCATTCTCATAACCAGCGAGCTGCTGGCGTGTTCTCTGTAACCCAATCTCACCATTCTCATAACCAGCGAGCTGCTGGCGTGTTCTCTGTAACCCAATCTCACCATTCTCATAACCAGCGAGCTGCTGGCGTGTCCTCTGTAACCCAATCTCACCATTCTCATAACCAGCGAGCTGCTGGCGTGTTCTCTGTAACCCAATCTCACCATTCTCATAACCAGCGAGCTGCTGGCGTGTCCTCTGTAACCCAATCTCACCATTCTCATAACCAACGAGCTGCTGGCGTGTCCTCTGTAACCCAATCTCACCATTCTCATCCATGCTCTCTTCCTATTTTGTTTGGGGTTATTCTTCTTCTTCCTATACTTCTCTATTATCAGCCTTCATCTTAATTTTAAATTCCTTTCTAGCTATATCATCTTTAACACAATTCGCAATTATTTACCTCGCTGGGCCACTCGACCATAATTATTTTTATGTAACAACCAAAATCTTCGAATTTGAAGAACAATGTTCACATGAGCACTCGTTTTAGATGTGTGCCCATTTAAAACACCCTATAGTTGTATGGTGCACAAATTGTGTAACTGAATGGATGCGATTAAATTATGTCTCTTCGTGTGATTTATGATAGCGACTCGTGAACAGACCGCCCATTTAATTGATGTCTCATGGTCAAGCGCATCTCGTTTATTATGCAATTTGATTAGTTTAATTTATTATAGGTACTTATGGTGAGGGTTTATTTAATTTGATGATCTACTAAGTAAAACCTGTTTGACACGGTGCGATTTAATCGCCATACCAACAATAAAAGTAGTAGTTAGTTTAGACGATGCAAGTATTTTGTTGCTTCAATTTTATAGTATGCCACAGGCAAGAAACTTGCATCGTGTAAATAAGGCTTAAGTCTTGAGGTACCGCCATTCTTGACGTCAGTCTTGCTTTATGAAAACACTTTATACAAGTCGGTGGCAACAAACTAAAATACAAAACCAAAGACATTGACTTCCGAAATTAAAGTTATTTTTAACTTTGTAGTGTTGTTTTTTTGGGAGTCAGTTAAGTTTATATTTTTCATTTTTTAGCTGTGGTACCTACCCCACTCAAATTCGTATAGTATCAGTGACAGGAATTTATTATAAACATCATAACATACACAAGTGGACAAGATGCGTGTGGCGGCATCGCCACAATGGAACGCGTCACACTGACGTCACGCAAAAATCCTGCATCGCGCAAACAGAGTTTACCGCGCGACTAGCATATATACAACATCCCGACATCAACCGTCGGGCAGTAGCCCACCAGACACAACACCCGTCTGGTCGGAGGATCCTCCCTTTTCATAGAGGATGAGTGAACTTTACACCCTGTTCCTCATGCCTCTAAACTGGTGACCCCGAACATGAACGTCAGCGCAGCCTTCGTGCAACTACTACAGCGTGACGTCATCAGCATCACTTCCTCGAGCTTTCGAGCAGCGAGTCACACAGCCAGCCAGCACCCAAGGCTTCAACGGGTATCCTAACCACCAGCATGCAGCGACCGCGCATACCTGGTCATCACCCTCAGCCTCATCAGCAATCTTGGCACAGCACACTGCACTCTCGGCCGGTCAAACAAGCAGAGCCCTTCAAACCTCTCCTGGTCGACGCCAGCAGTCAGCCTCAACCCGGCGCTGTACCACATCCAACGCACTGGAGCATAACGCAGCGCCACCCCGACTCACTGGGGGCATCTCCGCAGACAGTTCCGACTCACCGCGAACTATGCGGCACCCGGTTCCGACTCATTGGAACCTCAACTGGCCCTGGCAAGCATCGCAAGATACACGACTCAGCCCACTATCGACCTCCGGTCTCCGGAGGGGAGTGATGTGGCGGCATCGCCACAATGGAACGCGTCACACTGACGTCACGCAAAAATCCTGCATCGCGCAAACAGAGTTTACCGCGCGACTAGCATATATACAACATCCCGACATCAACCGTCGGGCAGTAGCCCACCAGACACAACACCCGTCTGGTCGGAGGATCCTCCCTTTTCTATGGAGGATGAGTGAACTTTACACCCTGTTCCTCATGCCTCTATAATGCGTATTATTAAAGTTAACTCAAAAAGTACCCAAGCAAAGTTAATAAAATGTATGGGACCACCGCGTAAGCTTCCTGTACCAAATGAAAAAAGAACTTTCAAAATCGGTCCACAATTTACTGACGAAAATATCGATGAATATAATATATAGGTACAGACGAATTAATTGAGAACCTCTTCCTTTTTTAAGAAGTCGGTTTAAAAACGATGGATACGGTATTTAAGTACATCCTAGAAGGAACGAGCGCACCCAGAATATTGCAGAGTCGCTCTTATCTTGAATGTTGACGGATTACAGATAGTATGGAACGCAGACGAGGCATTGAGTTCCGCACTCGCTGTGCGCTGAAGACGTCCCCTTAGAAGAGTAAAAATGATAATGCTCTAAAGTCATTTCGGGCGAATTTCACCAATTAAACTGACATAATCAACACATCCAAACCGCCGTCGTGGAACTTAGTCCACGACAACGATGACACTGACAGTTCTTGGACGTTAGACAATGTCCCAAGTGTCCATAGAACACCGAACACCTGCATAATGCACGTTGTATTGATGAAATTCACCCTTAGATAGTTTGATCATTTTATTAAGCTAATTATCAAACGTATGGTTCGCTGCAGTGCTGGTGTTTAGTTAATTAATCAACTTTGGTAGCCAACCAACCGCTCTACTAACACGTATTTCCGTGTTGCTAGAGGCCTATGTCACCCTATATCCATTGTCCACCAGCCCATTGTTATGTTAATTGAGTTTGGTAATGAAATTGTGAGCCGCTTTACCGTCATAACAGGCTGGCTGTTTAGTTTATTTTCGCAACTGGTAAAAGACATAGATAGATCAGTTAGATTTAAAGGTGTTTGATACTTGAAAACATCCAGTGCTTTAAAGTTGGAAAGTTCTTTTTAGTAATGTCACTGTCCTCCCATATCTATTAACACTGTAATTTGAAAACATGTAAAAGCTAATTATTTTTAAAACAGTTACCGTGGAGTTTCTTACGACTTTTATCCATAGGAAACGACTTTCGACGAATTGTCACATATGGGCGGGCACTAATGAAACGTCAGAAGCTATCTGACGTTTTATTAGCCCGCCCAATGTGAAATATAATATTTTGAATTTGAGTACCACTTTCACATAATCAAGCAAGCTCTTGAGCTTGCTTGAAGTCGTTTCCCGCTAGAACAAAGGCGTGACTAAAGGCTTCCGTTTAGTTCAACTCTTGTCTATGCATGCCCGTAAATTTTGATATGACTATTTTACCAGTTTTACTTGGTTTTGTTATAATTTCCAACGGTTATGATGGGTACCTACTTGTATCACGAGCTCTTAATGGTACCTCGTATCCTCATCCTTCTTCAAGAACATTTCGTCTAAAATAGTCCAGCACCCCAATTGCGTAACACATTTGCTATCACAATCCGGAAGATTTTTAAGGAAAATCGTAATCCATTGCTTCATATGATTGAGAAATTGGTCTGCTTTTTATTATTGGTCTGTTATTTATTGGTTAGGTACCAGATGACACCTTTTTATAGACCCAATCTACCAGTAATTCAAACACTTAGGAAGCTAAATTTTCTGCGCTTTCGAGCAGCATACATTTTCTTGGGTTCGCTAGAAAGTGAACAGGTTTCTATTTTCTAAATAAATAAGTGTTCGTAACAGAACGTGTACGCAACGTTTGTGTGACATGCTAGCAGGGCTGACAGGTATGCCACTAACCTGGATTACTTACTAATATCGATTAATATAAGTTCCTCATCTTTTGAAACTAATCATAATAAGTCTACGAAAATAGCTCAATCCATGAGCAGTCAGCCCAATTAGCAAAGTTCGTCTGCTTGCCGATGGTGTGGTATTGTCTCTCATGGAAATTCTTATAAAGTCAAATCTCAAACTCAAAGCATTTATTTCAATTAAAGCAATTACAGGCACTCGTGAATTGTCAAGGAATCGGTCAGTCAGAAAGATGAAGCTTGTTGTCCATTTCCAAAAGCGTGGTTCCTATGGAGAAGAACGGGAAAGAAACTCAAGCTTTTTGTGGATGCCTCAGCCAGACTAAAGCGTCATGAAACCAAATTAATGTATTTCTGATAAGGAGAAACCACTATAGAAGATTCATTTTATGTTCCAATATTAGTCCAATTGTGATACTACTAAAAATAATAATACCTCTTCAAAATTTAATTGAACCCAACATGCTAAAACGCAAGACCATGCTAAGTATAATGAAGAATTTTAATCTCTAAAATCTCGGCACTTTACTAAGATGAACATTTGAACAATTATAATGGTTAATGTAATTCAAAGTTAAATAGGACGTGATGCGTGCGTGCAGCGCATGTGCTCTTATCTGCAGCAATAATGCGGAACCGGTCAGATAAAATACCAAGTTCTAGAGCTAAATTATGCTTTAAACTAGTATTGTAATGATCTGCACATGGAGGATAAAGTCAGATTGATGCATCGATACAGATCAAGGTTTTTATCGATGACATTTGCGTGATCTGCATCTCTTACTGAAGCCTCTAAAGTAAATGGATGGCTAGATACTGATCGTTAAACAAAAAATCGGGTTATCGCTCTGATTAACTCATGGCAATATAACTCCAGCTATAGTTATATGAAATCTCTCATCATATTTCAAAAGGATAGTCCCGGGTAGAAGGACGCACTAGCTAATTGAAGAGCAGTATTGTCACTAGATTACTATATCATTTCTCAAAGAAACTGATAAACAAAGTTACCAATTTCTGCTGTTGTAGACCGAAAATATACCATATTTCTAAAACTACACGGCGTATCGATCTATTTCAAAACAATTTTCGTTGTACTAAATGTTTTTTGTAAGCTACATCCACCTTATTACAGGTGGCCAGTGACATTATTCTACTTGATCTGTTAATTGTGTAGGTAGCTAAATATATTTGTGTGGACAATGTGTTAGGTTATAGTAGGTTTCGGATTTCCTACGTTTACTTTTCTACGTAAAATGTTTACCTACTACAAAATATAATGATCTATTCAGCCTGCCCTGCGCGTGTCACATCACAGCTCATCCCGGTTATATTTAGACGATTTATAGTGAAATGACGTCACCAGCCCAATGTTGACGAGTGTCGGTCAATACGACGCGATTCATTCACGTGTTTGTTTAGTAGTCATTTTATTTAATTGTCCTTTAATTAATAATACCCAGAAGCGAGAAAAGGGACACGCGAAAAGAAAGATTTAGGATTAAGCAGTGGTGATGGCAGACCAAATAATGGTAGTGATGATGATGAAGTAGAATTCACACCCACAGACTTAATTAATTCGGTTCCATTTAGGGAGGCTGAAAGGTAATAGACAGCGAGCGAATGATAGTGAAGATTGTTTAGAATAAGATGGAATAACAAATGGAAAAAAGAAAACGTTTCGTTTTGGATTTTCCAACATGCAATTTTTATACGAGGAATACGACAACACAAATCGAATAAAGCACGACTTGAATGAAGCATTAGGTGAGCTGTAGTGTTCTTAGGTATAAGTAAAATGCAATAAGCATTTTGAATCCAATTAAAATGTTTGATACTGTAAAAATCACCATTAAAAAGAACATTGAATGAAGATGATTTTGTCGATAGTGATTTGGGGATTTTTTTAAAAGGACACGACGGTATTCCTTAGTTACTTAGTATAATACTGCAGGTCAGAGGTCTGCAACTAAACCATACTCAGGTACCTATAACTAAAAAGATTTTGTTCCACAATATTGATGAGGAGTTTGAGTACCTGCTACAGGTATGCAGGTGTGGTATGGACGTGATAAATTAGTGACAAAAAAGGTCATCGCTGTTTATTGGCATTACGAAATAAGCCAAAACGAGTAAGATCTGATCTTTTGACATTAAAATTAAGATCTGCTTTTACTCTAGTTTTCTAAGTATGTAATACAATTTATGTAGCGAGTGATTTACTAAGCTTATGTAGTAAGTTGTTATAGGGTTCATATCACAAAACGTGACTCACACAAAAATTACATCTTTCATTTCAAGCTGCGCAAGACCGAATCAATTCCCCAAAATGTAAATCACGTGCCATTAAATTGCAAATGTTCGCTGACAGTTCACCTGTTTCCAAGTCTACAGCCACAAATATTCTAGTTAACTGCACTTGTGGGCACATTATCTTATTAGTCAAAGATGCCGGAGGAGGCCAGTTAAGCGGCGGATACGTTGTTACAGCCGACCTTGTTCCCGTCCCATGTGGCAGTGGAGACGAGCGTGGTGACTTGTCTTGTTGTATGATGAATAACTGGATTTTTCTTATTGTTGGGTTGGAAATGAATCATTTGGTTTCTTGCGGTGGTGTAAGAAGTCAGTAGTATGAATGAGGATGTGTTAGTAGGTATACACTTTAACTTCAATTGAAATAAATATTCCGTTTGAAGTGTGTTTGTTTTTCACAACATTGTGCTTTGAACGGAAATATAACAAACCGAATGTTGACCGTAGGGCTTTAGCTACGTCATGACATCATTCTAATGCCCATACTAAAATTATAGAAGGAAGGAGCCCATATCTCATTTTATTTGGAGTCGCCGCAACAAGTGTTTTTCTCCCATACTTTTCTATTAGTCGTCATCTCTGTATTCACCCATTTTCTAACCATATCGTCTTTCTCACAGTCCATCCCTCGTTTCTTTGGTCTTCCCTGGGCTCTTATAGCCATCCACATTTATAATCAAAACTGTCCTCACGTTATTTCCCTCATTCCTCCGCATCACATACCTATTCTTATAAATTGCTCTCTAAAAGAGAAGTGCGTGCTTTCTCTAGGAAATCTGATCTATTAGCACATTTGGCACTACTAATTTCCTACTAATTTTACTTACGTATTAATACTGACTGATAATAATTTCGTATAGTCACGCATTATATCTTTGCAAAACATTTCTCAAAGGATAAACCTTGAAACTCGAATGCCTCTAGCTACAATCCACACAGTTCGACACTGTAGTATCTCCTGCCTTTTGTTTTAAGTCTGCTCCGGGTGTAATGTAGATTTTCTCAGAACGCATACAAAGAACAAAGATAAAAATAAAAGATCTAACTGCAATATAGCAGACACGCCTAGTTTGCAGAGACAAGATCGTGCAAAACAAAAATCACGTAGGAATATGAAAAAATACTGAAGGACTACTTAATAGAATTTAGTAAACCTCCTAGATAAGTTATAAAATGGCTTGCCACAGCTAGAATTAACATTACACCTCATCTTGACAAATTACTCCCCAATTCTTCATTCATACAAGAGGAGTCTCAAACTAGACGTTTTTATATTATCATATTGCGTTGGCGTTAGCAGTGTATAAACAGCTATCTAGACATAGGTAATGTATAATATTGCGAGGGAAGCGCCACCTGATATTGCACGTGGATGGGCAATAACAATGGATGCCACATTGTGCCACATGCTGATAATGACGACAAGGTACATCTTTGTTATTGTATATCACCAGGGGTCTGTGAACTGGTCTGAAATGGCGACTTTGCCGAACGAGTAGAACGTTTCGAAAATGTGAATTGCTCTAAAGACAGAGATTTTAAATGTGAATTTTTTTATGGTACTTACTTACATAACAATATTGTACCTAAGGAACTACCTAAGAAACCGTTTGTAAGAGAGTAAGAAAAACATGGGAGGCCCAAATATGAACCTTGGGGAACTCCGTGAAGTGAACCGTCACTTTTGATTGCAATAAGATGAGTTTTTCTATCCATATTCATCTGTACCCTACGAACAGTATGACTACAAACCAAGTTACCAGTGAAGTTTCAAGCGTATTAAATAAGAAATGAGCATTATTTAATTCTTTGTGTCGAATGCTTTAGTTCAAACTAAAGAAACAATAAACATTCGTCCTTAAACAATTACCTACATTAAAATATTTCTAAATTAAGATAATTGTGTGTTATTTGGGATAAGTTTATTCTTCAGTACATTGCCTTTTCAATAACCGATCTAAGTTTTTCTTCAATTTGGATCAATATGGTTGAGACACTTACTCTTTTTAATTCTTCTAATTATTGTATAGAACGTGATACAATAAAGTCAATATCAATAAATGCATTCATTACAATTACATTACAACAAAAATAATAAATAGCTATATACATACATACATAATATGTATATTATTTTGTAATATTGTAATTGAAATATTAATCATGTATTATTAATTAATAACTTTATTTTCACAAACGTTTAACTGCAATCCAAATTACGATATTATTGTACATACTTTTTATGTTTAAAACCATTGATCATTCGCAATATCCAATGATAAAATTAAAGTGTTCTTCTGGCTCTCTGCCAGCTCTTTGTTTGTTAGTTGCAAGGAAAAATATTTGATAATATTTATTTAAATTTGCACTATCTCGTTGAAGTGTATCTCAATAGTAATAAATTGACTTTCAGAAAATATTTTTACTAATCCGACAATGTTATAAAAAGAAAATGTATAAAATAAAAACTGAAAATGACTTACGTTAAATAAAGAAAATCTCCCGTTGAACATTTTCACAATAAAAATCACCGTTATTCATAAACACAGCACATAAACATAATCCGTAGAAAATCACAAACTTTCGTTCATTATTGGAATCTAAAAAATGTGTCGTTTCCGCGCCATCGCACGGCCGAGCGCATTTTACACTTGCACAATAAAAAAAAACTCCCGAACACTATGCTCCACGTAAAAATAATATTCAATTCACTTCACACATTACTAACAACGAACATGCAGCGATTCTAATTTCGAACGACATCAACTTGGCAAAACTACACACAAAAGTAAACTATTTAGCTACATATTTCTAACTATAAGCATAGCGCGATATCGCTTCGCGGTTGAGGACAAGGATGGCATACAAAAACGCGGCCCTTTTACAATGTGTTGGAAAGAGACGGTTGTATTTTCTTAGCACTGCGTCGGTATCCGGTATTCCCGTTCGAGATTTTTGTGTAGAGAGGTGTAGCGTGTAGGTTTGATAACGTGCGCGCTGTCGGTCGCCGCCGTGGTCAGTGCGTCGGAACTTCCAACTGACCTTATAGGATAATACTTCAGTTAACATTACTAACTGATCGTCAAACCAGTAATACCCTCCATTGTGAGCAACAATGCCGCTTAAATTATCAATTTATTAGAATAAAGATCGTTCTTTACTTGGACAACAAAAGAGGTGAAAGTATAAATAAAAGAACCTCTTTGTATTCCGCGCCTCACTAGCCAGCACTTGTACCTACGAGTACGTACTTATTTGCTCCCTAGAAACGGGAACATCGTTTATGCATTGTTTAACATCGTTATCAGATAACGTAACGTGCTCAATATAGCGCTGTCTAGGTAAACACATATAAATAAATATTTGCACAAAAATGAGACGTTTTATTAAAAACGATGTAATAGTGCGTCACTTGATATTTTCCGAGTATATTTGTATGTAGGTTAGGTTGATAGTAAGAAGGTGATCTAAGTGGTCGTCAAAGTTCTAAGTACCTACCCATAGGTACGCTTAGGGCCATTAACCTGCCATTATATAGGTAGGTAGGTTAACTTGCAATTTTAATGCTAAGCTAGACTTTATTTTATTTCTAAGCGTAAAGTCATCCAGTCATAACTAACAGTTTGAAGTTAGTATTTTTCCGGCCGTAGATTATCATTTATCACATTAAAAACTGTGAAGAAAAATTAAAGAAAGGTATACGTATTTATTTATTTATTTATTACAAAACAAAACTGCATAATTATAAGACATTCAGCATGATTGACTTATAATTCATATCCTTTATTTAATTAAATACATAAAAATTATATTTTTAAATATTAGAATATAGAAAGAATAAAAACATTTAAAAATATAAAAAATAGTAGCCCACCGGTATCGGGAACAGGGTCCAAGCTACAGGTCAGGGCTCCAGAGAAAGGAACCTCCTAACAATGCGAGCCGTGTCCAGAAGTATCGCTTTCTGAATCAAACCCTTAATCCAGCTGCCCAATGAGAGCCTCCTTGGGTGTTGGTCGAGGCTCTTGGCAATTAAGCCATTGGCTGAGTCCACATCCCATATGTCGACAATCTCGCGGGCCAAGTCAAGATACTTGATTTGTAATTCATATTATTATTATTTGACATATCCCGTGGCCCTGGGGTCCCGGACCTTTGGAAGGCGTACGAGGGGCCGCAGCTAACTCGCAGAGGCCCCTTAGACAATTTTAAATGATGAGGAGGCACCAACCGACGATTAGCCCTACATGCACAATCCAAGTGTACCCAAGGACAACCCTCGGTTAATGTAGGACTATTGCAGGATATGAAAACAAAGATATTGGACTATGGGTTTGAATAGCTAAAGTGGACTGGTTACTTAGAACTATGGAAGGATTATGGCCCCTGCCTGATCAATGTTTTATAAATATACGGATAAAATGGCAGGGGGTGACTTGCACACTCAATAATGGGCCCCAGTGGTGCTATTCTGTAAAGATCCCACCGTGAACATTTAGGTGAAGTGAGCGTGATGTGAACTGTCAACCCACCTTACTCTACTAGGGATTGAGCTCACTTCAAACTCACTTTACCTAAGTGCTCACGGTGTGATGTTTACAGAATAGATCGGCTGAAAACGGTCGCTAGCACACAGTATCGTAACGACAAGGAGGCAACATGTCCTGAGGTGCTTATGAGGAGTGGAGAGGTATCCCACGGCTATCAGGACAATCCCGGAAGTACGGTCAAGATCCCTACCAGCATCTTAGTGGAATACTTCGTTCCTCCGAGCACGTTTGCTCTTGCGAATCTTCGCTCAAACCGGCCAGTATAGGCAAGAAAGAGGTGGGAGCTCTGTTCCTCGTCAGTGTTCACTCCAACCGGTCAATGAAGGTAAGTCAGAGGTGAGGAACAAGACTTCTCCCGGGAGATAGGGTCCGTGGGGTCGCTACTGCCCAACAGCTCGCCACATTCAGCCCTGCGGGTTATTATTATTTAAAGCCCGTGATGTCCCACTGCAGAGCAAAGGCCTCCCTACTTTCTTTCCACTTCTCTCTGTTTAAAGCTGCTAAGGACCAGTTCTTGTTGAAGGAGTCCAGCTCATCCCGTCATCTCCGTCTGGGCCTGCCACGATGTCGCTTGTAATTAAGAGGTACCCACTGGGTCGTAAGTTTGGCCCATTGCTCGTCTGACATGCGGCAGATGTGTCCAGCCCAATTCCATTTTAGCGTGGCAGCTTTCCAAGTGACATCAGTTATCTTTGTGATGGAACGGATGGTCGTATTCCTAACCCGGTCTGTTAGCTGGATACCCAGAATACTCCGTTCCATAGCCCTCTGGCAAACCCCGAGCGTGGACCTCTGCTGATTTGTCAAAGACCATATTTGAGAACCATATGTGAGGATGGGAAGAATGCACACGTCAATGAGTCTTCTCTTAAGGGACAAAGGAAGATAGCCCTTCATTAGATCTTTCATGGCCCAATAGCTCTTCCAGGCATTTTCGGTGCGTTTTGCAACTTCTTTGTTTTGGATTGCCTGGAAAGAGACTATTTGACCAAGATATAATTTACTGATAATTTAAATTACTGATGAATTATCTTCCCTACCAACTCTGCAAATGGCTATCCACTGCCAATCTGGCATCGTCAAACGTTGAGGAATTCAACATAATTGTACCCTACTATCCTTAGTAAAATAATAACCCAACAATCATTCAAATAGCATGTATTACAATACAATTAGTACCTATACTTTTAGAACAAAGGACATCAGTCATAGGTCCGGTCATCAGGCGGGTGGAAGGTCTGATTAATCGCCGCACTGACTAATACTTTTTCACATTGAGTCCATTCAGTAGGTAACCAACTCCCCACACTACCTATACTTAACGTGACTATAAAGTTAAAAATTAAGTATTTATTTCAAGAAATATTTTGTGTCAAATTGGATGGCAATCAAACTGAAGACCCGCCTAAACTAATGATCAGTCATAATCTGTAACATTTATGGTATTGCAGACGCATTGCCATTACGTAGCGGCTGAAATATGTAATGGCGGTATTATTTCACCGCAGGAGCTTTGTATAAAGAGCTCTCAACTGCTACAGCTTTTAGAACATCGTAGCGCATCTCAACTTTCAAGTGACGGTGAGAAAAAAGAAGAAACGGCGCTACAAACTTCCCAGCAATAACATCACCTTCATAGAAATTGAATTCTTACGTCCTGCAAAGTTTCAGCTCATTTCTCAGTGCTATTTGTAATAAACTATAATAATAAATTTTGCTGTAAACAAACTAAACCGGAATGCAGGGCCGTGAAGAAGACGGATGAAAAAGATGGCATGCAGCGGAGATGAGAATGTTGAGATGGATGGAATGAGGAACATGGATAAAGTAAAAAATGAATATTTATGGGGAGTTTGAAAGTGGTGCCAGTGACAGAAAAGTTGAAAGAAAATCTTTTGGCTTGGTATGGGCATATGATGAGGAGGGAGGAAACGCATGTGACTAAAAGAGTGATGAATATAAATATTGATGGACGGAGAGGGAGAAGAAGGCCAAAGAAAAGATGGATGGATTGTGTGAGGAATTATATGAAAGAGAAGGGAGTGAATGACAGCGTAATGGTTGACTTGACAGAGGAGAATGGAAGAAGAAAACGTGTTGCGCCGGCCCCACGTAACATAGGACAAGGGCAGGAAGATAATGATGATGAAACAAACCCTTCCTTGTCTCACTCAGTAAGGCCTCGTTTATGGAGACGCGGGGCGACGCGCGACGCGTGCGGCGTGGCGTCTCGCGGCGCGTCGAACGTTTTTTCAGTTCACAGACAGGCGGCGCGTGCTGCGGCCCGCGTCATTTCACGCGCAAACACAAACGTATGGTAACTTGTGGTTTCGTTTATGAAAGAGCGGGGCAAGCGGAATAGCGGTACCCGGCGTTGTGCCTGCCGCGTCGTCCGCAGCGGCGCACGCGGCTTCGACAGCTGCCACGCCCGCGGCCACCCCTCACCGCACCTCTCCTTCCCCTTCTACACACATCTAAGGGCACGCGGGTGGTGTAGATGGCTGCTGCATCACCCGCCGTCGCCGCGTTGGCCGCCGCTTCAACTGCCGCGTCACGTGTGCGAAAACGCTTCTCCTTGAACGCTCAATATATCGCCGTATGTTTGTGTTTCCGTCAGCCCGCCCCGCGCACCGCGGCGCCTGACGCCCCGCGTCTCCCTGAACGAGGCCTTAAGTTTTGGTAGAGCTCGTCTAAGCTGAAATGACGCGCCCCACTACTAAAATTAGTATACGTACACCACGGCAAATGCGGTAGTGGGGCGCGTCAGTTCAGGAACGGGTAGGTGAGGAGGTACTCCTCCAGTCCCTCAACCTCTTGATTCGCATTGAGAGAAGTACAGTCAACAAAAAATATTTTAGGTAGGTATCAATAGAATAGACAATTCAAAGGAAACATTGACAATTCAAAAGTGCGTGTTAATGTTTTGGTAAAATTGAAATGAAGACTGCGTTTTTTGATATAGATAACGATTGAGACACAAATCACTGAAAATAAAATGAAGCCTCTAGTAACCAAATCTTTCCGCTTAATGTCCAATGTGATCATGATTTTGTCAAAGCATCACCTGATGCTCAGGTAATGAATACTACATGTAGACTACGTACGGTACGATGCACGGTGGCCTGCTACTACTACGCTGGCACTATGTTCAAGTTTAAGTTATTTATTTCATAACAAAAATACATTTGTGTCGAAATGTTTGCACAGTAGATAAATAATTCTAATATACGTAACCTCGTTCCTCACACATCATCGAAGTTAGAATGTCTATCCAAATTATAAAATACAATAACATTGATATTCATACTGATACAGAACAGTCCCTAGCAAAATGCTACAAAAATACATTTAATGTCAAAATATTAAGTATAAAAAAGCAACATTTATAACAAGTCAAAGGACGACGGGAACACTTATTTAAATTAAATACTATTTTTAAGATTCTTGTCATTACAAATTACAAAATTTGTCAATGTTGTAATAGGCTTTAATGATTAACAAAGCCCTGAGCTTATTTTTAAACATTTTCACATTCTGAATATTCTTTAATTCTGCTGGTAATTTGTTAAACAGGTTGACAGACTTGCCTGCAGAATAGTAGGTGCGAGTATCTACTCTATTTTTCCTTTCATCGTCTGTTTGAAACTCGTTTAAGTTTTTGATTAAATGAGTAAGGGAGAACCAAAATATAAAGACCGTTAAAATTCTAAGTAAAACACTCCCTACATGTTTCTGCCTGGTTTAAACGAAGCATGGTTCTTAATGCTAGCTTTTGTATAGTAAAAGCTGCCGTTTCCCCAAAATTTAATACTATGTCTATGTTTAGATTCAACTAGAGCAAAATAGACGGTACGAAGTTGGGCAATAGACAAAAAAATATCCCTCAGAGATCTGATAGTAAAACTCAAAAAAACTCAAAGCATTTATTTCAATTAAACCAATTACAGGCACTTTTGAACTGTCAAAGAGTCAGTCAGATAATCAGAAAGTTGAAGCTAACAAGCACTACTTATTGTATTCGTAATTGAATTTAGTGCTGACTTCCAATTACCTAAGAAAAGAGTCAATTTGTACCTACCCCTAAAAATTTTTTACTTTCTACTATCTATATCAATTTTGCTGCCTAAGGATTCTACGTTTACTAAAGATTTATTCCTAACTGTAGATCTACATAAATATCATACATACATTTTGTCTTACAATATGCTACGCATTCAACAAACTTTGAAACGCCTTTTGAAACTTTTTATATCGGCTTACGTACTACAAAGTGCTAATGTTTCAGCGTAGGCGCCACCGGTAACAAAACGCTGAACAAGCATTGTAATAGATTATGTAATGTGTATACATTAGGGGAACGGAAATCTAACCGTGTAGTAGGAAACCTCTTAGGAAAACGACCTCGTGCTTTGATGCTTTATTGATTAATTTCAAGACACTGCAGGATACCTACTGAACTGAAAGATTTTAGGCGATTCGTTACGTTTGAAGGACTCTAGGGAATCAGGCCTGCAACTGGCTAATAATTTACCACGACATGGAATTTTCCAAATTCGTGAGGATTTAACAAAAGAAGACTGCAACTAATGCAAAGCTTAACCAAATACATTGGTATAGGAGCGTGATCATAGACAAAATGCAGCGACGTCTAGGTACAGGATACATAGTAAATAATAACTATAATTATTTCTACAAAATATCCTGGCTGTTGAAGTCTGTGCTTATTATCATGCTTATTGTATACCGAGATGTAAGCAGAAGCTAAGCTAAATAAGTGACGTACTATGGATTAAATAAGTTGGTAGGTTCACACCGACACAGCACGGTGTCGACGTAAACTAAAGCGAGTGTTTTGTCTCAAAGTAAGAACATTCACACCGTCCTACTCTGTACCTTAGGTATTAGGATTAGTTCACTGTCGATGACAAACACTAACCTAACATAATCCATCTACTGTTTGACATAAAATATACTTGATAGTAGTATCTATACTGCAAAATGCGAGTGCTTTACTGACAAAGCCCCCTAACTTGAATTCTTTATCTGAAATAAACTTAAGCCAATTATAGTGAGAATTGATTACTCAAGTATTTTCTTGAAAGACCAATACCAGTGGAGACCATAACATCAGGCTTCGATATAAATAAATTCCTTTTGATATTAACTGAGTTGCCTCATAATAAATCACGGGGTGCACTCAAACGAAAAGCCTGAAAAACCTCGTTCAAAACCTATAAAGAACGCAATCACACTTGACACAAATATCGTGTATAGTAATTAGGTGCGCAGGCGTCGATTTCACGGTGCAGGCTTATCCGCTAGGGCTGCGGCCGTTAAAGTTTTATCAACATTCGATAAAGCGTTCGATCGGCGCGCGCAGTATGTGGGTCGCTGGCTACCTGCGACTCGTCGTCTCTGTCGCAGCTCGGTGGGCATGTAGGGGTTTGATGGAATGACTAGGTGATACCTACTTCGAGTTATGGTAAAATAAGCAAATGCTATCGCTAAGTATGCCTTTTTTTGAGGCCAGACCAAGGCGAAACAGAAATGGTTAGGAGGTCCTGTGAAAGCCTGTCTAGCTAATGATTATGTTATCGTTGTTATCGCCAATTTGAAATGATACAAAAACAATGCTCTTTCAAAAAGTTTGCTAAAAAACATCAGGTAAAATAACATTTCATAAAAACATAAAAAAGTATATAAGTAGTTTCATAACATATCTACCTTACCTACATGTTATTTGATCTTTATTGCAATGATGACAATCTGGTCAAAAATATTGAACAAAGCACATGAAATAGGTGACGAAACCTTTTAACAATAACTAGGTATACCAAGGCTTTCCAAAAAGAATATTACAGGATGTTTATTTATTTATTACAACTTTATGCACAGGTAAAAAATACTGTACAAAGACGGACTCGATGCCTGAGGCATTTCATTCGTTTCGTTTTTTGAGGTTTTTATTTTTTTTTTAATTTTCTGTTATGCACTGAATTTCGCAACCAGATTGGAGACTACAACTTAAAAGAAGTAAGTAGTACCTACGAGAAAAGGTAACGTCTTCATAAGAAGCGGTTCTTCAATATTCAAAATACCTACTATGTCTTCCCCTTAGGTTTTCACTTTTTAAGTTTACTCCCTCTCAACTGGTACGAATACTTTATACAATATAGTTAAACTATTAGACACAGTCATCATCAATCATTTATCGATTTGCAGAGACTAGGTTACAAATTGATCGTCGGAAAGCTAACTTCAACAGCACTAGATTGAATACAATACCGGAAAACTCGCTGCTACGCGAAACGGTCGAACGCGTAGCACGGATTGAATTCGTAGCGGTCGAATTCGTTCGTAGACAGTTCTCAATTACCAATGACACTGCCTTTCAGGATAATGTTTTGAAAGTAAATCCATTACAAAAACTCTCAGATATACGAAATATTGATGTCGACATGAAAAATAAACACAGATCATAAAAAGATTTTCTGCGAAAGTTTGCAAATTGGAGTTTTCCCATTCTGGAAAACGATTGTGAGACTATATTATGAGACTATACTTGTTGCAAGGTTTTACTTGCTTTTAAAACATTGAAACCACCGGCCTTCAGAACGTTGCTTTGGTCAACAGCCGCTTTGAAGTGTCCGCGCCGGCGCCGGCGCAGCTTTTATGTAGACTCTCGTTCCTACCTACAAACTACAACTTACAGAAACAGCCGTTTCTAAAACGTCCAACTCGTATTTAACCTACAACATTACAAAAGTAATAGAAAACTCCTTTAGAATTGTTTCAGAAAACACTTGTGCATACACTACTACGTTTTCAAGCAGTTGTTGTGTGGCGGTCGGCGTGTGCGCAGCTCTTCGGCGAGTGGCAGTGACGTCATGAGTCTCGCCATGACAGCGAGACAACCCGAGCGGATTGAGCAAACTGTCTGTTAGCAAGTTTGTTCGCCCCGGCTCGAGTCGCCTCGCGTCGTATCTCGACGGACATGCACCGATCTGGATGAAATGGGAGGCGGACGCAGCGACACGTGAGTCGCTGTGATTGGCTGATAGCCTGATACTTACATATTTTTTTTATTTCCATGCTCAAGTAATACGTTCCTTTTTTCTTTTGGAATTTTCCAGAATTTCTTTTTTTCTTGCGTCCATGTGCCCTTGAAAGGTCGTGGAAACTTTTTCCTAGTTAGTTTTCTGTACTCGTGAATTAGCCACGGAATATAAGTGAACTGTGTGGGAATAATGTCAATATCTTGATTAAACACGAACTCAAGGTGATTGGAGTATTGCCCACATGTTTCAGTTTTTCAGTTTCCAACCTTTTTTTGAAAAACGAAGGCCATATGCTGCAGCGCGTGGTTTTTTGTTCATTTCCTCTATTGTTCTTTTCTTTAGGGCTGTAGGTACACATAATAGCTTATGGGTGCCGGAACTACGTTAATTGTACTTACAGTGTACTTCATATGCCTTGCAAACGCTAACCTGAGGCCGATTGGTGGGAATTTATCTTTTATGGTTGAAAATTGTTCAGTTTTAGCAGA
Source organism: Fissipunctia ypsillon (assembly GCA_947568875.1). Taxonomy (NCBI): domain Eukaryota; kingdom Metazoa; phylum Arthropoda; class Insecta; order Lepidoptera; family Noctuidae; genus Fissipunctia; species Fissipunctia ypsillon. The sequence goes on along the minus strand of OX387657.1, from coordinate 1,517,789 downwards.
ACTCCATATATGTAGATCTATTCTTCTCTATCTATTGGACCTTATGCCTGGTTTCTGAGGTCCTCAATAAACTGTCATTAGTTATTCATTCGACAAAGTTACTCTGTCAGTTTTTGGAATTCACTGACACCGTAGGTGATGACTCTATTCTACCTAATAATTGAAATCTAAGATGAACCAAAAAGACTAAGACGAACCTAAGACTCAAAAAATGTAACCACCGAGCCGTATTTCCTCAATGAACGATTGTGCTGATTGAGAGACCCTGACTGATTGGTAAAAAACTAAGAATTTTCTTACGGTTGTCAGGAGATAGGTGCCACTTTACTGCCCCATCCACGATTATGCTAAAAGTAGGTATCTATCTACACACTATATTATTGTATAGGTGTATAGATAAGTAAATGTTTCATGTATGTATATATTTATTGTATATAATTTATGTAAATGGACCACCACAAACCACCTGCAGTACTGTCTCATTAATCCATCCAAAGATTGTCTTTAAAAGATCGCCCCATTATTCACCCCTTGTAAAATTTCTACTTTTGTATCTGTAATTATTTATGATGTACACAATAAAGAGTATTCTATCTATCTATGTATATGTGGTTTTAGTGGCAGACATGGCACAGTACTTCAGCATGGCACAGTACTTTACAACAGGCAAGTTGTAGGCAAATACACTATCGGGAACCATTCTAAAAATTTTGCTCGACAACAATGCAATCGTAAATGTTACAATAACTGGGTTATGGAACACAAACTAACCGTTAAAGGGCTTGTAACTAGGAAAGTAGGTACCTGCTAGGCACTACTTACGTTTTACTTAAAGTAGGTACCTGCTAGGTACTACTTACGTTTTACTTAAAGTAGGTACCTGCTAGGTACTACTTACGTTTTACTTAAAGTAGGTACCTGCTAGGTACTACTTACGTTTTACTTAAAGTAGGTACCTGCTAGGCACTAGTTACGTTTTACTTAAAGTAGGTACCTGCTAGGTACTACTTACGTTTTACTTAAAGTAGGTACCTGCTAGGCACTACTTACGTTTTACTTAAAGTAGGTACCTGCTAGGCACTACTTACGTTTTACTTAAAGTAGGTACCTGCTAGGCACTAGTTACGTTTTACTTAAAGTAGGTACCTGCTAGGCACTAGTTACGTTTTACTTAAAGTAGGTACCTGCTAGGTACTACTTACGTTTTACTTAAAGTAGGTACCTGCTAGGCACTACTTACGTTTTACTTAAAGTAGGTACCTGCTAGGTACTACTTACGTTTTACTTAAAGTAGGTACCTGCTAGGCACTACTTACGTTTTACTTAAAGTAGGTACCTGCTAGGCACTACTTACGTTTTACTTAAAGTAGGTACCTGCTAGGTACTACTTACGTTTTACTTAAAGTAGGTACCTGCTAGGCACTACTTACGTTTTACTTAAAGTAGGTACCTGCTAGGCACTACTTACGTTTTACTTAAAGTAGGTACCTGCTAGGCACTACTTACGTTTTACTTAAAGTAGGTACCTGCTAGGCACTACTTACGTTTTACTTAAAGTAGGTACCTGCTAGGCACTACTTACGTTTTACTTAAAGTAGGTACCTGCTAGGTACTACTTACGTTTTACTTAAAGTAGGTACCTGCTAGGCACTACTTACGTTTTACTTAAAGTAGGTACCTGCTAGGCACTACTTACGTTTTACTTAAAGTAGGTACCTGCTAGGCACTACTTACGTTTTACTTAAAGTAGGTACCTGCTAGGTACTACTTACGTTTTACTTAAAGTAGGTACCTGCTAGGTACTACTTACGTTTTACTTAAAGTAGGTACCTGCTAGGTACTACTTACGTTTTACTTAAAGTAGGTACCTGCTAGGTACTACTTACGTTTTACTTAAAGTAGGTACCTGCTAGGCACTACTTACGTTTTACTTAAAGTAGGTACCTGCTAGGCACTACTTACGTTTTACTTAAAGTAGGTACCTGCTAGGCACTACTTACGTTTTACTTAAAGTAGGTACCTGCTAGGCACTACTTACGTTTTACTTAAAGTAGGTACCTGCTAGGCACTACTTACGTTTTACTTAAAGTAGGTACCTGCTAGGTACTACTTACGTTTTACTTAAAGTAGGTACCTGCTAGGCACTACTTACGTTTTACTTAAAGTAGGTACCTGCTAGGTACTACTTACGTTTTACTTAAAGTAGGTACCTGCTAGGCACTACTTACGTTTTACTTAAAGTAGGTACCTGCTAGGTACTACTTACGTTTTACTTAAAGTAGGTACCTGCTAGGTACTACTTACGTTTTACTTAAAGTAGGTACCTGCTAGGCACTACTTACGTTTTACTTCATAATCGTTTACGTAGGTGTCGTTTAGCTAATGTAGCCGGTTTCGGTATTTTGAATTGTAGAGGATTATGTACTGCTCCTAAAACGGCGAAGGAAAACATCGTGAGGAAATCGGCATGTCCTAGAACCAAGCATTCAAAGACATGTGACATCCACCAACCCGCACTGGGCCCGCGTGGCCCACTCCTTCTCACAGAGAGGAGACATGTGTCCCAGCAGTGGGAATATTAGAGGCTGATTATGCTATGTTGTGTTGATTCTAGTCAAAGCTTTTTTCGAGTATCATAAAGCTTAAAGCCTTCTTTGAAAGTTAGAATTATTGGAAAATGGCGCCTGAATAAGTGGCAATCAAGTTGCAATAGACACCACCACCCACAGCCATTGCCAGATCTTATGCGCAAAAATGGGTTCTGTACTGTTATCCACCTGAAAACCATTTGGTTTCTACCTCACCCAACCCAGGCTTAAGCTTTAACCAACATAGCAATAGGGTGGACGTAAAACTTATTCTGGAATCCTATAACCTCTTCATCATCAACAATGCAACACTGCCCTACTAATCTGAAGCCCTATAACTTCCTCATCATCAACAAAGCAACACTGCCCTACTAATCGGGAACCCTATTACCTCATCATCAAAAATGCAACACTGCCCTACTAATCTGAAACCTTATAACCTCATCATCATCATCAACAATGCAACACAGCCCTACTAATCTGGAACCCTATAACCTCATCATCATAAACAATGCAACACTGCCCTACTAATTTGGAACCTTATAACCTCCTCATCATCAACAATGCAACACTGCCCTACTAATCTGGAACCCTATAACCTCATCATCATCAACAATGCAACACTGCCCCACTAATATGGAACCCTATAACCTCATCATCATCAACAATGCAACACTACCCTACTAATCTGGACCCCTATAACCTCCTCATGATCAACAATGCAACACTACCCTACTAATCTGGACCCCTATAACCTCCTCATGATCAACAATGCAACACTACCCTACTAATCTGGACCCCTATAACCTCCTCATGGTCAACAATGCAACACTGCCCCACTAATCTGGAACCCTATAACCTCATCATCATCAACAATGCAACACTGCCCTACTAATCTGGAACCCTATAACCTCCTCATCATCAACAATGCAACACTGCCCTACTAATCTGGAACCCTATAACCTCATCATCATCAACAATGCAACACTGCCCCACTAATCTGGAACCCTATAACCTCATCATCATCAACAATGCAACACTACCCTACTAATCTGGACCCCTATAACCTCCTCATGATCAACAATGCAACACTACCCTACTAATCTGGACCCCTATAACCTCATGATCATCAACAATGCAACACTGCCCTACTAATCTGGAACCCTATAACCTCATCATCATCAACAATGCAAGACTTCCCTACTAATCTGGAACCCTATAACCTCATCATCATCAACAATGCAACACTGCCCTACTAATCTGGAACCCTATTTTTTTATTTTATTTATTCAGGGACAATAATATATAAATATATATAACCTTCTTATCGTCAACAATGCAACACTGCCCAAACCTGCAACCTGGAACCCAATAACCTCCTCATCAACACTGCCCTACTAATTTGGAACCTTATAACCTCCTCATTATCAACAATGCAACACTGCCCTACTAATCTGGAACCCTATAACCTCATCATCATCAACAATGCAACACTGCCCCACTAATTTCCACGTTATGATCATTTTAGTGGGCTAAACCTTCAGTGGGCTTCAGAAACAAGTTAGCACGAACATAGCTCTTATTTGTAGGTAACTAGAGATGTAGGTTTGGAGGTATGAAGAACAGGGTGGAAAGTTCCTCATCCTCCTTAGAAAAGGGAGGATCCTTCGACCAGACGGCTGTTGTGTCTGGTGGGCTCTGCCCGACAGTTGCTGTCTTGCGCGGTTAACTCTAAAGCTAAACCATTAGAGTTCAGATACTTTCTTCCCAGCACCACGTATTCAGAATCTTAACATTTCACTCAAAGTATTCATACTTAACATATGTATTTATTTGTTGTGGTAATAAATTGCAAATGAAAACAAGAAAATCATGACGTGTTTAAGCTTTGTATAAACATACGGTACCCATTCTATGCTCGGGTTAATAGCTTGACACTATTGTGGACAATGATGGCGCTGGGGACTTTTGTGGAGGCCGCTTCGTGTGTGGCCGGTATTAGGTCTCCTGTGCACTGGCCGATGTAAGGGCCACATGAGTGAGTTAAGATCCGTGTCGGGACTTACGGACGGCAGAAGCCACAAACTTTTGTACTCGTATTACTTCCTGTTTTTTACAAATGTGAATGGACTTTATCAGCCGGGATTGAACAATATTATTTTTAAGTAAGTTTGTGAGTTGTGTCTTGAGGGTTGGGAGGTCTTGAGAGAAGCACCTAGAGAGATTTCAAACTTGTATGATAAGACATTTTAAGTTGCATCAAACGTGATCAAACTGCAGGATGCTGGGAAGTTTGTTGCACCACCTTTGTCATTAGGAGGAGGTGAGCCATGGGCGTTTTAGATCCTCAGCTTAATGTGAAAAATTATTTTGAATCTGGAAACACCTGAGATTGACGTTAGTAGTTATTCAAACTGAATTTCTGAAGTTGACAACCTCTCCCTTTTTGGCCTCTTTACGGGCTTCATTTCTTTCAGGTAGTCGTGGCTGGCTCTAGTATTCAATTCAACTTGTAGTGTATCTGACCTTCGATTGAAATGATTAAGAACCACGAATTAATGTGTGGTTGACTACAGCTGTGATATTAGCCAGTGGTTACGTAACTTTGTTTGTACTTGTGTGCCTATACTAACATGGTGCCGGGTTGATGGTTTATTTTGGAACGGGTATTTTCATTCAAATGGGTCATATTAATTGGGGGAATTCATTTTGTGCGATTTAAAGGGGCCTGTGGCTAAATAATAGCAGCCGCACGGGTCGATCGATCAGGTTAAGCTACGCTTGCCACGGTTGGTCCGTGGATGGGTGACCATCTTTACATACCGAGACCCCTCCGTGCCTCGGAAAGCACGTTAAGCCGTAGGTCCCGGCTGTCATTCGTGGATCTTTGACAGCGTTACGAGTCGTCAGAAGCCCGAAAGTCTGACAACCAGTCTTATCAAGGGGTATCGTATTACCCAGTAACTACTTAGGTTGTGAAAGTCAGATAGGCAGTTGCTCCATGTAATGGAGTACTGGTATTCAGATGCATCCGGTTACACTGGAAGCTGACCCCAACATAGTTGGGAAAAGACAAGGCAGACGATGATGATAGTAACGTAACTTTGTTTTAAATACGTCATCTTGGTTCCATGTTTGAAGGTTTGATTTCCCCACTTAGTCCTTCAGGTGGACCATTGTGCGTGGGCCACGGCGGCGCTCGGTGGTTACTCCAACCAGCCCACCTCCCTCCAGAAGTTGATTACGTTATCTTTGTTGTCGCGATGCTAATTTTCATGTCTCTAACTAGCCTTTTTGTGACTCGTATCTAATTAGGTACCATTCAAAAGCCTGACAGTCCCTCACTCAAAGCTTTTAATGTTTGGAGTTGTGAGTTGAGTTAGCCTACACTCTGTCTAAAATCCCCAATACCTACCTATTAACCGAAAACTGGCCACAACCCTTATGCTTAAATAAAAGCGCCCTGTTGAATTTTCAACTTTTGATGTTGAGCCGAGCGTTGAAAATTCATCAGCGCGCTTTTATTTAGGCATTAATTTAGGTGTCGTCTAGTGTTAGTAAAAACGAGCATTATTCTACAACGGCTATGTGGAAGATTATGTTTTATTAAGGACCAACAAGTGTGAAGGAGTGCTCATCATCGAGGACCAATAAGGCTGTGTATTCTGATTCTGAGAAACTACAATTCCACCTACTCGTGCAGCGTACACACGTTGAGGTGGGATTCCGTGGGACTGAAGTTTCAGCAAGTTACTTAGTTTGACCGTTAGGTACCTGCCTAGGCATGGACATTTTTGCTCACAACACAAGTTTCAAAACCTTGAAGCAACGATTAGTAGGTAAGGAAATTACGCTTTTCCGTTTGCGTAACACATAACAAAGTTCAATATATAGAAAAACGCGAATTTTCTCATGGCGTACAATTTTCTCATGGCGTAAAATTGTCCGCCGCCTTATCAGAGCTATAAAATATTTCATACTCTCAAGTATACTTCTAGTAATAAACAGTGTGATAGTTGGTAGGAGAACTATACTTAGCTAGGATATATACCTGCGTGTGCGACTGTTACGAACGGGCCTTCGATACTTGGCTAATTGGAATTCAGGAAAGAGTATTTAATTAATCTTATATCTACACGCTTATTTTCACCTAATAATTTGTCTGTCCCCATGCTGGTTTTAAGTGGTTCTGCAGAGATCATGTCGTAATAGACCAACTTCGAATTATTTGCGCTGCAGGTAACGTTGGGCCACTGGTATATTAAACCGAAGATTCTGAAGTTTCACGAATGTTCACGCTTGCGCATGTCCGCTTATACGAATATAAACATTACACGTAAAAAATAAGGTTAATATTCGTTTGAAACGCTTACTTTACTCATCAAAGTTAAGCTAAAATGCGTTTTGTGAATCTTGCCATTAAACCACACGGTGGTTCCTGATGGATGTCCTTCCCAGATAGAAAGCATTCAGGAGGAATACTACTTGTCAGAAAGGTAAATGTCAGTACCTACATTGTAGGATGTCCATAAGGATCCACCGCCCATGGACGATGTAGGGCCTAGCTACTACATCATCCATCTTCTTAACTCCAACATCGCTCCAAAATCGAATCAAAGTGGTGGTATCGAATCCAGGACAGGAGATTCGTTTTTACAAACAAACAAGCAAGTAAAGTCAGGGAAATTAATTGTTAAGCAAATTGACCACCAATTTTAATTGTCCGTTTATTCAAATGACTACTGTCATAATTTGGCAAGTATATGAAAATGGCTATAATAAAAATAAATAAATTCATTTACATAACATAACATAACATCACGCCTTGTTTCCCCGAAGGGTTAAGCAGAGGTGTACCTATAGTGCACCCACAACAAACAAACGAAACAGGCGAAACTTGGGTGTACTAAACTTGGGTGTACTAAATTCATTTATTCTGAGGTAAATAACATCTAATGCCAAACTTAAATTAGAAATCATATAAAATTAATCAAATAAAATAAGATCAAATCGAAGTAAGTAAATCCAATAAAATAAATACATCATCTAATAAAATTATAACCCGGCAAATTGCCGTAGGGTGTCAATTTGCTTAACAATCATTTTCCTTGCCTGTATCTACCATTCAGATGAAGGTTTATTGGTATTATTTACTTGAGTTTTATTTGCAGCCCATAAACCGGAGTTATCGCGTATAGATTTGCTGCTAGATGTATTTCAGTATCGCGTTAGGCAATGAGTTTTATCGAGCTTTCGGTTTTTATTACTTAAATATAAGTACCTGTAGTTACTGGTCTCGCATTGTGAAATTATTATAATTTTCTTCTTCGTAATATGTTTTCTGTACTTCAACTGCCTCGTTGGTCTAGTGATCGAAAGTGTTAATACTGAGCAGGGGATTCTGGGTTTGAACTCCCGGTCGTGCAGTATTGTTGGGTTTTTCCTTCAGAAATTTCTTTCATGAGTCCATGACATCCTGACTTGAGAGTCATCATTGAACAAACAAATCCATGAACGGCATTTGATTATTTCTACTGTTATTGTTAAATTATTTTATTTCTGTAAGTAGGTTTGTACAAAGACTTTTACACGTCAATCATATTTTTTAAAACTAGATGAGGCCGGCGTTTTCTATCTGACTACTCTGAGAAGAAAGGCCAAAACAAAGTCAGAGGTTACAGTCTCTTTTAAAGTCCAGACATAATCTTGATCAGATCATGTGAACACCATATAGATTGGTGTCTGAAATAGTATTTTGAGGAAAGAGCCACACAGATTGAGTGGACCTGTCCAGTCAGTGCACGCATCTGTCAGCAATCGTACAGCTCAACTCAGAACTTAAGGAGCTCAACGATACGACGAACAATACCAAAGAAAGGACATTTGGGTAGGCCGCATAAATTACTCAAACTGCCAGACCATGATTAACAAGAACCCACATGGTCTTCACACTCACAATAAATTAAAAAAATATAATACTTTACAAAGTAAATAATCATGTCATTGTTTATATAAATTTCATCAATGTCAAAAAAAAAAAATCAAAAAAGAACAAAAAAATGAACATTCAGTAGGTATGAAGAAAAAAAGAAAAGAAATGAAAAGAAATTGGAGCAGCTCAATACCAAGCCTTTTTGTCTTCAATATAAACTTTAACAGTATAAAAGGCTTTCTGGCACAACTTATGTTTAAGGAATGATTTGAATTTATTAAGGCTCAGATCTTGAACGTGGCTTGGAAATTTATTATAAAGACGACATTGACATCTGAACGAGCCACCAATTTTCTTGAGCCTTGTTGCAGGTACAACAAATTTGTGTTTGTTTCTAGTATTTATATTATGGATATCACTGTAGTTTTTAAACAATTTTATATTTTTATGGGCATATAAAAGATTTTCATAAATATACTGAGAAGGCACAGTCATTACATTAATTTCCTTGAATTTCTCTCCGGGAGAGTGTCTTGGACTTAATTTATAAATTGATCGAACAGCTCTTTTCTGCAAAACAAATATAGTCTGAATTTCAGCGGCATTTCCCCACAACAGAATACATTACACTATGAAAATAGCTAAAGTACACTAAATGGGCTGTCTCTATGTTAGTTAAATTACGAATTTTTCTAGCAGCGTATGCTGCAGAGCTTAGTTTCAGTTTAGTTTATTTATCTTTATGTGGGCCCCACTGAAGCTTAGCATCCAAAGTTAAGCCCAGGAATACTGTGCTATATTCAGGATTCACTTCTTCGCCCTTTATCAACACATTATTTTTCACCTGCCTAACGTAGCGTAAACTTGATGCATTTGTTTTATTTTTCATTAAGAAGTAAATTATTAACATTGAACCAATGAACTATTTTTGAGATCGCGCTATTTAAATCGTCAGTAACCAGCTGCTGACGTCTAAGTTTAAACAAAAGAGAAGTGTCATCCGCAAACAACACTATATCATGATTGTCTGTTATGAGGTAAGGCAAGTCGTTAATATAAATAAGAAACAAGAAAGGACCAAGAATTGAGCCCTGTGGGACTCCCATTTTTACTGTAAATCCGGGAGATCTTTTCTCATTAACGTCAACGCACTGAATCCTATTACTCAAGTATGAAGTAAGAAGATCCAGAGCGGTGCTCCAGATCCCGTAATGGCGGAGTTATTTTTTTTCTGTTTTTACCTACAGGAACATAGAATTAATTTCAGTTTATCATCCGGTTTCTGTAAAGCCGATCAAGATAAAGACTAGCTGACAGATTGACAAACTCGAGTCAGTAATTTGATTGACTAACATTTAACATTTTAATTATTATGCAAAATCATCAATATATAGGTACCATTTAATATACATATTGACATTTTTGAATAGTATATACAAAATGACATGAATATTTACTTTGAAAAGTATTATATTACTTTAATTATTGTGAATGTAAGCACTATGTGGGTCATCTATTTTTTTTTCTTTCTCAGTTAGTTTTAATGATGGTCTGGCATTTTGAGTACTTTATGGGGCCTACCCAAATGTCCTTTTTTTTGGTATTGTTCGTAGAGTCGTTAAGCTCCTAAGTCCTGAGTTGAGCTACACGATTACTGACAAATGCTTGCACTAACTGGACAGGTCCACTCAAATGTGTGTGGTTCTTTCCTCAAAAGACCATTTCAGACACGGTTCCACCTGGACCTCACATGATTTGACCAAGATTATGTCTGGTTTTAAAAAGAGACAACCCCTGAGTTTGTTTCACCATTTATTCTCAGGGGTAGTCAGATAGGAAATGTCGACTCCGTCTAGCTTTAATATTTTTTTTTAATATGTCGTGTAAAAGTGATTCCGATATCCTATTTACAGAATAAACAATTTCATTTCATTTCATTTGTTTGACAATCTGTCAACATATTTATGCCTTGATTGGTCGAGAGACTGGGACATATTTTGGGCTTTAAAATAAAAGGACATTATTATTTATCATTCAGATTTTTATTTCAATAATTCAATAAATTCTACTAACATTATATTTATTGTTCTTAACGTGAAATCCTTAAATAAATAACACTTCGATAGGATCAACTTCGCGCTTACAATTATTATTTTTTTATTTATCTTTTTATACATATTCATTTATTTTTGTGACTTACAAACTAAAAAATAAATTGCTCATTCACAACGCTAAAGAATTTCATTTACTTATAAATAAGAAATAGTCGATAGAATTTATCTACTAAAATTATTCGACTGAAATATTAAAGTAGTAGAATCGATAAGATATCACACAACTAATTTTAATAACTAATTATTAGTATGAATGTTGTATAGTGTAGACGATTTCGAAGATCGAGACAATTTCTAAATTTCGTTTCACATCGAAAGTCCTAATAACTCATGAGTTACCAAAACTATTCGCTACATAGAATTTAACATTAAATATTAATAACATTTTTAGCTGTTATTTTACCAAGTAGAAATTATGATCCAAAAGGAAAAATAATTCAAAATAATAAAAAATATATACTTAACAGCAATATTGCATAAAGAAATCAGATTAACTATTGTTAATAAATGTAAAATTGTGCTTGAAATAAGAAACACAGAAAAATAAATACAATATCCCTGTACCAAATATTAGATATTTTACAACTTTTATTATAGTTTCGTATTAAAATATTATTACACTGTATTATTTCAATTCCAAAACTTGCTGAAGCGATATGCATTGTATTTTAAAATTGTTTAAAGCTATTTTTGATTGCATCATTGATAAAAAATAAACTTTATTTTATTACTATTACTTATTAAGTATATTGATTTGTTATAATGTCACTCGGTTTCAGAAAACCTGATACCACCCCGCACACTATGCCACTGTGACAGCGAGACGACAAGACGCTGACCTGTCGCATGCGACTGTCATCAGGCGTGCGCGTGCGCCGTGCGTCTAGACGCTGCGACAAGTAGTGAGAGCGTGCGACTCCCCTAGCCTGTCGTTGCGTCTCTGCAACTCGACGCCAAGTGTGCGGAGCTTTGAATCAAATATATAAAAATCGTGGGATGCCTGTCGTTGCGTCTAGTCGCCGAGCGGTCGCAGTTGCATGTCGCATAGTATGCGAGGTGGTTAACACAATTTCTACCGCTCTATCAAATCATATGTCAACTGCTGTGATTGGTTGGCCAATCAAATTACCTGACATAAGTTTGACAACAGGACAACAGATTAATAATTTTGACAGGTTTTCAGAAACCGAGGGTTGGTCGAGTGAACATAGCACTAGCTATTTTATTTGAATATTGAGACAATCAGAAGAATCGACAAACAGTTTTGGGCTAATTGTCATAAGATTCAAAATACGATGTACGCTACCAATTTATTGGTAATATTTATATTGAGTGGCTAGTAAGAGATTAACCTAACTTTCATTTGAAATAATATTTCAAAGAAATGTCACTTTTATCTGGGTGGCGTAAGGTTTAAATTCTTGTGTCCATTTATAATGCTAAAATCTTAAGTTAGGTACACATACTTGTATTTATAAAATTAATGAGGCTGATAGTGTTGTCTGTTGTAAGTAGCATTTAATTAAAATCTAATCTAGTGTATTAGGCATTCAGAAAATGTGAACAGTAGGCAGCACTAGGTTTTCCTACAAAAACATTTTGCTTCAGTCAGCCTCAAAAAGATGTATACATCGACCATAATTCATTTAACCTTTTATCCGCCCGACTTCATATAAGTTGTCGGGCTTCCAGCGCCCGGCACAGTGAATCGAAAAATTTACCTAATACAAACATATTTTTGATAGAACACAGCGTAATAAAACACGAGCTATTTGGTCGCAAATGTACAACCCTGGCGAAATGGACACGAAAATATTTGTCGGATTAATCCGGCGTAAGCGGTTAAAGGGTTAATTGACTACAATCTTTTTGTTATAATATTGTATCAATGTGTAGCCACAAAACATATAATACATACATAGTATTATGGAACACAAAATATATACAAACAAATGTATTCTTGTCGTCATATACATCTTTTTGTAGCTGACTGTACCAAGTTTTAAAAAGGATTTGTTTAATAGACTTGTCATGCTTATAAATTTATTTCAGAGATTGTAATCTAGATACACGTAAAAAAAAAGATTCTTGCAGATATACCCTTGTAAGAAGTGCCATGAATTCTTTAATTACTTGTGTATAAACTCAGTAATGAAGTTCGTTACGTGACGTACACACGGCTACACATCAAGCTATACATTTCCAGTATAAGCTGACCTCTCATTGTACGGAAATCCTATACAAAGCGAGATCAGCTTATATTGGATATGTATAGTTTGGTATGTAGCCGTGTGTCCCTCTGCCACCTCCGATGCTGTGTAGCAATATAACTAATTAGAATGTACTACACTTTGCAAGATTTCTTCATTAAAAACTTGATTACATAAGGATACAGCGCCACCTACCGGTCACAATCAGATATCAATTCCACCTAACATTAATTGAAAAATAATTGATTTTAACTATAATTACTACTATGGTGATTCAATATGGACTCTATTTAGACGGTGTAAGGTTTATACTTCATTGTGGGGACTTGAACAGTAATTTCTTTATAGGTATTTCAATACTGAAGGTGTTTTTATTACTATGCACCTTGGAAGGTTAGTTTTGTTTTAATGAAATAGAAGAAATAGGTGAATTGTGATCAATATATGAATTTAAGTAGCTGTAAGAATATTTTAGTTTAAAATGCATGTGTACTACAAAGTGTAAAGCACTGGGGAAGCGCTAAGGAAGCGCGAAATTCAAATTTTCTTACGATTTTTGTAATTTGCAGTTCAGTGTCTGGGTGTATGTTGATTAAAGTATGATTCGCGACCGTAACAAATATTTATTTACAGATTATAATCATCAGAATCAGTAATACAACTTCTTAAGTTAGTATAATCCTCAAATGTCAAGATTTCATGAAATAGTCATTCAATAGGATTACTTGGTCTCAGAGTTGAATTGATCCTTCTGCGAAGCAGTAATGCTTGTGAGGGAGGAGGCGGGACGCGTGAGGGAGAGGCAAGCTTTGCGCCCTCACGCCCCTAGTCGCCGCAGGAGACGCCCTGGGCGTCGCGAATTGGCAGCCGATTCCCGGCCACCGTAGGCGCGGGCTTGCGGACGGCGAGCAATGGGTAGCTCGCCGTCCGGTAAGGACCAAGCCCGAGTCGACGGCGCGTCGTGTTCCACGCGCGCCTCAAAGAGATGTCAGCACTATTGACGGGGTCCGCTAGGGCCGATGCCAGCTAGGGTTGCGGGATGTTCGAAAGAGTTACCGTGGCCCCGGCACAGGCAACAGAAGGAACACGGGTGGGTTTTAGTCAGTAAAAGTCTGACACGCCCTCCCGCTCCGCCCAGAGCGGGAGAAGTCATTTGAAAATTTCCCATCCACAAAAAAAAAAAAAAAAATTGTATTGATGATTTTAATGATTATAATTCTGTTTATACATATTTGTTACGGTTGCAAATCATATTTTAATCAACATACAACCTAATACTGACCTGTAAATTGCAAACAAACATAATAAAATTTGAATTTCGCGGGGTACCCTACTTTCGCCTTAACGAGATTGTCCTTGTAATCCCATAAACAGTTGCAAGTCATTTGAATAATTTATTATTAGTTCATAATAAATCCATTTTTTCACTAACTCGCGTTTTAGTCGAAATAATTTCTCTACATGTAATAGTAATTTTGAAATAGTATTTAAGTAGGCTTATATATTACATATTTTAATCGAAGAATTTCATTCGGTTATGTACTAAAAATTCCAGTTACTTCATTGGCATTAGCGACAACATGGAGTTACGAGAAATAGATTTTTAATAACATTTTCTAAGAAGTTATCGCCAAACAAGTAACCTGTAATATTTCAGTCCAAAACCGAATAATTCTTCAACATTTTACCATATACCTATATAAAACTATACATATATAATTATGTACGGAAAAATATGTGCAATCTGTTAGTTGAACTATCAAATCACGTCACTACCGAACACTCTCAAATATTGAGTTACAATCCTTACGCTTCACGTAAAATATACAGCGTGTCTCCACACGCAGCGATAAAAGAAAATAACTGCTTGGAATTCGGCAAGACGACTAACTGCGGTCGCCGATGAAAAGAAACGAGGCTGGGGCTACATGCGATGTCGTGATACGTCGCTCAAAATGAGTTGCCGAAATTACGTTGCATTCGGTTTCATGCAATATCGCTGTTTACGTTATACTCTTGCGTAGTCTTGAGTGGTAACGAGTCGACTGCGCTAATTACGCAATTACGCCAAGTTAAACCTAATGGTGGTAATTTTTCTAGGCCAACTAGATTTGCAGAAACGTATTTTGGCGATCACCAGCCACCACACGCTGCTCGTGCGTCATTCTAGTAGTAAACATTTAGATTGTAATGGGTATTTAAGATATTAGATAACAAATGGTTCAATAGTCATTACTGAAAAAAATGTTTTTAATTTGTTATTAAATATTGTTTCCAATGCTGTGTATTTATTTTATCACTAAGTGAGACACGTGCTGGCAACACTAGGCCAGGAGCTCCGTCCAAATTTTAAAAACAAGTATTGTATAAAAATATTGTTCTTCGCTAATATCTATATACCAGCTAGAAAGGAATGGAATTTAAATGTAGCTTTTTTGATAGTCCTATGATATATTTTGACACTTTTCACTAGCTCCTGGACTAATGCCACTTTCTTTACACAATTTTGTACCCGACACTTTTGTGTTACCTTACATATAATTCTGAGCATTAATTTGGCTATACATATATCTATAGCACATTTATACGATGAAGTAGATAACGCATGTTTAGGCCATTACTACTCCTGGCCTATATTAAAGACAGGAATTACTTTCAAACCTTAACTAAATATGGTGGTTTCGATACCACTAAAGTTTACAGGACAGGATCCGAATTCGTGACCTATCGCCACTTCTTTATTCAACAATGACGTATGAATGCGATCCCTTACAATAGAGAACTAAGTATTTTACTTATGTGCTTATTTTAGTTCGGAAAAAACGTTTAAATTTTCTATTAAAATTAGTAATAATGTACCTTAGGTTACTGCATATAACATTTTCATAAAGCTACTGAATTATTGTGATTTCATAAGTATATAAACATGCGTTATTTACGACCGATTAAATGTACATACAAATATTTTATTCACATATTTTCCTACTCGCTGAAAAATAGACTTTATTACCTTCGTATAAGATTGAAAATTATTTGGCCTGTTAGGTTTCGTTTTAGTTAGCATGTTTTATGGCTGCGATAATGAAGAATATTATATAAGAAGTAGGATTTGTCACACTGGGTTGTGGCTTGTTCAGACGAAGCGTTAGTTGGTAGATTTTATATTTATATTAATTGTACTACGAGATTTAGCTACCATAAGTTCTAAACCACTACAGTAGGACGAGTTTGCATTGGTTTATAAAGATTCATACTACTTTCCCACAAGACGAGGCCTACATTTAATTTTATACACTACCCAACACGATACTACCGCCATTTTGGCGAAACAAATAAACATTCTGAGCACGAAGTCAGCGTCAAGTAGTTCAACACTCCGAAAATCTAAAATTATAAGATATCACAATTTATATATTTCTCTCCAACAATCCGCCGCGCCTGAACACGCCTCGATATGAAGCCATTTACGTACATACACACATTACGTGTATTTTCAGGGACGCAATGAGATCGTGTTATATTCAATAATATATATGTTTTGGGAGGGATTGTTGTGGGCAATGTCTGGGCAATGTTGAAAAAAGTCAACGACATATGATTCTATGATTGATTGAACAATTTACAGTTATAGCTGTACGGGATCTTTTGGTGGGTGGCCAGACTCGGAACTAACGTCAACATATTCTTTTTTCAATACATTTCTCAAAACCGTTGCACAAATGTTTACCAACAGCGCCCCTTGCCAACGTCATTCGAGCGACAAAAGATCCTTATACTTAGCAGCGTATTTTCAACACTGGCCAAAAACTATCAGCATTGCCCCTGTACGAAATGCCCGCACATAATGCAATTGTCTATACACATAGATAAAACATCATCAATTACAATAAAAATATTTCTTATAAATCATATTATATTAACCCCAACCCTTGAAGAATTGCATTAAAAATAAAAACAATACAATATTCTTAAAACTAAAAACATTTACTATAAACTGCAACTATTCAGTTTCTATGAAATTCGTAACTACATAGGTAATTATATCAAATCCGATAGCTATTACACGAAATAACTTTGAACTAAATATACTGTAACGCCTCGTTACTATGCTAGATCTAACACCAAAGATGTTCAAATCACCTGCAAGATGTGTCAGTTGAGTTCGGAACTTTCAGCCATTTAGCCATTTGGCCTTTTAGCCACTAAGCCAGGGCTCAGGAGAGTCGCGCGAGGGCGGGCGGCGCGTACGTCGCAGGGGGCTCGCATCACCGGGAGGGGCAGCTGCTGGCTACCGACTTACCGCTGAGGCAGGAGAAACCGCTGGTTCCCGACTGCAGACTGGACATTGAGCCCCTGTGAACAAACGGTGAGGTTACATGTGGGGAACAAAGGTTTTGGTACCTACTTCATTCAGTATTTTGACATTAACCGGCCAATTCACATCATACGTTGTGTACAGTCAGATAAAGGTTTTTTTTTTTAAATTGACTATCAACTTAAATTATCCGTATATCCGGATAACAACTGCATTTCTTTATTAGTCGTATGAAATGTCTATAACACGGCAGAATTACATTGCGTGTCGATCTGCTAAACAATACATCACCCTGACTGACATTGACTGACATGTAGCATAATCCGTGACATTACTACTGTCACGAACGTGCATGCTTGTAGATAAAAGGTCGCAACTGCTTTCAATATGAGAAAATATCATATCCTGAGTTGCACTAAAGTCGGGACTTGGAAAAATGGGGCCATTTAAAGTTAAAATGTCATTAGTCGGTCAAACAAGGCAACATACATAAGATTCGAGATTTAAATCATAAATTCTTAATACCAACTTTGGTGTTTCTTATCCTATCTTTTCATGGCATGTTGACACACGGTTATAATATCATAAATAAATTGTATCACAACCTCAATTGGCTTTTATATTATTTTAAATGTATAATCAATAGTAGTTAAATGTGATATGACTTTTCTTAATATATTTTTTTCTATTTAATCTATGATACTATGCCGAGTTTGTGTTCTCAGGAGACCTTGCGAAGCCTGACTTGTCCGATGAAGCTGACTTAGCCAAACTGTAGGGTCACAAAAATAAACAAGTAATTAGGGAATCTGGTTTAAACCGTATGATGTAATGAGACAAGATGACTGGTCAATGTAGCAATGTAGCGAGGATTAAGAGATGGCTCTTACGGACTATGGCAGACGAAAGACGAAGTAACATGCATGGCAAGGTTATTTTTTATTAGAAAAATATTACTGGATAACAAATGTTTTATGATGAGATATTTCGGAAGAATTTTTTAGTCATTCAAAGTTTTACAGTACTTTACTGTAAGGAGCATTTACGCAATCGAAAATGGACATCGCAATGACATGGATAGTTATTGGACATGACGGTAAATATAATCATATACATTTCAATGTGTCAACTTAGTTTAAATAAGCTGAAGGATAATGGACATCAGTACTAACGCCGTTATCTCGGTTTTTATACAATTTCTGTGACAATTCCACAAATGTTTACCAACAACTTTTTTTTCCTTCTGTTAAAATAGTACACGAAACGTTGGAGATGATTGACCAGTCTATCTTGGTCATATTCTTTCATTTGGTAAAGAGCATCAACCAACAGATATATCTCGATATAAGCAAGCTGCATTCTTCTCGAAGAATGTAGCTTGGCTAGGCCGCATTTAGCAAATTGGATGACATACTGAAATCAGTCAATATTCCACAATATCTGAAGTCCCGCCTCTATAACCAGTGTGTTCTGCCC
Organism: Fissipunctia ypsillon; assembly: GCA_947568875.1. Classification (NCBI taxonomy): domain Eukaryota; kingdom Metazoa; phylum Arthropoda; class Insecta; order Lepidoptera; family Noctuidae; genus Fissipunctia; species Fissipunctia ypsillon. The sequence continues at coordinate 1,499,154 of OX387657.1, read as the reverse complement.
ACCATGACGTACGTACGGTGCTGAGACGTGGATGCTCACGCAAGAGGCTGTGTACAGGGTCAGAGTTACACAGAGAGCCATGGAGAGTTCCATGCTCGGCATAAGACTTGTAGACGGAGATCCAAACGTCGAGATCCGAAGACGTTCAAAAGTTTTCAATATCGGAAAACGAGTTAAAGAACTCAAAAGGAGCTGGGCATCTGGCAAGTAGACAGTGATGACAGGTAGAGTAAGGCAGTGACCGAGTGGCGTCCAATGACTGGAAGACGAAGCGTCGGTCGTCCAGCAGCGAGATGGGTAGACGACATTGTTCCATCGCGGGTAGAACCTGGATGAGGCTGGCCCACGAGCGTGAGGATTGGCACAAGAAAAGAGACGCCTATGTTCAGCAGTGGATGAAAACGGGCTGTGGATGATGATGATTGCCAATAACAAAGGAATGACATTAACAGGGGGGCTGTTAATGCCATTCAAGCGCCAAAAGATCATTGCAGCATTCTAGTCATCTCTTGTGCAAAATGACTGTCCGTTTGGCTGGTGACTGGCTTTACCAATTAGGTTATGGCCTACATCTGATGCATAGTAAAGATATACATACTTGTAGTGATGGCTGGTTAGCGTCTCGTGGAAGTACATGAGCTGCGCTGCGCGGTGCGTACTGTCCAGCACGTCGCAGCGCCACTGCAGCACGTAGCTGCCGCACTCCAGCATCACGTGGGAGCCCTGGACATAGACAGCAGACCACATGAGAGCAGGCTTGTGAAGAAGTAAAGTAGAGAAGGAAAGGTCCCGTAGCAAGAACATGTAAAGTTTCGTTAAGATATGGCAACGCATTTTTTCTACCAACAATTATCATAAATGTTTGTAATTAATGATACCTTATAAGTCAGACATCAATGTATACCCAAAACTTTCTATGTCAGAAAACACATAAGGATAAGACTTTTGTTAACATTTTCTTGCTATTAAAGATCCTTTTTAATCTTACAATAACTACACACGATAGCTGCCGTAATTTCGTAGAATCCTTCGTTAAGTAAGACTTTTTATCTTCTACTTTCATCTGATAATATCCTTGAGCTAAGTCTAAATGCAAGGGAATGAAAAAACAGCTAGTCATATCTGCTATATTGCTATATGGTACAGATTGGTGAAACGTAATATGAAATGTAAAACACGTTGAAACCAATTCGCCCTGTTGTTGTGTTACATATTAGATTGCATAAATAAGGACGGCTAATATATGTTACCTTTCATGTTTCGTTTCACCAATCTGTACCCGGCACTAGAGTTTTATCTCATTGTTTGATTCATATTTATTACGTGATAATATCAACAGCTTCAACACATTATTAACAACATTTCACAATATATTTTGTAGAGAAATGTAGTAAATCAAGGAGAAGCTTCGGTTTCAATAATGTAAGAAGTAAAACATATTTTAAGAGCTTGGCGATCCTACCTGTATACTTTCTCCATCATGACAGACGAGGGTAGGTTCGACCCTATGGAAGTGTTCCCCCTCCCGCCAGCCCTTCTGATCCAGCACCGACTTGGCCTCGTCTCCGCCACCTACGCACAGGGCTGCAATGAATAGCTGGTGTTATGGGCAAAATAAAACAAATAAAAAGAAACGGGGAAATAAAAGTATTGAAAAATGTGGGTAGTTTGAAATAATTGGGTTGGTAAGAATACTAAAATAAATTACAAAAGTAACCGAAAATAAAAGCCATAAAAATTCAAAGACAAAACAGAATACTGATATGACTTAAATGCTAAACGTTAAGTTTGAAAATATGTGATATAATTGAAAACATTTGACAAAGTGTGGAAGTTACATAGTTGTGTAACAGTTAACCAAAACTGAAGCCAATTACGCTGTTACGAATGCAAACGCATAAAATACAGCTTCTTCAAGGCCAGAATTTTTTGCATAAGATAAATCACACATTACCGTTGACTTCTAAAAAGGCGCTGATATGCGTTTTACACCTTATTGGATATTCCTAGCTTCATTTCACATTGGACCAAGATCCAATTTTTTTCAGAACCTGAAACACCATGGAAGTCATACCTGAGGTGTCTGCAGGTGGATGACTGAGCTCATGTTCACTGCGATACACGGTGAAGGCTATGTCGTGACGAAGCACGTCGAAATCCCAAGTTAGCACGCTTTGAGGGTCGCGGTTTGGTACCATTACTTCGTGGACCTGGGGAAAAGAGGCCGTTACTCATTTTAGATGTTAAAAGTTTAATACTCGTATATTGCTTATTATGTTTGTAAACGCTTATAAAGTTTATCAATGACCCCATGTGATTGAATGTTATCTTAGGGACGTTAGAAGTCAATCTCCGAAAAACCAAGGATGTAGATCTATTGTTTACTTTAAAATGGCACGCCCCTCCACTGCTTGTTGCATTCACATTTCAAATGCTTGTATGGAAATTTAGTGGAGGGGCGTGTAGTTTTAAATTAAAATATCTCTACTAGATTTCTGCATCCGCATCCACTATGAGAGATGAATAATAAACATCACATGCACAATCTCCAACAGCTTTAAAATATTTTTTATAAATCTAAACCTTGGCATAGCTGCAGCTAAAAATAGAATCTCTTTCACATCTATATGCAAGAAATAGGACAAATAATAAAGTATTTTATCACTTCTTATAATTTCCCACATACCTGACCCTTTCCCAAGCTGACAGACCGGTAGATGCTATCCTCACTGAGAGGATCCCCCTCACGCTCCGTGAAGGCGCCGCTCACGTACAGACTCTTGGGCACCAGTCCTCCTTCGTGGACGAAGCTCTGTGGACACGAAATACGGTCACAGAGGGCGACAAAGAGGATGAGGAGACATGTATGTGAGTGAATCTAGCTTGGTGGTCGCTAGGTGATATGTGTGTGTTATGGAGTGTTTGAAAGCCGAGTTTAGAAGAAGTGATTGAGCTGATGTAGACCTAAATATCTTCAAATGTTTAGTCGTAACTCTGATCAATTCTAGCATGTCTAGTTGAGAATGTAGTACTCAAAATCTTTGAGTATCTTGTATCGCAGCTTTTGCCACATTGTCCAAACAGTTCTTATTTAAGTCTTAAAATTCTTACAGCTTGTGTCTTGAATGCCAGCACACTCGCTATCGTTTATCATAAGCTCATGACTTTAACAGTATTTATTGGCTTCGTATATTATACAGAAAAGCATGATTGAAATACGATATAAATAATGTTTTTAGTGAAATACTTGGTCACCTCTAACTCAAAGCATTTATTTAAATTAAACCGGCACTTTTAAATTGTCAAGGAGTCGGTCAGTCAGAAAGATGAAGCTCAGAAGCTAGTTGCCCATTCCAAAGCGTAGTAGGTTCCTATGGAGAAGAAGGGGCAAGATACTCCACGGACATTCTTTCTCTCTCTCACTCTTCGTAATAGACCTAGACTGAGTATGTCGCAATTTGGTGGTAACGAGTGAACGTAGAACAAATAAGATCCTGGCATGATAGTGTTTAGTGATACATGTAGTCGGTATCGTGCTGGTGATAGTACACAGAGTTTCTCGTAGCACAAGTGTTGGTCCGACGTGAATCTGACTGAGACTGACTAGCACCATGGCAATACACTGACAGATAGGCAGCCAGACCTCGGTATCCGCGATTTGTTACAAAAAGATCTAAGACTTAGGGAAGACAGTTTAGTTATAACGTTCTTTAGCTAGTTTAAATTTGTATCAGGAGCGATTCCAAGATTTAGTTACCAATTGGAACAATGATGCCGAACTGATCTTTTGATAAGACGAGACAATTTTACTTGAAGACGGCACAAAAAAGATTAAAGAGTCGGTAAGCTTTGAAGACACGAAGAAAAGTGTGCTTGTTACTTCGATATGCTATTGCAAAGCGTAGCATTCTGCAGGATTATTCGAAAAACTGGCGGAAAGTAGACCAATTTTGTTTTTGGGAATTTGGTTACTTACTAGATAGAGATATCTTTTCATGAATGGTGTTAATTCTCAAGTGCTAAAGCCGCTAGCGAGTCGCTAATATTCCTAGCTGTGCAGTTTATTAGATTGTTTATAATCAAGGACAAGTTAGTAACTCTATCCCACGGATACCGAAGGCCTAGCGCGATACTTATCGCGTACAGAGTCGAAATACTGATGCGGCACGTTTAACGTCGCGTTAACAATGTCCGACTGCAGCGGGCCGGATATAAAACAATAATGTATTAAAATAAAGTTAAATGGTTCTGATGGGCACAGGTTTCATGCTCGTCTGGGTCCGATTTCCAGTTAGGCCTCTTTCTTGATATTGTAGTCAAAATAGCAAAACCAGTAACAATGCTCTTGCCCCCATATCGTGACAAAGTACAATTTCAGTTGCTATGCGAAAAAACTCAGGGATGCGTTTTGTGCGGGAAACAAAAAGGCGATTTTTATCATTACATCTCACCTTATGTTGAAATTAATTCAGAAAAACTGGATTTACCTAACCAGCAATTTGATCGTCAAAAAGTTATAAAAGACAGTTTACAAAACGACCGCCTTCCACCGCATACCAGTGTTCAGGTTTGGAAGATCAGCTAGAACTAATTCCTCAGTTATGATTTCTCTCACCTTGCAGGGTCCACCGAGGAAGTCGGGTATGAGGTCCTTGGGGATGTAGTCGAGCAGCCCGCCTGGTTGCAGGTAGTCCTTGCCGCCGTAGAACAAGAACTTGCTGCGGGTGTTCTCGTCTGGAACAGACAAACAACAGATATGATGATGTGATCTGTGGTACTAGTTTTTCTTTTTTTGTACGAAAGAGTCACTTTATGGTTCACGGAGTCACGGTATGGTGGTTTCAGGCAAGACATCGATCGCAGGCTGTATATTTTGTTTTGTTTGAGTTACTTTCAGTAATAAAAAGATTATATTATTTCTTCCTTGGGTGTCATAAAGAGCGGCAGGTATTGTTTCAAAAATTTATTTCTATCATACAGTCAATCTCACATCAGTGGTAACACTTGCACTGCGAATACCACCCGTAAGACATAAGGGTGCTGTCAATGTCAAATTGTTACCACTGATGTGCAATTGACAGTACTGCCAATGTAAATTATGTCTACTGCAATCACAAAAATGTCGTGGTGGCTCAGTGGTTAAGGCCTCGCCTGTCATGCATGAGGTTGTGAGTTCAAATCCGGGCAAGTACCAATGTGGCTTTTTCAGTTCTGTACTTTCTATGTTCGTCTTGGACATCACTGACATCGGTGAAGAAAACATCGCGAGGAAACCTGGACTTTACAATCAATATAAGTCTGATATCGCCAACCCGTCTTGAGCAAGCGTGGTGATCAATGCTCGTGCCTTCTCTGTATGAGAAGAGGCCGTTGTCCTGCAGTGGGACAGTGACAGGCTGGTTTTATAATTACAAATTCATTTACCAAAAGTGATGATTATGACAAGACACACACAGTTGTGAAAAATATATTCTAAGACTTTGCCCAGCACCGGGAAGTTATTGGTTGAAAAACTTCCTGCTGCTGGGAACAGGTATTTAACATTTCTATCATAAAGAAGAACATTTGTTATGTAGTTCCCATAGTTTCCCTTCCCATAGTTTCAGGGTAGTTGGCACACAGCCAGGCTTTAGTATTTCTATCATAAACAAAAACAACTGACGGTGGAAATCAAACTCACCAATAAAAGTGCTAACAATAGTCCACAGAATCGGGAAGACCCGCGGCGCCCTCACAATTAACACCCTTCCCATAGTCTCGGGGTAGTTGGCCTCCACGATCTGTATGATGCGCAGCAGGGCGCGCACGCCGGGCCGCCACAGGTGGCGCATGTTGAGCCCGTCCAGGTCCACCAACAGGCACCAGGACTGGACGGCGTGTTCGGAAGAGTTGGTGGCTTCTTCTAGAAGTTTGAGACCTTCCTCGCATACGTGAAGTGTCTGGAGAGAGTAAGAAATGAGATTGTTAAAAGTGTTGGGTGGAAATAAGTCGATACTGGTTCAAGTTCTGTGAATAGGTCATAAGTCATTTATTCATTGGTTTAACATAGGTACAATAATAATGGTATTTATAGATAATAAAGAGTGCGCTATGTGATGCCAGAGGGCGTACAAATGTTTGTAATGAAGTAATCAAGCCAGCCAACTCTCAATAGTAAAATAAAATAAGCCTGGACAATAAAAAAAATTGGTCTTTGTTACTTCGACAAGAGATAGATTTTTTTTTTATATGTGCGAACTAAATATTTTCTATAAGTACTTATCTCTAGTCTATCTTATTTAGGTGGGTAACACAAAAATCTAGTCCCACCAAAGATTACAAATAACTAGCATCAAATAGTTCTAGAAAAATATAAATTTATCAATTCATACACACCAAATTTTCGCATGAGCTTTCAAGTAGAGGCTTTGGGCTCGGTAACATCACAAAAATTGCGATATTATATTATTCTTTGAAACAGATAAGCCAACTTTCAAATGGCAATGATTTAGTACAAAACGTGTATCTTACCAACTTCAAGAGGCCATCTTCCCCGATGGACTTCAGCAGTCCCTTCACGTCCATCTGACCCAGTCGCAGAATGTACAGCGGACGTCCGTCTGAAGTGCAAAGCAAAACTTTTATTAGTAATGCTAAGAACAGAACCTTAATATGAAGTCAGGACGTTCAAGTCAAAGATTCTTCATCGCCTGTCTAGCCTTTCCCCAACTGTGTTGGGGTCGGCTTCCTGCCTAACCGGATGAACTCAAACTCAAAGCATTTATTTCTATTAAACCAATTACAGGCACTTTTGAATTGTCAAGTCAGTCAGAAAGATGAAGCTCGTTGCCCATTCCAAAGCGTAGTAGGCTCCTATAGAGAAGAACGGGTAAGAAAGTTAAGGGAATTTTTTTAAAATGAAAATATTGGTTACATCATTCATGTTAAAATTATACATATGAGAACAATGTGGAAAGACATGCACGTTAAAAGCGTCCGTAATAAAAATAAAAACCAGACACAGAAACAAAGAGCTGACCAGTCCCTACTGACGGCGCCCGTTCACAAACGGCGCATGGATCAGCACCATTCAGCTCTACCATTTTGAAGGGAACTTAATGATCCAACACACACGCCACCACCAGCGAGACATTTGAGTGAGCATGACATAGTCTCAGCCGCCAGGGCGCATTAAAGTTAATGAAAGACGCAGCTCAAGTATTTTACATGGAGCGGCTGCCTATCTGACCTTCACAACCCAGTTACTGGGTTACACGATACCCCCTAGGTAAGACTGGTTGTCGGGCTTTTGTGATTTTGAAGTCTAAGATTGAAAAACAAAAATGTTGATTCCGCAAAATATGTTTTTTTTTCTTTGGGCATATATCTTGCCACTTAGAATTTTGAAATAGAAACCTGACCCGTGAAAACAACAATCAACCAGAATTGACGCTTACGACTCGCGATAGCGACCAGAACAAGACCTGCTTTAGGAGGTTTTTTCTTTTTTCCATAAGGAATCTCCCTCATGACCTAGTTGGTCTACTCACCCTTGTCATGATGATGCCAGCCTCCAGGGAAGTACTGCTTCACGACGTCTGGAGTCTCGTACTCCGAAAGGATGCGGTCCACCTGGTGCTTTTTGCGCCACAGGAGGGACTGGGAGAGCATCTCTCGAGCTTTCTCCACGTTAAAGTCCCGAGCGCGCAGGAATCGTAGTAGGGTCGTGTCGCTTGGCACCTGGAATGTGTGGGTGGTTAGAAGACCTGGTGCAAGACTGAAGATAGGAAATAAAGTCGTGGCAATTAGCATAAGTTATATTTAAGTCATTTGGGTTTTGTAGAAGTAGGAGGCAGTGTCGATAGTAACATATCGGAGTTTTATGTCCGTTATAAGAACCCAAACTGAAAAATAGGAACCGTGCATCGTATTATCTGACATTTTAAATGACTTTATTTAGTTTGGGTGCCTTGTATTCTTCTGCTACTATTACGGTTGTCATAAGGAAACAAATGAGTATCAGATGGATTGACCACAATATCCCGCATAAGTATCAGTAATTATACCCACATGCGATCAGTAGCAAATACGCTCTGCATAATAGAGATTGTGTATGGTATCGAATTATTATGTTATTTATACCTTTTTGTTATTAAATCTACAAAATGTTAACATCTCTACTTGATGGCTATTTGCAAGTGATGGCTATTTGCAAGTGATGGCTATTTGCAAGTGATGGCTATTTGCAAGTGATGGCTATTTGCAAGTGATGGCTATTTGCAAGTGATGGCTATTTGAGGGGTATGGCGCTGATAGCCGAAATACAGGCTTTCGCCTAGTTCGGCTACAGATGTCTAATTCATTTGTAACAAGAAAATATGTCAGCGTCCAAGCAAAAAGGATCCAGTTCTCGGTATTTAGTTTCCGAGATATACGCAGTTTTGTAGTTGGGTGAAAAAATTGCATTTCTCGATTTTGATTATTAACGAATGCTCAATTATCTACAAGTTCCTATAGTAAATGACTTTATATGATGTTTCTAAGTACCAGAAAATGTACTTAGAAATTTCAGAAAAAGTACTAAGTACCAAAAATCAAACTTTGAAAATGCGTTTTCTCAAATCAAGTTTTTTTCAGAATTTCAACTTCAAATGTCTGATAAAAAAAATGTGTCAGTTTTGGAATATTTTTTTAATCCTTATTATCACAATTGACTATTTAATTCTAGATACCGAATCTGGTATTAACTCAATACTCCACTACTGGACCCTTTTTGCTTGGACGCCCACATATAGCCATATGTGTATCATTGTAAACAAGTCGATGAACAGAGAAGCCCCCTTTGGGAACGTTCGTACGAGACGAGTTCACGTGTGTAAACAATTATTAAAATAAACTTGTTATTATTATAAAATAAATAAAAATGCAATCTAAGTGTACTTTAATACATAGTCTAGAATTTACATGTATTGCCGCTTTAACAACAATCTACTTATACCTTCCGCCAGATAACCGTGGAATAAAAGTCGCTGACGCCTTCTACTAATGTATTCCAATATTTCAAAACGATACAAAAAAATGTTAAGGCAGTGTTGCTAACACGATCAAAACAAACGTATCGCGGTACGAGGCGTCCTTGATGCGTGCACGTGGCGTGTCTTTTTTTGTTTGCATTTAAGTTCGAGACTTTTCAGTACAAGTGGGGTTAATGACTTATATTCCACGCTTATCTGGCGTAAGGTATAGTTAGTTATATATCCATTGGTTATAGCATTATACAAAGAACGGCTAAATAACGACAATTATTGTGTAATTTTGTTGAAATTACTGCACTTCAAAGTTATTTTTAACGTGAATGGTAAACAGATTACATTACTTTGTATTTATTGTGAAATAACAGAGTTTATTCTACGTTTATTTAGAAATAACGAACGGGTGATAACCGTTATTTGTCTCATGTTATAACAAATGGAGTTTTTTAAAAGTGTGTGTGCAGTCGTAGTTGATTTTTGATTGATAGTTTGTAATAAGAAGGTCCTAAAAAAACAGTTGCAATGAAATTTAAACTTTTTCATTCATGACATTGAGTTTGTGTTCCCAAAACCAGCCACAACAAAGTAAAAAAAAAATCCCTTTAAAGAACAAATAGGGAATGTAAAGACAAGACACTACATGTGTTAGTTCTCTGGCACTGTACCTATTCTCGGTTTTATTTCACTTCCACAGCGGAATTACTCTAGTTTACAATTTATTGCCTACGTGTGGAATGCCCGAAATTCCCAGTCTGTTTCAAAGCGACTATAAATTTCGACTTTGTGCACAAGTTTTTAATATATGTTTGAGGCATGGGACATTGTAGACAGGAATTTAATTTCGTGTCTAGTTTTCTGGTTGTACGCTTGTTATTATTGGAGTATCTACAAAAGAATTTTTAATAACCCTGATATTTTATTGCGGGTAAGTAATATATGATATAATTACAAAATCTCTAATATTTACAAGATATAACAACTAAATCTATAATTTTATTTGATATAATGATCAGTTAATATAAAAAACGATTGATATAGGTAATATTAAAGTAACTAATTTTTATAAGCATAACATACATTGAATATAAAATCGTTTGATATACCACTCAAAAGACATAAAACCAATTTAGTCTAATATGCAAGCATGCAGCATGCAAGCAAAAACTAACAGCAGGTCGACGGAGCCCCGCCGTGCGGGGCTCCTAGTTCTGTCTGCAGGGTTTAAAGGAACCTAACCAAACCGAACCTCAGGGTGCCCATGACTCCGGTATCACCGAGTGCCGACCTACCTCTGTCGCGTGGTCGAGGCCTATCTGACGGACAGGGCCGTCATCTACCCCGGTCACCGGGGAGAGTGGAACCGGCGAGAGATGTCGTGCGGTGTCCCGCAGGGATCGGTTCTGGGACCGCATCTGTGGGACATCGGGTACGACTGGGTGCTGCGCGCTGACCTCCCTGGTGGTGTCAGCGTAGTTTGCTACGCTGACGACACGCTGGTCCTGGCGCAGGGGAGGTCGCAACAGGCGGCGGCCGAATTAGCGGCACGCGGGGTTGCGACAATCGTAGAGAGGATCCGGCAATTGGGACTCGAGGTGGCCTTGCACAAGTCCGAGGCCATGTGTTTTCATGGTCCTCGGAACGCGCCACCATCGGGTTCCCAAATAACGGTAGGAGGGGTTCCCATCGGTGTCGAGTCGACGATGAAGTACCTAGGACTCGTCCTCGACAGCCGGTGGAATTTCGTGGAGCATTTCCGACGTTTGGCTCCCAGACTGGAGCGGGCCGGGGTTGCCTTGGGGCGGCTCCTGCCCAATCTGGGGGGTCCAAACGCCTCCTGCCGGAGGCTCTACGCGGGGGTCGTGCGGTCCATGGCCCTTTACGGAGCTCCGGTGTGGGCGCGTTCCGTGAGGCGGCGACCGGTCCGTCGATTGAACGCGTCCCAGAGGGTCATGGCCATCCGGTTAGCCCGGGGATACCGCACGGTCTCCGGGGAGGCGGCGAACCTCCTTGCCGGATTACCGCCATGAGATCTGGAGGCAAAAGTCCTCGCGCACATGTGGGAGTGGCGCGAGGAGGCAGGACGCCGGGGCGTAACTCCGTTGCCGCGAGAAATCGCGGCACGGCGGACAGAGCTCCGGCAGGATCTCATGGCGGCATGGAGAGTGCGATTGTCGCAACCCAGCGCTGGGCACGCTACAATTGCGGCGATAAGTCCCCTCTTTGAGGAGTGGCTGGAGAGGCGCCACGGCGTCCTCACCTTCCGCCTGACGCAGGTCCTCACCGGACACGGGTGCTTCGGGAGGTACCTGTTCCGGATAAGGCGGGAGGAAACGCCCGGGTGTCACCACTATGTGGATCGCCCGGAGGACACGGTGGAGCATACGGTGGAGGTCTGCCCGGCTTGGGCGGAGCACCGCCGTGTCCTCGCGGAAGCGATCGGCGGCGGCGATCTCTCGCGTCCGGCCCTGGTCCAGGCCATGGTACGGAGCGAGAGTGCATGGGAAGCCATTACCTCCTTCTGCGAAGCAGTAATGCTCGTGAAGGAGGAGGCGGGACGCGTGAGGGAGAGGCAAGCTTTGCACCCTCACGCCCCTAGTCGCCGCAGGAGACGCCCTGGGCGTCGGGAATTGGCAGCCGATTCCCGGTCACCGTAGGCGCGGGCTTGCGGACGGCGAGCAATGGGTAGCTCGCCGTCCGGTAAGGACCAAGTCCGAGTCGACGGCGCGTCGTGTTCCACGCGCGCCTCAAAGAGATGTCAGCACTATTGACGGTTTCCGCTAGGGCCGATGCCAGCTAGGGTTGCGGGATGTTCGAAAGAGTTACCGTGGCCCCGGCACAGGCAACAGAAGGAACACGGGTGGGTTTTAGTCAGTAAAAGTCTGACACGCCCTCCCGCTCCGCCCAGAGCGGGAGAAGTCATTTGATGATTTCCCATCCACAAAAAAAAAAAAAAGGTGCCCATGACCATGACCATGATCGTCTAGAGTTAGGATTTTCGGGTCAGGTTCGGAATAATCCTTTTATTCCGAACCTAACCCGAAAAAAAAACAATAACCACAAACCACCAAAAAAAACGGGGCTCTGCTCCGTTCCCGCCTTACGGCCGAACCCAATAACCTATCTATCACCAGTTTTGGCGAAGTATTCCCGTTTGAGCACTCAATAATATGCTCAAACGGGAATACTTCGTTTTGGCATACTGGAGATAGAAAAACCTATCTATCTACGGTTTTAACGTCCCAATAATATATAACAAATTATGGAATCTTACCGGCCTGACATAAGGACAGATAGAGTGATACTGTCTACCATCAATAGCGATCTGTCTTTTACTGAAAATAGGTTATTGGGTTCGGCCGTTAGCCTTCTAAACTAACCTATCCGAGTCGGATTGCTCTGAATCGGGGTGTTAACCATAATGATAGTATCAATATATATTTTAAACGATATACCTAATGATTTTTGATTAAATAAACGTTATATCCAATAACGTTATACGAAATAAGTTTTAGAGTATATAAATGTTATCTAAAGAAATTATATCAGCAGTTGGTGTAACTCACGTTTATTATATCTTGTGAACGTTATTGAAATAAAAATATACCAAATAACTTTATATGATATGAGACGCACCCCTTTTTCGCTGATGAATAATTTAATATTCCCTTTCTCATATCAGATCTAGGTATGAACTCGGGAGCCAATCATGTTGGTAGCCAGTCTGTGTCCAGGATACGGAGGACGTACTTTGACTATTAAGACTCGTTAATCTTAAACACACAGAGCGTCGCAAAACTCCTGCGAGTTTCACAACAAGAGGGATGATGACAAAACATTTTGTCCGTCAGGTAAATTATTAAAAAATATTGGAGACGTATTTTTTCTTTTTTTACGTAATCAAAAGATTACAGCGATACATTGAGTTAAAATGTGGCAAACGTGCATCTAGCTTTTGACGTTTCATAAGTGCCCATGTAGGTTTATGTGATAACATATTTTGAATTTGAATTTGGTATGACTGACATGATGCTTGATTTTTCTTTGAGAGATTCAACTTTAATGTGTTTTATCTACTATGTATTTTTTTATTAATATGATAAAGCAAATAATACGTGTTTAATATTTTATTGTTTTTATTATCTGACTGACGGACCGAAATAGTTTTTTTTTTTTTTACCATCATCCATATTTCATAATATTAATGTGTCTCATTAATCGATGCTTGAATTATTTTAAGCGCCTCAAATTAAATCCAACCTACTAGCACCAATAAGGAAGGCGGAGTGATAATGCTTTTTGCAATTTTCTGCAAAGCATAATCAGCCTATAACGTCCCCGCTGCTAGGACACAGGTTTTCTCTCTGTAAGAGGGAGTGGGCCGTAATCCAACACGCGGGCCAAGTGCGAGTTTGTGGACGTCACACGGCATCGTATTTTTGGTTCTAGCCCATGCCGGTTTCCTCCCGCTTTTTTCGTTCACAGTTTTGAGAGCAGTGCAGGTGATGAAAAAAGGCACTACGGTCTGTTCCCAAAAGTATTTGATTCAAATGTAAACAAATGGATCAGAAACTTACCCGTGGATGCCAGTATGTAGTGCCACTTATAAATTGAGTGCTTTGATGTGATTATTCGAATACTTTAAGCTGAAAGCGCCAGGGTAGCCCGGGAAATTCTATTTTTTTTACGATTTTTGCAATTTGCAAGTCAGTATTAAGTTATATATTGATTAAAATATGATTCGCGATCGTAAAAAATGTGTATTCACAGAATTATAATAATTAAAGTCATCAACACAACTCTTTAAGACCAGATTACTATTGAATGACTATTTCATGAAATCTTGACAGTTATGATTGTACAAACTTATGGAGTTGTATTACTGATTTTGATGATTATAATTCCGTAAGTTCATATTTGTTACGGTCGCAAATGATACTTTAATCACCATACAACTTAATACTGCCTTGCAAATTGTAAAAAACATAAGAAAGTTTTAATTTCGCGGGCTACCTGGAGCTTCCCCCTTAAACCGGAATTCTAAATCACTTAAAGGTGTTTTTCATTCGACAATCGAGGTTAATTTTATAACCTCAATTTTCATCGATGATTTTTAAATTAAAATTTAATAATGTTATTCAAACTAAGATTGTTGGAAAAAGATATAAAGTAAATACCTTCCAAACACAGATGAACGTGTTACTAATTCACTTTAGTGAGTGTTGCGTAAGAATTTAACTGGAACAGGGTTTGTTTACACTTGAGATAGTTTTCGAACAGTCAGTAGGAAACCTGTATCGTAGCATTCATAGTTGCGTTCACGAACACAAATCTGCCATGCGCACACACACCCAGACTCAGGAGTTAGTTCTTACTTTAGGTGTAGTCTTAACTTCCTTGAACCACCTCCAGGAGGTGCTCACCTTGCCCTTCTGCAGCTCGGCGATCCACTTGCGCAGCTGCAGCAGGCGCGACTCCTGCGTGGGCGTCAGCTCGCCCAGGTAGCGCTTTATGTAGTCGCTGTCCTGGTCTGGAACAGGAGGAAATTGGTATTTATTAGAACAGAATACTTTTTATTATGTACACAATATTAATTGCAGATATCAAAAAAAATATAAAAAAAAGAATGTAAAATTTTACTTGGTCGGTCGGTCTTATCGCTATAAGCGATCTTTCTTTTTTTTCTTTTGGCTGAGCGATCTTTTAAAGACTAACCTTTGGATGGATTAGAGGGAGAAGGAGAGACAATAATACTGGGTAGTCTCTTTTTAGTTTTTGTGTTAGGGTCTGAGGTTTTTGTAGATATAACATTATTCAGGAATAAATGTTTCCAGGTGGCTGTGACAGTGGGTGCTATGGGTAGACAACAATCACTTGTTAATTTATAAAAGAAAAAAAAATGTAATTTTTGGGATCTAGACAGAAGTACTTAGGGCGGATTCGACCAAACAGGAATAAATTTTATTCTCGGAATAAAATTGACGTCTGACATTTTTTGTATGGAAAATTTGTCAAAAATTAAAAATTAATTCTCTGGATTAGACTTATACTAGGTATAAAAGTTTGGTCGAATCCGCCCTTAGAAGCTTAGCTAATATAACTGAAATAATTTCAATGTGTCCGAATACACAATATCTACCAAAAATAATTATAATTGCAACAGAATTTGTATGGTACTATCCGTCAGATATACGATACAAACCGGAACGTTTCTAAAGGCGGCGTAGCAAACCGCAGGTAACGCTAAACCGCAGGTAACGCTAAACCGCAGGTAACGCTAAACCGCAGGTAACGCTAAACCGCAGGTAACGCTAAACCGCAGGTAACGCTAAACCGCAGGTAACGCTAAACCGCAGGTAACGCTAAACCCCAGGTAACGCTAAACCGCAGGTAACGCTAAACCCCAGGTAACGCTAAACCGCAGGTAACGCTAAACCGCAGGTAACGCTAAACCGCAGGTAACGCTAAACCGCAGGTAACGCTAAACCGCAGGTAACGCTAAACCGCAGGTAACGCTAAACAGTAAGTTCATAAGTAACAATATGGTGTTTGATCTACCTCTACTTGAAAATTCAGACATAATATCTATGAAACCTTACAAACCTCATAACTTAGTGTAGGCGTAATCGATTGAATTTCGAGAAACAAATTTCTCTAGGGATAATATTTCAACGCTATTCAGTTGCAAATGAATACCAAAATGAAGGAATGTGTTCGGCTATAAACATGTATGTAAAATGTAAGTACCTACATGACGATGTAAAAAACATATCGAAATAAAACTCTTCTGTTTTTGGGAATAATTCGAATAACGCCACCTCCAGTTAGAGCTGTTAGAACCAAACAGATCGACCTAATCCTTCAAATCAGAAATGACTTCACAATCCAATGTCCCAGTTTTACGTGCAGACTCTTTCAGCAGACCTTGTATTAGGTGCCTACCTACATAATAATTGGAGCATGGCAAAATTGGAATCATGACTAATTAAATAATTTGTTACACTTTATTTTCATGTCTGGTTTTGTTCTCGATTGATGACAAAAGGTTAGTGCTCTATTACTTCATCTGCCGAATATTTTTCCAACTATGTTAGAGTAAGTTTCCATCGTAGACGGATGCAGCTGAATAGTATTTTACATGGAGCAACCATCTGACCCCCACAAACCGGTTACTGGGTAACATGGAGCAACCATCTGACCCCCACAAACCGGTTACTGGGTAACATGGAGCAACCATCTGATCCCCACAAACCGGTTACTGGGTAACATGGAGCAAACATCTGACCCCCACAACCCGGTTACTGGATAACACGATAGCCCACAGGATACCTTTATCTGAGCATGAGACTTAAAATATAACTGGCAAAATGTAATTCTGTTAACTTTCTTTAGGTAGTCAATCAATTAATCAATTAATGTATGCTCAGCCATCCGAGGAATACAATCGAGATGATATTTCATCTGTTAAAAATACAATTATTTTACTAAGGAAAGACCTTTTCATATGTAAATAAACACACATTGTCTACATCTCTTTATCTACTTTCCTATCGCAGGTTTGCTGCAAGAGATTTCTTTAGAAATAAGCATCACTTTTGTAAGTATTTTTCTGTTCCTTTCTTCTTGTCACTTTATATGCGTATACATGAAAACTGTTAAATAAATAAATAAAATAGGATTCCAATTACCAAGTCCCATTGCGAGGAGATTTTAGCTAAATCCGACACTTGATGGACAAAGACCATCCCCGAACAGGTGAGTTAACTAGGCTACAAGGTAAGCTCTCTAACACGCACTAAACCTTTGCAAAAGCCTATTATTTTGACACAAAACGAACGCGAATAACAAACAACACTATAATCGCGTAGCATACACGGAATAACAATCCCTTTTGCTCCATAACAAATGTTTGAAAATTCGTTACAAATAACGCAATGAATGAAACATGAAAGAAATTGTCATTCCGAATGCACTCGCAATAGAATTTTGACATGCGATTTCAAATTGTAATTAATATTTATAACACAACAGAATGAATTCGGTTAATCGGTAACTAAATATTATTGTAATTTGATAAGCCTGTCGGCTTTGTTTTTATTTTGAATCATTACGCATAAAGAATTCCCAGAAACACACAAAGTACACAAACCTCTGGAAAAGATTCCCAATTTAACAAGGTCATTATAATAATTACCAAACATGTTCAACCATTACCATATACCATTTTGTATAAAATATCCCCAGACAAAACTATTCGCCTCTTTTTCTGACAAAAACCAAAATTTATTAAAATCAAAAGTTATTTATTCAAACTAGGCTGAAAGTCAGCACTTTTCGAACGTCAAAATTACATACGACAGTCCCCCGGCACGCCCGCCTTTCACAACTTCCTAGTGCTTAGGCTACAGAATTTTGTGTTTCAAGATTTTATTTTACCACTGGTGGCGTGATTAATATTGTATAGCCAAATTACAGCTTTCTAGTACTAAGAGTCTCTGAGCCAAGCCGCAGACAGACAGAGAGATGGACATGGCGAAACTATAAGGGTTCCTTTTTGACTACGGAACCTAATAAGTGAACTTGAAAAGGCTCAAAATGAATGATATTATACGTACTATAGAATGACTTCCATTAAAAGTGTATATTTACTAAGAAAAAGTAAACTTAAAATAACACAAAGCGAATTTCGCAGTGCACAATAAGACGGAGCGTGTTCCGAGTGTCCCCATCCATTGTTTGTTCTACAAATTATTCTTCGTCCCTGGGGGTCCACCACCAAGCCTTACTTCAGTGTGAGAAAGAGATGGAGGTATACATCCTGCATAGCTCCATCTCTTTCTCGCACTGAATTAAGATTAAAATAATACTGCTGAGGTAGTGGTTAGCCCCGGTAAGCTCTTTTTACAAAGAGTAACAAGGCCCAATACATCTTGATACGTGATAAAATATTAAACTGAGACTAAGGGCCGCTTTCATCAGAAATCACCTGAATAAATTTGGCTCTAAAGCATATAAATATTATAACATCATTCTACTCCTGTCAAGACTTCTGAGATGACGGCTAATCCGTGTAGTATAAAATAGTTGTTATAGGGGCAGGAGGACGATAATGGCGATGAGGAATCTATCTCTATAAACTTCAAACGATTGGCAGTGATCAAACGATGTTTTAAACTCGATTAGTGATTTGTGGTACATATGGGGCAGAGTTCGGTGTTTGACATAATAAATCTTTGGCATTGGCCTTAACAACTTGCACCAGTACGAAGTGCCAAGTTATACAGGGTGCTATGTTCAATAGTACGAAGTGCCAAGTTATACAGGGTGCTATGTTCAATTGCGTCCGTTGCAGTAACAGTTACACGTTGCGGTAAGCGAGAGGGTCAAGGCCGAGACTTGGCATGCGCGAGCAGCGAGGTAAACTTGTTGGAACATGGATTCAACATAGGTCTAAGCGACCCTCGTACGGTCGATTAGACCTATGTTGAATGTGGGATTACCCTTGAGGGTTAAAGTGTAGTACATGGGTAATTAAATGAATTGGGTAAAGCAAGACTGCAGTGAACACCAAACAGCGTCCGCAATTTACCGTCGAATGATGTCACTGAAATGTTATTAATGAAAGGAAGATGATGTGTTTCCCTAGAGAGCGATTTTTAGCACTGTAAAGTTAAACCCTGATGCCATCATTTTCCTGACGGCCGCCACTGTGGCCGTCGTGCGGCGACCACCGCTGTCGTAGACGCCATTATGTAAAGTTCGTGTTCTGAATTGAAGCTTCTGCAGTGCGGACACCGACATGTTTTTATTATGATTTTGTTTTCACGAAATCGCCGTCACGTCGCAGTCGCCTTAGTAGTGCGGCCGCGGCCTTAGTGTCGCGTCACGTGTTGCGCCTGTTTGCAGGAGCCTTAACTATACTACAGCGTAGGTTCAAACTTAGTAATTGGTGTGGTAAGCGACCTTAAAACTTTCCTGGCCTAAACCACTGCAATTAATAAATCAGCTGGTCCCTACGTGGGCGTCCCACTCCACGCGCTGACGTCACAGATACTATCGCACGGTGCAGGGGGGTGAACGCGGCTGGATGGGATGAATGAGGGTGAATTATGAGGGCGCTTTTGCCATCAAAACTTCGGGTATGAGCGCCCATTTTGTTCCTAGAATAAAGTTTTGTTTTATCTCAGTTATTTGGCTTTGTTACTAGATCAGATAGGCTTGAGGGAAATAGTATATTACGTAAGTTAAAAGACAATAGGAAACGATCCAATTTATCAGGGTAATCTTGTAACCGATCTTACGGAGTCAAGACGTTCTCGTGGTGCGTGTAATGATAACGTATGTGTTACAAAGAAAGAGAAAGAACAATACATATTTGCCAGAGTACCGTATGCAAGGAACACGTTTGAATAAAATTAAAAACTTATCCCCTCGATGGTTGAGCATTTTGCTTTATGCTACGGGTCATGTATATGGATAAGTTTGATATCCACCCGGAACATATTCAATTGCATGCTCTGTCTGCTGTTATTAGGTACTTTTCCGGGTTTGTGTTTGGGCATGTCAAATTTATCTGTTAACTACCCTGCATAGGTGAAAAATTGCATAAAATTGTCCTGAATACTTAATCTTTACGGTAAGCATATGTAGTTACAAACAAAACGACCAACCCACACAAGACAATCAATTTTAGAGTAATCCCTAATCTAATCATACAATAATAATTTCTATATGCAAATATAGACAAGAAAATATATTATTTTTCCAAGAACCGTATGTTAACAAGAAGTTGATTGAGAAAAGCATCAATAAATAATATTAGTACAAGACTATATTCCCAAGACAGCAAGCAAGATTTCTTACCCAGATAAATTGCGGTCCCATACAAAAGACACGATAGTAAATAATCAAATATACTTACCCTTTGTATTTTCTATTATCCTATTGATATTTTCTTTGTATCTTATTTATGTAAATAGACGTAATTAATGTCAACATTCTATATTTACAATAATGTTTAAGCGGATAGAACTCAATAGGGAAGCATGACACAAAAAGGAGGCTCAGTCACGCAGAGTCAGACAAAAGATAATATGGATAAAGAAGTGTGAACGTGGACCAAACAAAAGAAGTAAGTACCTATGTAAGGATCGATACATCGACAAGAATTATTTATCTGATTGTCTACAGTTTGCATTTCATAACACTGATTTAATGAGTGTGAACTACATTAATACCCAATGTGTAAAATGTTTTGTAGCTACACATTGATACAATATTATGGAAAAAAGATTGATAAATTCTTGTCGATAGGTACATAAATTTTTTGAGGCTAGGCAGATTGATAATATACATTTTTGAGGCTGACTGACGACTGTACCAATTGACGTCCTGTAGATTTTACCTACCCCTATGGGAAAAGGCGAGTTTATCGAATGAATGAGTGAATGAAATGCACCGACCCCAGCGTGGTTTGACCAGACACGATTGTTCGAATAAACCCAAAGATTCACTCTAGCCTCTGGAGCCTCATGTTTTTCATGGGGCTGCAGAGACCATTGCATATCAAGGAGTAGCCCGGGGGCGCGATAATGGTAGGGAAGACTTGCCTTTAGGATATGGAAGGATCATGAGAGCCGTACCGGGTATGCACCCTACAGTAGGCAATGGAATTGTGGAGAGACGGGTAATATTTATCTACGGATGGGCAACGTTTAACGACGTCGCCGCCAGGCTGTTCCAGGTCCAGCTTCACCGTCGAATCTTTTCGCGGGGTCAAACTGCTTTCTCAACTCTGTTCTATGTCACTGCTGTGCTGTGTTATTCCAGCCTTCGTCCGAGGTCTCGCTACTATCCGTTTCAGGTTTCTTGTAAATCTCGCTAGCAGCCTTCTTGATATTATCTCGTCCTTCAGCCAAAGCCAATCAGCCGCGTTCATCCAACAATAGATTTCCTTGTCGAAGTAAGTCATGCCCTGTTTTAGGCTATCATTCCATGTGTAAATATCCTCGAACACTTAACAATGAAATCCAAAAGGAATGTCTAAATAACATTGCGTGCCGTACGTAAGGTATTCAGACGTTATGAGCCACCCTCCGTTTTCAGCGGTGGATGTCGTAAGGGGCGACTGGGGCCCTGCATTTACTTGGCGACAAATTGACACGTGATGCCTCACATGTTTGCCGACTTGTTTAGGGGCACGTCACTAAAAGTTGATCGTTATTGTGCGTCATGTTGCATAATATGAAGCACATCATATTGCGCAACATGTTATGTTGAAAAACCGGCCAAGTGCAAGTCGGACTGGCACACGAAGGGTTTTGTACCATCGGTTCATGTGTCTACCTATTACGGTTCAAGAGAGACAGCGATCGTTAAGGTCGAGCAAACGCCGAAAAAATAACGTTTCTTGTACCTATAGGCTCCCTTTTATTTTATTATTTGTTGGTATAGCGGCAATACAAATACACAATCTGTGACAATTTCAACTTTTTACCTATTACGATTCATGAGATACAGCCCGCTGACAGACAGACGGACGGACAGCGGACGCTTAGTAGGGTACGGAACCCTAAAAATGTTTATCTAATGAACACACGGTTTCAGGGAAAGAGCTATAAGAGCTACAAAATAATGTCAAATGATGATATCGGTTTGGTCACCATTAGCTGTAACTAACAGCCTGTTGTTCCTGACTCATCATCTGCCTACCTTTTCCCAACTATATTGGGGTCGGCTTCCAGTCTAACCGGATGCAGCTGAATACCAGTATTTCACATGGAGCGACTGCCTATCTGAACTCCACAACCCAGTAACTGGGTAATACGTAGTAAGACTGGTTCTGCTGTTTCTGACTGAAAGGCAAAAACCCGGGAACTACGTCGGCACTCGAATTTCTATGTGAAAACATAAGAAACTTTCAAGACTAGACTTGAATTAATAAAGAAGAACTCCGTCCTATTTTATAAACTTCTACTTCTCTTTCCCTCATTGCGTCATACTTCATAAGCATAACCATTAATCCAGCAATCCATAACGCTTTCTAGAATAAGGAGCCACCCAGCTGTCCCCTGGGCCCCATCAATATACATTATCGAGACAAGTTTCCATTCCCTAGTCGCTGCGACGTCCGCCCACGCTAGAAGATTAACTAACAAATTGCCCTTATTATCTGGTATGGAACCTAGGTTGGTATAGACACTGGACTTAATATTAATATAGGTTAGTTGAGCAAAAAATAATCCACTATAGTGCTAGACGTAGTAGATGAAATGAACGACAGATCATAAGCGACAGAACTATTTCTCAACACAACAATTAAGATTATTTCACAACGAGTGCTACCATTTATAATCGCACTGGCGAAATGACGGTATATCATACAAGCCTGTCAATGAGGAATACAAGTTTAATGTAGTCAGATAGGAAACGCCGGCCTCATCTAGTTTAAAAAAAAAATCTTTGACGTGTAAAAGTGTTTGTATAAACCTACTTACAGAAATAAAATCATTTATCATTTAATGGCATGCTCACTGATGTTATGCTCATGATGCTCTCTAAGTGGGTTTTTAGTGGATAAGAGATGACGAATTCTGCAACAACTTGGTACTTTCCAGCCCAAAAACTAATTTCTGAAATGGCATTCGCTACACAGCTAAGCTTTTTATCAATCACTATAATCTTAATTTCAGTGACGTTCATAAAGCTTAGTAAGCTTCTAAGCCAACATAATTTTGTTAAGCACTGCTCATCCAGTGTAATGAATATAAGTTGAGGCCGACCTTTGCCGTTACGAACAGCTTTTGTAAAGAAAGGTCAGAAATGCATAAATATGGCCTGAAAGTTGTTCGAAACACGACTTTGACCTATTTTAGGTAATCGTCAGAACGCTGCGGGAGGACAAGCGGAAAGGGTGTAAGTTATACACTAACCTCCTTACTAATAAACGTTGTATAGCGTCTGTATAGTTACACAACGCTTTGTCTTCTTCGTTCGAAACTCAAATTACTGACGACTGAAAGAGAGAAATCAGTGTGTGACTATTCACCTGATATAATACGTTTATTAGTAAGGCGGTTAGGTGACCTAGATGGTCTCTTATTTTTTGATTATGATGTCATATCAATACTGGTGTTACCCGTATTTGTAAGAATTAGCCCACGTTAGCACGGACGTAAAAATATCACGGCGGGATTTTAACGCGCACTGGATTTTCAACTTTCGGTATTGAGGCGAGCATTGAGAATCCAACACAGTGCATCCCAGCGCGTCTAAAAAACACTGTTGGATTTTTAACTCTCGGCGGTAAGCAGTGCGTTGAAAATCCAGTGCGCGAAAAAAAATCGCCCGCGCGAGCCTGGGCTAAAGGCTGACACAGATTTGGGCGGGCCGCAACGCAACGCAAAAATGCAATCCTCCTACATCACTTTCGAACATCTAGTTTGAACTATCTCAAACAACAGGCAGGCCGCACCGCACTTTTTTGTATTGGAATACAAAGCGATGTGACCCGATGCAGCAGTAATGTGTGCTCAGCTTATGTGACAAAGAAAGCATTTCTACCTACATAAAATGTTTCTTTCAAGCTATGGAGCGTAGGTACTGTGACGTGTCAAAGATACAGGCTAATAGGATTTTTGAGCATCGCAAAAGATCCATGGCAGTTTATTTCCGAATTCTTTGATAGGTAGGTATGTATAATATAAGAGTTTCTTCAATTCTCTCAAAGGAACGTTGGCTTTGGATCAGGCAACTGTATTTCCAACTAATCTTGTGTATTCAAAAGTTCCTGTGAATGATCTAAGTGAAACAAATCCAAAAACAGATGGATACCTCAAAAATACTCATCAAAATCTTCGACAGGTACTACAAAACACTTCCACCATTCGTCATCATCCGGAAATAACCGAATATCCAAATAGTAAGTACTCTATAGTCCCATTCCCGTGGAGCTCCCCACTTCCTGGCATCACCGGACCCGGCGGAAACCATCTGATCAGCTTAGCATCAATATGTCGTGGCACTCCGCTTCCAAGTGAGGCTTTCTCGTTTGGAAATTGATGGAGATTATTCCTAGGAAGTTGATGATTCAATGTTGTTGTGAGATAAAAATAATGTACATAGATATTGGAATCGTTTTTTTAGGGTACCGTAGTCGACAAGGAACCCTTATAGTTTCGCCATATCCGTCTGTCTGTCCACGGCTTAACTCAGAGACTTAGTACTAGAAAGCTGTAATTTGGTATGGGTATACATATTAACCACGCCGACAAAGTGACAAAAAAAAATCTTTAAAAAAAATTAGGGTGCCTCCCCTGCACGTGAAGTGGGGATTGCTTTTTTCTTGCTTATCCCATGTTGTGGGGTGTCGTTGGATAGGCCATTAAAATAATGTGGGTGTGTGAAAACCATTTTTCGATTCCGGGATCCGTTTGCCAAAAATTAAGCTAAAGTGCTAATTTTTGTTAAGAATCAAGTGTCCCCCCCCCCTTCGCCAGCTAAATGGTTGTTTTTAGATATGTGGAATTTACGGCAGTAGTATATCCTTCCTCTCAATTGTATAAATAACGAAGTTACAAGCAAAACTATCACAGCTAAGTAGGCTATACAAGTTTACGAGTAATAGTCGGCCAACTTACATTTGCAGTTGGGATGTATGAGAGAACATGTATTTTAACTACAATGTTATGTTTGTTCTTGGGATAAATTCATCCCATCTAGAGAACTCATAATTGTGCGTGGTCCGACACGCACTTGGCCGGTTTTTGTATAGATATTTCGTGAAAATAGGAGATCGAAAACGATTTTCCGGAAAACAGCTCTGTGCTAAAAGTTATTTTGAATTTAATTCAATGTTAATTTTTACCGTTTACAACCTTGAAATGGATGTTTGTATTGGTTTCCAGAGAACAAACATCTGGATGAGTTTTGAAGAGCTTCCAATAAACAAGAATTCGTGCGCATAACAAAATATTCACACACAAATATTCGAAAGCGCTCAAAAAAAGAAAAGATAAATCAGAATCAGAATTTGTTATTAAATTAAAAACATCTTTCTTTCCTCAAAAAGAAAGATGAATGGGAAAGAAACATCTTGAAAGCACTTGTAAAGTTTGTTAATAACGCGAGAATACTTGCAATGTTTGGGTGGTCTGCCTACTATAATCTACCTCATATTTCTTTACCTTACGTAACACGAAACATTCGGAAAATCTGCGCATTTCAGCTGGTAAACATTTTACATGAGATGTTATATTAAACCGTGTCGTGTTTTTACAAGCTTTTTTAATTTAGTAAACAAAATAAGTCTGGCTGCTTACCAAGCACATTTTCACCACTAAACTAGGTACCGAACCTATTTATTCTAGAGATGGAAATGGGGTACTTTTCTTCCATAACGAAGATACTAACAGACTTCATTATTAAAGGATTCATTCAATGATATTTTACCCCATGGATATTGTTAAAGCAGTAAGAAGTTTCAATAGAATGCGATGCCAGCTTATGCGGCCTTCTGTAGGTTAGGTACTATAGCTAACCGGAAAGACGACAGTCCTGCTTATCCCTTCAAACAGAAACAAACATAATGACA
Organism: Fissipunctia ypsillon; assembly: GCA_947568875.1. Classification (NCBI taxonomy): domain Eukaryota; kingdom Metazoa; phylum Arthropoda; class Insecta; order Lepidoptera; family Noctuidae; genus Fissipunctia; species Fissipunctia ypsillon. Next base: position 1,473,555 of record OX387657.1, on the reverse strand, counting down.
GAGCCTCACACCAGCCTTGAGCGAACCTCATACAATGCCACACATGTTTTTGTTTGTCTATGGAAACAGTATGTTAAGCAGTGTATATTGTAGCAGAGCTGCTGTTTTGATCCGATATATTTACTGTGTCATGTAGCCTAGCAACTACAGGCTAGTGAAGCTAGTAGGTATATCCGAGGGCTGTATGTGCAAAGGATTAGATCACACTCTGATATTACATGAAGGAGGTCTCAAAGAGAGTATGGATATTAGGGTCGATCAAGTTCAAGTATGCTAACTGTACTATATTGCCTCAGACTGGATGTATTAGTTATTATTTTTCACTCGGGTCTATTCGCTCATTTTCGCAAGAGAAGACTCCTTGCTTCATGCCCCAAAAAACATAGAGGTTAGTCAAATCTCAAAATGCATTTTTTACAGCTTTTTTTTAATGAAAATTCTTTGTCGAGGTAAAGCAACAGTTTATATTTGCAACCCATAAAAACAGGATGTACCAATTAATGTAGGTACATGCATGAGCAATAACAAGCTTTGCCACCACGTATTAATTAGTTTTCCGGTAAGAAAGATGTAAAACAGGAAGCTCTGTTAAATGGCGAAGGAAACTTCATTATCACAATAGGATTTAATACCGTCATGGCAATAGTGTGCGTACTCTGCTTATCCCCTCGAGGGCAACACGTGACGATTAATAAATCCCTTTGGCTGAGCCACAGTTCCGCGCTTGAGAAAAGTTTTTAAATTTCCGGGATGAAAAGATGAAACGTACGGACCGTATTGCAGGTTTTAAGCTAACTTTCCAAATTCAAGCAACATTAGTTTGACCAGTTTCACTGTACAAAAAATACAAGCTCATGTATATACAAGCTGTGCCCGATGGGATTTCGCAGACGCAAAAATTATGAACTTATCCCCTATTTAACCATTTTAGGGGATGAATTTACAAAAATCCTTTCTTTGTGCTCACGTTTATAATATAAGGAACTCGTGCGCAAAATTTCATGCTTCTAGAGCCAGCGGTTTAGGCTGTGCGTTGTCTGTCAGTGAGTTAAAGATTTTAATTAAGTAGAAAAGTGCGGATGACATTGTTTCTAGTAGCTCGGTTTACCACCAACACGTAGGATAACCTTTATTTCTAGGCAAAATAATAGCTTAGACGCTTATTTAGGCTACATGTTTGCTTTTGACCCTTATCACATAGCCCGTAATCAGTAAAATCAAAGCATGACCCGTCCCTGGTTGACATTTCGATCATGTTCTTGTTACATTTACATTTCAGACTGTCCTGATTCCGTCCCATCCAATTTTAAACGAAAAGCTCCCTTCAGCTGTGCTTGTAAAGCTAAAGCTTCTATTTCCCTTTGGTTTTTGGGTCACGTTCGACATTTAGAGCGTGTGTCTCCACAATGAAAGGTTCAAGACGTATTGTGACGATTTCCGGTCTTAAAAACAAAAATGTCTCCAACGATGAAGCATTCACCTATTTTGTTGCACTGATTTCCTGCACAGCAAATATGTTCCACTTTCGCGACACAAATGTTAATTCGATATCCGTTGAATATATTTAATAGCTCGTCTCGTAGCGGAATAAGTATGAGGTTTATTGATGATAGAGATGAACAACTGGAGAAACTTCGACTGGTCTTGCAAATTCCCACTATCATTATGCTTATAAAATGAACTGGCGATTGTAGTCTATTTAACCCAACCCAAAAGCATTTCATACAATATCGTAATCGCTTGAATGCTATTTAAAAAAAAAAACCCTTTTGGGAAGTCTATCATAGAGAGAACAAACCGGAACATTTGCTAAATCTCCTACTTACTTCCGCGTCGGCCACTAGGTCGCGTCTATCATTAATCAAAAAATCCCGGGGGCGTATCCCACGCCCACAACTTAGAAAAAACAATGATTAATATCTCGACCAGTTTTGCCATAATACTAATTTAGCAATGTAAATAACACCTTTGGTCAGTATTAGGACTTTCTTTATTCGTGTTCCGCGAACAGTACTCGTCACGTCTGACATTTTAAACAAAGCGACAGAAGCCCACGCGTCAGTCCCGCCCACGATGTGCTCAGGGACTTAAAACGCGCTGATTAGGGACTTCTATTTATAAAGGACAGAATGAGGATCTCTGTAATGAACTGACTGGGTCTTTTGGGTTCCGTATTGTTATGTCAGGCGCGTGCCATCAATTAACGTAAAACAGTTGAAGAACCTAATTCTGGAGGAGTAGCGACAAGCAATTAGTTACCATTTCAAAGACTACTTTACGATTTTATTAGTCAAAAGTGCACCCAATCTTTACCCTACAAGAGATAATTTTCGGCAAACAAGTATCGAACCAAAGAAGCAAGCCAAACTATCGTTGCAAGACGAAATTAAACTACGATTCATTAATATCTCCAGGATCGACTAATAACTAACAAGTCACAACTACCAACTTGTATCTAGAATTGTAGACTATAATTCTAGACTACAGATCAAGTTGACTGTCGTTTAAGTAATTTCTGTCGGAGCACGTGTTGTGCGTATCCTTACAAACGCCCACGACTCAGTGTTTAGTCTGTTGATTCAATTTTGTTTATTAACGTCGGTAACTTCCTCTTTTCTTTTTTAGTTTAAACCGTCTAACCATAACAGTTTTTTTCTTGTTTGTTTCGGGTTTACACGACTCGTTTCGAACCCGAATCTATACTAATATTATAAAGAGGTAACATTGTAGTTTGTATGTAGGGGCTAAGAACTACTGATCTGATTCCGAAAATTCTTTCATTAATGGGAAGCTATAGTATTGCCGAGTGTCATAGGATATATTTTATGTTCAAACAAGAAATACGCGGACGAAGTCGCGGGCTAAAGGAAGTCTCTCATAAAGTTTGTAAGAAACATCGGGCAATTCTGATAGAAACTTCTTGGATCTTGGTTTTTCATGTAATGTTAGAAGAAACTCAGCGAAACGATGAGTAACTTACACACAAACATAACATCACGCCTGTATTCCCCGAAAGGTTAAGTAGGGGTGTAATGTACACCCACATTTCGCCAAATATGTTTAAGACGAGATGATGAGAGTGAGTAACTTATAGTTGTATTTTCCCAAAAAAAATACTAAGACCACCCCTGTATAAAGTAAAAGAAGACAAGGACAGGAAGTTATAATAAAAGTAAACGAACACGTAACAGTCTAGCCCAGCTAGTCCATAAGTCTAGAGAGGCTGTAGTGTACCTGCAGGGATCCGGCAGAATATCAGCGTCAGGTATATTTGGCTGGCACATGCTGAGCTGAACTTCCTTTATATAAGTGTATAATCTTTGAGCTGGACTGCCATTTGGTGCAACCTTGAGACGCACACCGCACTGTGTATATTAGTTATTTGAAGCATAGGTTCACAGAGAACAGTAATAATGCATACACTTATATATGCTGCATGAGGTCGTGTTATTGGGTTGTTCTGTCTGGAATTTCTCAGTAGCAGCCCGGAATCTGGATCTGTGCCCCGGTTAATGGCAATAGGCTCGCCCCCCATTTACATGGGACTTAAACATAACTGGCGAAATGTGGGTGTACTATAGGTACACCTCTGCCCAACCCTTCGGGGAAACAAGGCGTGATGTTATGTTATGTTATGTGTATTATACACTTATATATATATTTGAATTATGTCATAGTGTCACTTTTATTTCCATAGGTATGTTTTTATTTTTTGTATATTGGCATCTTGTTTTTATATAAATATACATGTATTCATGTAATTTGATAATATTTAATTGAGTTTTTGTGGGTTGTGCTATATATTTTGTGTGCATTGAATAAATGTTTTATTTTATCTATCTACCTAAGCTGTAGAAAAATTCCCTGCAGCAGTTTATTTAGATATTGTGTCCGATAAATACTTAGCATGACGCTCGCCGCATTACGTAGGACCTAATAATCTTAATACCGGCTAAAAGTGGCCACAGCGAGCCAATCTACTACACTGCGTGTGGATTTAATCTAAATTTTGTTCTTAAACAGCCATTTTGTACAGAACGAGATTTAATTTAAACTTCAAACGGCCATAATTGTGAATGGGCTCTACGTGTGTTCATAATAGCTAGTTTCAACAACTACCGACTATTTCATTCAGCTGGTTCCAACTTCATGTGTTGCATAGAGTAGCCATATTGCTTTTATTGCGTTTATAAACCAGCGTAGCGATGAAACCGTGGTTATTGGACAAAGAATGTGCTTCCCGTTTTCTATGTTTGCTGTGTATGCGGCTAAGGGATGACGTCAGAAGGGTATTCTAGAAGAGCGGTGGCCGCCACGTAACGGCCGCAGTGACGGCCGTCATGAAAATGGTGGCAGAAGGGTTTGAGTTTACGGTATCAAAAAACGCTCTCTTAGCAAAACCATAAAGAAAACACACCTACTTAATTTCATAATTAACGTAGTATGAAAGAACGCTACTGAACGACTTCTAAAATCAATCCCACACTACCTACATTCTGGCAAATAAATCATTCATTCATTCAAGTTTACGAAGGTGAGATAAAGGTATCTACACAAAACAATATTTCCATACTAGAAAATCCAAAAATAAGGTTCGTGTTAAGGTCAGTACACACAAACCGTCGCGATCAAAAGCGTAGTCAATAAGTGTATTCACAGCGCTTTCCAATAATATGGACACGAGATACCCACTATCAGCGACAGATGTACCTTGAACAACCTCAGGAACATGTACCAACAAACTCGATAATATCCCCTTTTCAATCCGGTTTCCGCCCAGGTCACAGTACTGTATCCGCGCTTTTGAAAGTAACTGAGGACATCCGCTGGGCAATGGAGAATACGTCCCATACTGTTCTTGTATTACTTGACTTTAGTAGCGCCTTTAACTCTAGAGGATTTCGACATTTTACTAGGTACTCTCAAATCTGTCAAATTCTCTTCTTCCGCTCTAGCCTTGAGGAGTCTTTCTCTAATTGGTGTAGCCTCACTGAGGGCGTTCCTCAGGGTAGCGTTCTCTCTCCTCTTCTCTTTTCAATTTTCATAAACTTTGTTACCAGAGTAATCTCCTCTGGTTTCCATCTCTACGCAAATAACTTGCAGCTTTACCGACATTTTACTGTAGCCGACGCGGGTTCTGCAATTGCTGCTATGAATCATGACCTGGCTTGTGTCAGCGCTTGGGCTCAGTCTTTTGGTTTAAAAGTTAACCCTACTAAATCCCAGGCCACGATCAAAGGCAGCAGATTCGTTCGCAATGCGGCTGATGTTGCATCTGTGATGCCTTTATATCTCGATGGTATTCTCATTGACTATACCGAAACCACCAAAGATTTGGGCGTTATTATTGACTCTAATCTTTCGTGGCGTGCTCAGGTCAATAAGGTCAGTAGAAAGGTACATTTCTCATTTCATTCGCTGAAATGCCTTCAAAGTCTCCTGCCCTTGAAGACTAAAATTTCTTTGGCACAGACACTTATTCAGCCGATTATAGATTATGCCGACGCCTGCTACCTGGATGCTGCTGAGGAGCTATTAAACAAGCTTGAGCGCTTGCAAAACTTGTGAATTCTCTGTTTTCGGTCTGCGAAAGTATGACCATGTTTCTCACCTGCGCAAGGAACTCAAGCGGCTCCCAATCCGCCTTCGCAGGAACACTCGAATTTTATGTCTCCTCTTCAACATCTTGCACAACGCGTCTTATCCTTCCTATCTGCGTGAGCGATTTTCTTACAATCGCCCTAGCGACGCACCGTGTAGATCACATTTTAGATCTCTCCTTAAATCCTATCCTCATAAAACAAGCTACTATTCTTATTCCTTCTCTGTCCACGCTGTAAGATTGTGGAACTCACTTCCGCCTAGCATTCGAGATTTAAAATCTATTTCGCAATTCAAATATCGAGTAAAAGAGCATTACCTCTCCTCTCAACTGTGTGAATTTATATACAGGGCGTTCCACGGATATGCCACATGGAGGAAAAGTACCTTGAATATTGTAGATGGAACATTTTACTGAAAGAAGATATTATTTGAATTAAAAAAAAATCGATTTAAACTGCATTCATAGATATTTAAATAATTACATGGTTGAACCGGGAATCGAACACGTTACATGAGAAAAATAATCATCCTGTAGCTTTATCATACCGATCGAAAGGCTTCATCATAAGGATTATTTTTTGCTAAATAACATAGTATCACAAATAAAAGGAAGACCATGAATTTTAAGATTTGATGTGAAATTTTGTTCAGAAAAATGAAAAGCTGACATAACCGTAAGGACATACAACTGACATTATCATAAGTACCTATTACTAATAAATGTACTCACTTGAGAAGTACGCATCATTTCCCTATTATAATTTAAGGGCATGATAAAATGATAAAGAGATACGTAATTAGTACGCACCTGGTTGTATGCAACAAATCGAGCCGTATCCTGAGCCGAAAGACGCGTAAATTATTTTGCCCATCGCAATGCAGCTGGCTGATTATAAAGAAATAATTCAAAAATGTGTTCCATTTCAAACTTTTATTCTTTTGTTTATGTGATTTTCATTGTAGGATTTTTTCATTGTATTGTGAATTTTTTACATAACCATGGTGTGTCAAAATAATTTTGATTTAATGGAAGCATACTTTTTGAACCACAAAAACATAACATTAGCCTTACAATGTCACCGCAAAAGATATCCTGATAGAAATACACCATCTCGATTTATTATGAAACGGTTGGTGGATAATCTGCAATATTTGGGACGTTTCGATGATCGCTTACCACAACCGCGGCACCAAATGATAAACACTGACGATGAACTCGACATTTTGATATACTTTGAGGCAAATATTAAAAGTTCAGTGAGGGAAGGTGCAGAAGTAATCGGAATTTCGAAAAGCAAAATACACCGTGTACTAAAAAAATACAAATTCAAAAGTTACATGGAAGAGAGATTAGTACAAAAATTACTCCCCGGTGATGCTGAAAGACGACTTGTTTTCTGCCATGAAATCGAGAGGCTCATCCTAGAGAATCAGTATTTTCTAAATAATATTATCTGGTCAGACGAGACATTCTTCAGCAATAATGGTATGTACAACCGACACAATAATCGCATTTGGTCCAGGGAGAATCCCTTACCTATCCGCGAGACTAATAATCAAGTGCGTTTTTCGTTCAACTGTTGGTGTGGGATTGTAAAAAACCGGCATCCTAATTGCGTAACACACTATCAATCGGAATCTGAATCATTTTGAAGCAAATTGCTAATCCATTGCTGAAGCAACTTATGAATAAGTTGGAAAAATTTGTCTGCTCAACACGGAAATAATTCAATGAATGTTGTTGAACTGTGAAAATGAAACCGATTCCGATTGATAATGTGTTACGTAATTGCCCCGCGGGTCCTCTTAGTACATTTTTACGAAGGGCATTTGAATATGGAAAAGTATTTAGAAATACTTGAGATTTTGAGAAATGTGATAAATAATCTTCCGGTTGCAGAACGACAAAACCTTACTTTTCAGTAAGATGGGGCTCCGGCTCATAACAGTCACAGAACAAGGGATTATCTCAATGAACATTTTCATCCCTGGATCGGGACAAATGGACAAATAAGATGGCCGCCGAGATCCCCAGATCTAACCCCGTTAGATTTTTTATGGGGTTATGTAAAAAAATTAGTTTACAAGAACCAGTATGAGTGTCCACGAGCTACAAGTAGAACTTAGACGTATTATTCGAAATATCCACCAAAACAAGATCAAAAAATCGACAGAGAGCGAAATAATCAAAAGAGTGCGACTTTGTATTCAACAGGAAGGGACTCATTTTGAGCATTTGATAAGTTGATTAATTTTGTATTAAAAATGTTAAAATTCATGGTCTTCCTTTTATTTTTGACACTATGTTATTTAGCAAAAAAATAATCCTTATGATGAAGCCTTTCGATCGCTATGATAAAGCTACAGGATGATTATTTTTCTCGTGTAACGGGTTCGATTTCCGGTTCAACCATGTAATTATTTAAATATCTATGAATGCAGTTTAAATTGTTTTTTTAAATTCAAATAATGTCTTCTTTCTGTAAAATGTTCCATCTACAATATTCAAGGTACATACTTTCCCTCCATGTGGCATATCCGTGGGACGCCCTGTATATAAGGTCAAATTTTAGTAAGCGCAAATATTTTAAGGAGTTTATCTACTCATAAAACTAAACAACTTTTCCCAATAAACATGGGTCAAAATGTGAAAAAAAAAATTCTAACCCGATACTAAACCAGTCAGCTGAGCGTACAATTTATATGGACAGTCCAAAAAAAAATCGTATTACGACCCATGTTTATTGGGAAAAGTTGCTCAGTTTTATGAGTATATAAACCCCTTAAAATATTTGCACTTACTAAAATTTGACCTTATATATGTTTATAGCATATTTATTTCTGTATTTGTTATTTTTTGCTTTATATATGTGTAGGTATATTTAATATTTTAGTTTAAATCATATTCTTCTCTTCTTGTTTTCACACATTATTGTCTACATTTCTTTTTCATTTCTCCTTTCGCAGGTCAGCTGGAAGAAATTTCTTAAGAAATAAGCAGTACCTTTGTACTCAATACTCTTAATGTCGTATCTGTTTATGTTTTATTGTGTGTACATAAATATATAAATAAACAAAATTATGCTTTTAGAGCAGATTACGTAATAGCTACTAAGTGGTTTATTGCTGCGATAACTGAAGCACTTTGGTCAACACGTTTGTTGACTATTTGGGGAGTTTTTGATGATATTTCCCTTGAGTTATTACGAAGTTCTTTCTCTAGGATCCATTAGAAAAGTTTCGATTGCTCACGATTCAACATATCAAGCAATTGGTTTTATGGAATTATCTGTGTGTGTCTATGAGTTATCCGATTTCATAATACGTTAAAATACATTTAAATCTTACCATCAATTTCTTTCTTGAATAATTAAAAAAATAATAAAACAAAAAAATAGCTCAAAAAAATATAATTATTATATTTACACTTATCTCCTCCGCCGCCCCCGGCTCCTTCCAAAGAAGTTAGATAAAGGAGTGGACAAGATGAGCATCAACACAGTAGCACAAACTAGCACCACGATAAGGCTATCCCACCTGTTAAGGTGAGCAGGGCAGTTCGTTGGGCAGTGCGATGGGCAGGCTGTTGGACACGACTGCCGCGATCTATTAGATTCGGCACGCAAGTTCACCGCACGAGCTGGACGCTGTGGCAAATTCGCAGCACGAGCTGGACGCTGTGGCAAATTTGCAGCACGAGCTGGACGCTGTGGCAAATTCTCCGTTGGGGCTTGAAGCTGTGGCAAATTCTCCGCTGGGGCTTGAAGCTGTGGCAAATTCTCTGCTGGGGCTTGACTCTGTGGCAAATACTCTGCTGGGGCTTGACTCTGTGGCAAATTCTCTGCTGGGGCTTGACTCTGTGGCAAATTCTCCGCGGGGGCTTGAAGCTGTGGCAAATTCTCCGCTGGGGCTTGAAGCTGTGGCAAATTCTCCGCTGGGGCTTGAAGCTGTGGCAAATTCTCCGTTGGGGCTTGAAGCTGTGGCAAATTCTCCGCTGGGGCTTGAAGCTGTGGCAAATTCTCCGTTGGGGCTTGAAGCTGTGGCAAATTCTCCGCTGGGGCTTGAAGCTGTGGCAAATTCTCTGCTGGGGCTTGACTCTGTGGCAAATACTCTGCTGGGGCTTGACTCTGTGGCAAATTCTCTGCTGGGGCTTGACTCTGTGGCAAATTCTCCGCTGAGGCTTGAAGCTGTGGCAAATTCTCTGCTGGGGCTTGACTCTGTGGCAAATTCTCCGCTGGGGCTTGAAGCTGTGGCAAATTCTCCGCTGGGGCTTGAAGCTGTGGCAAATTGTCTGCTGGGGCATGACTCTGTGGCAAATTCTCCGCTGAGGCTGGACGCGGGGGCAAATTCGCCGGATGGCCTGGTAACTGTGGCACTTTTGCCAAAGATTGAGAAGGCGCATTCGTCGGAATGCATGGACATTCTGCCCTAGGCGCACTCGTCGAAACGCATGGACTTTCTGGCCCAACGCAACTCTCAGGCACTTTTGCCGAAGATTGAGAAGGCGTATTCGTCGGAATGCATGAACATTCTGCCCTAGGCGCATTCGTCGGAACGCAAGTACATTCTGGCCCAACGCAATCCTCAGGCACTTTCACTGGAGAGGCAGAAGACACGTTCGCTGCAAAGCATAAATACTCTGTAAAAATCGCCGGAAAGCATGGAAACTCTGGCGCTTTTGCCGCAAGGCCTCGAGATTGTGGGGCTTTCAAATTCGCTGGAAGGTCAGACAACTTTAGCAAACCTTGCTCAGGCAGGTTCATTTCCGGATCTTCATGCTTACGATGCGAAGCAGTTTTGCGATGACCGACGCGTTTCAACGACGCCATTGGTGACGGTAATGAGCGTGCGCCGTCTTGAATTTTCTCTTTGCCTCGGTGCATAACGTCTTGAATTTTTCCTTTGCCTCGGCGAATCAACTGAGTACCTTTAGATAAAACGTTCAGTTTTCTGCCTCGTCCTTCGGAAGTGCCTGGGGAGAAAAAGGTGACGTGAGGAGAGGATAGGTAAGGTTAAGGATAGGATAGATTGGAGAGACTGGACGGACTGGAAGAATTTTTGAATATAATATGTGTTATGACACCTAGAATATTGTATCGCAGATGGTGTAAACCGTAATTTAAGGCACTTTGCTGGAACCACTTTGATGAATTAATAGAAAAATTGGAACAAGAAAATTCTGATCAGAAAGGATATAAGAACTGTTCTTAAAGCATAACCTTAAACCAATATTCATTCATACATATCACCCGCACCACGTAGCCCCAATTTACATTTTTAGGACAATTATCTGAAATACCTAACTACAAAGAATATCCCGTACCTGCTGGATGCGGCAAGCACGAAATACTTAAAAATATAGTAGTATCGACTATCGATTCAAGCACCACGGTACTTGACATTGCTTAACTGAAAGTACATAATCTCGGAAGCCTTACAGGTGTTCCGATATAATCTTCCAGCCTGTTCAAAAACTTGACGTGGAACGAGCGATAACTACCTATTTATCTTTGCAATAAAACGAGGTTTTTGGTTCAAGGTTGTTTTCTTTTTTAGATCAATGGATTGGAACGGCTGGTGTTGAGTGATAAACTGCCTGTAATTCAAGAGGTTAGCTTATGTTGTTTTATCGGGGATCATTGCGCGAGCAGTATCCGGTCACATAGTAGGTCATAAGTTAGAATAAGGAGCTTTGGGCCGTTGCGTTTGGGGATAACCGTCCCTTTTCACATAGCGAAGAACATCTATGTGGGATGCTCCTCGTAAAAAAAAATTGTTGTGGTTCTCTCATTTCTCATTTCTTTCATACCATGATGCAAACTTGCTGTTTTATCATCCGTTTTAGTTTACAATGCAGTAGATAAAGTGCCATTCTTATAGTTTCGCCATGTCCGTCTGTCTGTTCGCGGCTTAGCTCTGAGACTCTTAGTACTAGAAAGCTGTAATTTGGCACGGGTATTAAATACACATTAATCACGCTGACAAAGAGGTTAAAAAATCTTGAAAAAAAATTTAGGGTACCTCCCTTGTACGTAAAGTGGGATGATATTTCTTTTTTCTCGTCTAGATCCCATGGTGTGGGGTATCATTGCATAAGCCGTTAAAAATATTGCGGGTGTGTGGAAACCATTTTTAGATTCAGGGATCCGTTTGCGTCATATTAAGCTTTAAAGTGCTAACTTTTGTTAGAGTCAAGTGTCCAACCAAATAAATGGTTGTTTTTGATATGTGAAAAAATTGACGGCATTAGAATTTATAACGAAGTGAAAAGGAAAACTATCACAGCTAAAAAAGCTTTACAAGTTAACGAGTAATTGTCAACCAACTTACATTTGCAGTTGGAATGTATGAGATAACATGTTTTTCAACTACAATGTTAAGTTTGTTCTGGAGATAAACTCATCCCAACTACGGAACCCTTCATTGTGCGTGGTCCGACACGTACTTGGCCGGTTTTTTTTTTAAACAGTAACCTTGGAGTTTCATGCCGGCTCTTCTCCATAGGAAACGACCAATTGGAACCGTGGACCTAGCTTCTGACATTTCACAAGAGGGGCCCATGCAGGTTTATGAGAAATAAAATATTTTGAACTTGAATACATTTGATAGTGATGCATGAAACCTTAATCACTACTAAATAAAAAAATGCCAATTTCTTCGTAGAGTACTCATAAACCAACATAATACCTACTACTACATTCGCTTTTTGTACCGTTAGGATAACGTCCCACACTTGTGACTGCCTCAAATCGGAAAGAAAGATGAGAGGGTATTTCAAAGCTCGTTGGGCGCTGATATCTTCCGGAATACGATGTACATAAATCACGGAAGGGTGACGAAAGAATCCTTCACATTTTGATCATGTTTTCATGCCTTAGAATGGACAAATATGGTGCGATTATTTCGGATTAATGTTGCGTTTTGGACGGAGGATACAACAACGGAGGTAGGTATTTAGAATAACATAAACATAATCAGCCTGTAATGTTCCCACTGCTGGAACACAGGCTCGTCTCGATGAGACAGAGTGGGCCGTAATCCACCACGCGGGCCCAGTGCGGGTTGGTGGGTGTCACATATCTTCGAATTTTTGGTTCTAGGACATGCCGGTTTCCTCACGATGTTTTCCTTCACCGTTTTGATAGCAGTGGTAATGAAATACTTTACACAAAGTGCCTGCCTGGGTTCGAACCTACGACCTACAACTCGTAAGTCGCGACAGTTTCTACTGGGCCACCGCTGCTCTCTACTATTTATTTAGACTAATTCTTTAGTTGGAAACAAGACTAACGGCGCGAACTAAAGTCAATAGGAGCATATAAATAACTTTACAATGCATGTGCTCGAAAAGAGCGTTTTCCAAGCAGCCAAATTGTGCGGAAAGTGCCACTTTTTCGCACTAGTACTTTTTACTTTTCAGTTTTTTTTTTAAATTTTTAACTCCGTCGTCAGCCCAACGCAGAGTTTTTATTATTTGAGAAAAGTTTTACAAATTAGTCACAGATTATCATTGATATAAAAGGTATAATAAAAATCATCATACACATCATCAAACACGCGTTAAACACGCGTTTCATTAAACACATTATTAATTACTCTAGATTTAGATTTTGATCAATAAATTAATTATAAATATTCATTTATAAATATGTCTAGCTGAACGTATATTTTGCTCGTGCCTTTTTGCGATACGACGTAGCAGCTATTTGCACATGCGCAGTAGTAGATATATGCTGAGCGCACATGTATTTGAAATAAGCCCGCCATTTCATTAATTTCTTGCTCAGTTCCGAGTCGATCTGTGTAAATCTTATCTTAATATTTTTGTTATATCCTCGCACAGTGCATAGTAAAACGTTGTATGATACACGTGCATAAGATGATTTCCGACACGTGTCGACATATACACTCGCTCGCTTCGCTCGCTCGTGAATAAAAATGCATCTCGCCGGAAATCACCCACTTTCCGCACTTGTAGCATAAATAACTATTATATGACAGATACGTTTTGACATGTTTGAACTTTATATTATTATTTCTATAGTATTATTATTCTCATAAAATTTAATAATGAATGTTAGTGAACCAGTCTTTAGTCTTTGGTATATTGAATTCATTATGTTTGTTATATAAAAAAATTGTTCGCCTCGTCAGGCGAAACATTTAAGTACGGACTTTTACCTATATTTAAGATCTTGCATGCTCGATTTGTATTGTATTATATATAAATACATGTTTGACAAATAACTTATCTTTTATCTTATATTTTTATCTTTTAACGACTTGTACTCTAAATTGTGTAAGTAATAGTCGTAAATTCAGTTTTCAGTTGTCTTGGGTAGAAAACCAAATTCAAGGAATTATTGTTAGTTATTCGCAAATTCTCCCAATGAATCGCGTTAGGTAACCCCTGTCAAACTCAAACCATTTATTTCAATTAAACCATTCACAGGCATTTTTGAATTGTCAAGGAGTCGGTGAATCAGAAATATGAAACTAGTTGCCCATTCCAAAGCATAGTAGGTATCATGGAGAAGAACGGGCAAGAAATTCCATGGACACTTTTAAATTACCTATATTGTTACAAAAATATTAGTTAAGTACATCATTATGTTGAATTTATAATTAAACGTGAGACCGATGTAAAAAAGACGTACACGTGTCATAGTGAAAGCCTTAATGCAACACGAGCTTATATACCTGACACAGACGCGCGAGCGTTGAAAATCCAGTGCGCGAAAAAAAAATCGCAGCGATATTTTTACGTCGACTAACTCGGTCTGGTCTGTTACCTTTTCGCGCCTTAAGCCGACGACAACCGACTTTTAATGATTTTAAACTGAATATGACGACTAAGCGAGTAGTGTTAATGATTTGAAAAAAATATATGTTAAATTAGAGCATTTTCTTAATAACTTAATATGTGAATATTTTAGATTATGTTTGTAATACATAGAGTAATTATTTGTAAAGTTATGTCTAACGCGGATAAAAACCTGAGAATCACGCAAAAACTATCAAGCGTATTTTTGTGAAACCGTCACCATTTTAAACATAATTTAATTATTTATCGTTTAGTATACATTTTTTTTTAAATATAATACCTTTTGTTTTATGTATAACAAATTAATAATGCGTCTAATTTGGAACCGCGCTCCTTGATGGGCGAGTCCTATTACTGGGTAGACGTACAACGTGTGGCGTGAGATCAACACAGAACACGCAAGCTATGCACTCAAGGCCGTTGGCATATATCTGCGTCTTAACGGCTGATCTGGCTTATAGGTAGACCATGACCTGGGTTAGGACATAGGTTATTTTTTTTTTGTTTGTTTTTTGACCCCGAGGGATAATTTCCGACCTACACGCGAACGAAGCCGCGGGCAAAAGCTAGTATAATAAAAGCAGCTAAACAAATCCTCATCTGATACAGTAAGATGGGAAATGCTGTACCGTAGGACACACTTAAGTTTCGGATGGATAGACTAATATAACTATGCAACTATGCCCAGAACCGTTTTTCCCCTTTTCCCGTTCACCTCAGGCACTTAGCCCGGGGGCCCCGGCCGCTCAAACACGATCCCGAATCGTCCTTGACCGACTAGTGAAAATAGACGGTTAAGGTTGGAAATGTTAGAATATTCGTCGTGCGATTTATCATATATGTAGAATACCAAATAAACTTTTATCCTTTTTGTTAGTAGTGGCAAACGCGCTTGAGGAAAACGAGGCCCGGGGATTCCTAAGTAAGGGCGAATTTCACCAATGAAACTGAATGCAATCAGCAAATCTAAATCGCCTTCAAGAGCTGTCAGTTCAATATTTCGCAACAATGACTGACTGACAGCTCTTGAACGCGGTTTAAAAATGTCCTGGTCTCGTTCAGTTTCATTGGAGAAATTCGCCCTAAGCCAAGAATAATATTAGGTTTTATTATTTGTAATACAGCTTATTGCCCGGTGTTTACATTTATGTATTATTAAATTGGGGTCCAACAGAAACCTATCTAAATACATCATGATTGGTAATTCGATACATTCCTTGAAAGGGGTTATACTAGAATTAATATGCAATAAATTTGACCCCAATAACATGAAGTTGAAACAGGGTTCTCTTTTAAGTTATAATTATAAAACTACTTTACTAAACTTCGGACGCAAATCTTATATTTTCCTGATAGCTCACGAACAAATGAATCCTCTGAAACCCCGATTCATCTAAAACCTTAACTTTAGAAACAAAGCGTCGAAAAGTTCATGTCATGACAATTTCTTGAAACTAGTCTTATTTTTCCGAGGCAGATTACTTAAAATAAATGTATGGCTCTTGACGTACACATCTGTTTTAAAAGCTATTTAAAAACGGTGTAACAGTGCCCACTTTAAGCACGTTTTTGAATAAAAAAACACAGTTGTTCCAGACAAGGCAGTGTATAGTGTGTATAGTGGGTACCCTACACGTTTTGATAGTATAGTGGTACCCTACACGTTTTGATAGTATAGTGGTACCCTACACGTTTTGATAGTATAGTGGTACCCTACACGTTTTGATAGTATAGTGGTACCCTACACGTTTTCTTGTTACTATTGTGATGTTGGCTGTTGTAAGTTAATGCGACGGGCCCTACTCGATCAAATCAGGCAAGATCTGTCTTACCTATAATATGAGACATTGAAAGCGGTAACTTGGTTGTGTTTGCTGGGCGGTGTTCCAGAACGGTCGGGGCCGTGGGGACGCAGATGCCAAGGCATCTAATGTCCCAGTACGCGTCTTCTGGGCTACGCGCAGCTCCCCTTGACTAGCAGGAATTTTCAGTTTTTCTGGTATGAGAAATAGTTTGTGGTTATTTTCTGTGATTTGTTCTTTTGTATTATTATTTTCAGTACCTAATCTGCCTATCCATAGTACCTAATCTGTAAAACAAGGGTAGTTTCAAGAAATTTTCCTAACGCACGCATACCTAGTTGCCGTTATGGGTTTTTTTGGATAAATCTGTTTTTGGGAGGAATCATTCATTCATGAGCTATCAGAAAAGTATAAGATTTGCATCCAGAGTTCAGCAGATTTCTCAAAATTTGTAGTTTTTGTTTAAAAGACGCGAAAAAATAAAAAATACTATAACTCAATTACGAAAGCCAGTTTCAACCCCATGTTTATATTAAATTTGCTCTAGTATAGTCCCTTTCAATGAATGCATCGAATTACCACCCACCCTGTAGAACGTACATGTACATGTACATTGGTGAACTATTCCAAACTTTCGAGGAAATTAGAATCCCGCCTTCTTTGTCGTGTCGATGCTGCGACAGTGAATTATATTTTGAAGAAGAAAGGACAAGGAGGGTTGTCACATTCCCGCCACCAGTTGGCGCCACTTTGACAAGAGGTCTCCCATTTCGACAATGAATCGGTATAAAATATCATCATTCGTTCATCAATCAGTCACGTCTAAGGCGCTTTGACATTTTGGACAGGTACATGACGTCTCAGTGCTGCCATCTAGTGAACGTCATTTCAGAAAACCATCATTATGTAACAATTTATTCTTCAAGTACAAGCTTATTTGTTTTTGTCTTATTACATAACCACCCTTTAAGAGAAAAACTTTGGCTATTCGATTACAAATTAATATAATGTGCGTCTGCAAACTTCGCTTATACTTCATTAGTATTTCCTTTTATTTATTACTACTTTGAACTGAACATTTTCATAAACATTCAAAACCTATATTATTGTTATAACCTTCAGGACTATCATAACATTACGCCGTACTAAAATGGGACAGCGGTCAAGGTGTGTTAATTACATTTGAATTAATTTAGGGCCAAACATTACAGATTTTTATGTACTGTCTATTGTTAATTTGTTAAGAAATCATACGATAAATAAGAGATTTGGCAATAGATTGAAAAAATCAGGAATTTGACTTGGCTTTCGAAAATTCTGAGTTATACAGTCTAATCTTAAAGGTACCACGCTACACTTCCGTAGGCGACGGCACACCGCAGACGGAATATACAGAATAACCGCAAGCGGCAGTGCCGCTGCGATTTTAATTCCCAACGAGACGTCAGTTCAGTTTAGCAAAACTCATTTGTCAAACAAAAAATACGTCTTGACACTCTGTTAGTGACAGCCACTGACAGCACTTATGCTGGGGCCACTCCTGCGTCTATCGTGATAAAGCAAAGCGAGCCAAAGCTTCGTAAGTTTTGTTCGCTAAAAAGTTATCGCGTTAATGCGATGGTCACATTAGCGGCTTTATAATTTTAACTAATTATCGTGCAACAATCCAAGATGTCCGTTCCAGACGGCATTTGACCAGAGAGAAGATAATCACTGAGTTGTTTTGACAATAGACGATGACTTAGATGACAGAGCGTCTACGCAGTCCGGAAACAACAGCACAGAACACTCAGTCCTAGCGGAGAACAACAGTCGAGATGAACAACGCTAGTCCGACCACGCACCACGCTAATTAGCGCGCTGAAACCCTTCGATTTACCGCCACCCGGGCGCGAAGTACAACGCAGCCTGAACTATCGCGACGATGCCGATAATGGTCGGTCACATTTGCGTGTATCGTATCACTGTGCGAAACTTCTTCACGAAAGACCAGCATTACTCGAATGCCGTCTGCAGTTATCGCTCCATCGCAGCACCGGGAAGTGTTTTAATAGAACAATATAGAAACCATTCGTGTCCCTGCGGTCTGTCATTGCGGTTGGGCAACACATACAATCATCGGCGTTGCCTTTGGGATCGTCCCTTCAAAGTAACAAACGCTGAATCGCTGTCACTATCATGGGTGATAGTCTAAAATTACCAAATATAAAATATAGTAGTTACCAGTAGCATAGGCCCTCAAGCTATGTGGAGCGACCATCGCTGGTATCGCTGGTAGAAAGTAGCTGAGAATCAAGCTAAATGATGAGCAATTGTCGAGGTTTATGTCCAGCAGAAGACTGATATTTTTTTCTGAGAAGGCTATGGAGCCTTACTTTGCGCTTAACTTAGTGTCAATTATTTCATCACCACTGCTCTCAAAACGGTGAAGGAAAACATCGTGAGGAAACCGGCATGTCCTAGAACCAAAAATTCGAAGACATGTGACATCTACCAACCCGCACTGGGCCCGCGATTTGGTCCCGCAGAAACGAGGCCTGTGCCCCAGCACTGGGAACATTATAGGCTGATTATGCTAAGAGCCACCAATATTGATCAGAAAAATCATATTTTCTTTCTTACCACACAAAAACTAGAGCACTGTAAATAAATTCTATAAACAAAGCATTCTTTGTGATAAGTATCTCATTACGGCGAAGATCACAACGCATCGGAGGCACCCACATTTGTTGCTAAGACCTCTTCAGGGTTCCGTCTAAGAACAGAACTCCCACGCAAAAGAAGAATGAGATATTACGGTTTTTTGTTATCCTTTATTATATAGAACCAGATTCTTAATAATTATTTACAATCTATCTAGACTATCAGACTAATAAGCAATTTAAATCTAAGTTAATTTATTAAGACATAACATAACATCACGCCTTGTTTCCCCGAAGGGTTGGGCAGAGATGTACTTATAGTACACCCATATTTCGCCAGGTATGTTTAAGTCAAATATAATAGGGATCGGTTAGAATAATGGAAATTAAATGTTTGGAGAAAATAATTAAGAATAAGAATTTTCTGCAAGTGTCGAATTTTTGCAAAGATGTTACTATCTTACTACGATTTTGAGCTGACACCAAAGCTGTGCCTGAAATTATGTTCACAGTTCCTAAACTATCTTTAATACTACCTAAATGCTTTCCCTTTCGTAGACAGTTCGTTTTTACATGACCAAATACAACCTTCGACCTTCGAAAACCCCGAGGAAGGTAGGTTCTTGCTTCCACGCAACGATATAATAATATTAGATCCTAAAACTGTTCCCTACATGAGCAAAAAGGCTCAATCAAGAAATAGATCAAATTACGATTCCAAATTCAGTTTTATCAAGCTTTCTCCTACAATAACCCTAAAAGGTTTTGCCAAAAAATATGACAAAAATGACATAGGAGCGCGGTCTTTCATACCACTTCGCGTATAAGTAACCCTCGCGGATGCCATAAATATTCATTATCCTTTAAACCAAGTTAACCCTTATTCGTATGACAGGGCACTTAGTATTTATGAGCTCGTTTTGACCTTCCAACTTCACGCTTGCAAACATACGTTATTTTGTCGCGAAAAAATGTTTTTATGCTACGTAATGTTGGCAAAGACTTTTTGGATTATAATTTCAGTTGAATTTAAAAGGTTAATATTTTAAAATATTAGGTAAAATTTCTTTGCCTTGTTTTTTAGACAACGGACAAGGGCACAAAAGAAATGTTTTATAATGTTATGGCCGTCACGTCAGTGAAGGACGATCACTCATTTCCGATAGATTCATGACGAAGCTTTTGTAGAGGCGAAATTGACAGTTTGTGACCCCAGAATTTTCAATCTACTATCCCTGTACATCAGTCATTGTAACTACGTACCCCGTTTCCGTTTTGTTATCAAATCATGAAGACGTCAGGGCATGGAAGCACGTCGCACAACCGTAACTACGGAAATCTTTTAATAAAAAGCTCCATTTACACAGTGCAAGTTTCTGGAACGGTCAAGAGCAATAATCGCATGCCTTATAGCACGTTCAATTTTATTGCCATTCAAGAATTGCATGCAAGTGTTTACACACTAGGAATGACATACACTAATTGAATGCAAGTTTGCCATTCAATAAAATTACATGCGATTTACAGCACGGCAATAAAATTGCAAGGCAATTATTGCATGAAGTTTTGCCTCGTCTAAAGACAGAGTTGCACGTTCTTGTACAACTGATTCAAGTATTGTCCGTATTTGCGCTGCCAAATATGTCATTAAAATTTTATTGAACGTCTTCTCAAGATTTCTTTTAACTTGATCAATTCGTTCGTATTAAGGAGATTAATATAATGACTGTGCCTTCTCAGTATATTTTTTGAAAATCTTTTATATGCCCATAAATATATAAAATTGTTTAAAAAATACAGTGATATCCATAATATAAATACTACAAACAAACACAAATTTGTTGTACCTATAACAAGGCTCAAGAAAATACGTGGCTCGTTCAGATGTCAATGTATACGTTTTTATAAAAAACTTCCAAGCCCCGCCCCGTTCAAGATCTGAGCCTTAATAAATTCAAATCATTTATTAAACGTAAGTTGTGCCAGAAAGCCTTTTATACCGTTAAAGATTACATTGATGACAAAAAGGCGTGGGATTGAGCTGCTCCAATTAATTGTTTTTTTTTTTTAATATACATATTGATTTTTTTGTTCGTTTCCTTTGGCTAATTTTTTTTCTTATATACACATTGTCATTGATGAATTTTATATATACAATGACATGAATATTTACTTTGTAAAATGTTATATTATTTTAATTACTGTGAATGTGAAGACTATGTGGGTCCTTGTTATTTTTTTTTTCTCTCAGCTTTAATCATAGTTTGCCAGTTTGAGTAAATTATGCGGCCTACCCAAATGTCCTTTCTTTGGTATTGTTCGTCGAATCGTTGAGCTCCTTAACTTTTATGTTGAGCTGTACGATTACTGACAGATGCTTGCACTGACTGGACAGGTCCACTCAATCTGTGTGACCATCTCAAAAGACCATTTCAGACACCAACCTACATGGTCTTCACATGATCTGACCAAGATTATGTCTGGTGTAAAAGTGTTTGTATAAACCTACTTACAGAAATAAAATCATTTATCATTTATTTATCGTACTTGTAGAGTTGAATGCGATTTTTTTTGCACGTGCAGTTTTATTGTACGTGCTGTTTAGACGGTGCCAGTCAATTGCCCTTCAATGTGATGGTATGCCACAGGCAATAAACTTGCACCGTGTAAATGGAGCGTATGGGTTGACTTTTTCACAGCTTTTCTTTTATCCGTGTAATAAAATTGAGGTCTGACAGTTCTTATATGGAAAAATCGTCAAAAAGTCAAAATTATTCCTTGGAAATGAAATGAAATAATATTTATTTGTGTAAGTAGATATTTTAAGATACGTTTACACGTAATTTAAACATTTTGGTCAATATTTTAAAACTAGATGGCGCTGGCGTTTCCTAGCTGACTGATATTTGAGAATTCCGAAATTTTGAGATCATTTTCATTTAAAGAAAAAATAAACTCTGTCTCTTGGAAAAAGATACTCTGGCGTTGGAAAAATCAGTCCTTAACAAATTAACCATCCATAGCCCTATCAGGCGTTCAGCGATTCCTAGAAAAAAATACACCATCTGTGAATCACTAACCTGGAGCCGATTGTATCCTTAAGCTGCTAGAGCTCTGGGGTGAGAGGTTCGGAGACAGCGGCTCGCCCGAGAGCGCGTGACGAAGGTTGTGGTTGGTCTTGAGCTTGTCCTTCTTCCACGGCTTCAGGCTCCTGACGCCGTCTTGGTACACCTCCTCCATGAATATATCGATCAGCTCCTTGCCTGGTCAGGATTTCATAAATGTTTTACTTATCATTTTCATTCTCCTCAAGTTTTAAATTCGATGCTTAGATCGGACAGTGTCTTTCTTTTGTCATTTTTCCAGCCCCTAAAGGTCGCACCTTCTTCTCCTCATCGACGTTTTTATTTTCTTACAATGGGAACTCTAATCTCTACTATAGAACATCTCCTCCAACATGATCATAATGATAATTATCCATTTATCATGTTGATCAAGTTGGAGGTGTTGACGACTAGGAAAGCTTCAATCATAGAAGAAAGCAGCCGCATCACCAAACGGGTCACAAGTCAGGAACTGACTAATGAGTATGAGTTCTACGACCGCTCTGTTAAGAGTGTAGCGATAAAAAGAAGAGGACTCACCCTTGGCAATGTTAGCGGCATACTGCTTCATGGCGATCTTCTCGACGGTGCTTTCGAGTCCGAAGAAGTTCTTCACGTCTAGAAACGCGTTCATTTCGAAACACGTCCAATCTGGATTCTCTGGGTGGACCTGGGGAAAAAAAAATATGTCATTAAAAGAAGAAACAAGAAACATATCTACATAAACGTAGGCAGAAACTACAGACCGCCACCTGCTACGATCCTCACATACTCGTTTTGCATCGTTCACGTTCATACATATAGATACACGCACGCCGGTTGCGAGTACTACGCACCTGATACTTCTGAAGAACATCACCGATACACTATATAAGTACGTGCTTCTAGGGTGTCCACAGACGACAGCAAGAAACAAGAAAAAGAAACAGTCTGCCAAAAGTTTATCTCTAAATTATTTATAAGAAACGTCATGTTTGATTCCGAATATGAGTTTGTGGAAACCTTGAAGGACTTTATTGCTCCACATAGAATCATGGTGATTGTTTAACTGCTATGCCTGCTTCGCGGTCAGCTGCTAACGTGTTAACTATAATCTTACAAATAAGAAATTTTAACTTATTAACAGCGTCACCTTTTCGACAGAGCAAAATCTAAAATCCCCAAAAAAAGTTCATAGAAACAGATATACATCCAAAGTAGGAGATTGAAATGTATACGTGTGATGCTCCTCTCTCTCCTCCTTTATCTAGATGGATCTCGTAGCTTTATTCTTAAAGTAGACAGCTCTAAGAGCACCACTCTACGTGAAATTGGTCTCCTGTGGACGAGGCACTTAACGATTCGCATTGCTAACACACCGGCACCGTCAGGGATATCACTTGCGATATGCAACATGTGTGGAAACGCCAATGCTTTCGAAACGGTCTCGGTATGGTTACTGTTAAAGGTATCTTGGCAGTACACATTATGCTAATAAGGTTATTTTGTAAGCTTTGAGTTTACACTCCCATATACATACCTGCACACTAATGTTAAAGCAAAATTGCATTTATTATAGCAGTGATAGCCTAGTGGTGTGACTGTCGGACTGCCAAGTCATAGGTCTCGAGTTCGAACCCAAGGCACGCACCTCTGACTTTTCGGATTCATGTGCGTATTGTATAATTATTACTTGCTTATAAAACGGTGAAGGAAAATATCGTGAGGAAACCGGCATGCCTGAGATATTTCTCGACGGCGGACAGTGGAAAAAAAATTACTTTTTTTGTTCAAAAATCTGCCTACACCACAATTTTTGACGTATCGCTGCCATTTTTTTATACACTCCTGAGATAACACATTTTGGTGTGTCACTGCCACTTTTCCTTAAAAGTCAATACCATAACCTCAAAAAATCGGGAAATGAATCAAAAACAATTTCTAAAAAAAAAATATTTTAAACAAAAATCAGTTTCCAGGGGTTTTTCAGGTCCCTGCGGGGCAATTGCGTAACGCATTATCAATAGGAATCGGTTTCATTTTGACAGTTCAACAACATTCATTGCGTTATTTATGTGTTGAGCAGGCAAATTTTTCGAACTTTTGAAGCAATGGATTAGCAATTTGCTTCAAAATGATTCCGATTCCGATTGATAATGTGTTACGCAATTAGGGTGCTGGTCATGAATTTATTGTTTGTTTATAAAAATTCAAAATGGCGGATACAAAATGGCGGCCAAAAAACTTGCTTTATTTTGCTTTTTTCCATATAAATTGATACACACGCGTATTTTTTTTTAAGGAAAAGTGGCAGTGACACACCAAAGTGTGTTATCTCAGGAGTGTATAAAAAAATGGCAGCGATACGTCAAAAATTGTGGTGTAGGCAGATTTTTGAACAAAAAAAGTCATTTGTTTTCCACTGTGCGGCGTGTGAAGTCAAGTCAGAGGCCCATGGGCGGCATAAAAACTCTCGACACCAAGTTAGTCACTAACCACACGGAAAAGAAAGAAAGAAAGAAAGATTGAATTTATTTGTCGATCTTTTTGGTAGGGTTTTTAGATGACATCGAATTTATATTATTTGGTAGAGGAAAGCGTCTTGAGAAAGCGACAAGGTTATTTTATTGGGCACCCCCTGCCATTTTATCCGTGTATTGTATTTATCAAACATTGGTCAGGCAGGGGCCATAGTCCTTCCATAGTTTTAGATAACCAGTCCACTTTAGCCATCCAAACCCATAGCCCAATATTTTTTTTGTCTCCATATCCTGCACTAGTCCTACACCGACCGGGGGTTATCCTTGGGTGCACTTGCATAGTACTTACAGGGATAATCGTCGGTTGGTGCCTCATTTCCATTGAAAGCGTCTAACGGGCCTCTGCGAGTTGGCTCCTGCCCCTCATATGCCTTCCAAAGGTCCGTGAGCCTAGGGTCCCGAGAAATATCAAAAAAAAAATACCGAGTATATACCTAGTAAGCTTTTTTTCCAATTTTTTTTTCTTGTAC
This sequence comes from Fissipunctia ypsillon, assembly GCA_947568875.1. Taxonomy (NCBI): domain Eukaryota; kingdom Metazoa; phylum Arthropoda; class Insecta; order Lepidoptera; family Noctuidae; genus Fissipunctia; species Fissipunctia ypsillon. The sequence continues at coordinate 1,448,590 of OX387657.1, read as the reverse complement.
TCACCCGTCCTACTGCAAAGCAAAATGCTTCTACATCTTATTATTTATTTGTAGTTCTACATAGAGGCAGAACGAACATTATCTTGATTCACCACTCAAAAGGAGCCAAAATACCTGAAGACAGAAACTAGCTTTGTACATGAGTACCACGTTTTCTTAGCTTCCAAGTTCTAAGTGCTCGGTAAGTACCTAATGATTACTCATATAAGTAGGTAAATAATGTGGTTAAATGGGTGTTGAAGTCTCAAGCAGACGCATTTGCGGGCAAAAACTGCAACTCTGCAAGTAATGTGCTGCTATTTCAAAATTTTAAGGCCCAGACTCCACCAGAGCGGAGATGGGCGGAGATGTGCGAAGCGGAGAGACAAAGAGAAGCTTAACAACTAGGGTGTATCCACCGAAGCTGTGCGGAGATACATACTGGCTAGACCGGAGCGGAGATGTGTACTGCCTAGAGCGGGCGCGCGGGTTGTGCGACGCGGGGGAACTAGCGGTGCCACACGCGGCACGCCGCTCTCCCGTCTCCGTCACCGCAGCCCGCCGTCGACAGCTTGCGAGGCACAGCTCATATCTCTGTTTTATTAGCGCTAAGCAACTGTGAGATCTCTCCTCTCTGCTCAACCGTATCCACTAAAGCTAAGCGGAGACGAGATTTGTAAATAGCGAACTCCTATTGGCTGTTTCCAACACATCTCCTCTCACCTCGTCTCCGCTTTGGTGGAGTTCGGTCCTTACTGGGTTTATCAGTATTTAGTGTTTCAGTACACACGCCTTTTAGAAAACGTTAGGCTTTGAAAAGCGTCATCTCTGTCATTCATACCTGTGCGATCTCTTTTTAAAGGCTCCCGTAGAACGGCGCGACGCGAATCTGCTGGTGGAACAATTTCTATGAAAACTCCATGGATATTGTTCTACCGGAGTCGAGTCGAGTCGCGCCTGTCTGCGGGAGCCTTAAAGTTCGATTGGCTACTGTACAGTCAACCATACATCAGTGGTAACACTTGTACTACGAAACTGACCCATATTGCTACGACATAAAGGCGCTGTCAATGTTGCCACTAATGTGCGGTTGACTGTACCTACCTACATCGTTTCGGTATAAGTATATGCACATTTTGAGTTTTGACACCTCCGTCTTTAGCACATAACCTGAGTTATAGCAACTTATGACTTTTTACTGGAGCTGACCTTGTAGACATCATACATACACGATGTGCACTTTTTTAGTAACACCCAGACAATCCAGTTTTTTTTTGCTTTTTTCTGTGGTGTAAACTTACTGGATATGCAAAAAAAAAAGTTATTGGAATGTTGTTACTGTATAATAAGGAAATCTAAGTCGACTTGAAAACTAGATTAAACTCGAAGCTAGTGTTACGATAATCAAGCACTGATATAATTTTGTCAATAGAAGGAAACTTTGCTAATTCACCACGCACATAACGGCACATAAAATGCTGTCAAATAGTTATTATACAATTTCAGACCTTCTTGGTCTCTATGAGAAAAAGTTTTGCAACCGTTGATAAAATCATAGACTGATATTAATGCGTTGTGTCGAACGTAGATCTAGGCGAGACACAATGGCGCTCGTGGCTAAATGATAACAACCGCACGGGTCAATGGAATGTTAAGCTACGCTTGCCGCGGTCGATTCGTGCATGAGTGCATCTATTACATATCAAGACCCCTCCGTGTCTCGGAAATCACGTTAAGCCGTTGGTCCCGGCTGTCATTCGTAGTTCTTTGACAGTCGTTACGCCAAGTCAGAAGGCCAAAAGTCTGACTACCAGTCTTACCAAGGGGTATCGTGTTACCCAGTAACTGGGTTGTGAAGGTCAGATAGGCAGTCGCTCCATGTAAATACTGGTATTCAGGTGCACCCGGTTCCCGGTCACCTGGAAGGCGACCCCAGCATAGTTGGGGAAAAGGCAGGCAGATTGATTGATCTAGACGAGACACAAGGGAAATGTTATTGTGTCTATGCCAGTATGTCATGAAATCTTTGAGGATTAGCGATAAACATTCTTGACCTTTACAAAAATTTCGATCATAATGACGGAAGTTGTATGACAATACCATAACCAATGTGAGAACGTTGTAGGCCTAGTAGACTGTAGATTTGTTGACCATTTTCTATTTTGTTCGTTGAAAGGCCTACACTGTCCTCCCATAACACTGTTATTTGATAATATTGTAAAAGCCAATTATGTCTAAAAGATTAACCGTGGAGTTTCTTGCCGGCTCTTCTCCATAGGAAACGACCAATTGGAACCGTGCACCTAGCTTCTGACGTTTCATAAGTGCCCATGTGGGTTTATGTGAAATAAAATATTTGATCCAATTGTTCAGATACTAGAATAATAAAATATTATATCAATTCCTAAAAACTTTAACAAAGATACCAATAAACACCAACGTAAACAAGAGACTATATAAAGAAGCCTTATCAACAACTGAAACTATTTACTGCGAAGGTGACGAAGACACTTAAATAACTAATCCATACACATACAACGATATACAAGTAAATAACAAAGCAAATCACTTTCACCCTTCACGGTCACTGTTCAATAGAAACTTCACAATAAGGCCTTCATGAATGGCTGATAAAGTATTTCCTGTATCGTGAATGGTATAAGCAGTCGCCTACATAACACAAAGAAGCGCAGACATAATAATCTTATAAGGAAGGGAGACGATCAAATAAGAAACTCTCCCGATTGATATCTATACATATTATAAGCTAACTACTAACCGCGGCTTCGCCCGCGTGGATTTCAATACTTTTCTATTTGAATCGGATTTCGTTCACAATTTATGAATTTTAATTTTTTTTGCGCGAAACCCTAATTCTATTTCAATAACCGACCTTTAATAATTTTAAACTGAAGATCACGTCTAAACGAGTAGTATTAATAAGCATAATAATGCGTCTAATTTGGGACAGCGTTCCTTGATGGGCCGAGTCCTATTACTGGGTGGACGTCGGACGCGTTGCGTGAGCTCAGCACAGAGCGTGCAAGCTATGCACACAAGGCTTATATCTGCGTCTTAAGACAGCCGATGTTTATTCACAACACCCTCTTCATTTTATTATTCCATCAAAAGACAATTTTTTTGTTTTATTTATTCCATTTCCATCGTTCTCAGCAGGCACTAGTTTCCACATTCGACATGATACGACATGACATAACACATTTCACACCCTTCCGTTCTCACAAAATTATACTACATCAATAATAACACCGTCTCCGCTCTTCATAGATACTGATGAATATTATGTTATGTGGCTGGCAGAGTAATTTGACATACAACCACAACCAAAACAAGATTTAATAGGAAAATATACTCTAATTAAAATAGCGTAAAGTGCATTTTCAGGTTTTATAGCCGTGAGCATGCAATCCGCAATTTCAATGTGGCATGGTTGAATAAAAATAAACTTTGTGGTAAAGGGAAACAGTGTGATTTCGTTTGTACGGATTATTAGGTCCGTGCAATTCATGGAAGTATAAATTATGTGCGTCGGTAATGTGTTTCCCTGGCAATGAGGGATGTGTACTCTTTGCAACCATTTATTTTATTTTTGACATAAGCACGCCTGAAGTTCTTATTTATTGACAGGCAACCATAGACGAAAAAATGCAATACTTCATGGACGCTAAAGTGAAATAAATGGTTGGAAAGATTAAAGCTATAGTTTCTTGCTAGGTTTCATAGAAAAATGAGGCTTATTTTAAATCCTAGTTTAGTACTTGTGCAACACTACCGTTACAGGTTTTTAATTGCTGCTACAAAAACTCAGCTACTGGGTGGCTGTGTGAAGATTTGACTCAAACTCAAAGCATTTATTTCAATTAAAACATTTACAGGCACGTTTGTACTGTCGAGGAGTCGGTCAGTCAGTCAGAAAGTTGAAGCTAGTTGCCCATTCCAAAACGTAGATCTCTATGGAGAAGAACGGGCAAGAAAATCCAAGGACACTATTTTAAATCAAGATAATATTACCAAATCCTGAGGATACTTACTGAACTTTGTATCAAGCCCTTCACCTAAATACTAAATAATTAATTTTGATATTGGCAAAGTATAAATATTCACAAGTTAATTTGGCAATAACAAACAAGTAAATAATCAACTGTGTTTAATAAATAAATATTATAAAATCACAGCGACAATTTACAATTTAAAGCCGCCATTTTTGTAATTGATCGTTAAGATTTTATGTAGCCAAAATTTTATCACGCTGCGGTGCAAAAATGTAATCAAAATGACAATGCTAAAAACGGGTTCGTGTTGGGGACAAGTTTTACCACCTGCCGTAAAAGTTCTGACACTTTTTGTCAATGTCACCGAAATTTAAGAGGTGGTTCGATAATCCTGTTTTTTTGGAACTGTGAGATTTTAGGCACGAGTAAACTGGAACTTGATGTTTTTAATCTGGGACAAACGAAAGGCGTCAAATGAGAGGAGGGTACGCTGTCAGATGAGTGAGCGGTGGATAATGACTGGGAATTTTAGATGGTAAGGGGCTTGTAACTAATTAAGTATAGAACCTTGCACATTCTTTGACTGAACTACGTTGTGGTACTTGGGGTAAGTATGCGTGTCGTGCGTTGTGTTGTGTGTGTGTGTGTGTTTGTGTAGGGTGTAAGGGACAGTCCCCCGCAAACTAACAGGGTGCATTCAGCTACTTATTTTGAATCATATTCCACCGGAAATATTCTCAGGAAAATTTTAATTTTTTTAATCGTTTTTTCAGTTACTTATTCCTTTATTTCAATGTAATACTACATTCCCTGTACGCAGCACTCCATTTATGTAAATAAAACAACCAAAATCAAAAAATCAGCACTGGATGTTGAAATACTCGGCGGCCGAAAGGCTCGCTGCGCTGCCGTTCGCTACGCGCGTTTTGCCCCGGTAACGATACATTGCGTGTGAGGTAATAAAACAAACCATGTTTATTGGATTCCCACAACTTTCCTGAAATAATTTCATGTACCGGTCATCTTAGTATGATATACTGAATTCACTCCATCAGTCTGCGGAGGGCTGTCCCTTACGCCCTGTATAATAAACATTCAGGAGACAAAACTTTAGATGCCGCTGCGGTAATTTTGTGGAGAGCAGAGGCGAAGCGCGCTAACAACTCTATTCCTACCGGCTTCCCTTTGGAGGATCGAAAGAGTAACTTCACCTACCACCACAGAAAAATAGCACATTCAGTAATGTCTACGAATGCCAAATAATATATATTCCAACAACAACACAAATTGTTCTAAATAACCGCTACAACGTGGTACCTACTCGTATTTGTATGACTATTTGTAACTGAAAAATTTCTTCTTCGGCTTCCCTCCTATGAAATGTCAAGCCTCGCCACTGGTGGAGAGCATAACTTTTCTAACAAATTAGCCTCTCAAGTTATACCAGACATTTCTTCCGAGGGCTGATATTTGCTGGCAGTTGTAACAACCTGCACGGCCGGCTTTAGGGGACTCCTGATGCAGAATGTGCTCGTAATCCCAAGACCAGTCCACCCCACATGGTGCACAAGTACATCGCGTGCGTACTTTCTACCGTTGCATCACTGCAGATATAATCGGCTGAAGTATTCGCGTTTCCTCCAGCACCCTTCCTTCGTGTTGCAACAGAGCAATATTAGTTATTAAATAAATTGCCTGAAAATTGCCAGCTTCCCTCGATTTGGCAACGAATACCAAGCGATTATCGCTTGTTTGTGGATTAAATGGACGTATGATTGATGGCTATACGTGGAGAACTGCTGAGGATCATGCTCATGAAGTCATGATTAATGTTGGATTACATTCAGCCAACAACGCAAGATTCCTTTGATTAGGTCGTGTTGTATTTTGTAATAAGATGTTACTCGTTACTAAGTTTAAATATTTTGAAAATAGTAGCGCCACTTATGTAACAAGCCAGAAAACTTATCTTCGATTCCAAGTTATGTTATATCTGTATAAAAACAGAATTTGCATTTCTAAATCTAAATTCATGTAAACAGCGAGCTGTTTTCAACGAAAATATTTTAGACAAACATCTGGCGAACCAATTAGATTCAGATTTCAGACTAGAGAAATCGATGAAGAACGTTAGAAACTAAACTCATTAGCATGAAATGTTTACACTGACGAGGATTTAGACTACAGCTGCTAATTGAATCGCGTCTAGTTCGAACAAACATCCTCTTAAGAATGAACCTTGAATTAGCCGGAATGTAGATGCAGTTGCTGAACCACACATTTCGGAAACTGAGCATCAAAATATTGATGAAAGATATCTAAAGCCATTAACTAACTTATAAATGAGAAAGACTACCCAATTACAATATAAGGGCTCACAGGATTACGATTGCATTACATAAAGATCCTGTGGAGTCATTTCGTAACGCACAAAATGACAATTGATCGCATTTGGACAGCTCAGCCACGTTCATTGAGTTATTTACATTGCTGAGCAGACGATTTTTTCAATACCTATGAAGTAATGGATTAGTAGTTTCCTTCAAAACCCTTGGATTGTCATTGAAAGTGTTAAGCGATTAGAGTGCTGGTACAACAACAACGTCAAAAAATGAAAAATCATCAGCTCTTAAAATAATAATATACAAAAACATAACAAGCTGGTTTACACTTCAAACAAAAAGGTACTAAAAACAATTTCTTTTTCGGCGAGCTTCGTAAGACCCTCATCAAAAAGACAGATTACTATACTAGATGTATACCTAGAATAATTCAATTTGTCGAAAAATGTCTTACAACAAATAATATTTGGATAGTAACCAAAAAATAATCTAAAAGGGTCTTGGTTAGAACAAGACACGGTTGGTAACACTTGGCTCTATTTTATTTATAAAAAATCGAGGACTTTTCGACGAAAGAAGATGGTTTAGAGCACAAAGTACTCATAACAATTCTAGCGTAAAATAGTTAGCTTTTCTTATGGGTCCAACTTAAAAAGTAATAATAATAATACCCTCCCTACCAAATCTCACGATTGCCAATCTTAACAGACTAGCGAAGTGAGCAAGGAGATATGATAGTGCACAAGTGAGTGCGCAAACACAGGTGCCCTTCCTCTTCCCTCACTCTCATATTCCGTTGGGACTAAGTGCTTGAAATAACTTAGTACTTGTAAGTTACATAACTGTACTGGAAAAAGTAGTGAATACTCACATAATATTTACATTTCTCGACGACTCCTACCCTTGCGGCGAAGGTCTCGTTCGTGGCTTCGATCTCCAAGACCCTCTTCTTGAGGTCCAAGCTGTTCTTCTGGATGAAGTAGATGTAGTCTACGCCAATCATCTAAGAGACACGAACATTATATATTAAGATAAAGAGATGCGAAAGCGCCAGGTAGCCCGCGAAATTCAAATTTCCTTACGTGTTTTGCAATTTGCAGGTCAGTATTAGGTTGTATGTTAATTAAAATATGATTCGCGACCGTAACAAATAAGTATTAAGTGCCGAATTATAATCATTAAAGTCGTCAATACAACTCTCTAAGACCAAGTAGGTAACTTTATTGAATGACTATTTCATGAAATCTTAACATTTCAGGATTATACTAACTTAAGGAATTGTATTACTGATTCAAATGATTATAATTCTGTATATAAATACATATTTGTTACGGTCGCGAATCAACATACACCCAGACACTGAGGTGCAAATTGCAAAAATCGTAAGAAAATTTGAATTTCGCGGGCTACCTTATGAAACCAACCTAATTAACTAGCGGGCCCGGTAGGTAGGCAGACGTTGTCCTGCGACAACAGCACACCGGTGTTTTATAAATAAAGACTACGCAACAGCTTTTACTATGGGACCAAACCTGAAATCGCGAAAAATTTCTTCACAATTTACTTAGATTAGTATTTGTGGCAAGTTTCAAGTTTATTAATTCAAGAAATAGGATTTTTCATAACAAAACCCCCTTTTCAACCTTTCTACCTTAGTGGATGTTTACAACATAAAAGACCACATGATACGACTGCCAAAATTTCAAGGTTGTAGCCCCAGCGGTGACAAGTAATTACATATGTATAGATTACAAATGCGGAACTAACTAACCATAGAAGTTTTGGGCCAACAAAAGTTATACACCGTCGTACCATCGACACGACGAAGAAGATAGACCATGCTCTGGTAATCTAGGACAGGACAGAGGATACTTTTTATCCCGGTAGTACGTTCTCGTGGGATAATTTTCAACGACAAACGCGGGCGAAGCCACGGGCAAAAGCTATATATTGAAAGGTATTTTCTCTCTTCATCGATTAGGCAATTAATGGCTGAATAATTTGGGATGGAATTTCGTAGTTGACCAAGATAATAAATGCAATTTTAACTCGGAAAAATCAGGTCACAGTCGAGATTCAATTTGCGTCGAATGAAGAGCGATAGCCTCGTTGTTTATCTCATCGACTTCCAGGTTGGGCTCAAAGAGATCGAGTATGAACTTCCCCTTAGCTAAGAAGTAGGTATTCATATAACTGCGTTTGCAATTTAGTTTCCAAACTAGTAAATGAATACTTATCTGTTTTTGCAAAAAGCAAATTATTTAAAAAAAACCCGACTGCAAATACATAGGTAAGTAAATAACTAAAAAGAGAAAAACAAGCATTATTATCTATAGAACTTTCGTATCGCAGACGGGGACACCAGAAATATGATGTAACTTTTGTTTGTCCTGTCCCGCCTGCGATACTAATATTCTATAGATTATAATGCTCGTTTTTCTCTTTTCAGTTACCTTATGAGTTTTTGCAGTCGGGTTTTTAGTTTTTTTAAAAATAATTTGCTTTATTTCAAGCTTTTTAGTTTTATTAATATATACTTATGTTTGGAATTGACTCATTACTAGCATTTATTTGATACCAATATTGTTGTAATTTATTTTTTTTTAAAGCCGTCCCCTCACTTTTTTATATTTTCAAATGCAATATATAAATATTATATAGCCTATGTCACTCCCACAATTAAGACGAATCTAACGACACCTCATATGTTAAAATCCATCCAACCGTTTAGGCTACAGAGCGTGCCAAAGAAATAGACATACATACATATTCTCGAAAACATTACCCTCCTTCTGGGGCAGTCGGGTAAAAATAAAAAACTTTAATTTTTCAAGAAAAGCAATTTTCAAAACAACTTAATTTACACAGCCATAAAGTTGATATTTCTGGACTAGACTGGAAGACGACCACAAACATAGTTGGGAAAAGGCAGGCAGATGATGATCAAAGTTTTGAAGTTGATATTTGTTGAAGCGGAAATAACATCAATTTGGAAACAAGAATTTGAATATGAAATAGGTATTTAAACGACAGTGACAGTAGATATGTGAGAAGAACAAACCGTCTAACAAACACCAATGGCGACATGTGGATGTAGGACTGTAGGTGCTATACGCACCTCTGCCTAAACCTTATTATTACAGGAGTCATGTTATGTATGTGTATACCTTCTTAAGAAGATAAGGAGCTTCTACATTCAGCTGGCACCGCCTGGTCGTCGTTCGCTGGGAGTCGTCGACTGCCCAGTTGTCGTCTGTGATGACGCACTCCACCACCACCGGGATCTGGGGACAGCTGGGGAACCGCTTCTCGTATGCCTTGGACAAAGAAAATAAGTCTATTACAATCGATATCACGAAGACAGAATAGGTCATCACAGTGGGATGCCTAATCTTAATGGTAATGCTTAACAAACAGTATACTATATGATAGCAGAGGCGCAGCCTTCATACAACCCGATTCCTATCGGCTTCCCTTCGAAACCACCACTCTTTTTAATATCTACTATTGCCAAATAACATGACAAACCTGTCTGTGTAACTGTGTATCACATCACATTGCATATATTTAATACCAGTTTAATATAGTCATCAGATTAAAAACATTACAAAAATGCCTGCAATTTTTTGTCTGAGTTTAAGAAAACTGAACAATTTTTTCTTCGGCTTCCCTTTGATGATAATTGTAGTTGCGCCACTGTATGATAGATGTACCGTCGATACGAAAACAAGAAGAACTTAACGTTAGTTCTATCACTTTCAGCTTTTCATTAAATTAACACTCGAGCTAGATTTTGTTTGGAGCCATATCTATGTACCTACATACAATCCTTTGTAAAAATACCACCTTATCCACATTAGCATTTTCTGCGTAAAAATATAACCTGGTATCCTGGCCCCATTAATGAACGTCTTCCAAGCCCCACTTTTTCGACCCTAAATTACCATTTGTAGGCGCGATAAATATCTAAACACTCGTTTTCGTGGCCAAATTCCTAATTCACGGCGGATTCGTGCCAATGGCCCAAATTACTGTTTTAGTTATTAACATACCTACAGAGAGCAGTGGTGGCCCAGTGGTATTGGCCCCGAATTACGGAGTTGTAAGTTGTGAGTTCGAACCCAGGCACACTTTACTTTGTGTAAATTAATTCATCACCACTGCTCTCAAAAGGGTGAAGGAAAACATCGTGAGGAAACCGGCATATCCTAGAACCAAAAATTCGAAGACATGTGACAACTACCAACCCGCACTGGGCCCGCGCACTGGTGGATTACGGCCCACTCCCTCTCATCGAGAGGAGGCCTGTGTCCCAGCAGTGGGAACATTATAGACTGATTATGATAATGCTGATGATGATACCTACAGCAGAAATCGCTGGTTTGAAAATGGCAAATTATAACGGAAGAAAACAATGGAAAATGGGGCACGAAAAGGGCTCTGCGAAAATTTCCGGATGCCGAAATCAGCGAAGTTGGTAGCATCAATCAAATGAGAATGTTGTAAATACTTGACAGTGAAGGACCGATAGAAAATTTCTACGCAAAGTTTGCGTAATTTCCAATACGCGTCTTACTTTCGGGCCATTTATCTCATGTTAGAATGAGTTTTCTTTTTCTCGGGCTTTTTACAAAAATCTTTCTTTTCCAAGTTTGATATAAGAAATAAGAGAAAGATAGCACAGAGGTCATATAATATTCAAGACTTGAATGGGTAATTGGATACTACGAGTATTAAAGTACCTTCACCTACTAGACTAACTTGATAAAACCGAGTAGGTAATAAAGGAATGTTGGCAGCAAGCTAGGAAAACGAAGTTAATATTTGTATAAGCGATGGAGGAAACTGCAATCAAAATGTAATTAAAAACTTGAATAAAGCCAATATTAATAAAATGCAAGCCAATGCCAATGCCAAATGCAAGCCAATGTTGGTAATATTATATGAACGTAAGTCTCTTAAAACTTTTTATGTTTGTTTGCTTGTTGTAAATCATTATCGATTGCAGATATTAAACGGCAAGGACGAGACTTGTGACTGATCAAGTAATCACGTTTGGCTACAAGTCTCGAAGGCACGTGATAAAACACAATCAACTTTGGCGTACTATAGAATACATCAACGTGTTCAGATTTATCCAGTATTCATCGTACATCAAGTGAACAGTTTCTCGGTGATTCCCTTTAATATAAAACTTTCTTCTCCACAATATATTTACACAATGCCCAACCAACCATGCACATTCTTTGTAAACTGTTCAAGGGGTACCACAAGGGTCTATATTTGACCCAAAACTAATATCAAAACGTCCTTTTTCCCAAACGTCTTGATCAATCTCGCTTCCTTCACAATATACCTTTACGTAAGTCGTTAATAGTATGGCACCTTCGATTAATAATTTTACGATCTATTGTGGCAATTCTCAATAGGTTTTCGATTTCTTGGCGACAATAATAGCTCATTCATGTTACGTACCGACCTGGTTTAATGGCCTGTTAATCTTTTAAAGATTTTCTCACGTGGGATTAGGCACGGTGTAATGGAATATGGTATGGTTTTCTTTTTGGATAGGCTCAATGGGTTTCGGTGTTAAGTCATTTTCAGGTAATAGAGCTTAGTTTCTAGTTCATTTTCGCTTAAGTAGATCGGCTAATAAATGTAGTACCTACGAAGACATGAAAATACTTGGTCTGTGTTTGTAAGTGTAAGCGCTTATGTACCTTCAAATATTATAGGGCACGTGATTAATTACTCTTTGATGCAGAAACAGTTTATTGATAGACTGATTAGTATTCATGTGGCAAACTAGTTTTCACTTCCAAACATGGGTCTGCTTAACAATTAAATACTTATAAAATCCACAGCTGATTCAAGTTTTAGAATATCCAAGTATTCTAGACGTAAATGTGATTACACGTGCCTTCCGATAAATTTTATATTACATTCGTCGTAGTACATAATATAATAAATATTTTATTAGGAATGTGACCTACACGCGCAGCGTTTTCGATACGACGATTATTGAATGCCAAGTGTTGCTTTCTTAAATGTCTTCTTGCTTGTATCATAATATACTCGTATTTCTGAGCTTTGAATCAGTTACACGAGGTTTGAGTATTTTTTTGGTTCAATTTTCTACGATTATGACTGCCTCGTTGGTCTAGTGGTCGCAAGCGCTACTGCTGAGCATGAGGTCCTGGGTTCAATTCCCAGGCCGGGAAAGTGTTATTGGTTTTTTTTTAATCTGGAATTTCTCAGTAGCAGCTCGGAGTCTGGATTTGTGCCCGGTTGATGGCAATAGGCTCGCCCCCTGTTACATGGGACTTAAACATAACTGGCGAAATGTGGGTGTACTATTGGTACACCTCTGCCTAACCCTTCGGGGAAACAAGACGTGATGTTATGTGTTTCGACGATGGTTCGCATTATGTCATGCATGACATCAGCAAGCTATATTCTTTTAGCGGAAACAGAAATCTTGATGAAAGTTTACTGAGGTCTTCCTGTATGTCACTGTTGCTTTGTGCCCTGCCACAGTTCGTCTCACAGACTACAAAGAGATACTCGTCTTTATACATATCACTCAGTAAGTTCGCTCCCCCTCCCATAACAGGAAGGGGCGTGAACCTACTAAATATTTGCGATCAAAATGTCGTAATGCATTGAGCCTACGCGCGCAAATCTATGCTAACCCTGTGCACACAATGTCGATGTGTCAAAAACGTTTAGCTATGAGTTTAGGTTGTACTTTCGTTTACATTCACGTCCGTACATATTATGGGTAATTGATTCCCTGCCATATACTGTCATCATGGAAACATTGCTCCTCTACGACTTGGTGATCACGCATTTGCTGATGCGAATAGTTACGGTATCATCCCTCAGACACCCTTCACAAAGCCCCTTGTTGGGCCTATTATTCTTGGGGAAGTACAAGGCAATTGACAACGACATGCAAGCGCAATCGAACTTGTGGGAGGATTCGAAACGTGCTCAAAAAGTTAAAGGGGCGCGAGTGCAAAGGGGATAGTTTGAATACACGATAAATCTTCTTCAAGTTTCAACGCCTCTTGAAGTGAATCGAGTGAACCGACGTACATGCGAAGGAAATTGTCTTTTAAAAATAACTGACAAAAGCGAAACATTGAAGAGAAATTCAATTTCATGACAATATTGAAGCGTATCGGAGTAAAATTCCGATTCCTCGAATGCTTTGAAATCTTAACAGACTGTTGGCAGTTTATAGTTTTAAAATAAAATGATCGTGAAGGTAAAGCATGCGAATAACCAAAACGCGATTGTATAATAATATGCTTTTTGTGATTTTACCTATTTTTCAAAATATAGATTAAGTTGTCCTTTATTTTGCCTACATTCAGTTTCTAGTCTGCTAATTACTGTTATTTCATAATTAATTATCACCAGCGCAATTTCTTTGCTACACCTCATATGCGTTTTCTCGCAGGTATGGACACAGCCTTACAAGCAATATTCCCGCAAATAACGCCGTGTTTACCTTTGTATAGAGAGGGAATACTAATCCTTGAGCCGAGAGAAACTGGGAGGAATCCTAATACAATATGATAGTCGTGACATGACGGAGCCAATAGTGAGCAAATAAATCATCGCGTCGAATATTTGCTTATAATATCAGATAGTTGTGATAGTTTAAGTAATAAAATAGTAGACAAATGCTTATTTGCACGAGGCATATACATATACCATAAAGGATATAGAACCAGCAGAGCTGAGTACCACTACCATCAGTAAACTTAATGCGCTACATGTCCCTAGAGTCTCTACGTAATTGGTTGACAAGCTCGCATTAGCATCCAATGAACGGCTTTAGATACACGCCACACTATATGCTTCCTTCACCTACGTCGGAATGAAAGGTCCCTGAGCGCTGAAAGATTGCGGGTAAAACCTGATGCGACCAGGGAAGCCTAGCACAATAGCGAAAGTTGTGATTGAAAACCTTGTCTTCTACAACGACACTGTCCGAAAAAAGGAACTAAAACCAGAGTCTAATTGGACAGGGAGCGTGTCCAAAACTAATTTAGCAACAATTTACTTTATGGAGCTTTCTAAAATAAAACTAAATGACAATGTCCTGACCTACATAAGTAGAAAACTACTTAGTCTTAGGTCAAAGTCTGCAGTGCTTGCAGCTAGCTAGATAGCCACACAGTCTTTGAGATTAAAACAACACGAGAGTTTTACAAGCCACCCAGTACATAATATTTTATAACGGAACAATACACAGTGTAAGCATACGACATAATATAGCCTCCCTTTTGTAATAAAGACAATACGGTTCGTAATATCAATACACGTTTACGTTGGAAGTGGGTATTCAGAGTTCGAGTTTCTGACGTCTGTTGTACAGTTTCAAGTAATAGGACAACATCAACAGAGAATAGCTTACGAAACAATAACGTGGACACTGGTTAGGTTTGCTGAAAATGCAGAGTCGAGTAAGATTTTAGGGCAAAGGAGAAAATTCGCAGTTCATTAGAACATTAGTCTGACTTGATCGTGCAAGTCAGACTTCCCCACTGAATATAAAGCAATATTATTTTTAATTTGCGATGGTTAGTTTCCTAGCCTAAAATACAGCACCATTTACAACACGTACTATTCCTGTCCTTTGTCCAAGTATCGTTTAGGTCAGATTCCAGTCTTATCCAGTTATCAACAACCTACGTTTATTAATGAGCTTCACATCACACATACAGTAGACACCGCTACATTACCAACTGCCAACCATCCCGCTAAATTCAATTCTGACTATTGTATAGCATCTTGTAAGTTCTTGTCAGACAACTTCTCCATTCTAACTGAGTTTGAGACAATGTATCATTTCAATCGACTGGCGTCATCTGACACGTCGGCGGCTCCGGATGAATCGTAACTGTCAAGATTGACGGTTAAGAATCCCACAACTGATGTCAGTAACGTGTTGGCGGAGACTTTGTGTTTCCATGTTTGTTAATTAATATTCCAGTTTATTTGTTAGTTAATTATTTGCGCAATAAATAGTTAAAAGCGTCTAGACTTGTTTAAATAGGTCACAAATCGATCGCAACAACAACTGCATACAGTCTAGTTTTCTCTGAGCTTAGCAACTGCGCTTCTTCTCTTCTGAATCCACTGAAAATACAAACGCGCGACTACATTGATATTGAAGAACATTAACATCGATAAAACTGCCAATATCTATTGACCTTGTGCCGCCTTGGGTCACGATGCAATCGTCGACATAGCGCGAGCGCAAACATAAATAGATTCTATCGCCATTTGCTATAACACCTATAAAACCTTTATTTAAATACACACGTTTTTTTTCCGTTTTGATATACAATTTATCACTTATTCAATTATTCTTATCGAGATAAATGAAAACCATTTATTTTAGTTCCAGTTTTATTAACAACTAGCTGTTGCCCGCGGCTTCCCCCGCGTGGATGTCAATACTTCCCTATTTGAATCGAATTTTATTATCAATTTCTCGGATTTGAATTTTTTTGCGCGGAATCATAATTCTTTTTCTACAATACAAGTAGCCTAAGTTACTCCTTGTAACATCAGATATCTGTCAGCGAAAGTCCCGTCAAAATCAGTCCAGCCGTTTCGGAGATTAGAAGGAAAAAACAGACAGACAGACAAAAATTTTAAAAATTGTTATTTTTGTTTAAAGTACTGTATATACTTGCATAAGTGTTTAGTAAAAAGCTATTAAAATGACATTACAAACAGACACTTAAATTTTATAGAAGCTGACAGATGGGTCATTAATCATTGTGATTGTTACGAGAACGACTTGCAATATAGTGTCCAATTTAAAATATTGAAGTCGTTTCAGTAGCACGACATTAAAATTAACTACCTGCTATGTGTTTAATTAAGTATTTAATACTAGTTTTTTAACTAAAAAGGATAGCAGCTTTATAAAAACAATGTCAATAGTAGGACCACAAAAATGGACGCTCCGTAGAATGAATATCAAAACTACAACCATATTCCATCTACATTCATAGAAGATGCGCGATTAACGAAGAAGCCGGATGTTAGGACTTAGGAGCTGGAGCTCTATGTAGCAGCTGGGTAGTGGGGAAGTGGAGAGGATGTCCAAAATGCCGTTTGTCCAGCCAAGCGAAGCACTCCACAAAGCACTCGACAAGGAATAATGGAAAGCAGTAATAAGGAAATTCAGTCGCTACTCGTTAATCTGTGCGGGGCTGTGGCTCGAGTGACTGACAAATTTTATCCGTCGCCCAAGTTCTGCTCAAGAATTTCCACGCAATCTCGCTCACATTTCCATTTTTTTTTCTTCTTTCCTACGGATAATTTTGACGCATTAAGTTTCATTTACTTTTGAGATATGAGAGAACATAATTCTAAAAATCAAAGGTATTTCTCATCCATAAATCACGAATAAATCCGTTTATAGCTAGAATAATTTCCAGCCAATAAAAAACAACGCAATCTTCGTGAATGTGTACGAAATACGAATTTCGAATTCCCGACGGAGCTCGAACGCGCTCGTGTTGTAACATAACGATTTCATATCCGTTCGGACACCGTCGGCCGACCCTCGGCGAGGGCGTCCGTTCGTTCCATTTTCAAATTCAAATTTCAATCAATGTATCTACTTGATTCGGAAGTATGATTGGCTGATGAATATTTTATTGATTACAACGGCTGATTCTTTTGTGAATTAATGGGAAGATATTCTGGTAGTCTTGCATAATTTAAGCATGTCTTGAATTCATTTCAGGCTCAATAGAGCCTACAAAATAATACCTCAATAGAGCCTCAATAGGGCGTACAAATGTAAAGAAAGAATTGTGACGGTGCTATGAAATACTCGTATATTGCGCGAGCCGTGTTTATTTAATTTTAATCGGTTATTTGTGGTTTTGCATAATGCGAAAATTAGAATATCACCTATAAAGTTATCATACAGGAAAACTTTCAAAACAGATGATATGGATTGTTCAGGTAAGGCATATAAAATGATATGCCTCCCCATATGCTAATTTTTATTGTTGACCTTGCAGACTGATTATGTAAATTCTTTAAACTTTGTCTCCATAATCCAGTGGACCTATTGGAAATTATAATGATCCACGGCGACAGCGGTATCTGAATTTCATGCTTTTGTGGAGATTAAAGAATTGTGAGCGTGTCAGCAACTTTGATCAGTTCACGCTCCGATGAGTTTTTGGAACTTGGAACTACCGCGTCAGTTTCAACAGTATTCATTTCATTCTTAGCGATTTCGAATAATATTTTCGAGGCGTTTACTGCGTGTCGTCCTTAAAAAGGTTTTTGACTGCTCGATTTTATCTGCCATTAACAGCAACGCAACTTACGCAACCCATCGCCAACTAACTCCGACGGTGGATTATGAAAGGTATTATTAACAAACATCATAAAAAACGACAGACATTTTGTAACAATCCTAGAGAATCCTAGATGGCCACTGTCCTTGGATCGATCTTCCTAATTAGAGCTGAAAAGTAACAAGCTTTTCCTTCTTCATATCTTTTAGCTGTCTTTTAACCTTGCAGGCCACTGGGACATTAATCACGTTCGGAAAAATCGGAAACATGAACCATTATGTAAATTGGTTCCAAGACCTATTAAGAATCGTTAAATTAAGAATACAAGGAAGATATTCTTTATTAGCTATGATTACAATTCGGTTTGGAGTGGAACGTCCTTGTCCAAGACATTAAGTAGGATCGATTATATGAAAATATTTTTTTTTTCTTTTCAGTAAGTAATATAAAGTTGTCATTACTTGGCGTGGGAAAATAAGCACGTGTGGTGATGATGACTCACACTCAGTTTATGCAAAACAGAGGAACTTGCAAAAGCAAATGACGACAAACGAGTTTGCAAGTAAATGTACTTTTTATTGACATTTGTTAGTGCCAGAATCGGCACGCTCGCGCTTTACTAGCATTTTGGCAATAGTCAACAACAGGATAAACATTGTTACAGAGGGGACTACGAACATCGAAGTGCTTCAAATGGAAGGATTAACGACCAGAAGGTCGTGGGGACAGGGGAGCAATTTGATGAGAGGAATCCGACCGATTACGAATACTCAACACAATTGCCGGTGCGCAAACGTGACAGAGGAATTATGCGGGCAATTGATTCAATTTAAACTATGTGCAATAAATCATACTTAGGCGAAAATGGAATAAAGAAAAATGCGTAGCAAAGAACGCACAACGCTTATCCTCATGCGCACTAAGCTATAAAAGACGGTTCTATCGAATAGAGCAATAGCCAATTGACCACTTTGATCAACAACTATCGCGGCCCCACACAGAAGCCCTTACATTTAATAGACAAGTACTTAATACGGTGTATAATTAAACACAGTGACATGACAGTTGTAACTGCTAAACCTTAATAGCTCAGCAATTTAGAAGCACGCAACCGCGAGGTCACGTGTTCCGACTAAGTGTTGCAATGAACCTGTACTTCATGCAAATAACTTGGCTTCTAGGAACACTTGGTGTTTAAACGGCTTCCCTGGAAACACGCGAATTCTAGATAGCATTGCCATCAAACTCGATTGTTATGTCTCGTCTTCTCACCGATCCTCTCAAAGATTTCCGATTATAATTTTTTAGGACATAAATTGACATTTATGGGCTGCTTCATCGAATGGAATGACTCTCTCAGGAATTTATTTTCTTGAAAGCAGTTCAATAAGTACTAAAAGTTGTATTATTGAACCGGCCGTCTTTGCTTAAATCCTTAACATGATCCTTTTTTATTAGGATGATAATAACAGCCATTCATTTAAAAGCTATAACATTAAATCCTTAAATCCTTCCGACTTCTTCTGCCCTGTATGTCCTTCGTGGCAGGATCCATGTACCTTCTCAGATATAATCCCTCAGTAGCCATGAAGCCAAAAAGAGAAGAGTCCCCATTAATGAGGGCCGTTATTAATCTTGATCACCGTAATCTTGCTCCAGCGTAAAGGAGTAATTCCTAATTCCTATTATGTATAATCATTGACAAAATATGTTATTTATATCAGCGGTAGAGGTAACCTGCATATTATTCATCATTCAAGTTTATAAAAATCATGTTTTGCATAACGTGCGTGTTGTATGCTTATGTTTAATAACACAAAGGTCTGATGTAATTTATCTTTAATTTTATTACGGCAGACACGCACGAAGCGTTTGTTCAATAGGTTCATTCATTCGTGTTATTCTGGGGGGTTTACCTTGACGACAATATTCCCCTTCGGGTAATTGCGAGGTTTAATTTATTCTGTCTAATCCTCGAAGATCGTGGGGTGAGTTAACAACTTCATGTTATTTATAGACAACAACAGATTTCAGGGAATTAATTTGGATAATTCCTCCTTGAAAATTCTGCAGGAAAACGGTGAATTATACTGTTCTATAGGGACAGTTCACTCGGAAGTGTTCAAGATCAGTCCAAACATAAGTTGTTGTCAAGGGCTTAGGCCAAGTTTCGATTCGAGGCGTTCTTAAGATTGTAAGTGACGGCAAAGTTCACGTATTTGTTACCGAAGTTCTGAATAGGCTCAAGATTTAACATCTCAGAGAAGCGAGCGAGGCTTTTAATGTAGTTTTTTCTATATTAATTACGTAGAAAGTATACTCTCTCTGAGAATTAGAGAAAACAGCTCATTAAGTATTGCCGGGGAAAAAGCTTATCTCGCTGCTCAGTGTAGACTTAACTCGGAAATGCGGGTTCAAGTAGCGCTCGCTGAGATAAATCTTTTAAACCGAGAGGTTGGAGCTATGTAGGTGACCTTTCTAAAACGTGTAAGAAGCTAAACGACTTGAAGATACATATATTTTCAAAATATGGGTAAATAAGAATCGAAAAACAACATATCTGGACGATATGAGAACGACATGACACTATGTTACAAAATTAATCGTGCATTTTTTTTAATAGCTTTACAACATAAAAAAAGTATAATTTCATCTCAATCTTCCTTCATCTTGAGATACCGTACACCCTTGTTTTTGCCTCCTACAAAGATAAACACGTTTCTCCACAAAAACAGGGATCTGTCCGCGATATTACGTAAAACGGGCTTGCCCTTGACTTCCCCGCTATTCGGATTCACAATCCGTATTATTTGGCAATACTAATATCCCTGGTTCTGTAGCTTATGCGGCTGAATCTGAGTGACGTCATCTTAATAATCAATATCTGTGCTTGGATGAGCAAAGGTTAAGGTAGGGTCGGAAACATTTTCCTATTTTATTATTTTCCTGTGTTACGTAAGAATGAGAAATTCTTGCTAGATGTTGGGAAAAAAGGAATTTCTTATAAAAGCGAGCAACGATGATATCAAATCGAATAGATACAGTAACAGAAAAAACACACAATGGTGATGATTGGATTGACTAAACAAAAGTAATTTAATACGACTCGACTGACAGCATGTGTCAGTCGAGTCGTATTCAATTACTTTTGTTTTTCAAGCAAGCATTTAATGCTTGCACTGACTGAAATTTGAGCGGACCTGCCACGCTTTAAAATAACCCACAAAAACCATTCAAATGCTAACACAGCGCTGCCTTCCAGCGGTGTCGCTCAGATAACATGTCGCTCAGACATCGACATGTAATCATTATTGTTGACGTCTTCAATGCGTTTATTGACACTTGTAAGACCCATTGTTACAACAACTATTATTAGAGCTAATTTTACCAAACTGTTCATAATCGGACATTAGTAAATCAGCCATTAAAATAATCATCGTTGTTAATGGTATTTACGTAACATCAGAAAAAAATAACACCACATTATGAAACCTGGCGTTAGGATGTATTCACTCTTATATCGGTCAGTTGTCAAAGCAACCAAAATAGAAAGTCACAAAGTCGATTTTTTTTTTTTTAATTAGAGATAGGTTTGCTCTTGACTTTAGTCCAGGTCAGAAGAAGCCTGTTCACTCTCACTTTGAAGAGATCGGGGTTGTATGCGTTCGGAAACACAGACGCAGGCAGAGAGTTTCACTCCTTTGCTGTGCGCATCACAAAAGACATTTGGAAACGCTTAGTGCGAATTGGTGGAATAGCAACTAGGTAGGGATGGTAACCTGCAGTGCGTCTAGACGCACCTAGACATCGCGCATCGGACATCTAGATGTCCGATGGTAGAAGAGGGCCGGCGGAATAAGGTCGTGGAGTTCTTAAGCACACTCACCGAAGTACCGAAGTACAATCTGTAAAAGACCGACAAGCAGGCAACTTTGCGGCGATGAGTCAAGCTGTGATGCTTGGCATCCACCAAGTCTTACGTCGCCAATGAGCCTCTTAGCTCTGTGTTACACCGAGTCAAGCGCAGCAAGTTGGTATAAATACCAATTTGCTGTGCTCAGCTAAAGCTGAGCTATCGCAAAGGTGGCTGCAATACTCCATGCAGGATCGGACTTGCGCTTTGTAAAGGGTTAAAGCTGTCCAAGCGTAAAGTATCGCTTCATCCTATTTAGGATGCCCAGTTTCTTGGCAGCAGTTTGGGCTTGTCAATGTTCACTGACAATGCGATGCATTGTCAGTGCAACCGCGAGTCTTTAATGACGGCTAGCTAAAACGATGGTTTTAGCTAGCCGTCATTAAAGACTCGCGGTTTTCATTTCGATGATTTTGACAACTGACTAAATGTCGGTTATTAAGTGAACGGACCTCTAGGGCAGCAATTAAAAACGCCTGACGCATAGTGAAGCACTCGCTACTCTTAATGTCCCGTTAACGTTTTAACAAAAGATTAAACTAACTAACATGGTATGGTGAAACTAGGTCCTAGTATGACAGCGCACGTGTCGTTGCTTTTGATTCATTATCATACATAACTAATCTCTTTGAATATATGGAAGACATTAAGATTATACATATTCTTGACCGCGACTTCGTCCACGTGAATTTAGGAACCGCAGGAAATTAGATCACCCGAAACACAAACTTGAGGTTTGATTTAAAGAAAAATCAAATAAATCCTCTAAGAAACATAGATAAGTACGAAATTATATTCAAAATTGTATACTTACTGTTTTGCTCTCAGTGGTTTACGTTGTGCGATTTTTGACAATCGATTAGACCCGGAACTGTTCTATTTGGTGAAAGGTTAGTAGCGGCATCTAGGCACGACTTCATTACAAGATCACTAATTAGTCTTTCAAGCCCGGTGATGGCCCAGCCTGCACAGTGACAGGACACGTGAGTTTCCTATCAAACGCTGCGCAGTATCCGACCTACATATCTTGAGATAATTAAGGGTCACTGATAAATTTTATTCGGTCGCATACTGAACGTGATAGGCGAATGTTCCGTATCAAAATGTTGAACTATGGTTAGTAATTGTATCAACTTTGAACTTTGTAAAAAGACTGATAACGTTGAATATACCGTAGAACTATAAAAGGTCTTTTTAAATATTTAACATTCAGGGACTTAAAATGCCAAGAAGTTATAATGAATTTCGAGCTCGTTTCATTCGGACCTTAGTAAACCCTTAAAGCCTTAATTAATTATAAAGGATGAAACACAGCATTAAATAAATGTTTCTGGAGGATTTTATCCGTCTTGTCAACAGTTACATTTCTCAGAACTCAGGAAGGAGCAATCTAAGAAAGTGAATCTTTACAATTTATTTACGGTTATTTTCCCAGAAAAACTCCACTCAATATAACTTTGTGACATCCTATTTATAGAATTTCGGACTGGTCAGGTTCCAGCGGATCAAGCGCCTGGAGTAGGTACCCACGTGCCTGAGCTTAAGTCAACAGCTCTGATTAATATGGTACATGAAATTTCTACCCATCCCTTAGTATACATTTTTAAAGTCTCATCATACTTCATATCCTTTAAAGGTGTTTCCGAACGTATACAACCCCGATCTCTTCAAAGTGAGAGTTAACAGGCTTCTTCTGGGTAAGCTCGCTCCATCGTCGACTTTGTCTCTGTCATCTCTGACCTAGACTAGAGTCAAGAGCAAACCTATCTTAAATAAATAATAAAAAAAGGATGTCGTAAGTTATATATCATCTTTGGCAATCATTCTGGAAATTCAAGGAGATAGTTAAAATTAAGGCAATTTTAAGGATCTAACCGAGCATATTTTATGGTATATGTATATATTTTTTTTATGTATAAAAATACAAAACCAACACCGACTTCCGAAATAAAAATTATTTTCTACTTTGTAGTGTTTTTTTTTTGGAAATCGGTTGTTTTTTTTTTTGTAAAAAAGTTTTTATTACTTTACCCAACACTTTAGATGAAAAGTGACTCACAAAATTACAAAACGAATTTGAAATTCCTTCAGGAAGTTTTTGTAAAAAATTCGGAGGATATTGAGGGTTTCTCCAACTTTAAGTTAGCAACGCCTTTAATTGGGTCAATTGCTAATTAGCTTTTCATCTTTTAAGTGCGACTTATGAGAAATAACTGTAATCAGTAATGAAAGGGAACTCAGCGTTATTAAATAAATAAATAAATAAAAACATTTATTTCAGAATCAAGTTCCATAATTTGTTAGTACCAGTATAAAATGCCTTATATCTAGTGTTAGTAAATAACCTAATCTAGCGGGTAATTATATAATTCTAAACTAAGTACAGCCGCTAGAGACTTTCCCATCCCAATCTACTTCACTACATGGAGTCGTATCCAGCGTCCTAGAATCGGAGAGTCCCAGCGGTCTGCCAACGTCCTCAGGATAGTGTTGGGGCTGGCGCGAAACCGATATAATAATGATGCGCATCTCTTGCGCATGACGGTTGAAAAGCTGTCAACATTTGCGTCGGCAAACATACCGGACGCGCTACAAAAACGCGGCAGCCCCAACAACACCCGGAAAGCGTTGTTGTATTGGATGCGCAGGTCGCTTTATGCCCTCTGCGTGAAGTTCACCCACAGGCTGCACGTGTAAAAGGATTGGCAGAAGGCTTTAAAAAGCGTTACCTTAACTCGTGCAGTACAACGGACGAACCTACGGGTCAACATACAGCATCGGACAGCCAGCGACCTGCGCTCCCTTTCCACATCTAAATTATCTTTGAGGTCTTCACTCACCCAGTGGCCCAAGTACTTAAATTTAGTAACTCTTTTTAATGGTATGCCGTCCAGTGTGGTAAGTGGTACATTAGAGTAGCTTTTATTACCAGCTTTGAAAACCATCAGTTCACTCTTGAGTGCATTGTACTTGAGCCCATGGGCCCTCACATAGGATTCGCAAAGACTTAGCATCCTTCGCATTATTTATTTATTTATATATACTTTATTGTACACCAGATTACACATTACATAAAGATACATCTTAAACTACAAAATATACAATTGGCGGCCTTATCGCATACTGCGATCTCTTCCAGGCAACCTTGGAATGGACAGTGATTTTATGGACATTAAATGGGGTTGTTCTTGGTGCAAATTAAAAGTATATAAGTACAGTATACTATAATAGATACACAGATACATACATATGCTATATAGTAGATAAATATGCCATATAATATATACATAGATACATACATACTAAATATTATCTAAGAGACGAAAACAAAAGAAGACTGTCAGCCAGCAACGCATTGCTCCAACCGAAGGACTCAGCAGCACCATATCGTCGGCATAGCTGATATTATTAACACAAGTGCCATCAATATGACATCCGACCCTGGTGCCGCTGAGCTCCTCGATCAGATTATTCATATACAGGTTGAAGAGCGCTGGGGAGGTTAAACCCCCTTGTCTCACCCCGCACTCCAACCTATACTCTTCCGACAAAGAGTCCACCCACCTCACACGGTTCACTTGGTTTCCATACCAAAATTTAAATATGCCTATCACTTCCGGTGGTACCGAGGTTTCCCTACTTAGTTTGTCCCACAATATATTGTATAACACTAGGTCAAAAGCCTTATAAGCCTTAAAAGGTTATTGATCTGAAGATCTTAGTGAAAGGAGCTTTGATTCTTCTACGACGAAGTCAAAATAACACAACATAACATCACACCTTGTTTCCCCGAAGGGTAAGGCAGAGGTGCACTTCACATTTCGTAATAGGGAGCGAGCCTACTGCTATAAGTCAGGCACAAATCCAGACTTCGGGCTGCTACTGAGAAATTTGCCACCGCCCGACTTAGGAATCGACCCCAGGAACTCTCATGCGCTTGCGACCACTAGACCAACCAGACAGCTCAAGAGGAAGTCGAAATCTTCATTCATATAAACCAGTTACCGTCAACAACGACTAGTTGTCCAAATAAAACTTCTATGCATGATACAAGTCTTGTACTGAAACTCGGAGAAGCGCCATTTGAAGTAAAAAGGAAATAACTACGCAGCTACACTTTACCATTATCCGTGACTTTGCTCAGATATGGCCTTTATTCTAGGAAACTTAAGCGAAACTTTGCCAAGAATTTAGTATCTGCAAGACGGAGAATCTAGTAATAGTTTGTGAGATCTTCGTTTGCATACCTCGGAGACGGGCGTACTTAGAATGAACAAAGATATCGTTGTATAAATCATATTAAATTATGAAAGGACAAGTAAAATTGTATTAAATCATTCTTTCTTAACTTTATCTCAGTCAAAAATATCTCACAAACTCATAGCATTTCCGTCAGAATTGCTGACATCGTTTACATCATAAACGTTTCACATAGCCAGGATACCGGTGCAAACGAGATTGCGATTTGCGAAACCGGTTCTAGCGGGTTTGAGAAGACGCTAGACGCTTCGCAAGAGTATGGGACTAATAAAGTACACCTAGCCATTTCAAGAAACATAAAAGTTGAAAGGTATCTTATAACTAAAACTACGTTTGTAGTAGCAATGAAAAGATAGTAGAAGTAGGTAGAATAATGAAAATAATGTATGTCGTTGTGAATGCTATACTGAACAAGGAACACTTTTCCAAATCGGTTCAGACATCTTCGAGTAATCGGGGAACATACATAAAAAAAATTTCAAAAAAAGATTCCGACGAACTGAGAACCTCCTCCTTTTTTTGAAGTCGGTTAAAACCGGTTAATAAATGGCGGAGTTCTGAGGTAACAAACAATTTTTATTTAATACAAGAGAATTGAGAACCTCCTCCTTTTTTTTAAGTCGGTTATAAAAGAGATCGCTTTGTTTGAAAAAGAATTTGAACTGTCCGGCCACTTGTCCCAGCTGATACGTGGTAAGACTACAGATTTAATACTGAGATAGTTTAAATGTTTGCCAAAAGTTGTAAGTAAGCCACGGAGTCAACAATGAAGTGCTCCGTTCATAAACTGTTTGTTTGTACATCACGTCCGTCCGGAAGTGAACACTAGAGTTAGGAAATAGAGCGTCAAATAAGGTTTTATTCTTTGGTCCTTGGATCCAAGAAAAACAACAGGTTAGTCTACAACTAAACATAATGTTTACAAAACTTGTAAGGTTATATTTAATACTCCTAAACAAGGTGGAGACGACAATCCTAATAATAATATTATAAATGCGAAAATGAGTTTGTCTGTTACGCATTCACGTTAAAATGGATAAACGGATTTGGATGTAAGGCACATGGGTAGACCATGACCTGGGCTTAGGACATAGGATACTTTTTATCCCGATATTCCCACGGGATCGAGACTTATGCGGGTGAAACCGCGGGGCGCAGCCAGTACGACAGTAAATTAAACTTCGTTTAGGTATATAATGACGCTCCCAGTCTGCATACAAAATTTTACAAAATATAGTCAAATAGTTTAGTCACTAAAGCTAGTCGCCTGATCGGCAAAATCCATAGTCGGACGTCACTACTATTTAGTTTGTTTTCACTTTTTTTATTTCGATGTTAGGATTTATTTGATAGTTTTGCCATTGTTTTCATTTATTGTCATACTGTCTTCTCCACATTGTATAATTACGATAAAAAGGTAATGATTTCAAGATAAATCTTCAAGGTTCACCTGACTGACTCCTTATTCTACCAATCCACTCAAAACGTTACGATATAACAACACACGTGTGAAGAACAATCTCAATATCAAGGTAATGCAGATATATTTAGCTGTTCTCGTGGAAGACCAAAACATTGATTGGAAGCTGCGCAAACGCAACGCACGCGGCTCTGTTTATTTGTACGGCAGGCGCTGGATTATATTCGCAAAGTTATTTGACGGGTTGCTTGACGATAATGTCTTTTGCTGTGGTCTGGGAAACATGATTGAATATTTAACGTCTTGGTTGTTTATTATTTCTGTCTATGGATGATTTTAGATTTGTATCAGATTGCCCGGATTTTGTTTCTTTGTTTTTAAATAACAAACTATCAGTTCCTTCATCTCTGATGGGTATGAATCACTGATCTGCATACTGACTAAAGACCACTTTAATTGATTTGCATTCTAATAGCATCACACATAAAGATAATTTTATATTATCACGGCTTCAATTCGAAATCAACTTCCTGTTCAGTCAAATTTCCGGCAAAAATGTTGTTACGAATTAGATATTTATATCAAATGTTTTTATTACGATACTGGTTTACATCCGGAAGGCTGACCACAATAATTAACGCCAAATTACGATTTTTTTATGATTTTACAATCGAACAGTTTACCGTGGTATTCCTGTAGTTGTTGCAACTGTTGTGCGGGAGTCAATTGAAATCAGACTTATTTAAATACTAATATTGGATGACTGGAACCCGATTTCTACTTGGAAATGGGTAAGGAAGATAAGATAATGAGTTACTACTAAATGATGACAGACGCAAATATTTAAGTAAGTAATTGTATTAGTTAACACTTTGGGGGACACTAAACGCCCCCTAGTGTAATAACAATACAACTTATATTGTGTCTCGTTCAGTGTCCTTCAACCGATTAATATTTTGCAAAAATGCATGAAAACTATCTAAAGTCATATCAAGCGTCGCTAGAAAATATCTATCCACCATAGCAAAAGCGTTTTTAGTAATAAAGACATGACCAAAAACCATTCCTTAGAAGTCTTATCCTCTCAAATGTCGTATGAACCCAACTGTATGAACCCCATAGGTTCATAAGCAAAATACTCTCGAAACGACAATAAATACAGGACCATTTTTTATCAATACCCAAATTTTCACAGGGTGTTCTACACATGAATATGAACAACTTTCACTATGGGACCAACTCTGAAATCAGGAAAAACAAATCTGCTGTTTCATACAAAAGTTCAATACCTACTCGACCAAAATGTATAAAACAGCAGATTTTTTTTTCGTGATTTCAGAGTCGGTCCCACAGTGAAAGTTGTTCATATTCATGGGTAGAACACCCTGTGAAAATCTGGGTACTGATAAAAAAATTGCCCTGTATAATTGTGAAAACCGTTGAGCGCTCACATGCAAACGGCTTCTAGTAGGCGATCATTTGGTGGGTTATTATTATTAATGAATGATAACGCGAAATTCCTTCCCGTTTTAGTGAACATAGCCGTGAATGTAATTATAATGGAAATAAACATTAAGCAACGTGTGTGCATGTTAACGAAAACACGTGTAAATGAATGAAATTGTTTACAATACTCAGTAGGCAGAGCCGGTCGTGTGTGATAGCGCGGCTGTGTAATTTAATTAAATTTTAAGCCATATACGTATAATTCCTATAAATACGCACGAAACTGATGCTACTGAATATTTTTACGAAGTATTCGTTGTGGCGATCATTAGAGGAGACCTACATATATCCAGCAGCTAAGATGATCATAATGACACGTAGCAACTATCTGTAGTGATGATCATTATTACCAGAACTATTGACGTAGTCAGTGTATTGATAGCTGATGTCAAGTCTCCTGTAGACGTATAGGATGAGACTTCATCAGGGACCAATATCAATGACAAGACACATAAGCACTTAGGTATCAAACGTGTTCATTAAACTTAGGACCAGTTCCAACGTCTTTCTGTCTGATATACCAATTCCACATTAGTCAGAATAAATAGGAGCTGCTCTTGACAGTTGTGACAACAACCTTCACGTAATTGTTGGTGTGGAATTGGAAGACCTGTCGGATGAAAATGTCGCATTAGTATTTCTTTGAATTCATGAATGACAGCGGAAAGACACAAATAAATAAAAATGCCAGTACAATCATCGAAACAAGCGCGCATTTTTGGAATAAGGTCATCGACCATATCTTTTGCGTACTGCCGGCCGTCCTTGTTATCAGCTAGTGTAGTGACATGTACAATATGTCACTGTGTCAACAAGGACTTTTATTTTTGTCTACATTCGAGTAAATATTAGTACGGAACTAGAGATATGTTTCCAACTAACTGTCACCTTAATTCCTGTCTACTGATCCAATCCATTCATTTCTCTTTTTCATAATAGTCATTCTGTATCAATTTATCAATAAGTAGATATCTGTGATGAGACGGTTAGCGTGAGAGTCTGTTAGCTTACCTAGATCTGATCTAAGTTTTAGAATGTTTGCGTATTCTGTATCAACTTTTTAAGATGGAAGAATACTTGATTAGACTGGAAGCCCGTCGGGATTCAGAATCATCGTGGGCAAAACTTTCCAAGGTTACGTTGAAACATTCTTGGAAGGATTGCAAGGTTGATCTTGATACTAATTGTATGAAGATTTGGGAGAACGTGCCACATTAGCCTTTAATTCAAGTGTTCGGCGTTTCATTGACGAAACGAATGGAAAGCGACGGCTCCTCTCTCAAATAATGACCATATTGTTGATTCACTTCCGGAAGAGCACCGCATATTTTGTCCCAATATTTTATCACAACGAAAGTTGATAGGTCATGACATGGCCAGCTTTTCAAAGAGTCAGTGACCTTTCCCACTTGAGCGGCCACCGACGGGCACAGATGGCTCTCAGGCGAACTTAGATACGCTTAGTAAACAACATTGGCTAAGTGGGTCGCGTTGGAGCTCGGCTTAGGACCTAGAGACAAATAGGGGTCCGAAACCGGTTCGGATTTTGTGCGAAAGTTCTCGGATTAGGATGACCTAAAATTACTTTCATAAAATAATGTGGGTAAGAGGTCTTTACCCTGCTGGGGGACACTAAAGGGACAAAGGCTTATAATAATGTTTTTTTTTTCTAATCTTCTCAGGCTGAACCCTACAAGTTATCGACTTGCAAATGTGGGAGTTTTTGGCGAACAAAATCGTTTATTAAACAAGGAAATAAATGTATTTGTGAATTAACAGCAAGCAAAACTTATGAGTAACGCCAGTGCACGTGTTAGGAGGCGTGTATAAATCTAATGAACATTTGATAACTAACTACATAAGGGTGAAGCGGATGATTCATCCCGCAGAGATCTAATTAATGTAGGTATTCAGATCAACTTAAGGCAAACGTGAAGATAGTTTCTAACTACCATACGTGCCAGACACATGCACATTGTGATACGATGTATGCTGCACGTTTATCAGACTCTTGAGCTTCATTACTGGATTGCCTAGAATTTCCCGATCTACTTCAATTTATGAATTAGGATGGACGGCAGAATGTAGTGGTTACCTGACTTACACGTTTACCACAAGCGTGTTGGGGGAGTCTGTTTCCCTCAGATGGGCTATAGGTGGAGCATCTAGGGTTCTGGAATTCTGGAGCATTTCACCGGAGATTTCAGAAACCCTTAGGGAGTCCGTCGTAACACTCATTAAACTATATATGCCTTTTCATAGCGTGCTGGGTGTTTAGAATTTTACCACGGAAGTACAAAGGCCAGTCATCGCGTAGATGGCTTCCACGAACCAGCTTACACAGTATTAAATGGGAAGTAATACGCCCCTTAGCCAGATGACACAAGAAGCATGAATATGAACAAGAATAGATGCGGTGGGACACGCCCTAAAGTGAATAAGTTAAACGCCAATTTTGGAGAAACCAATGGATAGACAAAAATTGGTCAGTCTCTAAGACATACGAACCTATGACCAAGACTAACTTCTTGTTAAATACATACATTATGTAGTTACAATATAACTCTTTTATAACGACTTCTGTGTCATCGCCCGGTATTTAGGATAGCACATTTGTGTGTATTACCGAGTACAATAACGTTTTGAGGGCAAATGAGTTTAATCTTGTTAATATCGTTAAAATAAAATGTCTTTATACTCACATTATGTAAATGAGAATGAACAGATACACCTTTAATTACAATATTATATGTATACAATACTGTTTTTATGTAGCTTCTTTATTTTTACGTTTTATTGGATTGGTCCTGTATTTATTTATTTAATTATTGCCCTTTAGTTATACTTTATTGAGTTTATTTACTTTAGTTACATTTATTTGATTAGAGGGGCTTGTGGCTAAGTAATAACAGCCGCGTGGGTCGATCCATCAGGTTAAGCTACGCTTGCCGGGGTTGTCCGTGGATGGGTGACCATCTTTACATACCGAGACTCCTCCGTGCCTCGGAAAGCACGTTAAGCCGTTGGTCCCGGCTGTCATTCGTGTATCTTTGACAGTCGTTACGGGTCGTCAGAAGCCCGAAAGTCTGACAACCAGTCTTACCAAGGGATATCGTATTATCCAGAAACTGGGTTGTGGAGGTCAGTTAGGCAGTCGCTCCATGTAAAATACTGGTATTCAGCTGCATCCGGTTAGACTGGAAGCCGACCCCAATATAGTCGGGACAAGGCAAGCAGATGATGAGTTATACTTTATTGCTCTTTAGTCCTGATCGTATTGAGAATTGGTTTTTATGGGGGAATTTTTATTTGATGTTTAGTCTGCCCGGATTACTCACTGTTTAATTACTAAAGCCGGCACTAACTGAAGCCCAATTCACGTAATTAAAAACGTTCAAAATCTAGTCGCAATCTCATCTCAGCGACAGTCAAATGTCAAAAACTTGTCAGAAATGTAGGGAGAAATTATAGGTATTTTTGACATATTAAGACTGAGATCAGACTGTGAACGTCCCGTCCTTAAAATCACTGAAATTGCCCTTCTGATCTTTTGTATGCAAAATGGTGGCCCACCAGCTGCAAGTGACTGGAGGCGGTTGTAGTTGGAATCCATATAAGAACTCGTAAGTAACTAACAAAAATCATTAATACCCCCAAATACAGGTCAAATATGTTTATTCTTTACTGTCATTGAATGGCAGTGGTAAACAAGCCAATTGCGTTCCTGATGTTAATGTGATCACCGCCTAATATGACCATCTGCTATACCAGAGGCATCGCACATGCGTTGCCATGCAAAGACAAAGCTGACATGTCCCATGAGCCCGTAATCACACCGGCTCCCATATCCTTCAAACCGGAATACCGCGACGCTGCTTGGCGCCAGAAATAGAGATTGGTGGTACATAACTTCCTCAGACGAGCTCCTTCAAAAAATGCTTAGAATTTTTGTGATGATACCTAAGTCTGTTGAAACTTAATAGTTTCAACAGACTTAGGTATCATCACAAAAATTGCAGACGAGGCGAGGCGAGTTAATACTCGCCTCGCCTCGTCTGCAGGGTCGCAGCATTATGCTGAGTGATGGCCGTTTTGCGTGGATGTGACGCATATTTTTCCCCTACTTGTTTTTTTCGTGTTTGAGTTCTTTCTTTGCGTCATGTTTGCCGCAAGTAAACGCATTTTCTTTCTCATTAATTAGGAGTCAGAACCAGAAAACGAGCAACATTCCTAATATTTTCATCGTCGACTTGTCTGTCAAAGCGGCTTAACGAGTAAACGCTCAATTAAAGAGTTAAGTATTTTCTAACTTCCTGCCCACAGCTGATAATTATGACACACTAATTTATGTACCGTCACGGCCTAAATGCCACTGACAAGATAGCTCACCTAATCGTCGCGCAGGCGCAGCGATGCATTCGTTAAAAATATTATAGTGGATTAGTAAAGACCGGCAATAGGCTCGGCCTTTATTTCATGGCATTAAGTCCCATGTCTGGTGAAATGTGCGTTTAGGTGTTCCATACACTTCTGTCTATCCTTTGGAATTCAGACGTGGTTAGTTACCATCCGTCCGGACTCCGTACGTCCTTGTCATTAGTCCGGAACTCCGGACTTTTCGACTTAGGGTAAGTTTTTAGAAAGTAGAAAAACTTAAAAGAGTAGGTACTGAAAAAAGAAATAGTACAAGTAAAATGACTTAGAGTTTTTGCAAACGTCCGGCGTTTTGTCAGGACTTCTCAAACTGCGAAATGGTAACCATATGCGTGATGATAAATTAGAAATCTACTGTAAGAATAATCAGCATGTAAAAGATCAGAAATAGAGAACACTTCTAAATCTGAGTCTGTAAATGTTCAGGC
Organism: Fissipunctia ypsillon; assembly: GCA_947568875.1. Taxonomy (NCBI): domain Eukaryota; kingdom Metazoa; phylum Arthropoda; class Insecta; order Lepidoptera; family Noctuidae; genus Fissipunctia; species Fissipunctia ypsillon. The sequence goes on along the minus strand of OX387657.1, from coordinate 1,414,947 downwards.
CCACATAACATAAGGGACCTTACCTTTGTGCCGTTCATTTCATAAAATATTCACAAAATGGCACATCAGCGGTGTCGGTGGTAACTTCCATTTCATTCAAAGTCTCAAAGGGTCGTCGTATCGCATGCCGCATCATCATGCATGACAAATATCTGTCAGGACGTCAGGAGTCTCAAAGGACCCGTATTTTTATGTGATGTAGAGACTTTTGTGACCTATTCAATTAAATCATTTACAGGCATTTTTGAATTATCAAGAAGTCGGTTAGTCGGAAAGATGTAGCTAGTTGGCCATTCCAAAACGAAGTTACCATGAAGAAGAACGGGCGAGAAACTCCATGGACACTCTTTTAAATCAATAAACTCTCTTGAGGCAGGACAAATCCAAGTAATAAGAGTTCCTTGTTTAGCATAATCAGCCTATCACGTTCCCACTGCTGGGACACGCGCCTCCTCTCGGTGAGAGGGAGCGGGCCGTAATCCACCACGCGGGTCCAGTGCGGGTTGGTGGATGTCACATGTCTTCGAATTTTAGGTTCTAGGATATGCCGGTTTCCTCACGTTGTTTTTCTTCACCGTTTTGAGAGCAGTGGTGATGAAATAATTTACACAAAGTAACGCGCTTGTCTGGGTCCTTCCTTGTTTAACCCCTTAAAACTTAATGAGCATTAGGGTGTCTTTGTATCTGGTGTTAATTTACGTCGCTTTACCGCAGGGTACAGGCACATTCGACAAACGCCTACGCTTGCTTGCGAAATTGCGAAGGGAGCCTTAGGGCAACAAGTTTTCCAAGTAAATAGACGTCCTACTTAGAAAACATTCAAGGTATACTGAATAACAATAACAAGGGGTCATTGGAACTGAAAAACAGTCCGGATAAACAGATCAAAGAACTCTCACGACAAAAACAGTCTGAACTCAAAAATCAGAGCTGTATTTTCTTCCTTCGTTCATTCAAGATCAAACTTATCAGATTTATATGACATTTCATTAAAGAACAATGACTTAAAAATAACCTTCAGCTGAAAGTTACTTGTGCACTTGAGACAACATTTCTTTTTACGCCCCATTGACCCAAGGTCGCAGGTTCGACGCCTGTTCCAGGAAATATTTTGGATTAAAACATCTAATTTATGAGGGTAATTCTATTAGCAGAGGCACAATAAAGAAACAGCATTAACCACGGATGAATTAATTTAATTAAAAGGTACGCGGATGGTTTTTTATTGTAATCAGGTATGCTGCACGAATTTATGTTAAATACGTAATTGATACGATCATTACCTTCATGTAAAAAGATTGACATATCCCTGAAGATTGCTAGTTTTACTAATAGGCAAGCCACGAGCAAACAGGTTCTCCCAGAGTCTTCGAGTAACAATATGGACTACAGGCCACAGAGCACGGAGTCGCCCCGGCGGCCGCTGCTAGAGACGTCCGTTACTGTCAACACTTCCCATACAAACCAAGTGTTGAAACGTGTCACCCACCGCAAACTCGAACTACGACCATAGATTTAGTATATACGCTAGTATATACTAATCTATGGCTACGACACTAATGACGTATACAACGTAGATCTGGATGTATGACATTAAATGAAAACGAGCACAGTACTAATCTATCGAAATATTTTAAAACACGAAGATTAGTAGTTAATGGAAAATTTAAAAATTGCAGTTTTCAAACAAAATAAATATCAGAATCAACTGCATAAAAAGTAAACACACTTTATCTACGAAGTCACTGACCAACGGTGCGGTGCGCGGCGTGGCGGCGGCGGTGCGGGGCGTAGGTAGGTGGGCACTTTAGTCGGAGAACAATACAAACTCAAAGTTGCGCGTTCTTAATAAAAAGAATGATTGAATGATTAATCACGTAATATCAAATCACAGTCTGAACTCTGAACTTACAACATTAATAGTCAAATTTTTAAATTTTCAAAGTTTCCGTTGTTAATTTATTATGCACAAGCGACATCGTCTTATTAAATTTTCACGGACTCGTCGTAACATAACAAGTCCCCCATCTGCCATTATTTTTTAGTTTGTCGAAGGCATTCATTATTTTAATTTTTAAATCATCCTCAGTGTTCACTTCTCGTGCATACACCTCGTTTTTTACGGCCCCCCACAGAAAGAAATCCAGTGGTGTCTAAAAATTTCATAAAATCACGACAATGCGCGCGCGGCTCGTCTCGTATAAAAAAAATAGCACGTGCTCTACTCAAAGGGCGTCGGTGCACTGACTGACCTAATTTTACTATCGAGTCCGAGACTTTTTGCCGAAAAAAATCCGCTCACATACACACATTCGCCTTGTCTATGCATCACAAATGCATAATTTGCTTAAGTAATATGTTTTTCTTTCTAATTGTAGGATTTTGTGGGACTGGGCGGGGTGCGTCAGAGTAGAATCGTATGACACCTTTTTCTGTCTTTCAAGCATATTGAGACGCAGAGAATATAATCATATGTTTTGCACAGGTTCTTGACCTTACAATGTTTACCTATTATTATTACGGACTCAGATCTACATCATGTTGAAAAATAAGACAGTAAAAAATAATTTCCTGTGGCAACAGCATTTATTGGATTTGATTGATGTTTTTGTATACGGGTAAAGAACATGATTCTCTTTACGTGGTTTAAAGGAATGTCAATCGTCCTGTTCCACCTTGTATAAACTGACTGCTTTGAAAGACGAAGATGACAGGTTGTGTCTATTAGCACTGCCGCCGCATCTAGACGCTACCGGCGCGGCGGTTCCATGCTCTGTGAGTTGGCTGTAAGGACTGGAAGTACAAGTTCCATCCTGTCGGCGGCGAAATGAGCGGATGACATTGTTGTCATCGCGGGTAAAACTTGCATGAGGCTGTCACAGGAGCGAGGAGACTGGCACAGACAGAGAGAAGACTGTGGCAAGCAGTGGGTGAAAACGGGTTGTGGTTGTGAACGATGATGAGAGGTTAACTCTAGACCATCAGCCCTGCTGCCCATCCTTGCTGAATGAGTGGTTAATCCATGTACCGCGACACCAGGACCTAAACCTATTGTCTTACAGCTCGTACCTACATCACATGGGAGATGAAACCCTTGGTAGTGATATGGCCAAATTCTATTCAGAACAATACTGTCAACCAATTAGCAGGTTCAGACACAAAGGAAAGCAAGACGAGGGTTCTTTACCTAAGCACCGTTTCATAGCTCTTAGAACACAATGGAGAACTGAGATGCTTTGTTACTGGGGTATCGTCTAGTAGCCAAATGGCACATCTATCAATATTAGCATATTTAGTATTCAGGTTTCGTCTAAAAGAGGTCAGAAACGGTTAAAGCAACGGGAATCAAATCTTGAGCAACAGTTTATCATTGTTTTCTGTTTTTTTTTTTATAGTTTTATGGTGTATTTTTGCTGTAATTCCAATAAACGCATTTTTCATTTTCTTTTTTCTCGACCGTGTTGATAGCAAATTAATTTTTTTGGAAGTAACTCACATCATACTTTTTTGTGCGCGCAGGTAGTCTGCGGAAACACGGGCAAAGCAAAATGGCGACTGCAACATAGCAGCAACAAAGAGTTTCCTATGATATGGGTTTCAAACTAGACATTTTGGACATTGCAGGTTACAAAATACTTCCTTCAATGCAAGCATTGGCCCCAGAAAACAATAAGCATGACTCACGATTTCTATGTCCGAAACCACAGCCAAACAAATCATTCAAATCATCGACCGTAGCGTGACTGAAATTCTATGTCATCAATTAATATTCTACCTTAACACCGAGTACATAGAGTCGAAAAACATTTATAACAAACCTAATTATAAAATGAACTCAAACAATCGGTCATGGCAAGAGAAAATATTGGAAGTACAATTGAGATTAAACTTTATCGTATTGTGTTAAAGGTTGTTTTATTTTGATGCGTTGCTTCTACCCCTTTGAGACGAAATTATAGGTTCCTAACTACTAAATATTAAGATGGTTCTTCGTTACTAATGACAAGCAGATTGGAGTTCTGATAAAATATGTAACGTTACATCAGGCCTGTTTGTCCCCTTTGCCAAGGGAGAGGCAGACGCATTACGTACCTTTACACCCACATTTCGCCAGTTATGTAAAGTCCCATGAAGTATGGGGCAACCCGAAAATATTGAACTTAATGGAAGTTAATGCAAACATGGATCACGTAACCATTGCTATTAGACAAAGCAGGATCGCCAGTGATTCACAGTTCTAAGAATAGAATGGCCCATTTCTCCAGGCATACCATGGAGCGTTAAGTTAAAAAGCGACTTTATCATCTATGACATAGGTTCTATGCTTACAAAGTCTAATCACATTGCCGTAAGGGTTGTGGAGGATAAACAACAGTCAGTCCAAGTCAGCCACATAGCTTACTAAAAACGTTATCTACGCTGACTTAAAGAAAATTACTAGAAAATGTACAAAAATTTTAATAACAAGTTTCTAATAACATAACATCACACCTGTATTCCCCGAAGGGTTAGGCAGGCAGAGATGCACCTAAAGTACACCCACATTTCGCCAGGGAGGCGACCCTATTGCCGTCAACCGGGCACAAATCCAGACTCCGGGCTGCTGCTGAGAAGTTCTTGAAAGTTTCTAATATTATATTGCTTTTCCTCACTTGTAATAATGCTACGTGTATATAGACTACACGACAAACACGTGACTAATTAACATAACATAACATCACGCCTTGTTTCCCCGAAGGGTTAGGCAGAGGTGTACCTATTATAGTACACCCACATTTCGCCAGTTATGTTTAAGTCCCATGTAATAGGGGGCGAGCCTATTGCCATCTACCGGGCACAAATCCAGACTCCGGGCTGCTACTGAGAAATTCCAGATAGAAAAACCCAATAACACTTTGCCCGACCTGGGAATCGAACCCAGGACCTCAAGCTTAGCAGTAGCGCTTGCGACCGCTAGACCAACGAGGCAGTCAATTATATTAATTATTAATAATTATCTATTGCTAATAAATAATTATGATACGTCTCCAAAGATCATAGTTCAGGAATCAATTATGATTCTGTTTTATCAAGTAGGTGAGAAATGAATTTAATTAAAAATATTAAAATACATAGTTGTCAATCATTAATAACAGACCGTTGTCTCAGTTTGACAAAGAAAATAGCTGATATTAATTTTAAGAAGAATAATAGTCTTTGTCTCTGTCATCTCTGACCTAGACTAGAGTCAAGAGCAAACCTATCTTAAATAAATAAAATAAAATAATAAATAATAATAAGACCAAAGACTAAGAACTAAACTAGAGTAACCAGATGACTGATAATTCAAGGATAGTCTCGGAATTTAATGTTAAGTAGGACAAGAATGTATTCGATTTTCCTTAGCTTTATCCTGAGCGGCAATTCCGGTCATTTTAAGAACGTAGGCATTCTAATCTCCAACTAGGGTTGCGGGATGTTCGAAAGAGTTACCGTGGCCCCGGCATAGGCAACTGAAAGAACACGGGTGGGTTTTAGTCAGTAAAAGTCTGACACGCCCTCCCACTTCGCCCAGAGCGGGAGAAGTCATTTGATGATTTCCCATCCAAAAAAAAGGCTGTCTAATCTGTCGCAATCTGTCAAAAATTGTATAGGTTCTAGGTACTTACCTAAATTTTTGTCATTTGATTGTCGCTGAGACGAGATTGCGACTAGATTTTGAACGTTTTTAGTTACGGGAATTGGCCTTCAGATATCTGGGGTCGGCTATCCTTGTCTACCTTCACTTATTTCTATAACGCGCAATAGCAGCGTAAGATCATAAATATTTTCATTTGAAAATATCAAATAACCGTTTTCTTTAGCTTGCAAAAAAAAGTGGATAAGTTTCCCGCTAAGCTTCGTTTGTCTTGCCACGCTTCGCAAGTATGTTCAAAGGCAGAAGAGCTTGATTATCCGATATCCTAGTTCGCGGTGAGAACGAAAGCATCCACGACTCTTGCTGATCGTAAAAGTTTTTCACCGGTATATAAAATAGGTATATACTTATTTCATTTTATTTTGCAGCGCGCTGAAAACTTAGATCTAGGAATAAACATTCGAAGATGTTACAAACCCCCATGGGGGCCCCCTCCCATACGAGCATTAAGAAGTTTCAAACGGTGAGGAGGCTTAATTCCTAGCAGTAGGAATATTTTAGACTATAGTCCGTTCGCGTTGAGAAAATAGTGAGTCATCGTTGTCCGCCGGCCTAGCCCCGCCCCTTGACAAATTAGGTCGCAACAAATCAGAAAGTTAAGTTCACAGTGACCAGTTGACGGCAGATCTTTTGGCGAAACAGTTGTGTCTTAAGGGTAATTTACAATGTTTTTAAGTACTTTAAAATGTGTGATTTAAATGTGACTATGGAGATCACAGTAATAAAAACAACTGATTAAAAAATATTACTAATGACTTTAGTTTTAATTTAAGACAATTTGATTTTTATCCATTAAACTTAATCTTTTGAAATATAAATTGTTTGAATTTTTACTCCATTGTGAAAACACCTTTACCCTGCAGTTGCACTGATGACTCACTATTTTCTTAACGCGAACGGACTATAATGTTTTGCCATGTTATTCACAAGTTCAGCTATACTTTTTCGATTAACCCCTGTAGCCTCATGTGTCATGGGGCTACATAGGCCATTGCATATCAAGGAGTAGACCGGGGGGTGCGATAATGATAGGGAAGACGTGCCCATAGGATATGGAATGATTATTAGCGCCGTACCGGGTATGCACCCCACAGTAAGCAATAGAATTGTGGAAAAACTAAAATTGTTTGTTTATGTAAGAGGTAATCGATAGAAGTACTTAATGGATTACAATTACCGATTATTATTATTATTGTATCACCCCTTGTAAAATTTCAACTTCTTTATCTGTAATATTTATGATGTACATAATAAAGAGTATTCTATCTAAATATCTACAAACCATCTTTCACTGAAAGAAAGCTACACTATCGCCAAGAGCCATAGGATTATTTTTTATGTGGTGTATGATAATATTAAGCTAACAATTCACTTAACAATATTCCACAGCTGTAATTATCATGTACGATTCCCGATCACGCGTTTTCGCACGTGTCAGTTATATTAACGTTTCTGACTGAATAACTGTGTGAATCGTTTAGCATTGTTATTCTCGTTACTATCAAAACATCATAATGCGCCATTTTAAGTGTTTACTTGTGGTTTATCACAGATTATCTTGGAACTGGAGCTGCAAAAGCAGAAGCGTAACTAAAAACTCTCTTTTTAGGCTCTGTCGCAATCGGCTAAAAATTGGTGTCTAATGTCTTACAATTTGTGCTGGATGATTTCAGCTGGTTCTGGCACAAATGCTAAATTTCTCGTAACCTCTGTCATAATGTTTTACATTCTGAATTGTTTCTGCAAAAACGTATACAGGGTGTCTGAGAAAGGTGTAGCGAGAATTAAGGATGTGCTACAGACCATCAAACTGAACAACTTTCTCCCGGAGACCAACATCGTAATTGTGAAAAAAAAAGCAGTCGTCCCATACAAAACTTCAATACCTACTCGACCAAATGTATTAGGATTATATTATAATTTCGGAAGTCGGTGTCTTTGTATCTGTATTTTAAGTTTTTGCCACCGACTTCCGAAATTAAAGTTATTTTTCACTTTGTAGTGTTTTTTTTTTTGGAAGTCGGTTTTTTTTTTTTTTTTGCAAAAAAAGTTTTTTATTTTCTACTTTTTAGTGGGTCGGTTTGTAATTTATCTAAGTTATAATAGCCTAATGACAACTGCTCATCACCTTTTACAAAACATTTCATTTCCCGATGCAGGGACGTTAATTGTTGAGTTCTCCTGGTACTGTACTATCAGCTCCACTGAACCATATCCATTGTGACAAGCTTATATTGCTTAGCAATCATTTTAAAGTAATCGGATCGCAACCCGTGAAATACTTATTATTGAGATGTTCCGGTGGCCATCTCACCATCTGTGGTCTTCGTCATTAGTTCCACTTCACCAAATGGTGCTTTCCGAGAGCGATTGCACAAGTTATTATAAAAAGTATCCAATGGTGTGGCCATAGAGCAACACGGGCCACCGGCGGACTCGCCGGTGGGCCGTATGGGTGTGCTTATAATATTTGAAGCGTTCTCTCGATTTCTCCAGGATTACATTATCAGACCCTGACCTGATGACAATGGGGCCACCTGGAAAGACCTTTAAAACAAAACAAGAATTTTCCACATCGGTCCAGCCGTCAACAAGTAATCGGGGAACACACATAAAAAAACATAAAAATATTCCGACGAACTGAGAATTTCCTCCTTTTTTTTTGAAGTCGGTTAAAAATCATTTATAGCCAGAGTGCATGACAATAATTCTAATAAGCCCAAATACGGCTAGGATACAAATTATTTTATTACGGAGTTCCGGTGCCTACCTTCCGGCTTCAACATCAGATCAGATCGATGGTACCATTTTCATCAGAACCACTTATTAAAAGCTTCGTCATAGTCGCTTAACTATCTTAATCGAGATACCTTATCGCCACCCGTAAAATACTTATCACTGAGGAGTTCCCGTCGCCATCTGTGGTCTTCTTCGTCGGTTCCACTTCACCAAATGATACTTTCTGAATGCCAATGCTTGACTTGTTGATGAAAATACCAAAATCGCTATGTGTTTGCCTATAATATTTGAGGAGATCCCTCAATCCTTCATGGATCCTGATCCTATCATCAGAACTGGATTTTGATAAAAATGGGACCAATCTGGAAGTTTGTCCTTTCAAATAAAAAAGAATTTTCCAAATCACTTTATAAATGACGGAGTACTGAGGTACCAAACAGTAAAAAAAAGCACAACCGAATTTAAACCGGTTAAAAATGACTCGTAACTCGAGCGAAAACAGTGATTGAACAATTTTATATAAATTTTTCAGAGTTTTATGAAAAAACTAGCTCAGCCCAGAAGTCTATGGCCCTAAAAATACTAAATAGCCAAGGAACTGCGGCCAACTTGGAAGTAACGCTAGCCGGCCGCTGCTGCGGCACCGCTCGCTTCGCGCGCTCGGCTAGCGCCTGGTTGGTCAGTTCTAACCTAACCAAACCTAACCTAAACCAATTGGTCAGGGTGCCCCCTTAGTTATGGCGACCGATTCGGCATTAGAATATTGTGACTGCAGATAAGCCATTTCGCACTACGTCTAAACGTGGTAGCAGTACCTATAGTTGTAAAACGCAGTGTACGACTAAACGCCGACTGACACTACGCTGACAATCTGAACACCGACAAGACTTTACTTCGACGGGATTCTTCGCCGACAGGGCATAACCAAATCGGTTAGGTTAGAACTGTGACCAACCGCGTGCGAACCGAGCGAGCGAAGCGACGGTGCCGCGGCAGCGGCCGGCGAGCACAACATCCAAGTTGTTCGCAGTTACTTAGGAATTATTCGAATATGAAATGCCCTATCGGCGAAGTGTCCTGTCGGCGAAAAGTCCCGTCGAAGTAGTCTTGTCGGTGTTCAGTCTGTCGGCGTTTAGTCGCACACTCGTAAAACGTACCACTTTACGTAACGACGCTGTTATATAAAACAGCTAGCAGGTTTGTAAAACAGCGGATTCTACAATCCATCTTCGAAATATACATAACTAGCTACTGCACGCGACTTCGTCCGCGTGAAATGTCGGCCCCCGACCCATCGCGTCGCAACTTATCGTCCGCCCGCACTATTACCTACTTCTTTTTTTCTTTTTGCTCCTAAGGGCCGTAGCGTGATGTTCAATAGCCTTTAACCTTCCTCAAGAATTGGGCTATCAAATGCAAAAAGAACTTTCAAACCCGTCTGGTAGGTACTTAGTTCCAGAGATTAGCGTGTTCAATCAAACAAACTCTTCAGCTTATAGTTTTTATAGATTAGTATAGATGATAGTTTATACTAGGTATAACTACACTAAGTAAATGATGTGGCCAAAGTAATTACTGGGTTAATCTGATACTCGAAATTGGTTCCCAAATCCGACGAAGATTAAGTATTGCCAATGCGCAAATTATTTTATAGGTTACACAATTTAAGCGTTAAAATGATAAATTAATTGTTGTGAAATCGTTGCGGTATTTTCAGTTAGCAAATATTTAAGTACTTCAAGGTACTTAGCTAACTGCGGGAGCTATTGGCTAAAATGGTTAATGCGGATTGCCGTGGTCACGAGTTTTTAATTATTTTTTACACATCGGATCTCTTTCGTACATTATGGAACGATACGCTATCGATCCAGATTTTTACACGATTACAAGTCGTTACGTTAAAAGTAACCAGAAGCGCTATCTAGAACTTTATAACTTACGCTAAATAGACTGTGATTTTCATACAATACACCTGTCAATCGAAAACCCATCAGACAAACAAATAACTGCATTAAACCGACGTTAGCACGGACGTAAAAGTATCGCAGCGATTTTTTTTCGCGCACTGGAATTTCAACGCTCGCGCGTTCTGCTTAACGCCGAGACTTGAAAATCCAACAGTGTTTTTTCGACGCGCTGGGATGCACTGTTGGATTCTCAATGCTCGCCTCAATACCGAAAGTTGAAAATCCAGTGCGCGATAAAATCCCGCCGCGATATTTACACGTCCGTGTTAACGTCGGCTAATTTCATAATATTATGATGACACACGCGTGTAGTTAATTGCCTTTAGTCTTTGATAACGTTATCGTAAAGCCCAGTGTGACAGTCTGCAACGGTATCTACGCACGCTTAGCATTCTGAGCACGACGGGTGAAAAGACTCCGGTAATGGGCCCCGCTCAATTGCAGTGCCTGACGGTATTGTGCCGATTTCGCGGTTAAACGATCCTCGCGACGGTATTGCTGGGAGAAATATACTCGAGTGTTATTATGAATTTATGACTAAGATCAAAAGTCATGTTACAAGCGAAGTTAAGATCCTGGGGATGACTTTTAACGGTACAACTTATACAGTAATGCATCAGTAATCTATGTGGATACTAATCTAACAAAAGATTGTAATTTCTGGTTACGTGACCCGGTGCCAAGGTGATGTTAATATTAATTCACAGTTAGTAAACATAAGTATTATAATATTAATATGTGAAGCTAAGAAGACAAGAGGGTAGGTATGCCAAGGTATATAATATATAGTAGTGTGACCCATTTGCAACAATTAAGCACCCCATAGAGCATAATTATGCGAAAATTCATGGGATTCGAGAAAACCAATTTTTATGTATTTTTGGATATTTCCCAGAATTCGTTACCTACTTAATATCACTTTTTTCTAAACTGTCAAATTGAATGGCTTTCATTGCTATTCCATTGGGTACCGAATACTTTAACAAACCTTTCGATGTAACCGATAAGTTATAAATTATAGCTCTATTATAACATAACATTTAAACCATCTGGTTTAAATCAGATAATACATAGATCATAACATTGTGCTCATAGTTTAAAAACAAGTTAGCCGGAACAGACAGTCAAAAACTAAAAAAAAAAAAAACTTTTTTTATTAAGTACCGTATATACTTTCAAACATTTCGTAAAAAGCTGTTATTTTGACATTACAGACACTTCAATTTTATTTAAACACTGTAATGTCTTACCAGTTCATATTCAATTATTTTTTTTGTTATTAAAAGAACAATTTTTCAACGAATCTCTAAGAAACAAAATCGAACATCCTGTATGCACTCGGGCAGTTTCTGAGAATAGGCTTCGTACACAACGCGCCAACAATACGTATGGCGAGCGAACTAGCGGTTATATTATACCGAGACTTATTAATAGTCTACCCTCAGAAATAAGCAAATGTATTACACATAAAAATATTAAATGTAAACTTAAGCAATATTACTTAAGTATTATGTAGGAATGATTGTTACTGTTTAAAGAGCTAAATATGTTAAATATTGTATCGGCAATAACGCGTACATATAAAATGCTTCACGTATAGTTTGATATTGAGATAGACTCATGATAGCACAAGTTTAAACCTTAGTGGTTTTTGGTGCTATTAAATATGTAATCCTGTGTTCTTTTGTATAAATGATAAATAAAAAAAAAATAAAAAAAAATTATTTGTAAAGATAATAAATTATAATTATAAATGTTGTAACGCCAACGTCCGATGTCACCAGGCGCGATTTCGGCTAAGCAGTACCTAGGTAACAACAATGGCGTGCAGATGTAGGCTCCATTATTTTGCATACAATAGATACATGACATACGTGCTAGTAAATGATTTTACTGCTTGTCTAAGCGGTAAACGCATTGTTCATCTATGTTTCAGTGTACGTATAGTATATTTTATTGACAACAAGAATGCAAATTGACACTATTCATAGATTATAAGCTTATATCATAATCGTAAAATAATAAATTTGAGTTAAATCGCTGAACTTCATTGCCACACTACTTTCGGTAGTAGGTTCTGGAAATTGATTATTTGATTGAAAAGTACCGACTTGGATACAGATGTCGAGGCAATTTTTACCTTAATATTGTACCTGTTATGAAATAACATATAAACTATAATTATATTTGTGTAAATCTATTTGTCCTTTTAGGTACTTACGTACCTAACAATGTCCAGGAAAAGTGGTGTCATCTATACGGCTGTGTAGCGTGTTGTGTGTTATTTATCCTAAGCTAAGTATGGTGCCTTTTCCCGACTATGTTGGGGTCGGTTTCCAGTCTAACCGGATGCAGCTGAATACCAGTATTATCTGACCTCCACAACCAAGTTACTGGGTAACCTTAGTAAGACTGGTTCTCAGACTTTCGGGCTTCTGACGACCCGTAGCGACTGTCAAATATCCAAGAATGACAGCCGAGACCTACGGCTTAACGTGCTGTCTGTCAGAGGGATGGAGGAGTCTCGGTATGTAAAGATGGTCACCCAACCACGGACCGACCGCGGCAAGCGTAGATCGACCCGTGCGGCTGTTATTACTTAGCCACGAGCGCCCCTAAGCAATATAATTATGGTATTCAGCTATAATACCTGTGTTAGGTACTTATTAAAAACATTGGATACAATTTAATTTTAAATTCTTATCGCAAAATGTGTCTACAACTGTCGTCTTTTCCTTTGTCTCGAAATCACGTTACGAAAACAACTCAACTAGGAATACTTACATTTTTTTTTGTTTTTTTAAGTCAGCCTACACTGTGACACTGACTGTGACTGTTGACTGTGTGTGTGTGTGTGTGTGTGTGTGTGTGTGTGTGTGTGTGTGTGTACGCTGCTGAGCAAAAGGCTCCCCCAAATCATTCCAGGTATCCTTTTTTAGAGCCACCTCGATACAACGGTACGCTAGCATTTGCGTACCGTAAGGGTTGTATGAAACTAAACTAATAATTTATTAGTCTAGTAGCACAACACGACTAATAAAAATCTTAGAGATACTAATTTCGTGTGAGATATCGTGCATTACTGTCGGTTTAGCCTTGGTTCGCCATCTTTCATATTCTGAGCATGAATCTGCGGGAGTTTCGACAATGGATGATATGTACAGTCAACCGCACCGCATACATATATACCTATAGTCACACACGCACAGCGCCTTTAATTTCTTAGCAATAAGGGCGATTTTCATAGTTCAAGTTCACTGCTAAGTTGCGGTTGACTGTACCAAGTGTGCATAAACATCTTTTTAGCATTTTTATGGCATTTTGATGCCTGGACAGCAATGTAGGTACAGGATTTATTAGTACTAAAATGTGAAGTTTGGTCAGATCCAATGTTCATTGAATTAAGTGGATTTATTTGCATAGATTTTGTATTATTATTACTTTTATCTTTGTTATTTGCTAGTGTTTTCCGTGCTTCTCTGCTGGGTTGGGTACCACTGCTGAAAAGCAAGGCATTTAAATTATTTTTTACGGACTGTAAGAAGCCTCATTACAATAAAATGTAATCAAATGTTCTATGTTTTATTTCAACAAGCCGTTTTCTTAGTTACGACATGTTCTGGCACGTTGTTCAAGTAACTTACATAAGAACGTTTCACAGTAACAGACATTCCACAAACCAAAGCAGTGTAAAAGTATTTTAGTTCGGAATCTTGCACTCACAATGTTCAGTTCTTAAATGTTGCCTACACATGAAATCCTATGACTACAAACGTGATTTAGGACCTAAGCATTTTTTTCTTGCTTTGGACTGACAAAGATTCGAATCATCATCGTCATCATTGCCAGCCTTGTTCCCCCCACTGCTGAGTATAAGCCTCCTCCCTTTTGTGCCATGCTTCCCTGGTCTGTGCGAGTCTCATCCAGGTCTTCTCCGTGATCATCTGTAGGTAGTCAACCCACCTGGCCATTGGATTCTAGTACCCATACCCAGCATCAAATACTATGGTATGATTGACACAAAACACTTTAATTTCTCCTATTTTTGCTATCATCTATACAAATAAATAAAATTGAAGTGTCCGTTTGTAATGTCAAAATAACAACTTTTTTCTAAATGATTAAGAAACTTTAGACGGTAGTTACAATAAAAAACTTTTTTACAAAAAAAAAAAAACAACCGACCTCCAAAAAAAACATTAAAAAATTAAAAAAAACTGTAATTTCGGAAGTCGATGTCTTTGGATCTGAATTTTAGGTTTTTGTCACCGACTTCCGTTAAAGTTATTTTTCACGTTGTAGTTTTTTTTTTTGTAGGTCGGGTGTTTTTTTTTTTTTTGTAAAAAGTTTTTTTATTTTTCACTTTTTAGTGGGTCGGTTTTTAATTTATCTAAGTTACAATAACCTAATGACAACTGCTCATCCATTTTACAAAACATTGCTTTTCCCGATGCAGGGATGTTAATTGTTAAGGAGTTCTCCTGGCACTTCACCTTCAGCTCCACTTCACTATATAAATTGTGACGAGCTTATACTGCTTAGCAATAATTTTAAAGTAATGGGATCGCAACCCGTGAAATACTTATTATTGAGTTGTTCCGGTGGCTTCACCAAATGGTGCTTTCCGAGGGCAAATGCACAAGTTACTATAAAAATACCCAAATCGCTATAGGTGTGCCTATAATATTTGCAGAGTTTCCTTGATTTCTCCAGGATCCCATCATCAGATCCTGACCTGATGACTATGGGGTCACCTGGAGAGTACACCCTTTCAAACAAAAAAGAATTTTTCAAATCGGTCCAGCCGTCTTCGAGTAATCGGGGAACACAAAAAAAAAAGATTCTGACGAACTGAGTGAGAACCTTCTCCTTTTTCGAAGTCGGTTAAAAATAATTTATAGCCAGAGTGCATCTCATGACAATTCCAATAAGCCCAAACACGGCTAGGATACATTGTTTTATTACGGAGTTCCGGTGCCTACCTTCTGGCTTCATTATCAGATCAGTTCGATGGTACCATTTTCATCAGCGCTATTTATTCCAATTGGCTTCGTCATTGTCGCTTAACTATCTTAATGGAGATATCTTATCGCCACCCGTGAAATACTTATCATTGAGGAGTTCCCGTGGCCATCTGTGGTCTTCTCCATCAGTTCCACTTCACCTAATGATACTTTCTGAATGCAAATGCTTGAATTGTTGTTGAAAATATCAAAATCACTATGTGTTTGCCTATAATATTTGAGGATATCCCTCAATTCCTCATGGATCATGTCACCAGAACTGGACTTTGATAAAAAAAATGGGACGAATCTGGAAGTATGTCCTTTCAAATAAAGAAAGAATTTTGCAAATCAGTTTGTAAATGACGGAGTACTGAGGTAACAAACCTTAAAAAAAACATAACCGAATTGATAACCCCCTCCTTTTTTTGAAGTCGGTTAAAAAGGCAATTTTAAAAATTTTTGTCTGTCTGGCTGTTTGTTCCGGCTAATCTCCGAAACGGCTAGACCGATTATGACGGGACATTCACTGGCGGATAGCTGGTGTTACGGGGAGTAACTAAGGTTACTTTTATTTTAGAAAAATAATTATGGTTCCGCGTTAAAAAAATAAAACCCTGAAATTGTGAACGAAAAGTCGGATTTGTAAAATTCTTTTTGCATTTGTTAGCCCAATTCTCGAGGATAGTTATTGGCTATTTAACATCACGCTATGACCCTTAGGAGCCGAGCAAAAATGAAAAAGTCTAAAGAATACTAAGCGAAAACGAAGTAAAAGCGCGAGCGGACGATGCAACGCGATGGGTCGGGGGACGAGGGAGTTTTGTGAAAATGTGGCTGTTATTTTTAACCGACTTCAAAAAAAGGAGGAGGTTATCAATTCGCTTGTGTTTTTGTTTGTTTTAATGATTGTTACCTCAGTACTCCGTCATTAGAGTTCGTTTGAACATCCTAATCTCTGGAACTACGTAGTCTGATTTGAAAAATTCTATTTGCATTTGATAGTACAATTCTTGGGAAGGTTATAGGATATTTAACATCACGCTACAATCCTTAAGAGCCGAGCAAGAAGAAAAAAAAGCCAGAACGAAGTAATAGCGCGGGCGGGCGATGCGATGCAGTGGGTCGAGGGCCGAAGGTGTTTTATAAAAATGTGGCTGATACTTCCACGCGGACGAAGTCGCGGGCAGAAGCTAGTCTTACCATATTTAGGTATCTTTGAAAAACAGAAGTAACAGTAGTCTCAGATGTGAACTCATAATAGTAGCTCATTAACAAAATAACGATAAGTGTCAATGATAAGGAATGCTATGTTATGAATTTTAAGACAGTATAACTGGTAATATTTAAAGAGAAACTTATTTGTCAACAATGTTGAAAACAAATAATCATATTGATGAAACATCAGTATACTTCTGAAGCAGTAAAATAATTAGGTGTTTAGATACAAACATTGCTTAAAGTTAAGAGACCTTTAAACTTCAAAAATGTATGGTTATCGCTAAACATAACTTTAACACATACATACATAACATCACGCATGCATTCCCCGAAGGGTTAGGCAGAGGTGCACCTAAGTTAACTTTCAGCAATGTTTATAAATAAAGGGGTTATTATCTAGATCTGGCACCAAATTCAGTGAGATGGTTTATGGGTATAAAGGAACTAAATGATGAACACTTTTACATGTCAATCAAATTTTTTTAAACTAGATGAGGCTGGGTTTTCTTAACTGACTACTCTGAGAAGGCCGAAACAAATTCAGAGGTCACAGTCTCTTTTAAAGTCCAAACATAATCTTGGTCAGATCATGTAAAGACCATGTAGATTGGTGTCTGAAATGGCCTTTTGAGGAAAGAACCATCACACAGATTGACTGGACCTGTCCAGTCAATGCACGCATCTGTCAGGAAACTATGAGGGTTATAATAATTGTCTGAATGTTTCAGACAAATACTTAAATGATATTGTATCGTAAGTACCAGTAGTTGTAAACAGAGTCAAAATCAAAATATTTTATTTCACTTAAACCTACACGGGCACTAATGAAACGTCAGAAGCTAGGTGCACGGTTCCAATTGGTTGTTTCCTATGAAGAAGAACCGCAAGAAACTCCATGGTTACTCTTTAAAATGTTTTCTAATTACAGTGTTAATAAGTATGGGAGGACAGTGTAGGCCTGTCAACAAGTACCAGGTAGTTAACAAAATAGAAAATGGCCTACAAATCTACAGTCTATTAACAGCCAAACCCAATAACCTATCTATCACCAGTTTTGGCATACTGCAGATAGAAAAACCTATCTATCTATGGTTTTAACGTCCCAATAATCTATAAGAGATTATGGAATCATACCGGCCTGACATAAGGACAGATAGAATTAAACTGTCTACCATCAGCAGCAATCTGTCTGTTAATGAAAATAAGTTATTGGGTATGGCCGTAAGCCTACAACATTCTCACATTCACAAAATATAAAAGAATCTATTCTTATAACAATATAAAATTTTCTAATCAGGTTGGTAGTGGTGCTGGTTGTTCAGGGTGCAGTGGATGTTTATTCAAACAGTATAGGTTATTTTTAATGCATCAGACGCATAGTAGACTCTATTATAAACTAATAGATCTTAGAATAACTAATCTGAAAAATCTATTATTTTAAGGAAAGTAAGACTGGTACTTGGGACAGACCTTTGTCCAGCAGTATTCTGTATGTACTTAATATGAATAAAATAGTACAGGGTGTAAGGGACAGCCCTCTGCAAACTAACAGGGTGCATTCAGCTCCTTATTTTGAATCATATTCCATCAGAAATATTCTCAGGAAAATTTTAATTTTTTTTAATCGTTTTTTCAGTTACTATTCCTTTATTTCAATGTAAAATTGCGTTCTCTGTACGCAGCACTCCATTTATGTAAATAAAACAGCAAAAATAAAAAAAATCAACAATGGGTGTTGAAATACTCGGTGGCCAAAGGCTCTCTGCGCTGCCGTTCGCTATGCACATTTTGCCATGGTAAAGATACATTGCGTGTGAGGTAACAAAACAAATCAGGTTCCCATAATGCTCCTGAAATAATGTCATGTACCGGTCATCTTAGTATGATATATTAAATTCACCCCATCAGTCTGCGGAGGGCTCTCCCTTACACCCTGTATAGGTAACTTGAAGGCTAACATGCAGAATGTTATTCAAGTTAGCTAAGTCA
Source organism: Fissipunctia ypsillon (assembly GCA_947568875.1). Taxonomy (NCBI): domain Eukaryota; kingdom Metazoa; phylum Arthropoda; class Insecta; order Lepidoptera; family Noctuidae; genus Fissipunctia; species Fissipunctia ypsillon. Next base: position 1,396,351 of record OX387657.1, on the reverse strand, counting down.
ATAGTAGGTACTAATCATATGTACTTATTTATTGAACTGAATTTTCCTTGTTCTACAAGGCTGTACCTTGTCTTCTGTGGTTTTTAATTACCCATTGCATTGCATTTGTGTTATAAATAATCGTGAATTAATTGAAATGGCCTTTGTAGTTGAATATTAAACATAACTATGTATTATCTGAATATAGTAACTTGAATAATGATGAAGCATTGAAGATAATTGAATTCCCTACTAAATTATAGAACAAAGACACTGTCAAAATAATACACCGGATGACCATTGCATATGACAAGTATTTTTTGGTATATTTTGTCAAATAAGTTTTGTCAGTTTATCAATGAAAACTCAGTGTCATTACTCTTGAAGCTAAGTAAATATTTTGAAGGTGAACATTGCACAACTTAGCAGTCGAGTGATTGTCAAACCGTGTTGACCAAACAATTCTGTGGCCCATAATAAGAAAGTTTTATCAATAATATTATCTAGCCTGACCTTGCCACCACAGTATGTTACTGTCAATATCCTCAGAATTAATAATAAATTACTGCTAAATACTCACGGCCATCACCATCTCGAAGGTGTGCTTGTGCACCCTTACTGGAGACTGGTACTCCTGCACCATTTTTCACACTTTTAAAATACACGAAACAAAATAAAAGAATACAAGGACTTCACAAACTTTTAAATATCAACAGTTTCACAAAGTAGTCATGCTGATCGAACTCCTTTCACTCGCGATTAGTACGATAGCGATATATTCGTACGTCGAGTCAGAATTACACCGCGTCGTGAACTTGAAAATAAAATCCACGGATTGAAACAAAATGGAATGTTTGCTCTGAAGTTAGCTGCGTGTCAGATTGATAGACGATTGACAGCTTTATTGTTGCAAGTGCAAAAATATGTGTAGGTTTTATTCGAAAATGAAGCTTTTTCAAGGCCACGTCAACTGTAGAAATTTTCCATACATTCTTCTTCATGTTACCATCGCGGCATCGTACATCGGTATGTGTATAACGTTTTGCTATGAAACAGCAAACGCTTTTTAAATAATTTAACTCACTTTATAAATGAAGTTTAAAAGAAAGAACAAAAATATTAAATGAGAAAAGAGTAGACTGATGTTTCATGATTCATAATAATAATTAAGTTTCGGTACTAACTGCTAACTGTAATAGAAAAATAATCAAAATTGAAAAAAATAACAGTAGTCTCTAAAAATAAAAATTTTGTTAGCTGGACCATTCCAATGCTACATTTCAATGTTACTATAATAAAAAAAAATACAAATTCGCAAAATAAAACTGCTAGCTCTTGCCGCTCATTGATTGTCCGGTTCTAAATTAAATAAACTTGAAAGTGAAATTATCAGTGACGAATCAAGTTCATCGGAATCCTGAAAAAAGAACTATCAGAAAAATAACCAAACAAAATATAATTTCCGCAGGTCATTTTCCACGTATTTCGCAACTAACTTCAAGACAGTGAGTAAGCGGGCCTTGACGAAGCGCGAATGTCGCTTTCTATTATTTGAAGATTATTTCTTCTGAATTTAAAACGCAAAGCAAAATTCTGGCAAAATTGTGCGCGTTCGTGCCCGATGTCTAGTGCTGAAGTCGCCGATAATTCCGTTGACCCCCCGGCGAAAAAGCGGAAACTAAATACAGGAGAATCACGTTCCAACAACTCGGCAATGGCGAACAATGGGACGCGTGTGGAAGATGAGATTGATGAGGCTCTGTACTCGCGCCAGCTGTACGTGCTGGGTCATGATGCCATGCGGCGTATGGCCAGCTCGGACGTGCTTATTTCGGGGCTCGGGGGTCTCGGTTTGGAGGTAGCGAAAAACGTGATCCTCAGCGGAGTGAAGTCAGTGACTCTTCATGACGAACGGAATTGCACGATCGCTGATTTGTCATCGCAGTTCTACCTGTCCGAGCAGTCGGTTGGGCAGAATAGGGCTCTGGCGTCGTGCGAACAACTGTCGGAGCTGAACCACTACGTTCCTACGACTGCGCACACCGGCCCGCTCACGGAGGATTTCCTCCGCAAGTTCAGCGTGGTGGTGCTCACTGGTGCTTCCTGGGCCGAGCAGGAGCGAGTGGCGGCCATCACACACGCCAACAACATCGCTCTCGTCATAGCAGACACTAGAGGACTCTTCTCCAGAGTCTTTTGTGATTTTGGACCTGAGTTCACAGTAGTAGATGTGACCGGAGAAAACCCTGTGTCAGCCATGATCGCTGACATCACACATGATTACGAGGCAGTTGTCACCTGCCTGGATGACACCCGTCATGGTTTGGAAGATGGTGACTATGTCACTTTTAGCGAGGTTTGTACTTTTTTAATTTCACAATTTGTTTCAATAAGCTATGAATGTTTTTGACAATCATGATAGTTTGAATTACTCACAAAGTAAACAATTACAATTCACTATTATTTTAAAGATGATTGATTGGTACTCAAGAACATTCAACTTGAATGTCAATGTTATGGTACTATCATTATGGTGGCATCCTTGACCTTTTTTTAAGATTGAACATGTTGAATATCTGCCAGAAACTCTTTGACAACATGCTGTCATGTATAAAATAAACATTGAGGCTCCACTGTACTTGTAACACCCGTGCGTCCAAAGCTTCACAATTTTATAGTGTGTAGATTGTCCTTGTGTAAATCGCTATTGCAAAATTTCACATTGCGCAAACGCCTAGTTCCTGAAAAATCCTAGTTTCAGAAAATTCAACTAAATGCACACATCTAAAACAGTAAGCAACACGCATCATTTACAGAAACTGCATATTTTATTAATTGATGATACTTTAATTTTTTCCTTAACAAAGTAGATTGGTATACAATCTTTTTAAAAAAGGTCTATTGTACCCAAAAAAAATAGCTTCTATAAAAAAGTGATGGATGGTAAAGTACAGTGGTTCCCACAATAAGAATCAGGTCTGAATGGTATTAGTTAATCATATAGACATCTTGTCTCTTGGACAGCTGTCTGGACCATTGCTGAGCAAGATATTTATAGCTTGTGTTGTGCTCTAAATAATTTATTATGTAGCATGATTATATGAAGCCATCAATTGTTTCATTACAAAAATTCTTGTATAATAAAAAATCCATGTGCTGTTTTGTTTTCTACAACTATTTCTTCCATTTACAGATCCAAGGCATGACTCAACTGAATGGCTGCGAACCCCATAAGATCAAAGTGCTCGGCCCATACACCTTCAGCATTGGCGATACAACCACCTGCTCCAAATACATCCGCGGAGGCATTGTTACACAAGTGAAAATGCCCAAGAAGATCACATTCAAGCCTTTTAAGGAATCCTTTGCTAGCCCAGAGTTCCTTATTGCTGATTTCGGCAAATTCGATTACCCACAACAATTGCATGTGGCGTTTGCTGCCCTCTACAAGTTTGAGGAGTCTGAAGGCCGTCTTCCAAAACCCTGGAGTGATTCCGATGTCATCAAGTTCATGGACTATGTGGACAAAATTGATGTCTTCAAAAATGGGGACATGGAAATCAATTCTGAATTGCTGAATACTTTCTGCAAGGTTTGTAATTATTGTAAACTTTTTAACCAATTTAAAGAAAGAAGGAGGTTCTCAATTCGGTTGTTTTTTTATTTATTTTTTAATGTTTGCTACCTCCGAACTCTGTCATTTTATAAAATGATTTGAAAATTTTCTTTTTTTTTTTAAAGGACATCCTTCCAGATTGGTCTCATATAAATTTGGTCAAGTTCTGATTAGGTTTTTGAATTAGCTTCAATAATATATATGTTTTCCATTCACAGTGAAATCCAATGACCTATTTTCAGTAAAAGACTAACAATAACTATTGATGGTAGACAGTGTAATTCTATCTGTCCTTATGTCAGGCCGGTAAGAATCCATAATCTCTTACAGATAGTGCTTTCTGTCTCCAGTATGTCAAAACTGGTGATAGATAGGTTATTGAAAGAAGGAAATATAGGTTTAGTTGTCACAGAAACATGTGCTTATAAAGTCATAAGTCATGTCATCTATTTCTTAACAACATACATTGTATAGAAAGTATGAAAAAATAATAGAAAGATTAAAATAAATAAAATGAAAATTGTTTAAAAATTAACAATAATATTCTCAATTTTTAAACAATAATAAAATTAATAGTGATTTTAATAAAAGAAATGTAATGTCAAAAGATAAAAATATTAAAATTAATGGTCACTTGATTACTGATAGAATACAATGTCAATGATAATTCTATAGAATACAAATAGCAAATATTGCATAAATACATCATTTGTAACACAAAGATAAGAGTAATCTGAAAAATAAAACAAAATAGATTTACATTATAATCACATCAGAAATAGTCGGCAGCTGCACGTTATGACTGTGACAAGAAGGCTCAGGACCCACAGCACAGTGTTGATTTTCCGTGGTCACCAGAAAAAGACATACGGGAATCAAGTCAGGTTCAGTGATTTGTGCATAAATAGGTAACAAAATAAAACAAACAGTATGGGGTAGCAACTATACAACCAAATATATAAATAAATATTATGAAATAACATAATAATGAATCCGCTGGCATCACTGTGTGTGCATAAATGATATACCTACCTGAAGCATAATTATTATTACAATAGAATATCAAGTGTTTTGTCTCGCTACCACCCTCACCATCGCGGCGCTCAATATATTGAGTTCGGCTGTTAGTGTATGTTGATGATGTTATAATAATTTCCTGTCACTGTTATTTACATAGAAAGTAGGGGTAAATACCACATCTAAAAAGTGAAAATAAAAACTTTTTTTGCAAAAAAAAAACAACAGACTCCCAAAAAAAAACACTACAAAGTGAACAATAACTTTAATTTCGGATGTCGGTGGCAAAAAACAAAAATACAAAACTAAAGACACTGACTTAATTAGTACTTAATTATTTTTTCTAGATCTTTTGACCAATTGTTTAATGCTTCATCATAATCAAAATAATTTCTACCCATTATGAACTGGGATTAGGGCAATAGAATGACGTCATTCCCTTGTCCTTATGCCAATTTGTTTGGGGTTGGTGCAGCCTGTCTTCTTTCCCTATACTTCTCTATTAGTCGTTGTCTCAGTAGTCACCCTTTTCTAACCGTATCATCTTTGACACATTCTTCTATCCATCATCAATAATAATATCGACCTTCTACCACCAGGTTTCTTCTGGAGACCTGAACCCCATGAACGCCGCCATCGGTGGTGTAGTAGCCCAGGAGGTGATGAAGGCTTGCTCCGGCAAGTTCCACCCCATCATGCAGTGGCTCTACCTGGATGCCATCGAGTGTCTTCCTAAGGACCGTACTTCCCTGAATGAGGAGAACTGCAAGCCGACTGGATCCAGATACGATGGACAGGTGGCTGTGTTTGGCAAGCAGTTCCAGAAGAGGCTGGGTGAACTGAAGTATTTCATTGTTGGTGAGTTCTGGAGTTAGTGTTTTTTAGGTCATCCAGCTTACCATTCTGCATGGGCCAAGCAAATGGCTGACCAACCCAGGCAATTCATGTTTTTAAAAAAAAGTAGTTGATGTTATTCTTTGGTCTAAACTCGACTTCTATGCTTGCATACAGTTTCCAACAGTTGGCTTGATTAGGTAGCCAATTTTGATAGCTTCCAGTAGTGGATTTTTTGTGCGCGATTGACTTGGTCAGCGGGGTTTCAGAACCAACTAACTATATGAATTGGTCTTCATTCAGTTAGGACACTGTTGTGGAAATAAAAAGACCCATTAAACGTCGTTTATTACAATGATTCTCGACTTATAATTCATCCATTATACAGACAGATACAGGCGAATTTAACGTCTGCGTGCAGATAACTTATGCCAAAAGGTTGTTAAACCTTTTAATGTTAAAGACATTTTTATTAACGTTATCTGTTTGTTTTGCTATCGTGTCTTATCAAAACAACTCATATAAACATAGGGAACTTCACAAAAGAACCTTGCTTGATACTTTTGATTAGTTGCTATTTTTTTTTTTTTTTTTTGTTCTTATTTATTATGGTGACTGAATCGCCCTTGACGACTGTCAATGTCAGTCCTACATATTTATGCCAATTTAAATGTGCGTTTCTTTTATAATCCCACGTTTGCACGGACGCTTTTATAACGGAACCTTTTTACCGCGCACTATCCAATGCTCGTGCCTTCTCTTTATGAGAAGAGGCCTTTGCCCTGCACACAACACAAACTCACGCCTTCTTCCCATGGGGGAAGGCAGAAACTACAGAACGCCACCCGCCTATGCCCTGCAGTGGGACAATAATATGTAATAATAATGAATAATATGACAATAATTATATTTTTTTTTACAATCCAATATGTATTTTTATTCAACAGGGTGCGATGAAAATATTCTTTTGCGCGTTAACTGTTGGTTTTTCAACACCCGGCGCTGAGCCGAGCGTTGAAAATCCAGTGCGCGGTAAAAAAAAACGTCGCTTTAAAAAAGCGCCCATGTGTACGTAGGCTAACGATCAGGGGCGAAGCCTTCATACAACCCGATTCCTTTCGGCTTCCCTTCCGACCAACCACTCTTCTTAATGTCTACTATTGCCAAATAATATGGTACCCCTGTGTGTGTAATTGTTTATCACAACACATTACATAATTATATTTAACATAGCATAACATCACGCCTTGTTTCCCCGAAGGGTTAGGCAGAGGTGTACCTATATAGTACACCCACATTTCGCCAGTTATGTTTAAGTCCCATGTAATAGGGGGCGAGCCTATTGCCATCAACCGGGCACAAATCCAGACTCCGGGCTGCTGCTGAGAAATTCCAGATAGAAAAACTCAATAACACTTTGCCCGACCTGGGAATCGGACCCAGGACCTCGTGCTCAGCAGTAGCGCTTGCGACCACTAGACCAACGAGGCAGGCAATTATATTTAAATACCAGTTTAATAACCTACAGGTTTTTGTCTGAGTTTATGAGAACTGAACAATGTTTTCTTTGGCTTCCCTCTAATGATAATTGTAGCTACGCCACTGCTAACGCTTCAGATACAGTGTTTTTTCTCGTAAAAATATAAATCAAGGAAAGGTCTACTGTTTTTTCTAACATGCTATTTTTATCTATGTATGTTTTAAGTACTGGAAACAGCGTAAACGACTACTAGTAATTACCTACTTAGGTATTTTTTCTAGGTGTGCTGTGTGTCTGGCGACCTGACTCATTATTCTGATAGGTTTTCCTGCTTGATTAAAAGGCGTAATCAATCAAATCATTAGAAAAGATATGTTGCTCTGAAACATTATTCAGTGAATCAAAGTATACATTTTTATGACTACGGTGAAAGTATAATAATATTATTTATTTATTTTCACTTCAAACCTACTTGTACTTTCTTGTACTAGAAATTCCGGTATGACTTGGTTATCATGAAAATTAAGTTGGCTTTTGAATCGAAGACAAAAAGGATATGTTAAGTTGTGCGGATAGTTTTATCAAAAACTAGCCCGATCCGACAGATGTTGTCCTGTTCAAATTCTCCCGATTGTTTTTCTTCACATAAATCCATCTCATATAAAGGACGTACCGTTTTTCCCGAATTTGAACATTTTCCGGGAAACTTTTCCATTTTTTCTTTCCTTGTAAACCTAATCTGGACTATTGCGAACTTTTAAAACAAAAAATTGCCAAATCGGTCCAGCCGTTGCCAAGTGATGTGCTTATCCACGAACAGCATTTCATTAGGAGTATGTAAGCATCAGGTGGCGTTCTGTAGTTTCTCTCTGGGAAGGAGGCGTGAGTTTATGTATGTTTGTGTAGTATTTCATTTATATTTATATAGATGTGGGTAGTACACGTACGAAAGATGATTATGGCTAGAAAGGTGGTGACTATTGAATTTGTGATGATAGACATGTATGGAATAAGAACACATCCCCAAATAGTAAGGCGGAAGAATAAATCATACATTTTAACATCACGCCTGATTTCCCCGCAGGGTTAAGCAGAGGTGTACATAATAGTACACCCACAATTCGCATTTTGGATGTGCAGGCGCTTAAATCAATCCTTCTCTTCATCACAAACCGAAATTTTACAAGGGCAATTTTTCATAAAGGCGAACACATATCAAAGCGATGCGACGTCGCATCGCACCCACTTCGCGTACGTAACACATTGCTTCAGGTGGCATCGCCGATTTACCTATGCGTTTCGATGTCGCCCAGTTCGTTGACGTGTATCGGCCGTCAATGTCACGCGGTAAAACAAAAAGATTACCCATTATTGTAACAAACTGTACTACCTTTTATATTGATTAAAGTTTATTACGGGCGAGTATATCGTTCGATTCTGAGGCGTCGAGGTCATATTATGATCGATTTTGAGAAACCTGTCATTTCTAGTAATTTGTTCTTAGTCCAATTTCTAAAATTCTAGCTAGACTGATGCGATTTGGACACAATTATACTTACTGTATATTTTCTCTATTTCACGGAAAATACGTCTAATTTGCAAATTGAGATAACGCCTTATCAAAGTAAATTTAATACAAGTCTCGGAGATAGTGTGCTAGAAATGGTCTATGTGGGATAAATTAATGGCACCGACAGATTTATGTTTAAATATGAACAGAACACATTCAAATTATGGAGATTTAAAATAAATGTTTTATATAGGTAGGGTAGGACGTGCATATATTCCTTATGTGTATCCTATGATATTGATCCTTTCTATGACTACCTATATTTACTTCATCTGAAACAGTTTGGTTTTACAAAGGGACGTTCAACTACAGACGCGGGCGTGGAATTATTGAAGAGCATATTCGAGGCCTAGGAGGAGTCGCAGAATGCTCTTGGCATTTTCTGTGACTTGTCTAAGACCTTCGATTGCGTACATCATGATACACTCGACTGGAAACTGTACCACTATGGTATAAAGGACAGGGCTCTCGACCTTCTGACTTCTTATCTGAACAACAGAATTCAGAGGGTTGATTTTAATGGCAAGAGATCTGCAGGATCTGCGGTCACTATGGGTGTTCCGCAGGGTTCAATTCAATTTTCAATTCTAGGTCTTTTCTAATTTATATAAATGACTTACAATATAACATATGAGATAATCACAAGATTGTATTATTCGCAGATGACACTTCCCTCATTTATAAATTCAAACGTCAGTTGGTCAACTTTGAAACAAGTTAACGATGCACTCTATAAAGTTGTCCATTGGTTTAATGTACCTAAATAGTCTTCTTCTGAACGAAAAAAAGATTAAACTCGTTAAATTTTCAACGCCAAATGTCGGCAGCTAACTCTCAATGTTCAACTTACGGCCGAACCCAATAACCTAGCTATCACCAGTTTTGGCATACTGGAGAAAACAAAAAACCTATCTATCTATGGTTTTAACGTCCCAGTAATCTATAAGAGATTATGGAATCTTACCGGCCTGACATAAGGACAGATAGAATTATACTGTCTACCATTAATAGCGATCTGTCTTTTACTGACAATAGGTTATTGGGTTCGGCCGTTAATGGAATAGAGTTGGACCCAGTTGAGTCAACGATTTTTCTTGGAATAACTATTGACAGTAAATTACAATGAGGCCTAAACATGGAAAAAAACCGGCCAAGTGCTTGTCGGACCACTCACAATAAAGGGTTCCGTAGTTAAAAAGAATTTATCTCAAAAACAAACTTAGTATTATAGTTGAAAAACAAAAATTGTGCTGTATAACACCTTAGTTCGGAGTCACCTTGAATTTGCCAGCGTGGTGTGGAGCCCGCACTATGCAGTACACTCACAAAGAGTAGAAAGCATCCAAAGGGCCTTCACAAAACACCTAGCATATGCTTTCGGAGATATATCTCCCCGGTGCCCATACGAACAACGTAAGGATTGTTACAAAATTATTACTCTGCGCGACCGTCGACTGGTACAAGATCTCATGTTCTTTTTCAAATTGGTTAACAATAGATTGGACTGCGATAAATTAACTGAACAAATTGGACTAAAAGTCCCCTATAATTTACCCAGATATCCCATTACCAATCTATTCCACACTAAAGCATCCAATACAAATATAGGAGTAAACTCACCTCTCAACAGGCTCAGCCGAGAGATGAATTCATATATAAAATCCACTCCAGATGTTGACATATATCATGACTCAGTGAATAGCTTTAAAACCCAAGTTTTGAAATGCAAGTTTTGAGATCCCAAAGCACACAACTCACACAATTTAAAGGTAGGTTTTATTGTATTAGTATGTAGGTATTTCTTGTAACCTCTCTTTTTATGTTTTTGTTTAGGTTTAAAGTTTGTTACCACTAAAATTTTTGTACATTTCGTTTTTGGTTTAGTATAATAATATCACTGTATTTGAGAATGTTGGTTCACCTGTTATTGGCAACTGTATAAGCCCATAACTGTCATATACTACTGTTTTATATTTTGTATACAGAAGCTGTTGGTGTACCTTTATAAATAAATAAATAAATTTTCTCCCATAAATTGATATACGTCACGGTCAATTCTCCAACTGCAAAATTAAGTTTGTAATCGCAATTTTTTTAATGTGTTAAAACTTCAAATTAACGATTTTAGGACCTTTTCCTTTACTTATGCTGTGACCTCTTGCTTCTTGCCAATTTTCATGTTTCTAGGTCAACGGGAAGTACCCTATAGGTTTTGATTTATTTGCGAGTATCAAAATATGACGCATAAATGGCTGTATTTTTTAATGCGTTGACTTAGAAGCTTGATTTTTTAAAGCTCCAAGGGATCATAGACCTACGTATTTGATATTAATTTCAACTTGATACCTCCACGCGTTCCTAAGAAAAAAGGTCTTGACTGACTGACAGACGGACAAAAGTGATCCTATAACGGTTCCGTTTTTTTCCTTTTGAGGTACGGAACCCTAAAGATTGTTAGGAAGGCTTAGTTCGAGTCCCTTTTTTTGGATGGAAATCATTTAAATCACACATTTTAAAGTACTTAAAAACATTGTAAATTACCCTTTTTTTTTTTTTTTTTTTTTTTTTTGATGGGAAATGATCAAATGACTTCTCCCGCTCTGGGCGGAGCGGGAGGGCGTGTCAGACTTTTACTGACTAAAACCCACCCGTGTTCCTTCTGTTGCCTGTGCCGGGGCCACGGTAACTCTTTCGAACATCCCAGCGACCCTAGCTGGCAGCGGCCCTAGCGGACCCCGTCAATTAGTGCTGACATCTCTTTGAGGCATGCGAGGAACACAACGCGCCGTCGACTCGGGCTTGGTCCTTACCGGACGGCGAGCTACCCATTGCTCGCCGGCCGCACGCCCGTGCCTGCGGTGGCCGGGATCGGCTCTCAATTCCCGACACTCAGGGCGTCTCCTGCGGCGATTAGGGGCGTGAGGGCGCAAAGATTGCCTCTCCCTCACGCATTCTGCCTCCTCCTTCGCGAGCATTACGGCTTCGCAGGAGGTGATGGCTTCCCATGTACTTTCGCTCCGTACCATGGCCTGGACCAGGGCCGGACGCGAGAGATCGCCGCCGTCGATCGCTTCCGCGAGAACACGGCGGTGCTCCGCCCAAGCCAGGCAGACCTCCACCGTATGCTTTACCGTGTGCTCTGGGCGATCAACACAATGGTTACACCCGGGCGTTTCCTCCCGCCTTATCCGGAACAGGTACCTCCCGAAGCGCCCGTGTCCGGTGAGGACCTGCGTCAGGCGGAAGGTGTAGTTCGGGGGACCCATGCAGTTTAAAAAAAAAAATCAACAGATAACTGATGTAGATACAGCCAGAGTTGTTTATTTTAGTTATTTTCATAGTCATGCCATACTAGCTGTGCCCGCGACTTCGTTCGCGTGGATGTCGGAAAACAACTTCCCTATTTGAATCGGATTTCGTTCATAATTTCATGGGTTTTAGTTTTTTTTTGCGCGCAACTCTAATTCTTTTTCTAAAATAAACGTAGCCTAGTTACTCCTTATAACATCAGCTGTCTACCAGTGAGAAAGTCCCATCAAAATCGGTCTAGCCCTTTCGGAGATTAGCCCGAACAAACAGACAGACAAAAAAAAATGTCTTTTTTTGTATATTAAGTATAATAAAGTATTAAGTATATCGGTACTTATAATAATAAGTACCGATATACTTTTATATGCATTTAGTAAACATGATAAACCTCTTAGATTTTTACATTATAGTATAGACTTCTTATTGCTACTTTTTCTTTTGTATCGGCAATAGCTTAGCTTTTTGGCTAAAGATTAGCAATCACCATTTCAGGAGGATGAGAAGCACGGCTGACTGCCAAAGCTACAGCACTCCTGAAGCTTTTATCTAACCATGTATCCAGTAATGACACTCTTCATAACTTTGCATCTTCTACTCCTAGGCGCCGGCGCCATCGGCTGTGAGCTGCTGAAGAACTTTGCGATGATCGGCGTGGGCGCGGCGGGCGGCCAGATCACCGTCACGGACATGGATTTCATCGAGAAGTCCAACCTCAACCGACAGTTCTTGTTCAGGCCTTATGATGTGCAGAAACCCAAGTCTAGTACTGCTGCTAAGGTAAGACGATCGTCTACTGTTTTTGCGTGTTTGACTGCCAACTGCGCGTCCTTTAACAATTTGACATTGACAGCGCTTCCATATCGTAACAGTCTGTTTTCGTAGTTCAAACGTTACCGCTGACATGCGGTTGACTGTACCATTTTTTTTAGCATTCAACTAATATCAGTAGGTACAGTAAAGGTTAGCAACAGCACAGGAAGTCATAGTAGAATGCCATGCCAAGACATGCCATTTATTAGGCCCGGACTCCACCAAAGCGGAGATGTCCGAAGCGGAGACGAGAAGAGATGTTTTTCAGCTAGGGTGTATCCACCGAAGCTGTGCGGAGATGTGTACTGGCTAGACTGGAGCGGAGATGTGTGCTAGCTAGAGCGTAGATGTGTGCTGGCCAGAGCAGAGATGTGTTCTGGCCAGCACACATCTCTGCTCTGGCTGGGAGGGTTGTGCGACGCTGGGGGAACTAGCGGCGCCGCTCACATCTCTTCTCTTCTCCGCTGCGCGCTTGCGAAGCACAGCTCACATCTCCGCTTTGTACCGCCGCCCAGCTCAATCTCGGCGAGGCACAGCTCACATCTCCACTCAGTGAAGCTGAGTGGAGACAAGATGTGTGAATAACGAAATTCTATTGGTTGTTGAAAACACATCTCTCCTCTCGTCTCGTTTCCGCTTTCGTGCAGTCCGGGCCTAAGCCTCCACAGTAACCTATTGGCAGGTTTCAATTTATTCTGTTATCAGTCTCAATAAGAAAGTTTTTGTGAAAACTACACCTTTGGTTGCCATTCATATCGGCAATGTCGCCATCTACAGAAGCGTTTTCATAGTGAATTGTAGATTTCTTCTTAAAAATATCTTACTCTCATTCCAGGTCATCAAACGCATGAACCCGGATGTGAACGTGGTGGCCCAGGAGAACCGCGTGTGTCCCGAGACCGAGTCTGTCTATGACGACGCGTTCTTCGAGGCCCTGGACGGCGTGGCCAACGCGTTGGATAATGTGGACGCGCGTATCTACATGGACAGGCGTTGTGTCTACTATAGGAAGCCACTGCTGGAGAGCGGTACGCTCGGTACTAAGGGGAACACACAGGTTGGTTCTGCACTATGTGAATGTATTACTGGCTAAAGATAATATATGTATGCTTTCTTAAATCTTGATACCCTTGTTCTACTTCCTGGATTGTAAAAGGAGCTACCGGGTCTGACAGAAAGCTAATAACAATTAATCACAAATTCATCAGTGTGGTGATTTTAGCAGGTAGGTATTTTGGTCTAGGTATTTTGTTTGTATCACCCTTTGCACTGGCTGGCCATTGAGGGCGATAATTGGCTCGCATGACTGCTTCCTACTGGGGGCCTTAAAAGGCTCTTTTTACAGTTATAAACTAGACCGTGGCTAGCAGCATACCTTTCAGAACCGGATTATGACTAGCACTCGGTAAATTCAAGAACGTTTTCTGTCGAATCTGTTGGCATGTAAATACTACACTAAAATTTCACGATCTACTATGCAAGCTTTTATGGCCGAGTTTCGAACACTGTTGCACTGCACTACACATACTGTCTTGAAGAGCCCCTTACGCCACAGTAATGCTACTCCTCTGTTAGGTCGTCCTAAGAGCATATTCTGGATCTTTACCACTATTGTAAAACTTTGGGTTCAAATTAATTTCAACGCCCACTACAAATGAACAAGTCTTTTGTCCACAGGTGGTAGTCCCATTCCTGACTGAATCCTACAGCTCTTCCCAAGACCCCCCTGAGAAGAGCATTCCGATCTGTACGCTGAAGAATTTCCCGAATGCTATCGAGCATACCTTGCAGTGGGCTCGTGATGAGTTCGAAGGTCTGTTCCGTCAGGCTGCAGAGCATGCCGCCCAGTATCTAAAGGATCCTCACTTCTTGGACAGGACCCTGAAGCTGCCTGGCAGTCAACCGCTTGATGGTATAGAGAGCGTCAGGGTAAGCACGTTTTTGATGTTACTTTTTATGAGTTGGCAAAGTGAGTTTAGTCATTCTCTTAGAGACAAAGTTATGTAATTATTATCTTTCATATTTTTTAAATAGAATGGTACCACACATTCCTTTAAGATACAATGAATTGCATGTACTATCGAGGAAACTTACATCTGACCAATTTGAAAACAAAATCCCGTGCACACGATGACCACATCTGTTAGCAAGCGTTACTAAAGCAGCCAAGTGCTGTAAGCAAGAATAGTCCTTACGGTGTATAGATGTTCGTTTCATCCATGGTACATGTTTACAAGGTGAATTGGGCAGAATAACGGCGCTTTTACTTCGTAACTAGCTTCTGCCCGCGATTTCGTCCGCATGAAATTTCTTGTTCTCCCGACCCAACCCGTCGCATCATTTTCGCTTAGTGTTCTTTCTAACATTTTTCTTTTTGCTCGGCTCTTAAGGGTCGTAGAGTCATGTTAAATAGTCTATAGCCTTCTTCAAGAATTGGGCTATCAAACGCAAAAAGATTGTATTAAATCCGACTGGGAGTTCTAGAGATTAGTGCGTACAAACAAACAAACTCTTCAGCTTTATTATTAGTATACAGAGTTCCTGGTAACTCGACGTATTGCTTGCGGACGTCATAGTAGGGTTAAAATGCAACAAATTAAGCCACCAAATGTTCTACCGAAGTTCAGTAGTTCTTGAGCTTTTTCTATGTTTATGAAGTAATGACGAAAATTACGAAAATAAAATGTTTAAAATTAGTGATCTTTATTAAAGTTTTAGGCATTTTTAAACTTTTAATTATTAACAAAGATTTGCCACGGCATCAGCTATGATAATAACTTAAATTCCAGTGTAGTCGCGCCGTAAATCATTTGTAAATTGGATTTTTCATTAAAAAAAACTAAAAATCTAACTCAAAAACTACTGAATTCTGTGGCTTAATTTGTTGTATTTTAACCCGACTACGACGTCCTGCAAGGAATACGTTGAATTACCAGTAACCTTGTATAGATAGAGATAGTAAGAGTGGTTTTCGTAGTTCTCGTGTTACCACCACCACCGACGTGCGGTGGACTGTACATTACTGGTACTGCATTTCTTCAGACGTTGTGAGACGGCCGAACGTACTCGTAATACAACAATAACTTTTTTTTTAAAGAAGTACCAACGAGTTCCTTGAAGTATTGCAAATATAATGAATGGGATTCTTTTATATCTTTATTGTGTGTAAAATCAGTAAGTATAACTGAAGAAAACGTCGTTATAAATAAATTATTCGATTTCTTTCCAGAACGCGATCCAAGAGCGCCCTCTAACATTCGACGACTGCGTGACGTGGGCGCGGCTGCACTGGGAGGCGCAGTATTCCAACCAGATCAAGCAGCTGCTGTACAACTTCCCGCCTGACCAGCAGACCACTTCTGGGGCCCCATTCTGGTCCGGACCCAAGCGCTGCCCAGAACCCCTCACTTTCGACCCTGCTGAAGACCTGCATCTGGACTATGTGGTGGCTGCTGCTAATCTCAGGGCCCATGTGTATGGAATGGCCCCTTGTGTGGATAGGGAGAGGATCGCGAAGGTCGCTTGTAGTATCCCGGTAAGGAAACATTCTTCTCCTTTTCGCATCAACGGCATCTATGCTACACTGTTTGGGCCATGGAAACATTCAAATGATTGTCTAATAGATTGATAATAGAATACTCTTTATATGTCTTTTGTGTTAAGTGAAACAGTGAGGCAATAAACCTTGGCAATAAGCTACTAAAACAAGCTATATGTATTGACGTTTCTCATTTACTAATAACCCAATATTTTACAGGTACCAGAATTCAGCCCCAAATCTGGCGTTAAGATCGCAGTAACCGACGCTCAGCTGCAGCAGAATAGCGACGATATGGACCACGATAGAGTAAAGAACATCATCGCTGAGCTGCCGTCACCCGCCAAGCTCGGCGCGCTCAAGATCACGCCGCTCGACTTCGAGAAGGACGACGACACCAACTTCCACATGGACTTCATCGTCGCCGCCTCCAACCTGCGCGCCGCCAACTACAAGATCCCGCCCGCAGACCGGCATCGCTCCAAACTCATCGCCGGCAAGATCATCCCCGCCATCGCCACCACCACCTCCGTGGTCGCCGGCTTCGTCTGCCTCGAACTGTACAAGCTCGCACAGAACTTCAACACCCTCGAAGTCTTCAAAAACGGATTCGTCAATCTCGCTTTGCCATTCTTCGGCTTCTCGGAACCCATAGCTGCCCCAACAAACACATACTACGACAAGAAATGGACGCTCTGGGACCGCTTCGAAGTCAAGGGCGAGGTCACCCTCCAACAGTTCCTAGATTACTTCAAAAACGAGCATAAATTGGAGATCACCATGTTGTCGCAGGGCGTGTGCATGCTGTACTCGTTCTTCATGCCGGCCGCCAAGTGCCAGGAGCGGTTGAACCTGCCGATGTCGGAGGTGGTGATGAAGGTGTCGAAGAAGAAGCTGGAGCCGCACGTGAAGGCGCTGGTGTTCGAGCTGTGCTGCAACGACGAAGACGGCAACGACGTGGAGGTGCCCTACGTGAAGTACACGCTGCCCTAGGCGGCCGGGCCCCGCATGTCACCCCCCATGTACACTGTCGTCGACGATGTGGTCAACACGTGAAGTTTAGAGCATAATAGTTACCATTTTCGGAGATGGTTGGTAATCACATCGGGAGGCCGAGTGATACGGTCGCGAGTGTCTGACGATGGACGAGATGTTCAGATAGTGTTTACATGTGTGACGTTTTATTTTGTGCTTCAGAACACGCTTTTGTCTACTTATTGATTCATATATTTATAGTAGTTTATAATTGATTGCTCACGTCTCATCAAACGCGCTAGCATTTATTCTTTTTTATTCGTCTCGTGATACCACAATAGTTTTTACACCAAATTTATTGGATATTTTTAAAGTTGAAATCAGATGGGTCTGTATATGGAAAGAAATAAATAAAATTTGAGCAATGCTTTGTTTTATTTATGGTACTTTTAGATTTCTTGATACACGGGGATAGCCGATAGCCGTTATCACTTTGCGAATTTGCGCTAAAGGCAATATTCCAGCATATTCCTCTTTGAGTAGAGAACATGTCACGCATTACTCGCTTGCAGGGCACCTACCAAGCGCAACGGCTTGATTGTCTCTAGTTTGGATAAAGCAAGCAGTGTGACTGACACTGGCCACCATCAAGGATTTTAATTTTGATAACAAAAAATATGTCGCCAAATTTCAGAATGTGTCGGTCACTGGTTCAAAAGTTATAAGGGTTTATAGGTGGCCGACCTGGGGAGAATCTCCACAGCAAAAAAAAAAGGTCGAAATTTGAAATTTCGACCATTTTTTTATGTTATCAAAATTAAAATTCCTGATAGTGGCCATGCCAGTGTCACACGCAAACAAATTGAATAGAGTCATAAAAGTGAATCAGTGTCGAGCAATTTGCGCATTTCGATGAATGCGAATCATTTTGGTCGATTCGTGTAGTAGCCCTTATCACGAGGCCGCGAGGGTCCTAGGTTCGGTAACGGGAGATTTTTTTCATACTAAGCAGCAACTCATTGCGAAACTGGAATGGAATGGAATTTGATCAAAAAACACCACATGTTTTTAATTATTTATTGCGTAAAAATGTATGCATGAAAATACAGCTTACTAGGTCAACGGAAAAACATCTTTGGAAATATACTTATTTGTGATATCAATAACTTAATAATTATAATAAAATGTAAGCGTTCAATATTTTTGGTACATGTTTGTTCAATATCCGTCGTCCATAATTTAGTGAACGTATTTTTAAGGTGCATGCACACAGCACTTACTGCCTCGAGGCGAAATAATATGCCTTGTTAAATTATTGTTAAGCTTTTCTTTGCATAAAAATAAAATGTCTTTTAAGATAACTGATACCCGCGTTTAGAAGTTGTGATACTTGTTTTCAACAAGTCCTGTAGAAGACTGTCAAAAACATGTCTAACATACATGTACTGATATTGTTTCAGTTTTAATTTGTTCATTGTTTTGTCATTTTTAAAAAGATTTAATACAACTAGTCTTTTTTAGGTGTAGGTACTGTAAACGATAAGGGCCCGATCACACGTACCACAACACGTGGACGGACGCTAATTTGTATAAAAATTAATAGTTTATTCATACGGACTACATTTTGCCGTCTAAATCAACCGTGTGGGCGATACCGACCACATCGAGGCCATATCGCAAACACAACGTTGCGTCGACGCGATGACACTGCGCACGAGTCCCGCCTGCGCCCTCACTCATCAAACGCTAGCCACAACATACCTAACCACATCGCAACTACTGGCGACTACGAAACCACATCGAAATTTTGTAATTACCACAACGCAACTAACTGCAAGCTGCAGCGACACAATTCACACTTAATCACTGCTTGGCCATATTTTGTCGCTACGATGTGGTGTGGTTGTGGTACATCTGATCGGGCCCTAAACGAAAAGAGCAGACACACAGCACATAGAATACACGTTTTGTTCCTTCGTGTCAACGCGGGATTACGAATATATTTTAACGAGTTAGTAATTAATACGTAAATCCGAGGCATAAAGCCCTGTATGCGGTTCCTAATACATAAAACATTCCTTCAAGTTTCAACATTTTATAAATGCAGTTACATGAGTATACGATTAGTAACAGAAAAAAGAAGAATACTTCGAGATCTGTGGAATAACTGACTGGGGGTGCAGAGAGTTAGCGTTATAACTGGTACTGTAGCCCGTACATGGATCACTTACTTATAACTAAACCGATCGGTAAAATAAAATTAAGCTTGAGATTAAAAAGACAGAGTTCTGAGAAGGAACGGCGTAAGTAAAGACAATTTGTAACAATCCGTATGAGTTAGCGTCACAAAGAATTACAATTTATTTTTGCTATTTCTTTCTAAATTATGTTTACTGTCTATAAAATATATCCTGACACTTGGAAGCACTATATGGCCATAATACGAGTGCGGTTCTCCCGCCGCGGGAATCTGCTCGCGAAAGCTGCCGCAGACCATCAAACTACACGGTATGCGGTTTATCGCCATCTTTTGTTCATTACTCACATGAATCCGCCAATGATCACTGCTCTTGCAGCTCTTATCTAGAAACCGCCATCGTTTAGTTTGAAGGAGCGGTTATCAGCAGGAATTTGACGCTGCATGCGGCGAGCGATTTTCTCCCGCCTGTGAACCGCGACGGGAAACCGCGCAGTGTAGTTTGCAGCATACAACTTCCATATTAAATTGTATCTAGTACGGTTCATAAATGATAAATGATTTATTTCTGTAAGTAGGTTTATACAAACACTTTACACGTCAAACAGGTTCAGGAGCTGATTCCCGCGGCGGGAGAAGCGCCGGTGTAGTATGGCTCTTAGTAATAGTTGACCATTGACAATTAAAGGTCTACACATCTTTGTAACGCTAACACAAATGAAATCAAAAGAGTAAGTAGGTATAGCATAGCATGTAAGATAAATTGCCTATTATTATTAATTCTGAGGTTGTTAACTACTGTACCAAAATCTATCTTATATTTTAAGGCGATACAAAATGCTACATTTCAAACTATGTGGACATACTCATTTAAATTAGCCACTAGAAATTCACAATTTGTACCTTCATTACATAACCGAGGCATAACGCCTAATGTAAACAGGTCTTAAGGCGTGTGGATACTAGCATTTAAGAGAGTTTACACCATGTGTACAATTTCTTAATATCTAATTATTACAAAACTTACGATAACTTTTGAATTTATCGCCGCGACATACAAAGGCCTCTTTTGACAGCGACAACTGTCATTCGTAATTTACTCGCCATGAGTAATGAACTTGTGGTGAATGAGCTGCTGGCATTCCTGCAGCAGAAGCTGGATGTGATGTATGAGGTGTCTGCTGTCCAGATCTGCGCAACGAACTTCAGCGAGGATGACATAGCTGCAGCCAAGCTGTAGTTCGTCGGTGTGCTGAACAAGCGCGACCAGACGGTGTCCCGCCGGCGTGACGGGACTAAGAGGAGCCTGCAGGATATAATCACGCTGTTCGAGGAGACCGGCCCTGACGATGTGCCGACGTTTGTGGTGAAGAAGCTACACAAGCGTCCTCCCGTCACCTTCGACCACGTCGACGTAACGAGCCTCTTGAAGGACATTGTCTTTTTGAAGGCCGGTCTCGCGGATGTACTAACGAAATTAGATGTATCTCAAAACACCGCCGCCGATTAGCGCGAAGAACTTAGCGAGCTGCCAACAGCTACTGTGGCAACAGTGTTGGGTCATCAGTGATGCGTCTGATGGAAACACGTGTTGCAGAGCCGGCCTCGATATATCGTCGTCGAACTCCGCGTCATCGCAGCGCATCCGTCGCTTGCTGAGCCTGCAGTGCGCCCCACTCTCTCGCCCGTCACCGCGGCTCCTCCGCGCAGCGCCGCCCGGGCCCGAGCCCCTTGCCCCGTCCCGCTGCCAGTGTCTGCAGTGCAGCCCTAGCAAAACTCCTACAAAAGGATTTCGCTAGCGTCACCGCGTGTACAGGGCGATGTTTTCGTAATGGTGCAAAAGAGGAAGCGCCGATCGCGAACTAACAAGATCCACTGCGGCAAAGCTCCTACAGAGCCCGAAGCGAGCCTGCGTGCCGCAAAGCCGAACACATCGGTGTACATCTCCCGCCTGCACTACACCACTGGAGGAGGACATCGTGGAGCACGTGCGCCAGAAGACGAGATACACGTCGAGGGTGCAGCTACTGGAGTCGCACCGCAACGTCAACTTCTAGGCGTTCGTGGTGCGTGTACCGAATGTGCACCTCGTCATGGAAGAAGACTTGGCCGCAGGACGTGGTGTTCCGTCGCTTCCGCGGACAAGTTCCACAGGACAGCACAAAGTCAACCTAGTGCAAAGCGAAGTACTAAGTACTAATATAGTCTTAAGCCTTATTTATTAACAAAAGTTTTGTTTATATTAAAATATGTATGTTTAGGTTAAGGTATTTATCTATGGGCCTTTGTCGCATGAAATAAATGGTATATATTATACAACGTGTAACGGAATAAAGGGTACCTGTATACATATAAAGTGCACAGCTTCTTCAGATAATAAAAAACTATACGCCAAGGGTTTTTAAATCCTATCTACATGTTAGGAACATTTATGAGAAATTTCAGTACATGAAACCAACCGCTCGCGCTTCTCCGCATTGTTGGCTCGTTTGGTCCCGTTGACGTGAATAGATAATGAACCTGCGAGATTCATTATCTATTTTATAGTGCGGTGACACGTATGTTACGATATGAATTCAATAAACTTACGAAACCAAAATTTTGTATGAATTCTTTGAGTGATTTATTTTGAGCTAACACTTTGCATAGAGATTCTTCACCCCTATTGGACAGATATTCCGTTATACGTACTGTAAAAATTAAAAGTTTGGTACAACGTTTATAGGAACGCAGAGTGAGGGTCTTTCTTGACAGGCACACTTATCCAATGCCACACCGGTCCCCTATAAATTCCAGCGTTTTTTTTAAATGACTTTATAAACTATCGATTTCTTAAGCTCGACCATCGTGCCTCCCCTCCCTAACCAAATTCTTTGAAATCTGTATTTATACGGAAAATTATTTGCAAAATTACGTTCCTACAAATACAATTTATATGAACATACATGTTCGGCGTAGGTACTTACAGAATTTTATAATTTAGGCAGGTGCTTCGCTATACTAATATTATTCTGCAGGATTTAAAGATAGTCTATCCACTAACGGCCGAACCCAATAACCTATCTATCACCAGTTTTGGCATACTGGAGATAAAAAAAACCTATTTATCTATGGTTTTAACGTCCCATAATCTATACCTAGATGATTATGGAATCTTAACAGCCTGACATAAGGACAGATAGGATTATACTGTCTACCATCAGTAGCGATCTGTCTTTTACTGAAAATAGGTTATTGGGTTCGGCCGTAAGTCGCTAAAGTCCATCTTAATATGTGTTATTTAATATTAATTTTAAATCTAAGTAGCGTAGGTGCAAATATAGGCACTTTGCTTCGGAAGCATACAAAACGGAATAAGAATTACAACCATAATTTATGACTTAAATGCTAATAATAAATAATCTTGATACACAACATTTGAACTTGCTTCGGTGTTTTTGTAGACATTGTCGCCCGAAGTTTTAAAGAAACAAAAATTACTTATTTTTAATATTTTTTTAAATGGAATTCAAAAAATTTTATGCACTTTAAGCTACATTAAAGCACGATTTAGTAATTGCATTAAAACTTTATAAAAGAGCATATTAAAAGGCGGATTACAAAAGAGAAGGAAACTTGCCGAATCATTAACAAATTAGTATTTATCGATTATTACTCTCTGCTCATAATACAAGCACTCAAAGTAATTAAGCTCGAGCATTTACTCTTTCTGCTATAAACGTGAATTTAAAAATAGACACGAACTTAAATTAATAATAACAATAATTTTGGCTATACCAAATCATTGCCATTTTTATCGAAAAATAACAAATTTATATGTTATACAGGTTGTTCGAAAAACATTTTGAAAATAATCGTTAAAAAAAGCTATCACAAGTTTACCCTGCGTGGGCAAAGCAGAAAAGCTAAGAATATAAAGTGTTAATTTTGCCAAGTTTATATCCCAGTGTCATGGCGGTTTGCCCAGCAGTGGGCGAAGAAGCGCGGCAAACAGCTGGGCGGCGTGGGCGAGGGTCAGCGCCACGGGCGTCGGTGAGGGCTGGCCATGTGGCGGGACACCGATACTCCGGAGCCTTTGTCCTCGCTAAAAGTCTCTGTGATATAATGATGAAGATTGTTTTAATAATAATCTTATATACGCTGGCCTTTCAATGGCCTTACAAACGATGTAAGACGTCACGTCGATAAATAGTTACAACGACGCACAGTAGGTATGATAAATGTCTCAAAAAACGGATATCGCTTTTTTATTCTTCTAATAGATAGTATACACTGTTTTGAATGCTAGAGTAGAACTCCCAGAAACCAATTCAGCTTAGAACCAGAGCTATAATATTTTTAAATATTTTATTCCGGCTATCCACATAAATCAAAAGAATGGTTATAACCTGTTGTGTATGCAACGTTTTAATGTTTTAATTATAGTATGCGATGAAGACAAAAACTGTAAAAAAATGTTTTAGATGTAATTTAAAGCAAGTTATGTCATTTTTTCTGTAATTTTGAAATTATTTTTTTGCTCAGGTTTTAAAAGGTAGTAGCATTTTATTTTTGCACACATTATTGTTTAGTGTTATTTTAACCTGCCTGCAAAATATCAGATGCTTAACACGAAAGATATCGGAGTTTCTAGTTTGGATTTTTTTCTGTTAGGGTTTTCACTAATCAAAAATCTGAAAACAATTTTTTTTTTAATTCGTCAATTGAAGCTGGTATTGCTCATTAAGTATAAACAGTACGTATAGAGGTACCCATGGGTAATTTAATGGCACAAAAAGTTTTCTTGGCATAAAATAATTTTGCCCCGTTTCAAGAAGAACATCATAAGCGACAATTTCCAGTTTTTATATGAAAGAGTTTTATCTTTCCTAATTAACGATGTTGTCATATACGAAGATAATTTCTTACAACAATAAAGTCGTGAAAATTTAAAACAAAATTTTAGAGTAATCGCGACAAGATGTCTTCTAATTAAGAGGTTAGGAAAAAAAATAGTTTTGTGATTTTTGGCGTCATCACGCCGGGGTCACCAGTTTGGTTACGTTGTTGGTGTGTGAGGGTAGACTTACTGGGTCTGAAGAAATGATAATCCTCTTAGGTAGTCCAACACTTTAATCTTTCACACAACACACTACAACGTTTATAGTTATGAAGGCACAGTAAATAGCGAGCGTAGGGGTACAAGCAGTAAGCATAAGAAAGTTCACATTACACAGCGATTTAGCGAGGGTATCTTGGGATCGCGAAAATAGCGCAAGCGAACGTGCGTCCGACGTCTGCGATAGATCGGGACTGGCGATCGGCAGGCTCCGAATTCGCGGCGGAGGAATGCGTGCGCGCATCTGTCATAAGATGCGTAACATCACGCGTCTTAGACAAAGGGACTCAGCAGGCGACGCGCGTGTCCACTGTACTTATGTAAATGACGGACGGACTGTACGGTAAACGTGATAGTGTAGTTATAATAAATGCTAATAATTATTGTTTAGTGTTTTATGTTTATTGTTATAATGTATATTATAGTTGTCTGTTTGTGTTTATTTGTGTAGGACGTATAAATATATTATGTACATATAAGTAGTGTAAATATAATGTGAGTCACCTACATGGCGCTTACGATGTTTTTCCTGAAAAGGCTCGATATTGTGAAATTCAAAAATTGCTCGTAGTGGCTATTTGTAGGTAATACTTTGTAAATTTTATTTTGTTTCACGCGTATGTTTGTTTGTTTATTGTATTGTAATATAAAACCATATATAAAACCGTATAAATAAGAAATAAATACACAACCTCACAATTACCTCTTTGTAAATAGTATAGATAGATAAGTACTGCACGCGGGCGCCGGGACCCGCGTAACAATAGACAATTCATTGTCTCAACAGAAATTATTATTTAATTTTTTTGTGTTCTGAGAGTGATAACCCTACTAACAGTAAAAATTTTGAAAACCATAGAATCATCATAATTATTATCTTCAATGTCCTGATAGATTTGTATCTGATTTTTTTTATAGTTAATAGTACAGTTCGGAAGAATATTTTGAGATTAATATGCTGCTAGGTGCTACTAACAAAAGATGTCCGAGGGAAAAATAAAAGGGAATAAAGATAAAATCAGGCATATTTATTTTTCTATTATAGCGACATCTTTTCTGTTTCGCCCATATAATACCTTGTAGGTATATAATGTCAATAAAATTCAAAATCAAATGTTCAAATATTTGCAACACATCGTTTAAGTATTTCTGCGTTTTTCTGTTAATCCAAAAAACCTAATAGAAATTACAACTCTGTTTTAATATATATTTAAGACCCGGGAGTTCTACTTTCGCATTCAAAATAGTTCATACTTTCGATTAATACAATAAAAAACTGATATTCGTTTTTTGAGGCATTTATCACACTGTGCAACGCTACGAGGTTCTTCGCCGCCGTTTTGTCTTCTATCAATACATTTCACAAAACAATTTCACAAATGTTTACCAACAGCGCCGCCCTGTCAATGTCATTCCGGCGCTAAAAGATCCTTTTCAGTTCAAATTTTGTTTTGTAACATTCCAAAACTTTATCACGATGCACAATTAACAGCTGTTTATAAAGCCACTGAAAAGTCAACATCTCATCTCGGAAAAAGTGGATTCTAAGTTTTTGTTTCCTATAGAAACACACATGATAAAAACCTCCGAGGACTATGTGTTTGTCAAGAATAACATTTTAGTAAGTAAAAAACAACCTCTTCAAAAATTATAAACAATAAAATAAGCATCACATGGAAATTTAAACATTCATGCGACAATGCAAAGTTAGTAGAGCACGAGCTAACGTAAGACGATAACTTAATGTTTTAAAAATACAGAAATATGACAATACCATTTAGTTTTAGTAAACTGGCAATGATAAATAAAAAATTCGTTATGTGTCAAAAATACATGCAATTTTTTTGAAAAGGCGGAAGTGTTAACTAATAATTAAAATATTATGGCGTAGAAATGGATGAAATCCTGTGTGGGCAGGAACAAAACACTTTCTAGGGCTTCCTAAAGAATGTTCTGTGTGCATGACTGCATGCCTCTGGGCAAAACTAAAAGAAAGCTGGCAACATTATGCTGTTCAGTGTTACCATAGTTGGACTGCGTCATCAGCGAGGCCGTGGTTGATCGCTTGGTGCGCGCGGGAAACGCGCCGGTGTGACTTTGTGACATTTGGTCCCTGTTTTATATAGTCTTGTTACAGATAGATCAAAGATTTCAAATTGAAGTTGTTGATGACATCTTTTTCTATATCATATTAATGGGAAATTATGAGAATTTTAATATTCTGATATGATATTAATATGACATTCAGTTATTTGATGCGTTGATAAGCTTGAAAGGTATGTTCACCCTTTACCAAAGACCCAACACCATTGAAACTAGTAGAATTATTCTCGCACAAAACCTCTACGTTAAAATTCTGAATTCAGGATTGCCTTGTCTCCTTGCCTAAAGTATCCAAAAATTAACAGAATCTTCTCTAAAATGCGTTTCCAGAAACATTCCCGAAATAGTGCTCCGGTCCATTTGCAAATGTCGATTCTAACGTGCAAAACCAAGAGCGTCTTAGAACTGAACCAGCATCCTGCCAACATGATCGGATCATCGTATCGATCATATTCAAAACAACCAACAGCAGACCCCTGCTGGACATAATAACGAGTGTAAAAAGACGCTTAACAAAGCCGAGAGTCGCTTGTAAAAAGTTTTAACTTTGAACAAATACCATAACTGGGAACCTTCCGGTTACGGAGATATTGAAGGTCGAAGTTAAAACTTTTATTTACTGTTCTACACGAAAATACGTTTTAATATCATATTGCATGCGCCCAAAAGCACGTTTTGCGTGCGTTAGATTGCGCGCAGAAAGAGACAAAAATAAAAGTCGTTTCTCAGCAGTAATGTTTGCTCTGTGTTACTTATTTTGATGTACATATTGCGTACAACTCGGGCGAATTAACATGACACTTGGCCCGAATACGTTTCTGCAAAGTACAGCGTGCAAAAAAGTTTTCGTTTCCATTTCATATTCTTTTACGAAAAATTATTTATATTTATATTTTTTTTAACTTATACACGTATATTATTAAATCAAGTACATACATCGGTATTAGGTAGTGACTTGTATTTTGATAATATTTTGCAATTCTAATCTTTATACAAAATATCGCAATCCATTATCAAGGGAATATTGATAGTAATCATAGAAATATATGTTACACTAGAATAGCTCTTTTGGTTGGGTCCATAAGAATCAATAATTTGCTAATTTCTTTCTCGCGTTCAAAAAAAGTTAATACCTTAAGCATAAGGGCCTGTTCATTACAGTGTATCGTTTTTCCTACCATTTTGTTAAGAAAAACACAACCGTTTTCAAGAATAACGTCCAAACGTAAATATATTAACAAAAATCCAATAACAGATAACAACAAGAGAATAACTAGAAAATTCTAAAAAGCAAAGACACTTGCAACCCTAAGCCCTCGCACGGCGACGGCGGGGCGCCGCGCGGGGCAGCGGGGGAGTATCGAGTTCCGAACCAGGCGTCATGTTAATTCGCACGGCTTGTAGATAACCGGTATGTGATGGAAATGTTTACACCACGGATATATACGGATACCACGGATACCAATCACGAAGCACATTTCGGGAACGCACTAGATACGCCACATTATAAGCATTGTCTCACGTCTGTTTGAAAGAGCTGGTGTTGCTGAGTTGCCGCGCGGCGAGCAACCGACGGCGCCCTCTGTCAGCCGCGATCATGGCGCAACGTTCGACGGCCGTGCTCGCCACAAATGTATCATGCAAGGAGTAGCACGCTGCGGTAATCTGCCAAATACCACAATATTTTTAACTATCGAGAGTTAAGGTAGTACATTCAACTGCACGTCCATGGTTTAATTTCAAAGCCTTTTTTCGAAGCAGTTTGAACAGCATTCGTGGTTTAAATGGTACTACTGACGTAATCAGTATATCTCATTTCGATATGAAAACGCGAGGTACCCACTAATAGCATTTAGATAAAAATGAGTTTCGTTAAAATTGAGAAAAGAGAATTAATGCTAAGTGGAATCAAATAATATTAAAAACTAGTAACTAGCCAGATATTATCAAGAATCAATAAGACTATATAACAATATATATTTTAGATATGTATATGTAAATTAGAAAAGATATAAATGCTGATAGGTACTATACAAGGTGTAATTTTCATCACCGTTAACCTCTTAAGGGGTCATTGTACTCATCATTATGAACAACTTTTACTATGGGACCAAACCAGAAATCGCGAAAAAAAAACTGCTGATCGCTACATTTATGTTCGCATAACTTGTCAAAATGTAGGGAACAGCAGATTTTTTTTCGCGTTTTCAGGTTTGGTGCCATACTAAAAGTTGTTCATAATGATGAGTCCAATGACCACTTAAGAGGTTAACGGTGATTAAAATTACACCTTGTATTTTTTGAGAACAAAAGATTCCAAAATGTACAAAAAGATCCATGAACGTCTTCAAGCAGAAACCATGCACCCTCAACAGTTCCAGTAAGCGTACCTGCTGTATCAACCGTCGGTGCAGGTCCACATCAGCTCCTCTGATCCCCTCCCGGTCTTGATGCAGCTGCAAGGCGCACAGCAAGGCATCCTTGATGGTCTGAACCGTCGCCTGCACCCGGTCCGTTCGCATCAGACGACGAACTAGGTACCCCTTGGCCAAAGCCACAATTTTGGTAGCAGCAGCTTGCTGATTCGGACAGTACATAAAATTGTATAGCGAATTATGCTGAAGTGGCATGGGTAAACGGAAAAAGGAAGAAGCCTTTAGGATTTGCCGGATGACAGGAAATTTAAATTTCTGGGTTAGCAGGAAAATAGAAGAAACCAAAACAGGCGAATCTCTTAATGTTGATGATGGGATGATGGATAACACAATCCAAAAATTTGAATGTGAAAAGAAAATATAAAGCAGGAATTAAGCTTTTGTTTAAAGAAATTCATAATTATGTTCCACATTACACAAGAAAGTCATCGACATAAGCAAGCTTATAACGCGATTAAATATAAAGCATAAAAGTAGTAGCTGGATCGGGTGGCTTGCAGAGGAAGAGATCAAAAGCATAAGGGTAGTCATGGAGCAAGTACAAAAACAAATAATAAGCTCAAGGAAACAAAACAGTTAGGAGATAGATAACTGATAATAGGCGAAACATAGAGCAACTCATTAATTATGTCAAAATTTTTTTAGTCCACAATTTCTGATATAATTTTAAAATTGCCTCAGATATTATTACTACGATTAAAAAAACAATACCTACAAGATTGCAGACAGACCGTGAAGATGATAGTCACTAGTTTTATTCTTTCTGTAATTTATTAAATAGATACTCTACAGTCTACGATTGATTGAATAGAACAGTATTGTAACTATAGGATTAAATACTTATCTTACCTCTCTTGGCGTTGCTTGGACCTTGAATCTAGAGTTAGTGCTAGTTATTGAATTATGTATAGTTCTTTCCATATTTCGGATGGCACTGTCGGCAGAACTGCAGTGCATTTCCGAAGTTGCATGGATCGTTTTAATTTCATTACCATAGAAATGGCGGGTTACAACACTGTTATTTTCTTCATCATAAAAATTGCCATCATCGTTGTCAGAAGTAAATGTAACATTCAAATCGGCCATCGTGTCGTTCGTTCGATCGGTTAGCATAGGTTCGTAATCACGATCAGATGATGCACTCGTCTCATAGTTCAGTCGTCTGGACGCCGGAGTGTTTCTTTGAGGAGACGTCGGAGTTTTTCTCCGAGGGGAATGAGTTCGTGTCCTGGACCCCTCTGGTTGCGTCTTTGGGGACACAATCTTAGTCCCGTTCTGACTAAGAGCTTTAATTGGCTGCTTTTTGATACTCCCAGTAATATCCCTGCTTTTCTTCAACACATTATCACAATGGTTTATGTAGTTGTTGGTATTGGCCAGTGTGTTAGAAACAGGACTGTCAAGGCTACATTGATCTGGTGATTTGTAGTTAATCAGCTGACTTAGACTGACCGGACCTCTGTCACTCGCATCACACTGTTCTAGATGTTTGTCACCCCAAGCCTCCTTTACCTCTATCGGAGACGTGGGACAAATAGTCTTCAGTTGCTTGAAGAGCAAATTGTTCTGCTCCTCAAAGACTTGCTGAAGGAGCATCTGTTCCCTTTTCTGTTTTTCCACTAAACTCGCCATTTGTAACAACTGTTGATTTTGTATCTTCTCATAGAGTTCTCTGACACGAGCTGCCGGGTCTTCTGACTCCGATATTAAAGGAGGAGGCTCGTGACTTTGAGACAATGGATCGAGCTTTTCACTTGTTTTAGATGTTCCTGGGTCTTTTCTCATAGTACGGTTGCTGGTGTTTCGGACAGGACTGATGGGTTTCCTGGTTTTCGGAACTGGTTCAGACTTGGGTAGAGGATCTGGACTGGGTATTGGATTCGATTTCATCATTGTTTTTGGAGTTATTATGGTGCGTTTAGGTTTTTCTTGGGTAAGAGACTTTGCCCGGATTGGTGGGTTTTTAGGTTGTTGTTTCACAAAACTTTTACTAGGAGCATTTCTATTAAGACCATTTGCCTTAGCCTGCTTCAGTTCAAGCGCCATGGATGACCATTTTACCTTGGCAGACTCCAGGTCCCAACTCCTTCGCTTCTTACTTGGGCTAAGGTTTGATAGCGATTCGCTCATGGAAATAGAGCTCATCTCAACGCCAGTGTTCAAGGATTGTACTTCGAGATGAGCCAAGAGTTGAGGACTAGGGTTTAGCAGTGTATAAGATCGTTGCCGTGCTAATGGCAGATTATTGTGCAAGTCCTTGAGACTAATCCTGTGCAAATCATTCAGGGATCCTGTAAAGGTTTTGGAACTAAGAGAGGCGGGGCCATCTTTAGATACAGATATTATATTGTCACCAAAAGAATCTATTAAATTGTTCTTATTAAGATTGAAGCTGAAGTTATCAATTTCTGTAAGAGCACCGTTTTGTTTTTTATTTCTTTGCGTTTCTGTTATTACTTTTTGAGTAATTCTTGTTGTGCAGTTATAATCTCTTTCAGGAAGATCTATTTGCGTAGGTGAGTGTGGAGCCCGTTTAGCAATGTCACGATGTTTTTTTCCAGTTCCATTGTTGATACTTAGACTGAGATCTATAATGAGTTTCGGAGAGCTTGACCTAGAACGAGATTCTATTGATTCCATAACCACATTGGAAATGGAAGTAATATTGTTACAAATATCAGTCGCATGAGACTTTCGTGGCGGTGAAGGAGTACGTCGTGGCAATGAGGGAGTATGTCGTGGCAATGAAGGAGTATGCCGTGGCGATGAATCAACAGATTTTTTGTGATGTTTAGCATTGTAGCCAGCTTTTACTTCTTGATGAGGCACTTCGTATTCACATTCAGGAAGTTCAGGAGCGTCAGTCTTATCTTCAGACTCTGAGTCAGATTCCGCCACATAGGGTTGAAGAAGGGAAATGCGCTTATTTACTTCCTTGGCAAGAAGCTTGTAGTACTGCATTTCTTTGCGACATTCTTTAGATAACTGAAATGAAAAAAGTATAAATAAGACACAAAACATTAAAATAATATATATACATACCTACAATTATTGATATTCATGCCCGTTTTCACCGACATCCCCTAAGTTTAGGGGATCCCATAAGAACGGTTAGGGGGCTGTTAAAAGGTGGTTTCTTTTTCACCAACAGTAAGGGGTCAGTTATACGTTAAAAGGTCCCCTAAATTTAGGTGGGCGAAATGTGGGCTCACAAACCGGCACATAAGTAAGTGACATCTCAAGCATAGATGATGGATAGCGATTTATATGAATTTGTTGTAAATTTAGAAACTGTTTCTACTATATTCGACGTAAATAACAACCGTAGATCAAAAATATATCGGAAACGACCACACTACGTATGCACTTCGAAAGCTTTGATGAAATTGACTTTTTTCGGAGATATACAAAGGTTAAGTAAATCTTCAATGTTGTATTTATTGGAAAATATTGAAGACGCCTTAGAATTTCTTGGTACGAAGTGAGTACTTAACATAAAGATTTTCTAAGTACTTAGCCTATGAAATACGATAAAAAAAAATTACCTATAAACATGGCTATTTTTATGTTTAGTCGACGATACTGTGACGATACGTTGTATTCTCATAATTATTATTATGTAAGTAAAGCGCATGTGGGCGGTGACGGGGTGGTAGCAAGTCTGTTGTGCCGGATCTTTAAAATGTGTTGGAGATATGGCCGTGTGCCGGATGATTGGTGCAAGGCTGTAATTGTACCACTAAGTTAGGGAAAAGGCTCTCAGCAGGAGTGTTAAAAATACCGCGGCATTAGTCTTTTGAGTGTTATTGGCAAACTGTATGCAAAGGTTTTAATAAATAGAGTAATAAGAGTGAGAGAGGAGAAAATATGGGATGTGCAGGCAGG
Organism: Fissipunctia ypsillon; assembly: GCA_947568875.1. Lineage (NCBI taxonomy): Eukaryota > Metazoa > Arthropoda > Insecta > Lepidoptera > Noctuidae > Fissipunctia > Fissipunctia ypsillon. The sequence goes on along the minus strand of OX387657.1, from coordinate 1,363,505 downwards.
ATTTAGAGACGTAATGGGCTGTATGTATCAATCTTCCATGTACGGTGTGGACTAGCGCTTGGTACGGGCACTGAAATCTTTATACAAGGATTCCAGTGCTTGTGTTAGGATAAATGGGGCATACACGGACTGGTTGCCGAACCAGTCCGTGTATGCCCCATATTCAGCGTTACAGCATTACAGCGTTGAGGAGCTTGTGGCTAAGTAATAACAGCCGCATGGGTCGATCCATCAGGTTAAGCTACGCTTGCCGGTGTTGGTCCGTGGATGGGTGGACCGAGACTCCTCCGTGCCTCGGAAAGCACGTTAAGCCGTTGGTCCCGGCTGTCATTCGTGGATCTTTGACAGTCGTTACGGGTCGTCAGAAGCCCGAAAGTCTGACAACCAGTCTTACCAAGGGGTATCGTATTACCCAGTAACTGGGTTGTGGAGGTCAGATAGGCAGTCGCTCCATGTAAAATACTGGTATTCAGCTGCATCCGGTTAGACTGGAAGCCGACCCCAATATAGTTGGGAAAAGGCTAGGCAGATGATGACAGCATTACAGCGTTGTGTAGCGTCACCGTGGCTTTTCAACTTTTACATGGATAGTTGTCTGACAAATTTTAAAGAGAGTGAGTGTGGATTGAGGCTGAATGAGCTGTTTGTCAAATGCCTTCTCTACGCAGATGATCAAGTTCTACTTGCATCGTCAGCAGAATAGTTGCAAGACATGGCGACTATCATGGATGAAGCATATAAGATGAAAGGGATGAATATAAATGTGAATAAGACGAAGGTAATGGTGCTTGAAAGAAACGAGGACATATCGATGTGGAAAGTAGAGTGAGTGCGGGAAATAAAGTGAATGGTGCTATACATTCGATTGTGACCAACCAGTTAATGTCCAAAAAGGCCCGACTGGCTGTTCACAATGGTGTGCTGGTGCCTACGCTTATGTATGGAAGTAAATGTTGGATGTGGCAAAAGAAGCATGAAAGTAGAATAAATGCTGTGGAAATGCATTCCTTGCGAAGCATGTGTGGTGTCGACTATGAATGATAGGCTAAGGAATGATGTGATAAAGCAACGGTGCGGTTTAAATGAAGATGTAGTGACAAAAATTGAAAAGAGTTTGCTTAGATGGTTTGGTCATGTTGAGACGATGAATGAACGTTGACTAACAAAAGGTATTTACACGGCAGATGTCAGTGGAAACGCCGGGAGGGGACGCCCTAGGAAGACATATAGTGATCTTATTGGTGATGTTCTTCAGAAAGGTCAGGTGCGTAGTACTCGCAACCGGCGTGCGTGTATGACCAGATGTATGAACGTAATCGAGGCAAAAGGAGTATGTAAGGATCGTAGCAGGTGTCGTTCTGTAGTTCTGCCTACCCCCATGGGAAGAAGGCGTGAGCTTATGTATGTATGTAAGTAAAGCATTTCTTATTTTATTTTAGAAATAATTATATATCTCCAATAAATCAGTTATTAATAGCATTGAGGTTTTATGCTACGGGTAATCATTTGTTGGCTGTGGCAGACATGGGAGAGATAAGTGTGGCTACTTGCAGTCGAAAAGAGTGTCTGCACACACTACACCAATTTCACTAGCTTGTCTTTCTCATCCATTGTGAAATTTTGACTACGCTTCCAATTTTCTGCCATTATAATACACCGTAACGATAGTATAAATAGCAAAGGAATAATTATTTAGAGTCCTAGATATATTTATTCAAAAATGCCACGAAATAATTGGTAAAATAACACGCAACGCACCGTTACAACAAAATCAAATTTCACGTCAGTACGTCACAAAAGAAAGAAGTGTCAAATATAAGTAAGACCACAGATGACACACGAGGTTTTGTAATATAAACACGAAGTAAATAAGTCAATAAATATAAAATAATAAAAAAATATGAATAAAATAATATTTATTATTACTATAAAAACATGATTTATTAATAATTGATCCATGTAAGTGTATACTTTAGATAGTTTCATTAAAAAACTATCTTGTTTCAAAGTATCGATAAGTTCAAAGACGAATCAGCTACAAAATACGAATCGAAAACAAAATGTCACTTAGTTATGTGTCCTTTAGTTAAGTGGTAAAAATGATGGTGAAACGAAATTTAATTTAGGGGCTAGTTTGGGGGAGCTTTTAAGCTAAAGGTCCCATACGTAGGTGGTAGAATAGGAGATGTCGGTGAAAACGGGCATCAATCACCTTTGCAAGAGATAACAACAGAAGAAAATACAATATTTTTTTTATTTTTAGTATTAAACTTTTCTAATAAGCTCTTGAACAATATTTAATCTGCAGATGCTTTTTTAAATGCTTGAAATTCTGCAAATAAATGAAAAAAATAATGTAGATTGCTTGCACTACGAAACTTAGGATTGGGACGTTGATATTAGTCACAGTTTTGTAAAAAAAAAAAAATTATAGAAGCAACAAAAGAATAAAAAACAATAAAACCAATGGAAGTATGAAGAAACTACACGCTTTGGAAGGGATTTCTTGTCCTTGTCGCACGCAGCTGACAATGAATGGCGCTGATGTGAAGTAAACCATAACAAAACTGTTGCCATCTCTGCCTTGCAGATAATTTTGAAATGTTTATAGGTAATTAAAAGCTAAATCATTTTTTTTACTATTCATTATACACACACAAGACATAACATTACGCCTTGTTTTCCTGAATGGTTGAGCAGAGTTGTACACCCACATAAGATATGGGTCATCCATTTCTTTTTTCTCAGTTTTAATGATGGTCTGGCATATTGAGTACTTTATGCGGCCTACCCAAATGTCCTTTCTTTGGTATTGTTCGTCGAGTTGTTGAGCTCCTTAAGTGCTGAGTTGAGCTACACAATTACTGACAAATGCTTGCACTGACTGGACAGGTCCACTCAAATTTGTGTGGTTCTTTCCTCAAAAGACCATTTCAGACACAGATCTACATGGTCCTCGCATGATTTGACCAAGATTATGTCTGGACTTTAAAAGAGACATGGAAAACAAACTCAGGGGGAGTTTGTTTCGCCATTTCTTCTCAGGGGTAGTCAGATAAGAAATGTCGACTCCATCTAGCTTCATTTTTTTTAATATGACGTGTAAAAGTGATTCTGAATATCCTATTTACAGAATGATCAATTTCATTTCATTTCGCCAGTTATGTTTATGTCCCGGTTATAGGGGGGCGAGCTTATCCCCATCGACCGAGCAGACACTGTAACTTATCATTATCTTTTTCAAATTCTAAATAAATATATTCAACACCACTATGTATTATTATTGTGTGTGTATTTTATTAAGTACCTTGCCGATTCTATTACATATTCATACATTTGGCTAGAAATTGTTTAGTATAAACTAGCTTCTGCCCGCGACTATGTCTGCATGAAATTTCTTACCACATCACACCGCATCGCCTGTCTGCGCTATTACTTCTTTTTCGCTTAGCATTTTTTCTAACTTTTATTTCTTTGTGCTCGGCTCCTAAGGGTTGTAGCGTAATGTTGAATAGCCTATTACCTTCCTCAAGAATTGAGCTCTCAAATTCAAAAAGAATTTTTCATATCAGACTGGTAGTTCCAGATATTAACATGTTCAAACAAACAAACTCTTCAGCTTTATTATTAGTAAATATAAATATTATATAGTATAAATAGTGGACTGGGGATTTACTGTGAATAACCTTGAAGCCTGCAAATGATCACCACCAACCTATTTCTTATTGGTTTATACATATAATAACACCACTAACACCACATATTTAAAATTAAAGTTTAAAATATTAGTCAATGCTGCTCAGAAAAAGACAGGACACTTAACGTCATATCCTATAAGCCCTGATACTCGTTGACTTAAAACTGCATTAGAATTTTTTACCACTTCGGGTTCCATACTGTGCCATCTTCACCTTCCTACCTTGCTTTTTTAATAGTCTCTTAGGTCTGAGATGGGCCGAGGGTCGTCTAAGGATGTATTGTCAAGTACAAAGTTCAAACGCTTACTGGCTAGAACAAGATAAGAAAGAATGAACTAGGACACAATTTAAATGATTGATGTACTTACAACTGGCGGTAGGAGCGGCACCCCATTTATTTTCATACAGGACACGTACTGGCCGGCATGTCGCACACATTTCACATCCCACGGGTCGTTCATCCTTATCATCCACCTGACAAATGCGACTAACAGCTCCTGGACTCCTGATGTAACCCCAGGAAACTGTTATCATATCAATATCCGATTACTAACATCACTAAAGGAAGTTTCAAGGCAAATTTCAGCCTATCCAATGTAATAAATCACAGATTTTGAACCTTATGACGAGGGAAATTTAATTTCATTACGCCGACGGACTTGCATCGTAATGTTCCAGATGTTGTCATGCACGATTACGTCAGTTAATAAGTATTGTAACCGGTCTGATGACGAAAACTTACTATAATTTACTCTACGGTATGCGGTTAATGCAAAAATATGACATTGGTTGAAGTATTTCTTTTCCAGCTCTATTTTTATAAGAATGTTGATAGAATTAAGGGTACTCGATTGATGGATACATGAATTTGAAAATGATCAGACTTTTCTCGGTTTCGTTTCTGCTAGATAGATTTAACTATGAATAGGTAACCAATCATAAGTACTTGTTTATTGTGTTACAGCCAATGAAAATGCTGAGTATGCAAAACAAAGTTTTGGTTTGTGAAAACAGTCTTGCTTTAAGTTGTCAAACAAGCTTCGTGTTGCCATGGTTACTCATTCAAAAAATTGAATGAATAGCATCAATATTTTTAACTTTTATGCAACCTTAAAAGTATATTTTTACTTGAGATTGAAAGTTTTCGAAACATTTATATTATGGAACCAAATGACAATAGAAAACAAATAATAAAAATGATTTGGAATCATTTTTGAACGCTACAATGTTCATATTGTTTTGACATTGACATTTTTGACTGACAGTGACTTTACCAGCGAATGGTTAAATTGTAAATTAGTGAGTAAAATTTTGGGATTATTTTACAAATTTTCAATGTTTACTTCAAAGAAATATTGGTGTACTTATCGGATATAGTAGCACAATTGTATCAGATACAGTTCCATATTTTCCAACAGCTTGAATTCAAGAAAATGGCAATTTCAAGAATGACAAATATTGGTCCCGCCGGAAAACAGGCGTTAATTTGTTTTTTTGTGTCCGTATTTATTTTTACGATATCATTCTTCTCTGGAAAAGTCCTGGGATTCTCATCAGAGCTATGGGCCCTGACTTGTTGGGGCCCAGCCCTATATTTTTGCCTATTTAACTTCATATTAAGATACTGTTACACGGGCTTTATTTACGAGGTAAGATCTATTTTATTTCATTAACTAGCCACATTTAATGATTATTGCTATGTTTGCTTAACTACACTTCACTCCAGGCTTAATATTTAACAGCAAGACTTTGCAATCAAACTTCTTAAAAAAATTGCTTATTGAATTAACTTGCAGGTCAGCATGACTCACAGTTTTAAGAGTCAACAGTATATTTTTTATTTACACATTATTACACATTTTACAAACATTTTGAGTTTTGAATGAAGCAAATCATTACTTTTGCCCAGGAAAATTAAATCACATAATTAATAATTAATTAAATAAATGAATGACCACATAATTAATTATTAATTTAAAAAAAAACATTAACAAAATTTAATTTTCTTGCACTTTCAGGTATCAATAAGATCAGCATTCCTCGGTGCAGTCTTCTCCCTGGGTATCTTCCTTATCACCTTTGACAATGGCTGGAGAGTGTTTGGTCTCTACACCGTAATACTAGCATTTTTCCATTTCTCGGAGTTTATGTCCGTTGCACTCACGAATCCACGGACACTGTCTGTTAACTCGTTCATATTGAACCATAGCATACAGTACGGTTTGGCTGCTGTGGCTAGCTGGATAGAATGGGGAGTCGAGTACTATTTCTTCCCTGGTAAGTTTGTTACTTAATTCTTAATTCCACTGCTCATTGTTTTAAGTTGCATGTATCCCTATTTTAGGCCAAATTACACTTATTACATGTACTGCACTGGGCAAAAGTCAAATCATTTAGTTAAAATAGGTACATAAAAGTCACTTTAGAATGTCACAATTTTCAAAATAATGGAATTGATTCCAGTCGCCTCTTCCAAAAGGTAGGTTTGTATAGAGAAGAATGGGCAAGACACTCCTCCGTTACTCTTTTAAAATGATTAGGAATATTTTATATACATTAATTATATGTAAAGACAATGTACCTAGAATAAAATTACTATACCACAATAGGTAAAAAGAGTTGAAAGAAAGAAAGAAAAAATGTTTATTGGCACATGCCACAAGTGCACACAGTATCACCAAAGGAAACAAAGAAAAAGAATTTATAACTAACAATATTTGAAAAGTACAATTACCTACATCAAAGCCAAAAAAAAAGCATGTAGATAAATACTGTGTGACTCACGGCTGCGCCAAATAGGCCCATTTCAGCATAATGTCGGACAACAATAGTGCCCGACGCTGGTTTTCAAATGAACCTAAATGGTGAGTGTACGAATGTCAATGTTAGTTTAAAATGATAGAATAAAATAAAAGTAGTATATGAGAGAAAATATATATATAAATATAATTAAAAATGAAGCAATGGTCAGACAGCGCCTCTACAACCTTATTGATTGGCTACGATTTTTACTGCATCATGAGCTATTCACATAAAAAGTTCACACCAATATGCAATAAGAGCAAACATATGATCTTAAATATTTTTTTTTTATTCAGAAGCCTCGCTTGCTTTCAACCCACCTGTTTATTTTTTATTCAGAAGCCTTGCTTGCTTTCAACCCATCTGTTTATTTTTTATTCAGAAGCCTCGCTTGCTTTCAACCAATCTGTTTATTTCTTAATCAGAAGCCTCGCTTGCTTTCAACCCATCTGTTTATTTCTTATTCAGAAGCCTCGCTTGCTTTCAACCCATCTGTAAATTTCTTATTCAGAAGCCTTGCTTGCTTTCAACCCACCTGTTTATTTTTTATTCAGAAGCCTTGCTTGCTTTCAACCCATCTGTTTATTTTTTATTCAGAAGCCTCGCTTGCTTTCAACCCATCTGTTTATTTCTTAATCAGAAGCCTCGCTTGCTTTCAACCCATCTGTTTATTTCTTATTCAGAAGCCTCGCTTGCTTTCAACCCATCTGTTTATTTCTTATTCAGAAGCCTCGCTTGCTTTCAACCCATCTGTTTATTTCTTATTCAGAAGCCTCGCTTGCTTTCAACCCATCTGTTTATTTCTTATTCAGAAGCCTTGCTTGCTTTCAACCCATCTGTTCATTTCTTATTCAGAAGCCTCGCTTGCTTTCAACCCATCTGTTTATTTCTTATTCAGAAGCCTTGCTTGCTTTCAACCCATCTGTTTATTTCTTATTCAGAAACCTCGCTTGCTTTCAACCCATCTGTTTATTTCTTATTCAGAAGCCTCGCTTGCTTTCAACCCATCTGTTTATTTTTTATTCAGAAGCCTTGCTTGCTTTCAACCCATCTGTTTATTTTTTATTCTTCTGAAAAATCGCCTGCGTCTAGAGACTTTTTCTCTGAGCGCCGCGTTAACGCTCGCTGACGCGTGTTAACGCGCGCTCATGCGCGTCAAAATTTTGCCATCTGAACATGGCCTTATGCTGATACTTATGACTTAGCAGCTTTTTACAAGCATTTCAAAATTAGCACAAATTCTTTAGCTTGCATTATATATTCAGTCATTTTAATTATTATATCAATATGTACCATTTAATAGAAAAATATTGTCATTAATACATGCATAGATACAATATTACAAATAAGTATCATAACCCACCCACTCTCTCTAATTATTCTTATTATAATTACAATTTTAGTTGGTTATTTAATATCAAGACTTGGACCGAGGTGTACCTATAGTACACCCACATTTCGCCTGTTATATTTAAGCCCCATGTAACAGGGGGCGAGCCCATTGCCATCAACTAGGTACAAATCTAGACTCAGGGCTGCTACTGTGAATTTCCAGATGGAAAAACCCAATGCACTTAACACAACCCGAGAATCGAACTCAGGACCTCATGCTCAGTAGTAGCGCTTGCGACCACTAGACCAACGAGGTAATTTAATAGAATTGAAAAATATTATTATATTTAATACTTACTATTTTTATTGCAGGTATGAAGACGTACTTCTGGCTGTCGTACGTGGGTGTCGTGATGTGCGTCACGGGAGAACTGCTCAGAAAGTCGGCCATGTTCACGGCTAAGACTAATTTTAATCACACAGTAAGTTATTCTTTATTTTTATAAATACATTATTTACCTAAAAATGGTATATACCAGCTTAATATGCTTATGGTTCTCCGTTTTTAAAGTTTGTTCAGTGTCAAGTCAATTTTATGAAATGTTACAAATAAGAACCACGATTGTATAATCGACCTCTGTTGACAAAAAAACCCCAGAAAATTTTAATTGAACTTGCAATATTCAACAAGATTGCATTCCCTGGGGAATGAAATCTTGTTCTCGCGAGATCTCGGCCATATTTACCGAGATTGATCTCGGCCGAAAATCGAACGAGATCGAGATTACCAGAAGCATGAATACATGTTTTTTGAAGCGGAAGATGGGTTCGGGGTTCTAGAGGAGAACTCTTACAGTTTACAGACAATTGTTTGCGCTCTGTAGTCCTTACTAGTGTAGAGGCTGAAAGAGCGTTTTCTGCAGCTAGCCTAGAGGTATTTAGCCCGGAAAATTAGAAGCCGTCCGTCGGACGACACATTATAGATAGTGCAATCCACGAAGACGCGCCCCACTATTCCTCCTAACCGTTTATAGTATATGTGTGCAAGCTTCCGTCAATGTTTGAGTGTTGTCGGTACACACTAATTACCTATGAGTGTACACGCACACTACAATGAATAGACTAATCAGGACAGAGCGTCATGGTCAAAGTGAAAGATGCTCTACTTCAATTTTATATTTTTTACCCGACCGCAAGGAAAGGGTTATGTTTATTTTATTTTTAGGTGTGGATATTTTATGTGTTTATTAGTTAATATCGATAATCTTACTATTTTCATAATGGGAGGTAATTATAGATATTAATGAAATACGGAAATAGTTTTATTGAACTTTATTGAGAAATGAAAATCGTCAATCACTCGTTTCAGAAATATCTGATTCAGAGTCTGATGTATCACCGACATTTACAATAAAACTAAAATCAAGATCACAATGTCTCATGTATTCGTCTTCTATTTTTTCCACGTGCTAACAAGTATTGAACCAGACATCTTTATTTACTCGATCAAATGCTTCATTTAAAATGGGCATAATCGAAGTGTAATTTTGATTGATATTGCGACTAGCAACATCGTTTTTTACAATACCCCAAATGTTTTCGATTGGGTTTAAATCTGGATGATAAGGTGGCAGCCGAAGCACTGTGAATCCATGTTCTTTCAATAATTCGTCAACTTTGTACTTGCGGAAGTTTTCTTTGTTTTTTTAATATAAGGTCATAAAGTTCAGGTTTTTTGTAGCTTGGTTCAAAATAGATATTTTTTGCATTCAGCCAAGTCTGCATGTCTAATTTGTTGGAGTTGGATGTTGGTATTTTTTCCGAACTAGTATTGTGATAGGCTGCATTATCCAAGACTATCACGGCATCATTTGGGAGATTTGGTATAAATTTCTCCTTTAGCCACTTTAAGTAATTTTCTGTATTCATGTTATCGTGGTAGTCTCCGGATTTGATCTCTGCTCTGTATGTCAACAACGCATTTAGTACGAAACCCTTCCGCCATGTACTATAATTATGCGCACTCCTTTTGTTAAGTTTTGTTTTATTGCTGTTTTACAACTTTTTTCGGCCCAAGACTTTTTTTGCACGTGGTTGGTATGAATATATGATTCATCTGTGTAGACTATAGGTCTACCTGCATTGCGAAAAGACTTTACCTGTTTTAAATATTTCAATCTTAGCATTTGAATATCATGTTTTTCGGTTAGCACCTTCCTGTTATTCTCAGTTTTTCTCCATTTATAACCAAGTTTAAGTAACAATGTTCTTAGGGTTGTTATACATCCATCAAATTGTATACGGTCTTTCAAAACAATATTAAGTCGTGATAATGTTGGAAATTGACGATGTTCTATATGATAGTTTTGGATAGTTCTTCGGACTACACCAATATCAAATTCGTCTAAATTAATTTTTCGTGGTCTTACCCTTCTCTTCTTCATAGGTAGTAAAAATAGAAGCACTTCTGTATACTAAATTCGAATGCGACGTACTCGCTTCATTTTCAGACTCAATATCCGCTTCCGTAGTCGGCTCTGTTGTACTCTCCGCACTTGGGGCTATAGGAACTATCGCATCCGTCTCCATAGTTATATTCGATTCCATAGCAGGTACTGTAGTTTGCTTCATTATATTAGTATATTCCTTTCTTTCGCGTAGAATTCTAGTCACTGTGCTTTCAGATACTCCAACAGCCTGTGCGGTTCTCCATCGCGCATCAGTGAGTTTTTCTGCATAATTTTTACTTGCTTCTTTTTTCATAAAATCGTAAACTTTAGAAATAATTTCTCTTGCCTAAAATTAAAAAAAAACATTACATAGTTTTACTTATTTGTAAAGATGAAATGAAATCCACTATTACTAAAATTTGCTATTTATTAAAATTAAATTACTTTCGTTAGCTAATTTCATGTATTTTAGTAACTACAAACTTCTTTACATACCTGGCTTTTAAGAACAACACGCTGAGATTTTTTCGACATTTTAAAAATATATAAAGTAGAGCAACTTTCGTGACGAGTCTGGATTTTCGCAGCATAGAGTGTAGTATTCGTGTGCATCGAACCGCTGACGGTTCGCGACTGCCGCTCGGAGCAAACTCCCCGCACCCCGCGATCCCCTCAACCAAAAATTGGTGGGGCGCGTCTTCGTGAATTGCACTATCTGTAGATGCTTTATGATTTTTACGAAATTTTTATTAAGTATCATAAATTACTTCATTGTTTAATTTTCATACAAAAAAGAAGACTGATTATTATTAAAAGATGTTATTAATAAATGATTATTAATAAATTCATCAAATTTCTTATTATTTTTCTATCAATTATTCTATTATTGTGACAATAAAAAAAAATATCAAACAGATCCACCAATCTCGCCGAGATGCCGTAAATGGCGAGATCTCGCGAGATTGATCTTTCCGATCTCGCGAGATCTCGGCTTCGCCAAAATTTTTCGAGATTGCATTCCCTAGTTGTAACTAATGCATTGGTCTTAAAGCAAAATAGAACTCCTCGTCTTGTGACTTGCACGAGACATTTAACTTTAGGGTGATATCGCCGAGAACGAGGTCGAGTATACATGAAGTTTAAATAAATATCCCTACCTGGTTGCTATTCCACCAATTCGCACTAAGCGTTTTCAAATGTCTTTTTTGATGCGCACAGCAAAGGAGTGGAACTCTGCCTGCGTCTGTGTTTACGAACGCATACAACCCCGATCTCTTCAAAGTGAGAGTGAACAGGCTTCTTCTGGGTAAGCTCGCTCCATCGTCGACTTTGTCTCTGTCATCAAGAGCAAACCTATCTCAAATAAAAAAAAATAAAAAAAAGTAATTTCTATTGACTTAATTTCCAGGTGCAGTTCGTGAAGCGCCCTGACCATGAGCTGGTGACTCATGGGGTGTACTCCATCTGCAGGCATCCTAGCTACGTCGGATGGTTCTACTGGTCGATTGGTACTCAGGTATGAGAGAAACATAAAGTCAAAGACAAATATTTTTTTCAAATAGGCATGTAAAAGTTACTTTTGAATATGAATATCAAAAATAAAAGAAAAAAGAATTGATTCTAGTTGTCCCTCCAAAATGTAATTTCTTATGGAGAGCGTCTATACTAATTACAGCTGAAGAGTTTATTTGTTTGTTTGTTTGGTTGAACGTGCTAATCACAGGAACTACTGGTTCGAATTGAAAAATTATTTTAGTGTTGGATAGGCCATTTATCGAGGAAGGCTATAGGCTATATAACATCACGCTACGACCAATAGGAGCGGAGCATCAATGAAAAATGTTGCAAAAACGGGGAAAATTTATTCCTTTTGAGAGATTCCGTTGCGTGCGCTGCGTAAACGGTTAAAGTTACGCAAAAATGACCTAATGATCATGTATGACGGGATTGTTTCTCTTAAAAAGTTCAAAAAAAGCCCGCGGTAGCATATGTCTATCTTTTAAGGTTGGCTTACTATAACTTTTTTAATGGTAATCAAATTTGTTATAAAATAATGCATTATTTGCGAAGGTGTTCTCATAAACATGGTATAATCCTTATCCAAATACATAGTTTCATAATCGAGTTTAAAATTAAGTACATGTGAATTCCTTTTTAAATTATTCGAATGGGTCTTTCATTCAGAAATTACGACGGGTATAAAAATGCTTAAAAGTAAGAAAAATGCACTTAGTCTATTAGTTACCTACACATTTTATTTTTTATTGACTGTTTGAACGTGCTAATCTCTGTCACTACCAGTCGAATTTGAAAAATTATTTTTGCATTTTATAGCCCAATTCTTGAGGAAGGCTATAGGGTATGTAACATTACCCTAGGATCCTTAGAAGCCGAGCAAAAAAAAAGTAAGAACGAGCGCTAAGCGAAAACGAAGTAACAGCGCGGGCAGGCGATGCGATGCGACGGGGTACGTCGGGGGAGCAAGAAATTTCACGCGGACGAAGTCGCGGGCGGAAACTAGTATCGTAATGTAGTTATATGAAACCGTCATCAGCTATGAAAAGAAACGTTTCTAAACCACTTTAGTTCTCCATATTTCTGATCGCACTTCACCTTTCAGATAGCGCTCCTAAACCCAGTGTGTGTCATAATCTACGCGCTTGCCTCCTGGATGTTCTTTCGAGAGCGAGTGTACGCCGAGGAGTTGACCCTCGTCACGTTCTTCGGTCCTCAGTACGTGGAGTATCAGAAGAGGGTCAGTACCGGACTGCCCTTCATCATGGGGTACATCCCAGAGAATACTGGACAGAATGTTCGGGATGACCATTGGAGTTACTAAAGTGAGTGGGAATTATAAAAGGGCTATTTGTGTCTATGGGCCAATGAAGCGCGGTTGTCAATGCCAAACAAATATCAACATTGTGTTAAAAGTCGACAATAAATAATCTGACTCTAACTAAAATAAGCGCGCATTTATTTTCAACTGTATTTCAACCTATGTAAGGTAGATATTTGTTGGCCGTGACATCAGCGTTGAGCCATTTCTGCACCGGCCATACCTGTGTCAATTTTATTTTCTAAAGAAAATTGGTGCATTACATACTCAAATCTCGCAATATACACAAGTTTTAATGGTTTCTATGCATGCATTATTTTTAAATGACTTCGTTGGCCTTAAAATTGTTATCTATTTGCAGGTACATTGTTCCTCTGGGGAATCACCACAACAGGCTCAAGTCAGTTATCTAGTCTTAGAAACTAAGCGAGGGATACAAAATTTTATTCCATATTAGTGATGGCTAGGACTAGGAAAATATTATGGACATTTTAAATTGTTTATTTTTTTTTAAATTTTATTTGAGATAGGTTTGCTCTTGTCTAGGTCAGAGATGACAGAGACAAAGTCGACGATGGAGTGAGCTTACCCAGAAGAAGCCAGTTTACTCTCACTTTGAAGAGATTGGGGTTGTATGCGTTCGGAAACACAGACGCGGGCAGAGAGTTCCACTCCTTTGCTGTGCGCATCACAAAAGACATTTGGAAACGCTTAGTGCGAATTGGTGGAATAGCAACTACAGTTCGTTCGCGTTAAGAATGCAGTGAGTCATCAGTGCAACTGCAAGATAAAGGTGTATTCACAGTGGTGTTCAATTCAAACAAATTATATTTTAAAAGATTAAGTTTAATGAATTTATAAAAATACACTTTAAAGTTTAAAATCTAAATTAAATCATTAATATCATATTTTAATCACTGGTATCGTTGGAATATCTTCATCAGCTTCACATATTGTCGTAATTTTATTTAATGTCGGGTAGTCGTTATTTAAATATATTGAGTGTACTTTTCTCCTTATAGCACATTTGTCTAATTCATCGAATTTATCAATCATAGACTTCCGGGCCCTTTTTTTCACTGGCGATTTCAATGTATTATTTTCCTTTTTTTTCACTAAGTATACTATAAACTGTTCTCTCGGACACACCGCATGCAGCTGCCGTTTTTTGTACTATGCTGTCCACAGTCACATTTAAATCACACTGTTTAAAATACTTAAAAACATTGTAAATTACTTTTCTTTCCCCACTATGAATTATCGAACCACTTTTATTTTTACGAATTGGAGATGTATTCATTTTTTTAAGTTTAAATCAGTTAACACAAATGACAGGACACAACCGTTGCGTTCGAAGCAATGCCTTCAACTGTCATTGTGAACTTGACTTTGTAATTTGAAAAGATTTGATTGGTTAGGGGACGGGGCTAGGCCGACGGACAATGATGACTCGCTGCATTCTTAACGCGAATGTACTATAGGTAGGGATGGTAACCTGCAGTACGTCTAGATGTCCGATGGTAGAAGAGGGCCGGCGGAATGAGGTCGTGGAGTTCTTGAGCACACACACCGAAGTATAATCTGTAGAAGACCGACAAGCAGGCAACCTTGCGGCGATGAGCCAAGCTGTGAAGCTTGGCATCCACCAGTCTTCCGTCGCCAATGAGCTTCTTAGCTCTGCGTTCCACCGAGTCAAGCGCGGCAAGTTGGTATTTAGCTGAGCCATCCCAAAGTTGGCTGCAATACTCCATGCAGGATCGGACTTGCGCTTTGTAAAGAGTTATAAGCTGTCCAGGCGTAAAGTATCGCTTCATCTTATTTAGGAGGCCCAGTTTCTTGGCCGCAGTTTGGGCTTTGTACTCGATGGTGGCACCGAAGTTGAGACATGATGTCAACTCCATGCCTAGGAGCTCGAGCCCCTTAGTTACAGAAACAGATGTATCCCGAAAAGTAGGAGTTTGATCGAAACAACTCCTTTTAGCGGTAAAAAGACACGCTTGTGTTTTGGTGGCTTTAAAAGAGACCAGATTATCATCACCCCACTGGGCTAAGCATGAGGTCTAAGCTTAAGACTGGCTAGGCTTAAGGTCAAATCTGTCCGCTCTACCATGGCCTCTCTCAAGGAACGAACTTCGCCCCGCTGGTTTTTGCGCTGGACAAGTATCTCTCTGAAACTGTACTGTTATCTACGCACCTAACAATACCAGGCTAAAGTAGTTCATTGATGTGCAGCAGGAAAAGAGTTGCAGAGAGAACAGACCCCTGAGGAACTCCGGCATCAAAAGCCATAAGGTCGGAAGAGCAGCCGTCAATAACTACTCTGATCGACCGTTCACTAAAGAAGTCTGATATCCAGCTACAAAAATCAGCTGGGATGCCATAAGCAGGAGCTTGCTGAGTAGACCAGCGTGCCAGACCCTGTCAAAGAGTTATCAACTGATACAGCAAGTGCTTCGCCGTGTTTCTCGATGGCCTGGCCCCAGCAGTGCGTGACATACACAAGAAGATCGCCAGTTGACCGTCCCCGGCGAAAGCCATATTGACGGTCACTGAGGAGATAATTGTTTTCAAGGTAGGTCAGCAACTTACTGTTCAGTACCCTTTCCATAACCTTGCACAGAATGGAGGTAATGGCGATCGGACGGTAATGGACAGGGTCTGCACGGTCGCCCTTTTTGGGCACTGGTTGCACATTTGGAAGCTTCCAGGATTTTGGTACCGTCCTTTTCTTAAGAGAGAGGCGGAACAAACGTGTCAACACAGGAGACAGTTCAGGCGCACACTGCCTCAACACTCTCGCTGGAATGCCGTCAGGCCCGCTGGCCTTGTTCACGTCTAGACTGCACAATACTCTTCGGACCTCTTTAATATGAACTGCGATATCCGGCATCGAGGAGTCACAATGAGGTACAGTAGGTGGTTGCTTGGAGCCAGCGTCCAGACTTGAATTGCTTGCGAAGAGAGATGCTTAATAAATAAATAAATGAATAAATTTGCTTTCTCACCTGCAGAGTGAGCCAGCGACCCATCAAGTTTCATCATTGGAGGTAAAGCGGGTTGACAGAATTCCGCTTCAGCCGCTTTAGACAGGGACCAGAACTATTTACTACCCGGAGGGTGCGAAGCCAGCTTGGCCCCAATACGTCCGACATGGTCAAAATGTGCCCCCCGTAAAACCCGCTTGCAAAACTTGGCGGCAGAATTAAAAACTCTTTTTCTCCCGCGAACCCTATGCGCGCTAACTTTGCGGACGCGGGCCTTGACCCAGGCTTGGTAGGCAGACTCTTTTCGGGCCTCAGCGTGGGCGCATTCTGCATTATACCAAGGCCGAGATTTGTGACCGAGCGCGATGTCGAGAGAATGGAATAAAATACTTCATCCCCTGCCAAATCACGTCCGCAACCACGTCAGCACAGCACGAGGGGTCACCCGAGGAGAAGCACACTTGCCGCCAAGGATAAGACGCAAAAAAGTGCCGCATCTCATCCCAGTCAGCTGACTTGTATCGCCATACTCGCCTCGTGCCTGTAGGACTCTCATCTGGAAGAGAGCAGGTCGATATGGATTTCACCAGACAGTGGTGGGCTGAGACCGATACTGGATGACTGTCCGGATCAGATGCCAGCAGAAGGTCCAAGCAATTGGGTGTATGGCCGTCAACATCCGGTACCCGCATTGCCACATTAACCATCTGGGTTAGATCTAGCGTTAAAGCAAACTTGCGCGCCTCTAACCCGGCATGGTCAGTTTTATGGTACGGGAACAACCACTCTTTATGATGGGCGTTGAAGTCCCCCAGAAAGATGAGCTTTGCTTTTGGGTACCGCTGCTAGGCTACATCAGTTGACTCCACGAGGAAATTAAAGAGTGCTGTTGTCTCCTGGTCCCCGCTGTGCGATTGGTAGACGCCGATGTAGAGAGATTTCTCCACGCCAGTGTCCACAACTTGCCATATGGCAGAAAAACCCGATTTCTCAAAGCAACGGAGACGACGACAAAAAATGCCAATGTCATCGCGGACGTACACACAGACCCCAGCTTGCTTCTTAAACTTGTGTTCAAGAGAGTACCCGGGTAGTTGAGATACGCCACATCCGGCGGGGTTGTTATTTTCATCTCCGTTAGAAAAACAGGTGCGGCTTCTCAGTCTCAAGGTGGTGATGGACTAGATCGAGATTGGAGTTCAACCCCCTGATGTTAGTGAGGTGAACTTTTAGTAGGAGGAAGTGTAGCCGTTGTTTAACCTTGTTTTTCTGTACTTTGGTCATATTCGTATAGAGTTGTTGGGAAAGAAAGTCGACTAGTCGAAGCGCTGCTCAGTAATCCATGTGGAACACTAGAGCTAACCAAACCTATGGGGAACTCATTTGGAGACTCCGGGGACGCCCGAACCCCCCCGGATATGGCTACCGGGTCCTCTCATCCAGTCGCCGGCTGGCATGGTGGAACATACCGGAGTTTTTCGCGAGTTGACGGGGCAGCCTTTGGCACGTGGCTGGCGTGCTACTTGGGCCCCCTACTGACTGCGGTCGGCCAACGCCTGGCACCGTGCTTCGGATCCCACTACCCTCCAAAATAAGTTACCCGGCTAGTTATGCCCATAGACCATGACCGGTTCTGAACAGTGCAACTGACAATCTTCTTCTCCCCCAAAGGCACTGGCACTCCCACACACCGACGGAACACAGCAAGCTGCTTGGCGCCAGACTCCGGTGGGACGGTGGTCGCGAGCCAGGTGGCCTCTTGCGGAGCCTACCACCGCTAAGTGGGAGTTAGTAAAGGACCTTTAAACCTCAACTTTGAAGATTTCGTAAATCACAATATTCGCATTGAGTGACACCCGGTCTGTACTCTCATACCAAGCTGACACCCGGTCTGTACTCTCATACCAAGCTAACACCCGGTCTGTACTCTCATACCAAGCTGACACCCGGTCTGTACTCTCATACCAAGCTAACACCCGGTCTGTACTCTCATACCAAGCTGACACCCGGTCTGTACTCTCATACCAAGCTAACACCCGGTCTGTACTCTCATACCAAGCTGACACCCGGTCTGTACTCTCATACCAAGCTGACACCCGGTCTGTACTCTCACACCAAGCTGACACCCAGTCTGTACTCTCATACCAAGCTGACACCCGGTCTGTACTCTCACACCAAGCTGACACCCAGTCTGTACTCTCACACCAAGCTGACACCCGGTCTGTACTCTCATACCAAGCTGACACCCGGTCTGTACTCTCATACCAAGCTGACACCCGGTCTGTACTCTCACACCAAGCTGACACCCAGTCTGTACTCTCATACCAAGCTGATACCCGGTCTGTACTCTCACACCAAGCTGACACCCAGTCTGTACTCTCATACCAAGCTGACACCCGGTCTGTACTCTCATACCAAGCTAACACCCGGTCTTTGGAAATTTGAAGTTAAGAACTTGTCAAACTCTACTTGAGCTTTAATGTTATTGCAATAAAAATATGTATGTATAGGTTAAGGTATCTATGGGCCTGCGTCGCCTGAAATAAATGGATTATTATTATAGAGTCTGACATAATAATATACCTTTACCTATGTAATTGGAGATTCTATAGCCAGCATTTTCAGATTTAATTATCTGTGGATTTGCGCGCAATTCGAAATGCAAATAAGTTTTATTCGAAAGTCGTGTTAATTTAATTTAAAATTCAGTCATTTGTTTTGAGATAGTTTTTTGTTTTTGTGAAATTTTGGTAGTTTTTGATGCCATGGATAAACTGAAAATTCGTACAATTTTCGAATATGAGTTCCTACGTGGAAATACCGCTGCGCAAACAACATGAAACATTAACGACGTGTACGGGTGTAACACTGCTTGCATAAACACGGCCCATTATTGGTTCAATCGTTTTAAATCTGGAAATTTTGAGTAGAAGAACGAGCCTCGCGGTTGGCCGGTAACTTTTGTCGACAACGACGAATTGAAGGCGATAGTGGAAGCGGATCCTACTCAATCTACGGCTGAGCTTGCTGCGGGCCTTGGAGTTAGTGTCAAAACAACATTGAAGCACTTGCATCAAATCGAAATGATTAAAAATCTAGATAAGTGGGTGCCACACGAACTAAGCGACCAACAGCGAGACTTACGCGTCGAAGCATGCATAGCAATACTGAATCGGTATAGAAACGAGGGAATCCTAAATCGAGTTGTTACCTGCGATAAAAAGTGGATCCTGTACGACAACCGTAAGCGTTCGTCTCAGTGGGTGGACCCGGGTACAGCACCTAATCAGTGCGCTAAAAAAAAGATTACTCATAGGAAGATGATGGTGACTGTCTGGTGGACCAGACTTGTACATCACAGCTTTTTACCGAATGGCACAACAGTGACGGCAGATATCTATTGCCAAGAATTGCAAACAATGATGGAGAAGCTCGTAATTCAACAACCAATACTGGTCAGTCGCTCTTCCCCATTGCTTCTCCACGACAACGCGCGAGCTCCCACTTCACGACAGACCATCGCAAAGCTACAAGAGTTACAGCTGGAAGCTCTCCGTCACCCACCGTACTCACCGGACCTTGCCCCAGCAGCTTTCTACTTTTTTCAAAATTTAGACAACTTTTTAAGTGAGAAAAAATTCAACACCCGAGAGGCAGTACAAAACGCTTTCGCTGACTTCATCGTCTCCCGTCCGGCAGACTTCTACAGTAAAGGGATAAACAAACTGCCATCAAAATGGCAAAATTGTATAGATAATTTGGGCATTAGCCCAAATTATCTATTCAATTTTGCCACTTTGAAAAAAATTAAAATTGAAAATTTTGTTAATTTTTATATTTTAAACTTTTCATACAAATCTCCAATTTCATATACCTAATATCTCAAGACCTAATATCTCGGAACCCTTGGGTCCCGGACCTTTGGAAGGCCAACGAGGGGCCGAAGCCAACTCGCAGCGGCCCGTTAGATGCTTTTAATGAAATTAGGCACCAACCGACGATTATCTCAGTTTGCTCTATGCAAGTGCACCCAAGGACAACCCCCGGGTGGTGCAGGACTATTACAGAACATGGAAACAAAACATTGGGCTATGTGTTAGGGTGGCTATAGCGGATTGGTTACCTAGAACTATGGAAGGACTATGTCCCCTGCCCCTGCCTTATCAATGTTATGTAATACACGGCTAAAGTGGCGGGGCGTGACTTGCACACTCAATAATGGGGCCCTGAAAACGGTCGCTGTGCTAACATAAAGACGTAGCGACAAGGGGGCAACATGTCTTGAGGTGCTTAAGAGGAGTGGAGAGGTCTCCCACGGCTATCAGGACAATCCCAGAAGTACGGTCAAGATCCCTACCAGCATCTTACTGGAATACTTCCTTCCTCCGAGCACGTTTGCTTGTTATAATTATTACATAAGGTGATTCCTTCAATATAGCCCGCGAAATTCAATATTTATTTGTAGAATATTTAATTTCTCGGTAATTCTCAAGTAGAGCTCAACAAGTTCTCAACTTTAAATTTTCAATTCAGAAACCGGGCGTAAGTATTGTACTTATAATACTAAAAATAAGTCAAGTAATAATTTAAACTTGAACTCACGATCAGACGATGGCTAATATCACTTTTCGGGTCATGATTCTACCTTATTCACTTGTCACTTGTCCCTAAATAAAGGTTCATTAGAAAACCAGCGTCAGACAACATCTGTCTGGCTTCTGGCATTAATGCTGAAATGAACCTTTTTGTCGCAGCCGTGAGGCTACGTGAGGCGCTATTGTTGTTAAAACATTATTTTCTGTATTTTATTTTGTGTTTCATGAACAATGTCCATATAAACATTATTCAGTCTTTCTTTCTTTATTTTTCGTTTAGTGTGATGATATTTTTCACAGTTCTAAGACAGCACAGGTGTTTTAATCCTCAGAATTTATATATATATTTTTTGTAAATAAAAGCATTTTCTAACATACAGTTACTGTTGTAGTAAAAATTATTTCTACAGTACAATCTTTTATATCAAATGTAAGCAGTTTTACAAAATACGCGGGGCATCGGGGGAATATTACATGTTTTAATAAAAAATCAAAGAGAAGGATGATTCAATGCATTATTTCGATTTCATGATATTATGTTACTGATAAGTATTAACGAATAATGTTACTGATAAGTATTAACAAGTAATTTGCAACAAAAAGTGAAACTAAACAATTTGTTAAATCGGTCGCATTTCTGGTGGCGCCATCTATGACATAGCTCGCTAAAGTTAACAAAAATAAAAAGAAAAGCACTGTTCATAACTTAACGTAACTTCAAGCTGTAATGAAAACAATGCATTTATGTACTTGTTTGTAAATTAATGCAGTTTAAAACTTTACAAAAATAGCGAGGCGTGTCACTTTTCTAAAATTACTATAATAAAAACTATGTATATTTTCCTAGAATTTCGCTACTGTTTGCAGTATAATTAATGTGTAAATAGACTTGATTCTCCAATATTTAATAACTCATGTACAATGACTGAGAGGCAAGACATATTTTGGACATCCTCTTCCATTTTTCAAGTCTTCAACTAGACAAGTCCTGGTGTACTGAATAAAAAGACAAAAAAACTCATTCTATTCTTGCGTGCACGCATGCTGTTAGATGATCGCGACAGAAAATTGATCAAGTTATGAGGTTTGAAATAAGCAACTGGGCGCACGCGGTTCGTAATCGCAGCCACAGAAAACCTCTAAACATGTGCGTATTCAAACAAAAATATTACGCCCTTATTCTATGGGAGTCGCGGCCATAACCGCATGCAGGCAATGAGTTTGACCCCGCAATAATTTTAGCATTGAGCAATGATTGTGATCGTTATAAATGCTTGTATGTGTAAAGGTTGTGAATGTATTGAACAAATGTTAAATCAAATAAATATTTTTAATGATTGTGTAAGCTTGTGATTTTTTTGCCCCTTCAACTTTTTTCTTCAGAATGTAAACTTGTATTTAGAATCTTAGAGAGTTATAATCGTTTTGGAAACACAAGCTCAATGTCATCTATACATAGGTAAGTCCATCTATACATAGGTAAAATATAATAGTAACGAAGTAAAAACTGTGCATTGAATATTTTTGCAAAAAAGTTATTTCTACGAGGTGTGGGAACGAGTCTGTTGCCGAAATTATAAGTAGTTTTTAGAATTTTTGTCCGTTTGTTTGTCCCTATGTTCCGGATTGGCGAAAAATGGCTTAACGGATTTGGATGAAAGGGGTTCGAACTTTTTTGTATGGAAGCTGGCATATCGACCCACCGCCATTTTGATTTTTTTTTCGAAATCGGGGCGAACGATGAAAGTGGTATGGATGAGAAGAGGACACATAGACGAACAAAAAATGTCAAGTAACACGGTAACCCCAAAGTGTCACGTTACCGAGATATTTGAAGGTAAAGATCGACATATGAGTACAACGACAATCATTAAAAATAGACTTACCTATTACGTGTCTGTAGGCGTCAGATTGTATGCAAATAATCGTTCCCAGGTTGATTATTCTTATTACTGTTTATTTACCCACTCTCTCTCTCACACACACACATAATGTCTTACACAAGTCACACTCAATTTATTATAAATTTTAATTTCTAAGCTTTTATTTTACAAGAACAATTGTTACAAAATTATGCGATGTTATCTTTGAGTTTTTAGTCCTAGGCTCTAGTAATTATCCGTCTTGCTGATAGCCACGACACAGGCTGTGCCTAGTGTGGCTATCATTTTAACTCTACCATGTACCTCTTGTGGAATAAATAAATAAATAAATAAAATATTGGAAGAGAGTAGGTATGGACGGCAGCACATCAAGCTACTACAATCTGTCAAATTTCTTTAATAGATTTTCAACTTTATTGCTATAGCATTGGGTTCAAGATTGATTGGGAAAATTTGACAATTTCGGATAGCTTGACCTGCTGGCCTCTGTACATTACATACTATAGGAGCACGAGAAAACTGCTAGGTACTATAATTAATTATGTGCCTACTAAATCGCATCGCATCGCAATGAAACGCTATATTATGTCAAAGAATATCGCGCGCGCGTGTTGGCTTGTCTTTCATCCCGCCGTATTATGAAAAGAACAATAAGTGTCAAGTAGGTACTTGTCTTTAAGTCTTATGTTACAGATATATGTGGAATTAAAGATCGCTACACCTAATAATAATAGAACGATGACAAAAATGATGGGTTGGGTGGTCGGATTGTACGCATAATAATAAGAACGAATAGTCTATTAACGAATACTATTGTTGTTATTTGGTACAAGTAGGTACTACATATCTAACTAGCTGCAATAATTACCTACTTAAAAAAATGTTTTCAAGCTGAGTAACATGTCACGTGATTTGCGACCAACGCGACGCGACCGCGACATGTCGACTGCGTTTCATTGCGATGCGATTTCGTGGATAAATAATTAATTGTAGTAGTAGTTTACTCGTGCTCCTAGTAGTATGTAATGTACCTACTCTCTTTCAATAAACAGTAATAAGAATAATCAACCTGGGAACGATTATTTGGATACAATCTGACGCCTATAGACACGTAATAAGTCTATTTTTAATGATTGTCGTTGTACTCATATGTCGATCTTTACCTTCAAATATCTCGGTAACGTGACACTTTGGGGTACCATGTTACTTTACATTTTTGTTCGTCTATGTGTCCTCTACCCATGAATACCACTTTCATCGTGCGTCGCGATTTTGAAAAAAAAATCAAAATGGCGGCGGGTCGATATGCCGGATCGGTTCTATTCCTTTTGGCACACAGATAGTTTATAACCTGCACCCTAATTGCGTAACACACTATCAATTATAATCTGAATCATTTTGAAGCATATTGCTAATCCATTGCTTCATATGTTCAATAAATTTGTCTGCTCAACAACGTAAATAACGCAATGAATGTTGTTGAACTGTCAAAATGAAACCGATTCCTACTGTAAGTGTGTTACGTAATCGCCCCGCTAGATTAACACATAGAGTACTTTATTATCTCGTAGTACGTTCCCGTGGGATATTTTCCGACATCACGCGAGCGAAGCCTCGAGCAAAAGCTAGTAGGCGTGCTTTTGCCAAAGTTCAAATTCAATTGCAAAATCTATTTAGGACTTTTTTATTTTTTTGAAAATCAACTGAGAGTACGTAACGCTAAGTAGTTGAGTGGCCATGAATGAAAATGATTTTAGATTCTTAATTCAAGTTGAGCACAGAATACTGCATAGTGTAATAAGGAAACCATTACAAGGGTTGCTTTACATAATGTTTTACAAAAGCACGGTAAATTTACGATTGTTTACCAAACACAAGTGTTTAGTGTGAAAACGAACAGTACAGGCCCGAACTCAAGCCTGAGCAGTCACCAGTCACCACCGAAAAACTGAAAAAGCTATTGTGAATTCAGATACTTCTAAGATTTATCTATCAAGCCAAGATTTATCTACGAATATTGCTAAGAAAAAAACTAGTCTTCAAGGTGCAAAGAGTTTTTATCAAGAAGTAATCAAAAATAGTGCGCACGCGCATCACACATGCAAGCGGCGCTGAAGTCAACACGTTGAGCAACACAAAACAATAGCTATCAAAATGTCGACCGTAGCGGTTTTTGTGTTTCTCCTGGATAATCTGGCAGGTAAACAATGTTCTATCTTTACCTACTTAACAAAAATCTTAAATTCATTAATTCACTGACAGACAACGCACAACCCAAACCGCTGCTGGCTTTAGAAGCAGGTAAGACTGAAAATTCATCTCGTAAAGTGGTTAAGTACGGGATGACAGTTTGTATGGAAGTTCGTCAATTTTGTCGATGGGAAATACCGTCGGGCGCACGACTTGTTTTCCTATGAATTAGATTATGTAAAAAAAGAAAGAATATTAATAGGTATCTAAAGTTTTGCCCAGAATTGAATCGAATCTTTATTGTGGACTGGTCTTCAGTATGGTTTTATAACATGGTGGTATGACTGGGGAGACTACAGGCATATAATATATGATACATTTTTGAGGCTTTTAAATTAACATTTTAACATAACATCACACCTTGTTTCCCCGAAGGGTTGGGCAGAGGTGTAGGTACCTATAGTACCTACACCCACATTTTGCCATGTACGTTTAAGTCTCATTTAATACGGGGCGAGCCTATTGCCATCAACCGGGCATAATCCAGACTCCAGGCTGCTACTGAGAAATTCCAGATAGAAAAACCCAATAACACTGTCCGACCTGGGAATCGAACCCAGGACCTCATGCTCAGCAGTAGCGCTTGTGATCACTAGACTAACGATCCGTAGCATAGTAACAAAATTTTAGCTCAAAACTACGAACAAAGACCGGTGTGTTTACAAACAATAGAAAAAGGGCATCATATTGTTTGTTGTTAATGCGTTCTTTCATAACATATGTAGTTCAGAGCAAGTGTTTGAGCTTTCATGCCTAAATCTGAGTCTTTTGGTAATATCCTACGTAGAGGAAGAAGAGCAGTGGTGGCCCAGTGGTACCGGCGCCGACTTACGTGTTGTAGGTCGTGGGTTCGAACCCAGGCAGGCGCTTTACTTTGTGTAAATTATTTCATCACGATTGCTCTCAAAAACGGTGAAGGAAAACATCGTGAGGAAACCGGCATGTCCTGAAAACAAAAATTCGAATACATGTGTCATCCCCAACCCGCATCGGGCCCGCGTGGTGGATTATGTCCCGCTCCTTGTCACCGAGAGGAGGCCTGTGTCCCAGCAGTGGGAACGTTATAGGCAGATTATGCTACATAGAGAAAATTATGATGAACAAGCAGTGAAGTATACATACCTTTTTTTCAACCATTTTAGGTTTCAACTACGCCCTGAACGATACTCTGTTTCAAAACGCAAAATTCACAAACAGCGACGAGACTCCAGTCATAGGAGACTGTGATCCCTACACCAGTAACCAGATCCTGAACGCCGTGGGCCAGGACCTGGACCTAGTCATCGTGCCCTCCTTCAGAAGAAATGACAATCGAGTCGACAATGAACCCGAGGAACAGGCTTCAGAGATTTTTGACGCAGCCGTAGTCGAGAGTTCTTTGCCTGAACCAGATGTTTCAAGATCGTTCGATGAAAATAAGTCTAAGTTCGACAACGATTTGACTTCATTTTCTAGAAAAAGTTTTGTTAAAAGTGGACGCAACAATACTAAAAAATATATCCAAAAAGTAAAAAATGAGACGAAAATAGAGTTTCCACGCAACGCGCCATTTTTGGTCGCCATATTTGAAACACTTGCTAATGTTACCGCGCAAACTTGTGCGGGAACTCTGCTGACTCCGCGATGGGTGCTTACTGCTGTTAACTGCATCAATGTCTTAAGTAATTTGTACGCCAACAAGTAAGATTTATGTTTACCTATATCATGTTTATCCTGTAAGCTAGCAGAATCCTGAGTTCTAGCGTAGCTATTTTTATGTGATGATTTTCATGTGCTTTTTGTTCGGGTCGTTCAGACAATTTTTTACTCATCCTTAGTTCTTCCAGCACAAACATAACAGAAACAAGCCACTACACGATAGTCGCGGAGTCCACAAACCCACTCCTAGACGGTTCAGTACACAATGTGACGACGGTTGTCCTTCGCCCTGACTCCAACTCCTCACGAACAACCCTCGAGAAAGAAGAGGACTTGGGTGGGTCGTACTTGGCCCTGCTGAGAATCGAGCCAGAAGTTGAAGGTCCTGCCTTGGAGCTGATGAAAGAGGAGGTGGTGAAAGGAGACGTTATGGCGTATGGATGGGTCTTGTCGAAGGTAAGAAGGTTCAAGACTAAGAGTTTGAAGCGTACAGTCACGAGCACTAATATGTATACACTGAGCAACTTTTAAAAGTAATTTTCTCCTTATGTATTAATTGTAATTTTATGTTGTTACGAAGATAGTATTTTGAAACCCATAATATTATGAAAGAGGTCTTATATCAAAGTTACAGTCGTAACTGCACGAGAAAATCGCTTTTGAATTATGCTAAGTGTATACATATTAGTGCTCGTGACTGTACCGCGCATCTGTCGCGGTTGAGTTAGCTACGCAGTAAGGAAAATAGCAGTTCCGATATGAAGTGCAAAGTATTCCTTCTGTTGTGGGACTAGCAGCAGTAATACATCATTATATTATTATCATAGCCCGAAGTAAATAAATATTTTGGGCAAGACAACGTTAGTTACCGTAGCCAACATCTTGTATCCTAGTCGTCTAAACCGCACCGCTTTCTTAGAAGAAAGCGGTGCCGTGATACAACGGCCGCAAAAAGAAGGCCGTAAAAA
Organism: Fissipunctia ypsillon; assembly: GCA_947568875.1. NCBI lineage: Eukaryota > Metazoa > Arthropoda > Insecta > Lepidoptera > Noctuidae > Fissipunctia > Fissipunctia ypsillon. The sequence goes on along the minus strand of OX387657.1, from coordinate 1,336,069 downwards.
CGAAAAAATTTTGACACCGTAAATTCAAATCCAAACACCCACTGTAATATTTTTATGATGGCGGTCCTTTGCCGTATCGATTTCTTAAGAAACTGCGAATAAAACATCTTGACTACTTATTCCAGAACGAGTCAGACTCAGAGCACGACTCGATGCAATGCACGTCAGCATCCAGCCAGATCCTCAACCACACAGAGTGCCAGAGCATGTACAGCTACAAGGACAACGATGTGCTATGTCTCTTTAGCAAGGATATGGAGCAGAATGTTACGCAGGTGTGTATATTGTCACTGCTGGACATAAGCCTCCCCCAAGCATTGCTACAATGACAGGTCATGTACTTCCCAAGTCCAGCGGATTACCGAGACTTTCACAAGATCGTGGGACTACCTTGTGGAGGGTCTTTCCACTCAGTCTTCTTGATACTTCTTTAATATTCTAGCTGTCTAGCTGGTTGTAGGGTTGTCTTCCAGTCTAACAGTCTTCTTGATACTTCTTTAATATTCTAGCTGTCTAGCTGGTTGTAGGGTTGTCTTCCAGTCTAACAGTCTTCTTGATACTTCTTTAATATTCTAGCTGTCTAGCTGGTTGTAGGGTTGTCTTCCAGTCTAACAGTCTTCTAGATATTTCTTTAATATTCTAGCTGTCTAGCTGGTTGTAGGGTTGTCTTCCAGTACAGTCTTCTTGATACTTCTTTAATATTCTAGCTGTCTAGCTGGTTGTAGGGTTGTCTTCCAGTCTAACAGTCTTCTAGATACTTCTTTAATATTCTAGCTGTCTAGCTGGTTGTAGGGTTGTCTTCCAGTCTAACAGTCTTCTAGATACTTCTCTAATATTCTAGCTGTCTAGCTGGTTGTAGGGTTGTCTTCCAGTCTAACAGTCTTCTTGATACTTCTTTAATATTCTAGCTGTCTAGCTGGTTGTAGGGTTGTCTTCCAGTCTAACAGTCTTCTTGATACTTCTTTAATATTCTAGCTGTCTAGCTGGTTGTAGGGTTGTCTTCCAGTCTAACAGTCTTCTTGATACTTCTTTAATATTCTAGCTGTCTAGCTGGTTGTAGGGTTGTCTTCCAGTCTAACAGTCTTCTAGATATTTCTTTAATATTCTAGCTGTCTAGCTGGTTGTAGGGTTGTCTTCCAGTACAGTCTTCTTGATACTTCTTTAATATTCTAGCTGTCTAGCTGGTTGTAGGGTTGTCTTCCAGTCTAACAGTCTTCTTGATACTTCTTTAATATTCTAGCTGTCTAGCTGGTTGTAGGGTTGTCTTCCAGTCTAACAGTCTTCTAGATACTTCTCTAATATTCTAGCTGTCTAGCTGGTTGTAGGGTTGTCTTCCAGTCTAACAGTCTTCTTGATACTTCTTTAATATTCTAGCTGTCTAGCTGGTTGTAGGGTTGTCTTCCAGTCTAACAGTCTTCTTGATACTTCTTTAATATTCTAGCTGTCTAGCTGGTTGTAGGGTTGTCTTCCAGTCTAACAGTCTTCTTGATACTTCTTTAATATTCTAGCTGTCTAGCTGGTTGTAGGGTTGTCTTCCAGTCTAACAGCCTTCTTGATACTTCTTTAATATTCTAGCTGTCTAGCTGGTTGTAGGGTTGTCTTCCAGTCTAACAGTCTTCTAGATACTTCTCTAATATTCTAGCTGTCTAGCTGGTTGTAGGGTTGTCTTCCAGTCTAACAGTCTTCTTGATACTTCTTTAATATTCTAGCTGTCTAGCTGGTTGTAGGGTTGTCTTCCAGTCTAACAGTCTTCTTGATACTTCTTTAATATTCTAGCTGTCTAGCTGGTTGTAGGGTTGTCTTCCAGTCTAACAGTCTTCTAGATACTTCTTTAATATTCTAGCTGTCTAGCTGGTTGTAGGGTTGTCTTCCAGTCTAACAGTCTTCTTGATACTTCTTTAATATTCTAGCTGTCTAGCTGGTTGTAGGGTTGTCTTCCAGTCTAACAGTCTTCTTGATACTTCTTTAATATTCTAGCTGTCTAGCTGGTTGTAGGGTTGTCTTCCAGTCTAACAGTCTTCTTGATACTTCTTTAATATTCTAGCTGTGTAGCTGGTTGTAGGGTTGTCTTCCAGTCTAACAGTCTTCTTGATACTTCTTTAATATTCTAGCTGTCTAGCTGGTTGTAGGGTTGTCTTCCAGTCTAACCACATTTGACTACTTGGAGTTCTCAGCATCAGTGTTTTATTCCTAAATCTAATTGACAGACTGCCTCGTCCAAATGTCCAATCGCAACTGCTCAGTACGGGGTTAATGGGGTCCTGGGCACAAACCCCTCGTCGGGCGAAGAAGGTGTTAACGTTGGAAATTCTTTGTAATAGTTGGCCGGTTACGACAATGGGCCCTCCCAGTCGTCTGTAGGCCTACTTACCAACAAAATGTGGTAATACCTACCCACTACATACATTACACCTTTACCAACTCTCTCTGTCTACACTAATGTTATGGTGTTATTCCAGCTAAGTACGGGCGGTCCCGTGATGTTTATTCACGACGGTAAAGTGAAGATCTTAGCCGTAGTGCAGACTGATGAGCAGGTTTTCGTGTCGTACCCGGTCGCGGCGCATCACGACTGGATCCTACACACTATTAGCAATAAATGATATCTTAGTATTCGTGTTTTATTGAAAATATTGTGCCTGGTAATCATTTTAAGTAGTATATAATTGGGGCATCTCGACCGAAAGAGATCCAGACACCCGAATTATAATTATTCAAATAGATAAAAAATGTCTGTTCAACTAGAAGAAATCTTGTATTTTGAATTGATGGTCTATTAGAATATACTGTTTAATTCATCGGCACATTAGGCCGTCCCCCGACACGTTGACGGCGGCGCGCAGCTACAAAGCAAAACTCATTTTACGCTTATAAGGTTAGGTACATTTCGTTCGCAGCGTCTAGCGACTCGAAGGTGTAGGCTATTATAGTAGTAGGTATTGAAAACTTTGTATGGAGTGATTTATCTGGTAATCTGTGCCGCATGCCGTCGCGTTGAATCGCCCGCCCGCGCTATTACTTCGTATTTGCTTAGTATTCTTTCTGTCTTTTTTATTTCTGCTCGGGTCCTAAGGGTCGTAGCATGATGTTAAATAGCCTATAACTGTCTTCGAGAATTGGGCTACCAAATGCAAAAATAATTTTTCAAATCCGACTTTGTTCATAATTCTGACTTTTTTCTTTCTGCTCGGCCCCTAAGGGTCGTAGCGTGATGTTAAATAGCCTATAATTGTCTTCGAGTATTGGGCTACCAAATGCAAAACGAATTTTTCAAATCCGACTTTTTGTTAAAAATTTCATGGGTTTTAGTTTGTTTGTGCGGAACCCTAATTATTTTTCTAAAATAAAAGTAGCCTAAGTTACCCGCCGTTACATCAGCTATCTGCTAGTGAAAGTCCCGTCAAAATCGCTCCAGCCGTTACGGAGATTAGCCGGAACAAACAGACGGACAGACAGACTAAAAATTGCTGTTTTGTTATAAGAACCGTTTATACTTTCCTATGCATTAAGTAAAAAGTTGTTATTTTGACATTACAAATAGACACTTCAATTTTATTTATTCGTATAGTTATAGATAGGTACAATAAACAAACAAACATACGCGTGAAACAAAATAAAATTTACAAAGTATAGGTAGGTACTCGTACATAGTGAACGAACTTGAGTGCCACTACGAGCAATTTTTGAATTTAGCATTATTAGTTTATGCCAAGAAAACTTGTTATCCCATTAAATTACCTATGGGTACCTCTGTACCTACTGTTTATACTTAATTAGTAATACCAGTTTCAATTTAAGAATTTAAAAAAAATTAAAATGTTTTTGTTTTCTTATTTTTGATTAGTGAAAACACTAGCAGAAAAAATCCAAACTCGTAAAATCCGATATCCTTCGTGTTAAGCATCTGATATTTTGCAGGCAGGTTAACAGAACACTAAACAAAAATGTGTGTGAAAATAAAATGCTACTACCTTATAAAACCTGAGCAAAACAGAACTATAATTTAGAAATTACAGAAAAAATGACGTAACTTGCTTCAGATGTACATCATATACATATACATTTAACTTTATCGCATATTATAAGTAAAACATTAAAAAGTTGCATACATAATAGGTTATAACAATTATTTTGACATCTATGGATAACCAGAATAAAATATTAAAAAAAATTATAACTCTGGTTCTAAGCTGAATTGGTTTCTGGGAGTTCATATACATATTTACATAATTTAATGTATAATTTCAATGGAGGTTGAGAAACTTTCCACCATGTAGTCATAAATCTTAACTTTAAATAATCTTTATTTATGACGGTCACTGACGAACTAGCAGTGATGAAATGAGGTTCGGTTCGACATTAGCAAAGTACGACACCTCTGTCTACCCAGAAATACCGAAGGCATGAATTTTGATTATACAACGCCATCTAGCGACGAATAGCTAAATCTAGTTGTCTCCTCTGACCGTTAGATGGCGTTTAATCGCCCGAGTAATAATACGATACTTTTCTGATCTCATTCGTATTGTTTGATTTATGAAGATGTTTAATTTACAGTTTCTTTGTACGTTATGTGTATTGTTAAGCTGAACAATAATGTGACATAATGGCTTACTAATAATAATAAACAAACGCACGTGATCTACCTACTACTAGTTATTATAGAAAGTTCTGGTACACAACTTGCTCTTTATCTCAAAAGTTTTTCCTTAATGAAACATTTAAATCATTCCCTTCCTAAGTAGTAGAAATTACCATAGCCTGTCGCCTAGTCCACTGCTGGACATACACTACCGTCCAAAAGTATGGAAGCAGCAAGGTAAAATCAAATAAAACAAAACAAAGTCATTTCAATTTCAATGTAGGTAAAAAATTAAAATATAAACAAAAACTAATTTGAGCAGAACAAAAATTTTACACACAATATAAAATTAAATTAAATTTTAGCTTCATGAAAGTGTTCTCCTTATTCCTTTATTAGCTTCTCGCATATTCTAGGCATTCTATTAATTAATTTATTAAAATAATCTTCATCTAATTTATTCCATTCGCTCTCTAATAGCTTCCACAAATGTTCTGAGCTCGTAGGAGAACGATCTTTCACCCTTCTATCAAGTTCATCCCAAACAAGCTCAATGGGAGAAAGATCAGGTGATTGAGATGGCCATTGCATGATATTTAAGATTTTTTCATCTTTTTTCTTGTTCAAAAAGGTCTGGCACAGTTTAGAAGAATGCTTAGGATCATTATCCTGTTGGAAAATGAATCCAGGACCAATTAAATTTAGTCCACTGGGAACGGCGGAATTTTGGAGAATTTTCAAGTAACCTTCCTTGTTTAGAACTATGTTTGGACTTCATGTCACCGAGAGCTGCAAACCATTTTTCATAAAATATAAGATATTAACCCTTCCATCCATGTACATTTTAGAGACCATTATGTTTGTCAAATCGAACCCACACCTATTCCCCCTATTGTCAGACAAAGTAATGCGAAATAGACGTGACAATAGCAAACTTTGCATTCCTAGATCCAAGACAGCTCTGCTGCGTAAAAGCATATTCTGTATGGCGCCAATTCTCTACAATACGCTACCAAAACATTGGAGGGAATATACAACTGAAAAATTAAGAAGTAGGTTAAAAAATCTTTTTTTAGAGAAAGCTTACTACAGCACTGACGAATTTATGAATGATAAATTAACTTAATTGGATTATTCCTAATTATTTTGACATTTAATTGACTAATTTAATTATTTATGATGAGTTAATAACATTATTCTGTAGTAGGTACTGACATTGTTAATTTTTTAATTATAATTTAGATTTTTTTTTTTTTTTTTATCTAAATTATTTGAATAATGGATACACTTATGATTCTTTAATGTTTATAATTATTTGATTAATGGATACATTAATTATTTGATGTTTAAGTATAATTAATCTAATTTGGTAATTCCTAATTATTTAACATTTCATTGACTAATTTAATTATTTATGAATAGTTAATGACATTATTCTGTGTTCAAATTCTAATTTTAATGCATAATTATTTGCTATCTATGTAATAACCTACTTACCCATTAATATTTGTACGCCGCCAAGGCAAAACATGACTGATTTATTTTTATAGTAACATCTTGCATGCCATGTGTCTGTATACTCATGTTTTGGACAAATAAATGATCTTATCTTATCTTATCTTTAGTTTTCCGGTTATCCTCACAAGATTTCCGGGTTTATTTTTGCCAAAACAATCCCAAACTGTGAAATTACCTCTACCATGCTTAATGGTAGGCACAGTACATGCCTCTGAAGCCCTCTCTTCTTTTGACCGGCGTACAAACACACGTCTATTGGATCCGAAAATCTGAAACTTTGATTCGTCACTCCAAAGGACATTTTCCCATTGCTCTAGTGTCCAGTTTTCAATTCGACATAAGAAAAATAGACTAGAATGGGCAAAAGCGAACCAAAACAGGCACGGCCCCTCCGTGCCTCGAGAGGTACGGAGGGGCCGTGCCTCGGACAGCACGTTAAGCTGCTGGTCTCGGCTGTCATTCCGATCTTTGACAGTCGTTACAGGTCGCCAAAAGCCCGAAATTCTGACAACCAGACTTACCAAGGGGTATCATATTACCCAGTTGTTGTGGGTTGTGGAGGTCAAATTGGCTGTCGCGGTCGCTCCATGTAAAATACTGATATTCAGCTGCATCCGGTTAGACTGAAAGCCGACCCCAACAGAGTTGGGGAAAGGCTAGGCAGGCAGTTGGATTAGGAAACAAAAATATAGCTACGCATTCTTGTAAGTGTAGTATAGTTGCCGGCACGAGTCGTGAGCACAAACTTCAGTCTTAAACCTAAAAAAATCTTATTTCCTATCACGGGAGGTAGCACACGCGTGGGAGCAATGTAATCAATATACAATGTGGATCTGGGCGTACGACATTAAATTAAAACGAGCACAGTACTAGTCCATTGAAACATTTTAAAACACGAAGATCAGTAGTTAATGGAAAATTAAAAAATTGCAGTTTTCAAACAAAATAAATAGCAGAAGCAACTGCATATAAAGTAAACACGCTTTATCTACGAAAAGTCATTGACCAACGGTGCGGTGCGGGGTCCGGGACGCGGCGATGGCAATGTTTACCTATTATTACGGACTCAGATCTACATCATGTTGAAAAATAAGAAAATGAAAAATAATTTCCTGTGGCTAAAGTATTCATTGGATTTGATTGATTTTTTGTATACGGGTAAGGAACATGATTCTCTTTACATGGTTTAAAGGAATGTCAATCGTCCTGTTCCACCTTGTATGATCAAGCATATTTATATACAGATAGAAAATAGAATACAAGAGCACGCTGACGAGGGCGGTTAAAGTTAAGAAGGAATTTGTGCTCACGACTCGTGCCGGCAATAATACTTACCTAAACTTGATCCAAAGAATATGGGAATCTGCAGAGTAGATAGATAACAATGCCAGCATGATCTAGTTCTAGATTACAATCCGTTGTCATGCGCGTCCTTTTGTTAAGTTCTTCAATCCTTCAAGAGGTAGGACGGCCTCGTGGTGTGTTCAAAGTAAAATTATAAGTATTCGAAACAGTTTGAAAAATTATAACATTATGTCTTTACTTAAGTAAAGTGCGATTACTTGCCCAAGTTATAATGTTTTCGTTTTTCTTTCTTGAGGTAGGTTGAGCTAGTTTCATTTATTTAAACTACGAGCTGAAAGGTATGCCATCTCCATTGAGGTAAGTGAAATACGTCAGAAAATGCTAATGTAAGGCTTCTTGCAAACAAAACAACGTACATTGCTTAGGGCTTCCACATACTGGCAGTTTGTGTACTAGACCATAAATAATAATGTACCAAATGTACGGGGTTACAGAGCTATAATGTAGCTTCAAACATAAAATCGGGCAAAAAAAAATTGCAAGACAGTAAGGTACTTACGTACTTTATTGCGTCGCTCATCGGGCTAGGTAGAGTCTCACCTTTAACTCGAACTTGAGTATTTAATTAAGTGCAATATAGTTTAGTGATGTCAACAAAGTATCTATGAGTGCCGGTTAACTTCTTTAATCTACGGCCACATAACATGTATAGCTAGAAGCGCTAAATAGTTAGACTTTCTCCCAGACGCTTTTCTTGTCCTGACTTTGGCATACACCAACGTCACCAACCTTGACTCATCCAGTCAGCGACTAACCCGCACATGGTGGGGCATGGTGGGAGATCTGTCCTTCTCACAGAGAGGAGCCCTACTGTGTCCCAGCAGCGGGAACATTAGAGACTGATTAATGATTATATAATGGTAATGACTTTGATTTGCTTTCTTTCCTATTGGCTGAATGGATAATTTCCAATCTGACCGCCAGTCAGTTCTCCGGTTTAGGTACGTAATGAAACCTGTTATGATTCAACACAAGCAATATGCAATATCTATTAAGATACCATCTCTTGCACATGCAAATGAAATTAAAGTAAAAACTGACCGTGTGTGACGAGCTTTCTGTCCTTATGCAATTATAGTGTCGTCACAGATGTTGGTTCAACCTACTTGTTATTACTTAATTCTACACAAATATTGATAAATTGTTTTCATCTTTTCCATGTAAAAGGAGTGAAAGAATTCGCGATTTGTAAAGAATGACTAAGCAACTACCGTTTCATTTATAATATTATTATTTTTTTGCATATTTTGTTATGTAATTTTATGACTTAACTTTCAGGCTTATTTTCTTTCCTTACGCATAATAGCGCTGACCTCTGTGAACTCTTGCTGGCAAACGATGAAAAGTAACTTTCGGAGTTGTGCGTAATATACGCGCTTTGACGTGGAGTTTCGGGCAGCAGCCTGTGTACAACACAATACAACTTTGTTATACAATACAACTTTGTTATACAATACAACTTTGTTATACAATACAACTTTGTTATACAATACAACTTTGTTATACAATACAACTTTGTTATACAATACAACTTTCGAAGCGACTTATTCGATGAACCAGTTACCAGTGTGATGAAAACCAATGTCAGCCACTGTCTAGTACCATCATAATCCCATCTACGCTGGTCTCTCCCCTCCTGGGCAATAGCTCGTCGATCCACCTTGCTCGGTGTTTGATTATGTTGGTAATTTCCTTTTGGATTTAGTCCTTCTAGATCATTACTGGTTGCTGAAGGCGAAAACCCGAATGTTCTAGGGCAATTAGGGTCCAGTGTGTAGACCGTGAAGCGCTGAGTTCATGATCGGTCCGAATTCGAGCCTCAAACTTTACTGTTCAGGAGCCATATTATGAAGTATTAATGCCATCATGATTCCAGTCCGAAAAGAGATGGTGCTATCGGTCATGTATAGCTCTGTCTCTCTCTCGCACTGGAATAATGATGACATAAAAACGTCATAATACGGCACCTGTTCCTTACGGAATAGGGCTCACTTAAACGTTCTCTTCTAATCCTGCATGCCAACGCTAATATTATGTATTAGTTACGAAGACGCTAATGTAACGGGCGGTCGGTAGCCCGTAGCCTTCGCCCACTAAAATAACACGGCAATAAGCTATTTCCTTTGACATTGACACTTACAATATAACATGACATTCTGTAACTAAGATCCTTTGCCTAGAGAAGTGGCATCATTCAGTTCCACTTCCCGCTACTATTGTAAAGAGCGGAAAAGTCGTTTGGAATTAAACGAGGAACTTCGATGTAGGACCAGCCGCCAGCTTCATCCTGCAATAAACCCCTGAATTAAAACGTTCTGACTGACTAGACGATTTGTTAAATCTTTCAAACTCTATAACGGTTAGTGTCTAGCTATCCTCCGTAATGTTCTCTCTCGATAGTCACTCACTAGCGAGGCCTAGACCTATATTGTTGCACCCACACGGAAGTTAGAACACGCGAGTGAAACCACCACGATCAGCAGACACTGACCGCCACGTGACGTCACTGGCGAAGAAAGTGCTGATCGCTCAGCAGCGGGCCCGGGGCCGCCGGCGCCACTCGCCAGTCCGCGACAGACGCGCGCGCGGGCCGCACGCTCGCGACATGGCCGATCGGAACACGCCTTAACCAATAAAAAGTTTAATTAATAACACAATAATTATGTCATTCCGTCGACTACTGAGCGCAGTCCGCTCTGCGCGGGAGGCTATCACCCGAGGTGCTCCGATGGCGGACGGACTTTTGAAATCCTTGTTATCAGTTATTGTTATATTTTGCATTGCGGTGTCGTCGCCGCCGTCGGCGTCTGCGAAGCCTTTCGCGTTCAGTTTTCCTGCGGGATGGTCGCTGGCGGGCCTGGTTGGCACTGTCGGGGCGCGGGCCGAGGACGCGGAGCGCCGGGAGCCGGCGGCGGGGGCGAAGCCCTACACGGGGCGGCGCATCGGCAACGACACGCTGCGGATGGTGTACCACCACGACCTGACCGTGGCCGTGGTGGAGCTGGGGCTCAACAAGCTGCTGCTCAACTGCGAACTCATTGAGACACAGTAAGTACATCCGCACGCTTCCCCTAGTATTACAGCCTCCAGCACTTAGCTGACACGACCCTTCCAATCTTCCTAGGATTTAAATTAAGCAAACAAAACATTTAGAGAATACTGTTAAAGATGATAATTTAACTAAAAAAGACCATCTTTACCCTTAGGTGTCTTCCTACTTTTCAAAACAAATAGTTTTCAGGAAAAATGTGTCTCGCATGAAAAGAAAAGTTCGCTTTCAGTGTGAGAACGTCGACACATGCTAACTAATGAATACTTAATAACCAGCCATTACAAGCCGGTGCCACATCCGCGTGTTCCACGAAACTTAACAAATACCGATCAGTTATCGATTCCGACTACGCTGTCCACTAACGGCGGGATTTACTAAAGGTTTACGCACTAATTAAGGCACTGATTTACATTAATCCCGTTTTTCAATAAAACATCTTAATCCAGTTGCACTAAATCGAAATTTGTCTAATTCACTGCTGCTCTTTTCAAATCCAGCACTGAACAAGGGATGCTGGACTGGGTTGAAAAGTGTCAAAAATTTGGTCTCATCCATCCTGTGTCACTTGTTTCCAGCGCTAGATTGATTCATGTAAATAAACCTGCCTCTGCTATCCGAGACTCAAAGCGAGCGTAAAGTTCATATAACATAAGGAAGAAGAGCATACTGCCTAGTTTTAACTGCTCAATTGTCCAAATTACAGACAATTTTCTCAACTAAACAAATAATTTCGTTAACAAGATGGAACGCCTGTCTTTTTAGTTTATTGAAGTTTTAGTTTCTAAGGAGTCTGTTGCTAGTCGGTTAGTTAATCGCAATAGTTGTAGCTAGAGCAGTTGTGACCTTACCCTATCACGTTACGCTGTTTACACGCTTCTAGGGAATCCTAATCCATGCGCTCGCAGGTCCACAAACAAAACAAGTCGGTGAATTTGTCAGAGACAGATAATTTGATTAAAGTTATGACAACAAAACGTTCATGAATTTACGGGAATCGGGAATTTCTCCAATGGACTCGAAGCTTTGAACGTGGAAAACAAATCGACAATCGAACAGAGAATAACATTGAATTCAAATAACGTGATGACAATACGCACAATAGTTATACTGGGATAAAGCCCTATTTTTTAGACTTTTGCTTTCCATATTTTGATACTTACAGAAAACGCAATCAACAGTGAACAAAATCGCACAATCGGCGTCATTTTAAAGCTACGCTAAAATACGCTTTACAAAACTGATATTATAACTCTACATCCTCATATCAAAACGTTTCCCGCCAATTATGTGTGTAATTAACTTTTTATAGAAGCGCGAGCTTGCATTCGCAGTTTTTAAATGCTGTCACAATAAAGGAACTCGGTGCAGTCAGGGGGCTAATTACCTTCGCGCACCGCACTGCGTTACCTCTGCAGGCACTAATCAAACGTTTCATGAGGATCATACGACATAGTTTCATGAGGATCATACGACATAGTTTCATGAGGATCATACGACATAGTTTCATGAGGATCATACGACATAGTTTCATGAGGATCATACGACATAGTTTCATGAGGATCATACGACATAGTTTCATGAGTATCATACGACATAGTTTCATGAGTATCATACGACATAGTTTCATGAGGATCATACGACATAGTTTCATGAGTATCATACGACATAGTTTCATGAGTATCATACGACATAGTTTCATGAGTATCATACGACATAGTTTCATGAGTATCATACGACATAGTTTCATGAGTATCATACGACATAGTTTCATGAGTATCATACGACATAGTTTCATGAGTATCATACGACATAGTTTCATGAGTATCATACGACATAGTTTCATGAGTATCATACGACATAGTTTCATGAGTATCATACGACATAGTTTCATGAGTATCATACGACATAGTTTCATGAGTATCATACGACATAGTTTCATGAGTATCATACGACATAGTTTCATGAGTATCATACGACATAGTTTCATGAGTATCATACGACATAGTTTCATGAGTATCATACGACATAGTTTCCACGTTTCAGCTTAATTTTACTCTTTTTTTTTCTTTTCACATCCATTGTTCCAGTATTCCATACTTATACTATAAATGCGAAAGTAACTCTGTCTATCCGTCTGCCTGTTACCTTTTCAATCCCGGTAGTACGTTTCCGTGGGTTAAGTTCCGACCTCCGCGCGGGTGCAGCCGTGGGCAAAAACAAGTTACATAAAAGGGAGAGTAAGTCAGTTTTTACCGTGGGCAGTAGCTGCATTGTGACCATGCATCTTGACAAAGACACTATATCTACTTGGTCATAAGTTGCACATAATAAATGGCAGGTACATATTTGGCTCATAAATCAGATACCAATCTTAACCTACAAGCCGACTCCAGACAAACTAAGAAAAAAGGGTTTCTCGTAAGAGCAGGGTACCCAGAGAAGAGCAGGGTACCCAGAGAAGGCAAATCTAAAAATAGCCCCAAGACAATCGTCTATGGCACTTATGAGTAGTTAGTTTCGCGTAACCAAGGTTACGGGCGGCTACGGCAGCCTAGCCACTTAGGTGAGTAACACGGTGCAGTCAGATGACCCTTCCTGCTGGCCCCTATATGGACAATAAATCAGGATGCCAACGTACGAGTACGTAACAGATAACAGCTGTGTTGACGGATTTATTGTGTCTTATATCATGTGAGAACTAGCTGCATAATCAGTCCATAATGTTCCCACTGCTGGGACGCAGGCCTCCTCTCTTCGAGAGGGAGTGGGCTGTAATCTACCACACGGCCCCAGTGCGGGTTGGTGTTTTCCTTCACCGTTTTGAGAGCCAGTGGTGATGAAATTTTTTACACAAAGTAAAGCGCCTGCCTGGATACGAACCCAGGACCTACATTTCGTAAGTCGGAGCCATAGAATAAACCATTTACAGGCACTTTTGAATTTTCAAAGGAGTCGGTCAGTCAGAAATATGAAGCTAATTGCCCATTACTAAGCGTAGTAGGACCCCAAGTTTCAGGAAAATGGCCTTATTAGAAATGAAGTCGTCAGGTCGCCCAGTAACCCAGTTGTCCAGCTAGATAATTGAAACTCGTCGATACCTACTTAGACCTAAATTTTTACACGACTGTCCAAAAAAGGAGTGTTTTAGGCGGATATTTCGGATAGAATAGCAATATTAGCAACCCTCTATACCAGGCGTCGGCAACCTTTTGAGACGGAAGAGCCAAAAGTTACAATTTACAATATTTCCCTATTTTTAAAAAGCCACTAATAAACGTTTCAGTATTATAGCACGTATTTGCTTATATATTATGTTTGATTTTTTATTTAAAATAAACGACTTTAAATGTGAAATAATATTTATTCATTTATTTATTTATAAAGGTTTACCAACAGCTTCTGTATACAATTTATGGCAAAATTAAGACATAAAGAAATATGAAATTATAAACAAAACTACACGGACAATATTGCAATTTTGCCCAGTTACTTATTTATAAACATGCAAATGTTTTTATCACAAAACAGATAAATTAAAGTATTATAACTAGAATAATAAAATAATTAATCAAATAACATAACTTCAGTGAATAATACATAGTTACATCAATGAGAGCATTCGCTTTGCATGCTTTGAAAGTCTAGTTAAATCTGGCTCATAACTTGCTGTTTCAAGTTTCAAGCACGACTCTAGATTTTTTTTGTTAGTTGGCTTCTTACTTTTTTTTCTTATGTTCACGCAAGAGAACGCTTGCTCGCACCAATATGTCAATCCAAAGATCGTCAGCACTCCAAATGCCAACTTCTTCACCTCACTGTAGCATTCAGGAAGACTGTTCCATGCGTCGAATATAACTGCCTCAACTCGCGGCATTTCTTTTAGAGCTGTCCACTTGTACTGCGCGTCGTGCGTGCGTTTCTGGACCTCCAACTCTTCCAACTTGCTCTTGAGTTCTGTGAACTTGCCACTCCACAAGACTTTGCTTTCAAATCCAGCATTTGCATTTGAAGCGATCCAGCATCAATTCCAAATGGCTCAATGTTGGTCTCATTTGTATTTGTATTTATAGGATTTACTATGAACATGAGAGTACTTTTGTTTGTTTTGAATTGCTCGAATCTCTCAGAGAATCAATCCTTAATTTTTTTTGCTGAAGTAATTTGTGTCAATAGTTGCTTAATAAATTAAATTAATATACACATGTAACGTTGACCGCGCTATCCGACGACGACTGACTGACAACACGTCGCGACGGGGGCGGTGGTCGGTGGGGCGGTGCGGGTGACACGCGGGCGGCTGAGAGATAGACATGGTACTCACTCCTGGATCCATTGCACGATTTTTAAGGGTTTTGATAGTAAAATAACTAATCTTTGCGTATGGAACTGGAGAGCGGCAACTTTACATCTAAAGAGGCGCGAGCCGCAGGTTGCCGACCCCTGCTTTATACAGATCTACTGGAAATCTATTCGTGGATACTTAGTTAATTAAAAAACTTATTTTTCTTTATTGACGCATACATAATTTGCGTTATTCGAGCTGATTCGCATGATTATTCAATAAGATTCTCAAGATTCTCAATTTAGGTAAGTATTGAGTTTAACTCTCTAACTTTTTTGTAGGCTTACATTTATTTCCACACCTTCCTTGATCACATAAAATACTATCTGCCCTTGCAAATCCACTGCTATTCTGCAGAGACCAACCTAAGCACCATCAATCAATATTAGCCAGACTACAGTGACCACTAGCCACACACAAGACGATGGTATCCGACCACTTCCTCCGTCATCATGCGCCTGAGTCGTTTATCTTTGTCCGTCGATCACACATCCTTGCGCATGCCCATTTCATTGTGTTGATCTCGTGAATCGGCGAGACGAAGTGGTGTGATGTTTCGAATTCGCTAGATGAAATTATTATGTTTGAGTAGGTACTAGAATATTTTTGCTGGGAAATAAGTAACTTTATTAAAGGTCTTCACCTCTTGAAGAATCATTCGTTATGGTTTAAGGGCGCAATATAATAATAGTCCTCCAGAGCGAACTTCGGCCATGGCGACCAATCTCAGCGGAGACCAGCCTTCGGCGCGGGAGATATTATAGTGCACAAGTGTGTGCGCAGACCCAGGTGCACTCGTCCTTCACTCTCATAGTCCGATGGGTCGGCAATCCGACACGACCGGAGAGACACATAGCAGCGGATTAGATCTACAAACCAAAATTTACTTAAGTACCTAGTAAATGTAACTGTACCATGGGTGAAACGAACATCTATGCACCGTAAGGACTATTCTTGCTTGCAGTGCTCAGCAGCTACAGTAACGCTTGCTAACAGATGTGGTCATCATGTGCACGGGATTTTGTTTTCAAATTGGTCAGATGTAAGTTTCCTCGATAGTACTTTTACTTAGCCAATAAAAATGTCTTTGTCGTAGACGACAGTTTTGATGTCATGAACACAGCAAAAGAGAGTTTAAAAATCAGTGAATCAATATAGCCATAGTCCACTAATTTTTACCTTGCATTGAAACTCCTTGAACCATTTTCGAACAATACACAGGATCCATTAGGCTGTCATTATATCAAAAAGAGATTATCATTAGTAGTTACCAAATAGTAGCGTATTACGTACTCAGCTTTGTGTATTACACCCAGGGACAGCAATTACGTACTTATTGATTCTATTGTACACCGATAAAAAATAAATGGAGTATGTGTCACTAGTGCTTCTGTGTGGAACAGTAAAACTGTGGAGTACGTAGGAAGATACAATATTTTATTGTTATTTATAGGATTGGTTTGCTTTATACACTTTGGCCTCTCCCAAGCCTAACTCACAAAGTCACAACCGTGTTCACACGCTCGAGCAGAGAAATATGACGGATGCGTTACAAAAACAGTTGAACCCGTCCATAATAAAATCACATTCATGCCGGATGTGAATTTATGTGTGAACACGCTGAAAGGAAACCAGTTGAAGCAGACTTAACAATGCATTACCTAGATCAAACGAAAATATGTCTACAGCTACTTACTGAACCAGCAGGGTACTGGCTCTAGACTTCGGAGGCTGATACATGATCCCAAATATCTAAATTGCAATCCAAGTCAATATATGGGTAACGGTGACTATTGCGTACTCTGGGTTAAACAACATCTCCTAATGTTGCCTAAGTACTGACTGGGTCTCCTTTCACTTATTAGCTATTGTTATATATGACTACAAAACACATACATACATCCTCCTATCCTTACTCCAATTCATTTGTGCTCGTCATTCAGAAGCCATCCCTTATCTAGCCATTTCGTCTTTCACACATCCATGATCTCCATCCATCGTTTCTTTGGTCTTTCCGTACTCATAAAGACATCTAAAATAGATAACAAAGTCCATAAAATGTCCAAAGTTAAACATAGGTTTAGTGGCGAACTTGCGGCCTGAGACTAATGTTCAGCGCAATGCAAGCGGTGTTAGTAGGTCAGAGCATTATCCCGTCGACTGCTCGCCTTCGTTCAAAGGCCTCTTATAGTTTATAACCGCCGCGGTGTTATAAGGTCAGCCTGTGTTTGGATTACAACGTGAAAGTGGACTAGGCTAGGCCACTGTTGCGGTAAAGGATTACTTAGTATATTGGTGTGTAGATATTTTAAAACTAGCTGTCCCCCGCGACTTCGTTCGCGTGGAAGTCGTAAGATACACAATATACTAAAATAACAGCCACATTTTAATAAAACCCTCATCCCCCGACCCGTCGCGTTGCATCGCCTGCCCGCGCTATTACTTCGTTTTCGCTTAGTGTTCTTTCTGACTTTTTTTGTTTTGTTCGGCTCCTAAGGCTCATAGCGTGATATTAAATAACCAATAACTATCGTCGAGAATTGGGCTACCAAAAATGCAAAAAGAATTTTTCAAATCCGACTTTTTGTCCATAATTTCATGGGTTTTAATTTTTTGGCGCTGAACACAAATCATTTTTTTATTTTTCTAAAATAAAAGTAGCCTAAGCTATCCGTCGTAACATCAGCTATCTACCAGCGAAAGTCCCGTTAAAATCGGTCCAGCCGTTTCGGAGATTAGCCGGAACAAACAGACAGACAGACAAAACTTTTTAAAATTGTTTTTTTGTTATTGGTACCGTATATACTTTCATATGCATTTAGTAAAAAGTTGTTATTTTGACATTACAAACAGACACTTCAATTTTAATTATTTGTATGTAAAGATAAAAGAGGGAATCAATACGTAACAGAGGTACATATAACCTAAGCCCACTTTCGGTAGTTTCAATTAAAATGATTGTGTTTATAATCACTATAAAATTGGAGGTAGGTACCTACTTGTCCCCAGTAAGCGTGTATACAGGTACCTCATTGTAAACCTATCGTAAATCATTTTAATGTGTACTTACACTTTACATAATAAATGTTTTCAGATTTCGAAAGAGAAATATTTATTTATATTTTAAGAGCAACGTACGACTTTTTTTACGTGGTTTTCATAATCATGGCATTCATGATTTTACCTTTCCGGGAGGACGCAGATCATCAATAAGTATATACAAAAAACCTCTCGATTCTCGCTTTTTTGCTACGAGTTTATCAAACTCATAAATAAAAATTCAAAAGTAGGCTCATAAAATTATCATTTATGGTTTAATTACCGGGGATGTAGGTACTGTAGTGTTGGTGTGTAGTGTGCGGGGGAAATCAACACTACTAGAGCTTACACTAAATATTACTTTGTCTTTTTTGGTTTTTCTTATTAAAGGTACATCGCAAGACACCGCTATTTTCTATCTGACTTCTTCACAAAACAATTGGCATATCTTTCAAATTCAAAAGTAATTCTACACCTGTCTGAACGATCGAATGTAACCATAGGTTCAACAGCCTCAACAGCCTGTGCGACATGAGGTCGGCTTCGGCAACAAACCTTTACCAATGAACAGATGAATGTTCATTTATTTATAATTTTGTTGGCGACGACGCGCGACGGCATCGTGTAAACGTGGAATGAAAAAAAAATTACATTTACTAGAGTGAAAAGCGTCTGATATCAGCTTAATTTTAAACACTTCTTTCCGGCACTCAACAGGGAGCCCTTCACTTCATGGAATCGATTACTTTGGTCTTTGCTGGGACACAGACCTCCTCTCTGTGAGAGGGTTACGGCCATAATCCATCACGCGGGCCCAGTGAGGGCTGGTGGATTTCACAAATTCACATGTCTTCAAATTTTTGGGTTCTAGGACATGCCGGTTTCCTTATGATGTTTTCCTTCATCATTATGGACAAATTCACGTGTTTAAAGACTTTTTGACAGATTTATCAGCGGTTGACTATCTAGGCACAGCCTGTATCTTGATGACAGAATTCAACACTTAGGTAATAATTAAACGTGTTCTGCTAGTGCTAGCGCAAGATTGTAATTCATAGCATAAATTAACACAAAAATTTGAGTAGGTACTGAAAAACTAATTATCTAACAATATAGGATCAATTATTAACAGATATTGCTAACCTTTTCCCAACTACGTTGGGATTAGATTCCAGTCTAACCTGATACCAGTATCTTATATAAAGCGACTGCCTATCTGACCTCCACACACAACCCAGTATAACTGGGTAATACGATACTCCTTGGTAAGACTGGTTGTCAGACTCGTGCGTCTGACGACCCGTAACGACTGTAATTAATTAAAAAGGCTTAACGTACTTTCCGAGGCACGGAGGAGTCTCGGTATGTAAAGATGGTCACCCATCTACGGAGCAACCCCGGCAAGCGTAGCTTAACCTGGTGGATTGACCCATGCGGCTGTTATTACTTAGCCACAGCTCCTCAAGTATTGCCTAATTATTATAATGCTTATTGACCTCACCATCCGTCACCTCCAAATGAGTCAGGCTGTTGGTACACAACGTCTATAACCTTTTTGTTACGACCTCGGTTAGAATATTCATTTTGATCTTGTGTCAGAGAGGATTTACGTCATAGTTGACCTACCTTACCTATACTAAGTTGTGGTCGTGTTGTCCAAATTATTAAAAGAATATGGCACGTTACCAGCAAAACTAGCCTGCAATGTCTTAACTGAATCAGGCCAGAATCACTGCATTCTTCAGTGTTTAGCCTGATAATCGAGACACTGAATGAGGACTAAGAGTGGTTAAGTATCAGGAAACAACTTGAGAGGTCTACTCCGTGCGCTACCAAACTTAGCTGGCTCTTCTATAAAACTTTATAATTGAGGAGGTCCCTGTTTCTGTATACATATTTTCATTAATAAACAGCTGTGTGCGCAAAAGAATATCCCATCAGAAAAAAATTTCGAATTTCCATACAAACTTTCATCCCCTATTTAACTGAATTTTCAAAAACCATTCCTTAGTGCTGTTCCCCTTCGACATTATTAAGATTCAAGCTTGTAGAGCCAGCAGTCTAGGCGGTGCTGGTTGTCAGGGAATGAATGCATTTAAGATTTTTATTAGTATATATGGCAGCAAAACACCACCCTGCGCTCCATAAAACTCAACTAGCGGAGGTTGGATAAATAAACAGCCAGGCGGGAGTGAGAGTGGGCTGGCCACGTCGCACGAGTGCACCCAAAGAGTTGGGCCAAGATGTCACCCACCGGACGCCTGAAGGAGGACATCGCCGTCGAGGTAGACCACGCCGAGGGTGGTGTGACGATCTGATCACGTTTGCAGCGCCAACATGGCCAGAGATCGCACAAGATAGAAAGGTTTGGAAGGAGAAAGGGGAGGCATTTGCCCAGCAGTGGGACACAATATAGGCTAGCAAGAAAAAAAAGCAGCAAAAAGCAAATCACATAAAAGTGCATGCTAATTCAACCTGCAATGCTTTGCAATGTAACAATCTGCAACCTGTACTGTATCAGGTCATATCACAGCTCTGCGTATAGTACCTACACTTGTGCTAGTAACACAGCGCTGCGTATAGTACACTCGTGCTAGTAACATAGCTCTTTTGTCCCTCTGAATCGCCGTTCCTAATCTGAAGCCGTGAATACGTTGAATGGATAATGAGGGAGACTCCGCACTTGTTCACGCTGGTGGTATCTTGTGGAGCCGTTCCTAGCCGCACTGTCTGTGACGGGTGGCGTGGCTTCCTGAAAAGGGACTGTGTATAGATAGATAGAATACGCTTTATTATGTACATCATAAAAAAATACAGATATAAATGTAGAAATTTTACATAGCGTTTTTTTTTTATAATGTGTATTGTGGAATTTGGGATCACTCTGTGGGACTTGGTAGTGTCACATATAACTTGGCGTTGGTGGCTTGATTCTGTTGGTCCCCTGGCATTGGTCGTTGTTTGTTATCAAAGTTATCATATTCTTCATTTTATCTAAAATGTCCATCTTCAGCAGTAAAGTAGAATAAACGTTAGAAACGGGATCATTTTTGGATCACTAACATCTTTTTGCCACTGAGACATTCAAATAATAAATCACAACTCCAGTACCTACCAAATGCGGACGTAATTGCAATCAATGATTGTTTGGCGATGTCAACAACATTTTAACTTAACACTTACTAACGTACTTTAACGTACTAACGTACTTTAACATTGTGAAGAGATTATTGAAACAACACAAGAGTTCAATAGCCGACACAAAAAACACAGAACAGTGATCGATACCTGATACTCGCTTTACAAGAAGTCTTCACTTACTCCTTCTGAAAATTCTTTTCTGAAAAAAAAAAACCTTATTTTCTTCCAAGAGCGTGCAAAATATCCTTGAAAATTAAAAATTCTGGGAAATAGCCATTGTAACATTGTTGTTAAAGACAGATACCGACTAACTTAGAACTTCGTTGAATTATTCAGAATTATTCAGTCCCGATAGGTTTCTCGTCTCAAGTTTCATGATCTGTTAATTAAAATCATCATTATCATTTTAACAACGGAAGCACATCCACCTTCTGTAGGAATCGTGAATGTGTCCAACGATACATCACGAACGTAGATAATTTAACTTTTAAACAAACAGTCAGCACCTAATTCGCCAGCATATTGACCAATTCGCAATTGATACAGAGATCGTATGCATGATGAATTGTTGACTGATGAGCGAGAGCACGAGGTCATGTGGCATACTAACTATTGGTGTAGGCACGTACTATTACTATTACTGGCAATATACCAAATGGACTGCCAATATAGCCAAGTAATGACCTTTGAGATGCTGAGTTTAGGATGTTAGATAACGATTGTGTGTAGATATGAAAATAAGAAACATTTGTTTCTTTATGTAGGTACCTAAATCATTAGAGTGTACGACTAAACGCCGACACACTGAACACCGACAAGACTTTACGTCGACGGGACTCTTCGTCGACAGGATACTTCGCCGATAGGGCATAATATAATATACATACATAATCTAGGTACATTAATACCTTATGTCTGATAGCAGGTCGACGGAGCCCCGCTGGGGCGGGGCTCCTATTTCTGTGCAGAGCTTAAAGGAACCTAACCAAACCGAACCTCGGGGTGCCTGTCGGCGAAGTGTCCTGTTGGCGAAGAGTCCCGTCGAACTAAAGTCTTGTTGGTGTAGTGTCTGTCGGCGTTTAGTCGTACCTACACTGAAATCATTAAAAGTGTTGCCATGCAATGGCTATTTTTGTTAGGGAACACACACTTGCAAGTTGGAGTCCAGGAAGAGTCTGTCTCCTGAGATACCTGGAAAGTATTCAAGTTCAGGAAAATATATTTTCATTGATTGTTATTAGAGCATTGTTCAGATTATTTATTGTCTTACCTATTTATTTCACAATAATGGACAACAGCGTCCTTTAGCTTGCTAATAGTGTTGTCATTCGCAGCGAGAAGTAAGAGAGAGAGTAAGAGGATTAGGAAATTGAGATGGCCTTATTCCATGGACGTAATTATTTTGGAAAAGCTTTCGTTTCCCAAATGACGTTAAAAGTTTCCAAATTCAAAATAATCCAAAGTTACCCGAGCATCGCCAAACTAGCCTCGTTTAGCAGTCGGAGCGCATGTGTCGGCCTTTGAAAAGAGTGTCGCAAGGACCTACAGACGTGAATTATTTAGTGGAAGCTAGTCGCCCTTTTAAAGACTGAAACACACTTTCTACGTACAATTAGTGAAAGAAGACGTGACTGTTTTGTTAAAGGGTTCCGAAGAAAGCCGAGTTGGTGGTGGGCTGGAATTTGTAGTTTTCTTTTTTTTTGGGTTTTGTCATCAACTTTCTTTTTACTTTACTGAAGATTGAATCCCAGGCGTTTGCAACCAAATTGACCGAAGATTAAATTTGATTAAAACCTTAACAGAACATAGCATCACACCTGTGTTCGCCCAGGGGTACTATCGGCGAAACTTCCGCATGCTCACCTGTAAGGCGATAATCGCATAGCACGGCTCACAACTCGATCGCCCGATGCATGCGTTTAAACCAATAGGATCCATGTTTGTTTTTAATTTGATTTGTTGCTAGTATTTGTTGTTATTTTTTGTTACACGCCCTGTGCATATGGTCTCTAATTAGGCGAAACCAGGCAGGTTTGGTCCGTCACTAGCTGCGCTTCCGCAGAAATATTTTCTAAGCTGAGCATAGGGTGCAAACCTCTTGAAATCAATCGGACACTAATTCAGATCCAGACTCGCGAGTTCCAAGCTCTTACCTACCTGATATACGTTTAAACGTTACCAAATGATCACAATAATTTAAACAATAGATTATTTAAAAATAATATTTACGAATGTTTATCTGTTAATTAGTTTGTATAATGTTAAGGATTTTACTGATAAAAAATGTTAATGTCATGTCAAAAATGTTACTAATACCTATTGAAAAATTTGTATGCTTATTATTATAATAGCAAAACATGTTTTTGGTCTAAACTGTACTTTAACCATCTTTGTATACTGTGTTTGTATACTGTGTTTGTATACTGTGTTTGTATGCAAATAAATATTTAATTATTATTATTTATTATTACTTAAGTACTGAGAATATTATACTAATAGATAATTTTTTGTGCGTTTATATGTTTTGGTAATTAAGTACTTATGTACCGAAACATAAATAAACTTAACATACTATTCTAAACTTGACTTACGTCAAGTTACGTCTAAGCACTTTCTCTACCCTTGACCAGTTTGCCTCAGCGGTCAGACACGGGCAATGGTTACAACACTAGTGGAGTCAGTCAGAGAGTCAGGGGCCGCTACTAATGGTTACAACACTAGTGGAGTCAGTCAGAGAGTCAGGGGCCGCTACTAATGGTTACAACACTAGTGGAGTCAGTCAGAGAGTCAGGGGCCGCTACTAATGGTTACAACACTAGTGGAGTCAGTCAGAGAGTCAGGGGCCGCTACTAATGGTTACAACACTAGTGGAGTCAGTCAGAGAGTCAGGGGCCGCTACTAATGGTTACAACACTAGTGGAGTCAGTCAGAGAGTCAGGGGCCGCTACTAATGGTTACAACACTAGTGGAGTCAGTCAGAGAGTCAGGGGCCGCTACTAATGGTTACAACACTAGTGGAGTCAGTCGAGAGAGTCAGGGGCCGCTACTAATGGTTACAACACTAGTGGAGTCAGTCAGAGAGTCAGGGGCCGCTACTAATGGTTACAACACTAGTGGAGTCAGTCGAGAGAGTCAGGGGCCGCTACTAATGGTTACAACACTAGTGGAGTCAGTCAGAGAGTCAGGGGCCGCTACTAATGGTTACAACACTAGTGGAGTCAGTCGAGAGAGTCAGGGGCCGCTACTAATGGTTACAACACTAGTGGAGTCAGTCAGAGAGTCAGGGGCCGCTACTAATGGTTACAACACTAGTGGAGTCAGTCGAGAGAGTCAGGGGCCGCTACTAATGGTTACAACACTAGTGGAGTCAGTCAGAGAGTCAGGGGCCGCTACTAATGGTTACAACACTAGTGGAGTCAGTCGAGAGAGTCAGGGGCCGCTACTAATGGTTACAACACTAGTGGAGTCAGTCAGAGAGTCAGGGGCCGCTACTAATGGTTACAACACTAGTGGAGTCAGTCGAGAGAGTCAGGGGCCGCTACTAATGGTTACAACACTAGTGGAGTCAGTCAGAGAGTCAGGGGCCGCTACTAATGGTTACAACACTAGTGGAGTCAGTCGAGAGAGTCAGGGGCCGCTACTAATGGTTACAACACTAGTGGAGTCAGTCAGAGAGTCAGGGGCCGCTACTAATGGTTACAACACTAGTGGAGTCAGTCGAGAGAGTCAGGGGCCGCTACTAATGGTTACAACACTAGTGGAGTCAGTCAGAGAGTCAGGGGCCGCTACTAATGGTTACAACACTAGTGGAGTCAGTCGAGAGAGTCAGGGGCCGCTACTAATGGTTACAACACTAGTGGAGTCAGTCAGAGAGTCAGGGGCCGCTACTAATGGTTACAACACTAGTGGAGTCAGTCGAGAGAGTCAGGGGCCGCTACTAATGGTTACAACACTAGTGGAGTCAGTCAGAGAGTCAGGGGCCGCTACTAATGGTTACAACACTAGTGGAGTCAGTCAGAGAGTCAGGGGCCGCTACTAATGGTTACAACACTAGTGGAGTCAGTCGAGAGAGTCAGGGGCCGCTACTAATGGTTACAACACTAGTGGAGTCAGTCAGAGAGTCAGGGGCCGCTACTAATGGTTACAACACTAGTGGAGTCAGTCGAGAGAGTCAGGGGCCGCTACTAATGGTTACAACACTAGTGGAGTCAGTCAGAGAGTCAGGGGCCGCTACTAATGGTTACAACACTAGTGGAGTCAGTCAGAGAGTCAGGGGCCGCTACTAATGGTTACAACACTAGTGGAGTCAGTCGAGAGAGTCAGGGGCCGCTACTAATGGTTACAACACTAGTGGAGTCAGTCAGAGAGTCAGGGGCCGCTACTAATGGTTACAACACTAGTGGAGTCAGTCAGAGAGTCAGGGGCCGCTACTAATGGTTACAACACTAGTGGAGTCAGTCGAGAGAGTCAGGGGCCGCTACTAATGGTTACAACACTAGTGGAGTCAGTCAGAGAGTCAGGGGCCGCTACTAATGGTTACAACACTAGTGGAGTCAGTCGAGAGAGTCAGGGGCCGCTACTAATGGTTACAACACTAGTGGAGTCAGTCAGAGAGTCAGGGGCCGCTACTAATGGTTACAACACTAGTGGAGTCAGTCGAGAGAGTCAGGGGCCGCTACTAATGGTTACAACACTAG
Organism: Fissipunctia ypsillon; assembly: GCA_947568875.1. Taxonomy (NCBI): domain Eukaryota; kingdom Metazoa; phylum Arthropoda; class Insecta; order Lepidoptera; family Noctuidae; genus Fissipunctia; species Fissipunctia ypsillon. The sequence goes on along the minus strand of OX387657.1, from coordinate 1,310,333 downwards.
TGGAGTCAGTCAGAGAGTCAGGGGCCGCTACTAATGGTTACAACACTAGTGGAGTCAGTCGAGAGAGTCAGGGGCCGCTACTAATGGTTACAACACTAGTGGAGTCAGTCAGAGAGTCAGGGGCCGCTACTAATGGTTACAACACTAGTGGAGTCAGTCGAGAGAGTCAGGGGCCGCTACTAATGGTTACAACACTAGTGGAGTCAGTCAGAGAGTCAGGGGCCGCTACTAATGGTTACAACACTAGTGGAGTCAGTCGAGAGAGTCAGGGGCCGCTACTAATGGTTACAACACTAGTGGAGTCAGTCAGAGAGTCAGGGGCCGCTACTAATGGTTACAACACTAGTGGAGTCAGTCGAGAGAGTCAGGGGCCGCTACTAATGGTTACAACACTAGTGGAGTCAGTCAGAGAGTCAGGGGCCGCTACTAATGGTTACAACACTAGTGGAGTCAGTCGAGAGAGTCAGGGGCCGCTACTAATGGTTACAACACTAGTGGAGTCAGTCAGAGAGTCAGGGGCCGCTACTAATGGTTACAACACTAGTGGAGTCAGTCAGAGAGTCAGGGGCCGCTACTAATGGTTACAACACTAGTGGAGTCAGTCGAGAGAGTCAGGGGCCGCTACTAATGGTTACAACACTAGTGGAGTCAGTCAGAGAGTCAGGGGCCGCTACTAATGGTTACAACACTAGTGGAGTCAGTCGAGAGAGTCAGGGGCCGCTACTAATGGTTACAACACTAGTGGAGTCAGTCAGAGAGTCAGGGGCCGCTACTAATGGTTACAACACTAGTGGAGTCAGTCAGAGAGTCAGGGGCCGCTACTAATGGTTACAACACTAGTGGAGTCAGTCGAGAGAGTCAGGGGCCGCTACTAATGGTTACAACACTAGTGGAGTCAGTCAGAGAGTCAGGGGCCGCTACTAATGGTTACAACACTAGTGGAGTCAGTCAGAGAGTCAGGGGCCGCTACTAATGGTTACAACACTAGTGGAGTCAGTCGAGAGAGTCAGGGGCCGCTACTAATGGTTACAACACTAGTGGAGTCAGTCAGAGAGTCAGGGGCCGCTACTAATGGTTACAACACTAGTGGAGTCAGTCGAGAGAGTCAGGGGCCGCTACTAATGGTTACAACACTAGTGGAGTCAGTCAGAGAGTCAGGGGCCGCTACTAATGGTTACAACACTAGTGGAGTCAGTCGAGAGAGTCAGGGGCCGCTACTAATGGTTACAACACTAGTGGAGTCAGTCAGAGAGTCAGGGGCCGCTACTAATGGTTACAACACTAGTGGAGTCAGTCGAGAGAGTCAGGGGCCGCTACTAATGGTTACAACACTAGTGGAGTCAGTCAGAGAGTCAGGGGCCGCTACTAATGGTTACAACACTAGTGGAGTCAGTCGAGAGAGTCAGGGGCCGCTACTAATGGTTACAACACTAGTGGAGTCAGTCAGAGAGTCAGGGGCCGCTACTAATGGTTACAACACTAGTGGAGTCAGTCGAGAGAGTCAGGGGCCGCTACTAATGGTTACAACACTAGTGGAGTCAGTCAGAGAGTCAGGGGCCGCTACTAATGGTTACAACACTAGTGGAGTCAGTCGAGAGAGTCAGGGGCCGCTACTAATGGTTACAACACTAGTGGAGTCAGTCAGAGAGTCAGGGGCCGCTACTAATGGTTACAACACTAGTGGAGTCAGTCGAGAGAGTCAGGGGCCGCTACTAATGGTTACAACACTAGTGGAGTCAGTCAGAGAGTCAGGGGCCGCTACTAATGGTTACAACACTAGTGGAGTCAGTCGAGAGAGTCAGGGGCCGCTACTAATGGTTACAACACTAGTGGAGTCAGTCAGAGAGTCAGGGGCCGCTACTAATGGTTACAACACTAGTGGAGTCAGTCAGAGAGTCAGGGGCCGCTACTAATGGTTACAACACTAGTGGAGTCAGTCGAGAGAGTCAGGGGCCGCTACTAATGGTTACAACACTAGTGGAGTCAGTCAGAGAGTCAGGGGCCGCTACTAATGGTTACAACACTAGTGGAGTCAGTCGAGAGAGTCAGGGGCCGCTACTAATGGTTACAACACTAGTGGAGTCAGTCAGAGAGTCAGGGGCCGCTACTAATGGTTACAACACTAGTGGAGTCAGTCAGAGAGTCAGGGGCCGCTACTAATGGTTACAACACTAGTGGAGTCAGTCGAGAGAGTCAGGGGCCGCTACTAATGGTTACAACACTAGTGGAGTCAGTCAGAGAGTCAGGGGCCGCTACTAATGGTTACAACACTAGTGGAGTCAGTCGAGAGAGTCAGGGGCCGCTACTAATGGTTACAACACTAGTGGAGTCAGTCGGAGAGTCAGGGGCCGCTACTAATGGTTACAACACTAGTGGAGTCAGTCAGAGAGTCAGGGGCCGCTACTAATGGTTACAACACTAGTGGAGTCAGTCGAGAGAGTCAGGGGCCGCTACTAATGGTTACAACACTAGTGGAGTCAGTCAGAGAGTCAGGGGCCGCTACTAATGGTTACAACACTAGTGGAGTCAGTCAGAGAGTCAGGGGCCGCTACTAATGGTTACAACACTAGTGGAGTCAGTCGAGAGAGTCAGGGGCCGCTACTAATGGTTACAACACTAGTGGAGTCAGTCAGAGAGTCAGGGGCCGCTACTAATGGTTACAACACTAGTGGAGTCAGTCGAGAGAGTCAGGGGCCGCTACTAATGGTTACAACACTAGTGGAGTCAGTCAGAGAGTCAGGGGCCGCTACTAATGGTTACAACACTAGTGGAGTCAGTCGAGAGAGTCAGGGGCCGCTACTAATGGTTACAACACTAGTGGAGTCAGTCAGAGAGTCAGGGGCCGCTACTAATGGTTACAACACTAGTGGAGTCAGTCGAGAGAGTCAGGGGCCGCTACTAATGGTTACAACACTAGTGGAGTCAGTCAGAGAGTCAGGGGCCGCTACTAATGGTTACAACACTAGTGGAGTCAGTCGAGAGAGTCAGGGGCCGCTACTAATGGTTACAACACTAGTGGAGTCAGTCAGAGAGTCAGGGGCCGCTACTAATGGTTACAACACTAGTGGAGTCAGTCGAGAGAGTCAGGGGCCGCTACTAATGGTTACAACACTAGTGGAGTCAGTCAGAGAGTCAGGGGCCGCTACTAATGGTTACAACACTAGTGGAGTCAGTCGAGAGAGTCAGGGGCCGCTACTAATGGTTACAACACTAGTGGAGTCAGTCAGAGAGTCAGGGGCCGCTACTAATGGTTACAACACTAGTGGAGTCAGTCGAGAGAGTCAGGGGCCGCTACTAATGGTTACAACACTAGTGGAGTCAGTCAGAGAGTCAGGGGCCGCTACTAATGGTTACAACACTAGTGGAGTCAGTCAGAGAGTCAGGGGCCGCTACTAATGGTTACAACACTAGTGGAGTCAGTCGAGAGAGTCAGGGGCCGCTACTAATGGTTACAACACTAGTGGAGTCAGTCAGAGAGTCAGGGGCCGCTACTAATGGTTACAACACTAGTGGAGTCAGTCAGAGAGTCAGGGGCCGCTACTAATGGTTACAACACTAGTGGAGTCAGTCGAGAGAGTCAGGGGCCGCTACTAATGGTTACAACACTAGTGGAGTCAGTCAGAGAGTCAGGGGCCGCTACTAATGGTTACAACACTAGTGAAGTCAGTCGAGAGAGTCAGGGGCCGCTACTAATGGTTACAACACTAGTGGAGTCAGTCAGAGAGTCAGGGGCCGCTACTAATGGTTACAACACTAGTGGAGTCAGTCGAGAGAGTCAGGGGCCGCTACTAATGGTTACAACACTAGTGGAGTCAGTCAGAGAGTCAGGGGCCGCTACTAATGGTTACAACACTAGTGGAGTCAGTCGAGAGAGTCAGGGGCCGCTACTAATGGTTACAACACTAGTGGAGTCAGTCAGAGAGTCAGGGGCCGCTACTAATGGTTACAACACTAGTGGAGTCAGTCAGAGAGTCAGGGGCCGCTACTAATGGTTACAACACTAGTGGAGTCAGTCGAGAGAGTCAGGGGCCGCTACTAATGGTTACAACACTAGTGGAGTCAGTCAGAGAGTCAGGGGCCGCTACTAATGGTTACAACACTAGTGGAGTCAGTCGAGAGAGTCAGGGGCCGCTACTAATGGTTACAACACTAGTGGAGTCAGTCAGAGAGTCAGGGGCCGCTACTAATGGTTACAACACTAGTGGAGTCAGTCGAGAGAGTCAGGGGCCGCTACTAATGGTTACAACACTAGTGGAGTCAGTCAGAGAGTCAGGGGCCGCTACTAATGGTTACAACACTAGTGGAGTCAGTCGAGAGAGTCAGGGGCCGCTACTAATGGTTACAACACTAGTGGAGTCAGTCAGAGAGTCAGGGGCCGCTACTAATGGTTACAACACTAGTGGAGTCAGTCGAGAGAGTCAGGGGCCGCTACTAATGGTTACAACACTAGTGGAGTCAGTCAGAGAGTCAGGGGCCGCTACTAATGGTTACAACACTAGTGGAGTCAGTCGAGAGAGTCAGGGGCCGCTACTAATGGTTACAACACTAGTGGAGTCAGTCAGAGAGTCAGGGGCCGCCACTAATACCTACAACACATTTTATTGATTAATAAAAAACACTAACAATTTATGTCGTATTTTACAAGATTTTATAAAAATAAATTGATTGGTTAATCAATTAAGTAATTTATTCAAAAGACATCAACGCGCTCCTTAAATGTGTGCCCCAAACCTGTCTATTCCGAAATCGATGCTTTTAGGTAAGTAATAGAAAATGTTGCAAAAGTGTAAAGGTCAGTGTTTACTATTGTTTGGACAATTAATTGTTGTCTGTACGTGCAACTGTATTGAAGTGACCTAACTGCACACCTAACAAGAACTCGAATACATTATTCAAACTGGCCAAGTGCGTGTCGAACCACGCATACTGAAGGGTTCCGTAGTTGGGATGAAGAGAAAAGAGACAGAATTATCCCAAGAACAAACTTAACATTGTTGTTGAAAAACATGTTCTCCCATACATTACAACTGCAAATGTAAGTTTGTACGCACAATATTGAGAGATTTACCGTGTTATTTTAAGACCATAGACTTCTTATAGGTTTTCCTGTAATCTAGAAGTATAGAACTATTTTCTGTATTTTTTTTTCAAAATTTTAGGCTCTGTAGCTTCAGAGACAGGGGGGTATAGTCACTATTCATCTATTTTCTTAAGACACTATTTATTTTAAATTCAAATTAATTTATTTGCCAGAATGTAGGTTTACAGAGTATGATCTTATAACTATACTGACCCCTTTACATTCTACCATTACAGTAATTATGGTGTGCAAATATTTAATTGTATTGCAATTATATTATTTTAATTAAATTAAAAAAAAGACAACAACAGATAAGAACTCATGCATTAGGGTTTTTGGAACAAACTTTAATTAATTAATTGATATCAAGGTTATACCTATGTCAGTTCAGGTGATTATTATAATTTTATTATCATGTCAACTTAGGAATATCTATTTAATTGTAAATTGTAATTGATAATGTCATAACTATTATTATGTCAAAGTGATGATTCAGTCAAATAACATTAATCAATTATTATAAGGTATTTAACCAGATCAGAGATTTCAGTTTCCTTCTCCGCGATCTGACATGTATTCTTTAAAATTATACAAAAAATATTTTTGAGACCCCTTCAGTAAGTCCTTTCATTTGATACCTCACACGGTATAGTTTGCAAAACTTTTTTAAATTTTCTTATTTGCCCCCCAAAAGTGACCCCCATATTCAAAATTCATTTATTGACGTTACACATCCGTGTTCGGGTCACAGAAATTGATATGTGTACCTTTCAACTTAATCGGTCCATTAGATTCGGAGCAAATTGGCTGTGACAGACGGATAGACAGACGAACGACAGTGATCCTATAAGGGTTCGGTTTTTTTCCTTTTGAGGTACGGAATCCTAAAAACAGTAACAATAGAAATCATGGCTGTATTCCTCCAAGGGGTATACAAAGCAGCGCCATGCTGAAATATGGAGTGAGCTGGTTGCCATAAACCGTGAACTAATCTTATCACCAGCCTGCTATTATAGAATGCTTAGAGAAACATCCAAAGGTCGACCTAGAGGAAGCGAGCTGACGACCAGACGCTTACTTGCGACCACTGGCCCAACCAGAAACATGTCAATTATGCCATCGGCCACCACTGAAGGGTTAATCTGTTTATACATATAAGTGTATTCATTACCTAGTTCCTCAATGACAGGCTGCCAGCCACGGCATTTATCATAGACCTAATGATCAACTGACCCTCCAAGGGCACATACGTCGTGGTAACCCTGACATAGAAGCCGTCATTAAATTTTTAACCGATTCTCACATTTCCTATCGACGCCATTTTACTTAGAATCAATCGATAATCAATATGGAACTGTCATTAGACTTGGTTGCGTGTTTCATGATGTTAGCTATTCGATAGCCTTTTCGATTATTATTTAGATTGGTTTTTTCCAGAACTTCGATAGGTTAAGGGTAAATGATGATCGTGCCATAATTGCTGAATGTTCGATGAAAGAATCGGCATCGGTTGATTAACGAGGGATCGTTTATCAATTTATCATTCTACGTGTTTTACGAGTCGCAATCAGAGATGCCCTCACCGTACTTACGTCGCGCGAGGTGTCCCTCCTAACCTGAGCGACGACGCACACTCCGATTCAGTTGCTCATTCGTCACCGTTCGTGACACGTCAGAGTAACTTTCTTGTTTTTAACACAAACAGCTGTATAAAAATGCCCTCTTTTGCTTTCAAGAAATGTACCAATAATTAAAAAATTCAAATAAAGCTAAAGGTATTACTTTCCATGTGTTTTCCACATTTTATTCAAATTAATTACGATTTCGAAAATAAGTATTTTGACGGATGCTGACATATAAAAAACAAATTACGTCTCCATAACAACGAACGATATTGTAGTGGAACGTTCTCAAAAAAACAGATGTGTGTTTTGTGTGATGGCAACATGATCATCTTGTAGCGCGGCAGGGCACATCTTTCGATAGTATCATTGGTCGCAATTATCGCATAGGATGCTTCTATTCTATTCGTAAGTTTATTAGCAAATGCTTGACAACATATTAAAACTATGGCTACAAAAATATTACAAACATGACAAACGCTTTTTACGCGACTTCAGCGTAGTACAATTCGGCTAATGAATTCAGATTTTTTAGGGGTTGATTAAAATCTTACTTACTTAGCGCATCTCTCTTCCTCTCTAAGGAACATAATTATAACCCTTCTGTTTTCAGGGTTGCACGCTATTCATTCACTCAATAAACTGCTTTATATGTATGGCCGTCTAAAAAATCTAGCTTAGTAACGTATTCTTCATTAATCACGTAGAGCGACACATGCAAATGAAGTGTTACTTGTTTGCGTGGACGAGACAGGAATGGTTAACATATGGATAAAACAAACGTTACCTAATACCGCAAATGAGATGGCTTGGCCGTGAATGTAGGCCTAGGAGGAGTTACGAAATTAACTTCTCTATTGACTAGTAATCAGGTATTCTGTGAGCCAGTTTTCCATTGGATAGCGGCTTAAGATCTTAATCAATGGTAGCCTACACACGGTCTAAGGAACATCTATAACACCAGACAGGTGGGTCTAGAATCAGGTACTGAATTCATGGTACCTAACAGTTTGGGCGTCCATCTCCTTTACATACTGTACAGTGATAGTCCCCTGCACAGAGTAACTTCTACCAACATATTACGTTCAATTTCCCCTCAAGTTCTCCCTTCTTTTTCTTCTATCTCGTCGATGGCACTGGTAATGTTAGGAGTGTTGGTAGCAAAATCTTCCTCTTTGCTTTTAACCAAGACATAAAGTTGATCTCTGGCAAGGAGAGAGGTTCAAGTTCCAAAAGCTGGCCAGATGATGACTTCTCCAATCATAGTCAGTTCTAGAGAGAGTCCAACATTGTGGAATTTTTTTTAGTTCTCTGCGCTTGAAACATTACAACATGTACTAATGACCAGTTTTTGAGCTTATAGTTTGTTCAACTAGGCAGGCAGCTAATCTCGAGTATTCTTGAAGGTCAGATTGTTAAATAATATTAAGGTGGCCTTTCATAACATTTTGCCCAATCTAGTGGTAATATAGATCCTGAAAAGTGTTAGATCTAGTAAGCGCCGGGCCCAGGCTACTTAAACCTATTCAACATCTTGGTTGGTTCACTTCGTATTCGACTGCCATTTGTATTTAACAACGGTGCAATGGTGACATGTCTAAATAGCGTCAAAATTTCTGTGTTATATCTCAGTAAAATATTAATGTTTTACACATATAAACCTTGCGGAATAAAATCTCTAAATGATGGTAATATCCACATTAAGGCTCCTGCAAACAGGTGCGACACGCGACGTGACACAAAGGCACCACACCGCGTGTCGCACAACGAGCGGTGCCTTTGTATCGCATCGCGTGTCGCGCCTGTTTGCAGGACCCTTTAAAATCCAATGTGTCGTTTAGAAGATCTAAGCTGTTACATAGACCGACACGAATACCGGCTTTTTATATGTATACCTAGCTATAGATGCAATGCTAAATCTTCTAACAGCTAGATTTGTTATCTGGCCCTAAAAATATTGCCTTGCAGGTAGAAAGGCGTCCATGTTTTCTCCTAAATTATCCTCAGTTACTTTCCAAGATATGATCGTTCAATAGCACGTTATAACCAATATTATCTCATCAGTATACTCATTGTGGAGTTCTCGCTCGAACATCAACAATGAGATAGCCCACGTAGAGATTGACGTGCTCTGGTGTCGTATAATTTGATAATGACTTGAACAATGTGCAGCCACTGAGGTTGCGATACGTGTGCGCAGCTTATGCGATGATCACAGAGATAAAGATGGCAAATTATTATCATTAGAGGCTGCTTTGATTGTAGTAATAAAATGCTACTGTGATTTTTATTTAATTTAGATGCGAGTTATGTAAAAAAATATCACAAGCTTACTGCTGGTAGTTCGAAGATCAATTTTATAGGTGGATTTAATGCTTTCAATTGTTTGTTTTCAAATACCTACCCACAACCACCGTATTCTTTGACTGCTTAGAATCATGCGAACTTCTCCCTTCTAGGACCCTTCCGGCAATTTTCCCTTCAATGCGAATTTACATCTTGAATAGCCAGTTCATTGACTTCCGTTATAACACTCTGCGACCTCCCATCATCCATCCATTAACCTATTACACATCCATCGGACATTATGTTTTTTTCCACAAATGATTATATTTATTAACTTCGAAGTATTTGAACCTGCCCGCGCATTTTATTCATAAACGAAGAATCTAAACTTTTAAATTAATTTAAGCGTCTATTTCATACAACCGAAGTATTTTCCATTGATTATGTACAAAATGATTACTTTGATGCTGACTCTACCACCATTTCTATTTTGTGTGACCAAAGTAAAGGTCAATCAATCTGCCTAACCCAAGTGGGGGTCAGCATCCAGTCTAACTATGCAGCTGAATACCAGTATTTTACATGGAGCAACTGCCTATCTGACCTCCACAACCCAGTTACTGGGTAAGACGATACCCCTTGGTACGACTGGTTGTCAGACTTTTGGGCTTCTGGCGACCCGTAACGACTGTCAAAGGTCTACGAATGACAGCCGGGATCAACGGCCTATTATGAAGCTACTAGAATATTTGCAAAAAAAAAAGAAAAGTTATTAAAGTTACGTTAAGTCGTGAACTCATTCAAACATTATTTGCAAACATGTTTGCTCCATAACTTGGCTTTCGCTTTCTCTGCGTCTTTTCATTTCATCATAACCATCATACATGGTAGGTATATGATTTACATAATAATATATGTAGGTGCTGAGACGGAATTGTAATTAATTACTTTCTAGATTAACATGTGTATGTTTATTTGTATTAGGAAAATAAGAAACATTTGACTATCAATATTGATGTGTAAGTTAGATTAACGGTTTACTTATTTTAGTATGTGAAGCCCTCATTGAATTTTCATGCTGTTTTTGACAATAATTTAAAGTAAACTAGAGTTGCCGCGAATAGTTGTAATAGCGAATAGTCGAATACCGATTAATCGCCATTCCCTATGGCGAATAGTCGAATAATTCGCTATTATTATTCGACATTAACATAGGAATATAAAAATAGTTTATTTGTTATCGAATGTACCTATCACGCTTGTAGAATCATTTATTTTTTACCTACTTTAATCTAATATTTTTCTAAGGTTATGAGAAAAGAAAATGAAGTTAGGAAATCAGTCTCACATTCTGATATTATACTGATTTTACATTTTTAAATGCTGGCAACCCTTTTCTTGTACGTTATATACCTACTATTACCTACCTATTTTACGGGAAATACCTCCTTTTGTGTAACCAAGCATTTAATACTAAGGGATTTCCCGCTCAACTTATTTCGCTTGTGTTTAGGCTGGGTGGCACGCATTTGTATGTCATTCGTGATGGATGAGCTTGCTTGACGTGACGTCGCGTCGGTCAATGTTTTAATCATCGTATCGAGAACAATTGCTTAAATTAAAGACTGAAATAGTTAGAAGTGTAACTCAAAAAGCAAAACAATCATGCCAAATCCCGGGAAAAAATGTCATGTTTGACGTTATTTTGAGGAGGAAGAAAACAGTGCGAAATGTATTTTGTGTAAAAATTAGTAGAGCAGCGAAGAAAGCAGGAACATCGCCCTTGCAGAATCATTTGAAATTCAAACACCCAGGTTATTTATGTTTTATTTACCTACTATATATACAGTTTTACCATTCATTTAAGTAGTATTCTGATTGTGAGTTTTGTTACGACTGATTTTTGTATGGCATTTAATAATAATGATAATAATTGATACTAAACTATGTGTGTTTTGTTTTTTAAGAAAAAATAAAGTGATTATTTTGAAGCTTATAGTTGTTTTTCTCATTAAAAGTTTATTTTAGACAACTATTCGCCGAATGTCGAATAATAGACTTTATTATTCGGTATTCGACGAATAACAAAAAAATGTCGAATAATGCCGAATACCGAATAATAGCGTCTATTCGCAGCAACTCTAAAGTAAACTGTTCATCGTATAAAAACAAGCCTTTTATCCGAAAAATGGAATTTAGACACCCTTGCTCCTCCTTGCTTGCAAGTTGAGAGTATTTTTGGGGCGTCTTGACCTCGACATCCTGCTGCAGCACCATAATTGCGTAGCACACTTGCAATCACAATCTGAATGAGTTTGATATTGATAAATACATTGCTCCAAATGTTCGAAAAATTTGTCTGCTCATCAACGTAAATAACGCAATGAATGTTGTTGAAGTGTCAAAATTAACGCCATTGTACTAAGTGTGTTACGCGATTACCCCTCGGGCTTTGATCAGATAAACACAATTTGATTGAAAAGTGATGGCTGAAACTATCATGAGCTTACAAGTCTTACAACCATACCCTTCATAGAGCTAGTTAACCCATTCAAAATAACCACCACTAGTCGAACAATTCATTCAAACAGATCTCGTTCACCAATGACAAATGAAGTCTACAGCGGAGGATATTGTGAGGTGTTGGCTGTCGCTTACTGAGCATGTGAGCACAATACACAATAGACGATACGCTTTATATGACACGGCTCCGGCGGCGTGTGCGCACGTTGCCACGCCATTGTACATCACGCCACTTGTTACGGCAGGTAGGCAGCACGTGGCGAGGTTTTGGCTCTACGAGGGACGATACTTTTCTTGTCCTGTTCGTATTGGGGAAGTTCCCAAGTTAGGGGACAGTCTTAAGGCTTGTTCTGACAAGAGAAAAGTAGAAGCTTGTATGCAGTTTGTCCATCATGACTGTTTGTCACCTTATGCCAGATGCTGCTTATTTACACTCTCTGTGTAAATAAAATTCGAAGCTGACCTCCTTGATTTAAATAAGTTACCAGAAGCCCAATTCCCGTAACTAAAACGTTCGACTGCCTCGTTGGTCTAGTGGTCGCAAGCGCTACTGCTGAGCATGAGGCCCTGGGTTCGATTCCCAGGTCGGGAAAAATGTTATTGGGTTTTTCTGTCTGGAATTTCTCAGTAACAGCCCGGAGTCTGGATTTGTGCCCGGTAGATGGCAATAGGCTTGCCCCCTATTACATGGGACTTAAACATAACTGGCGAAATGTGGGTGTACTGTAGGTACACCTCTGCCTAACCCTTCGGGGAAACAAGGCGTGATGTTATGTTAAAACGTTCAAAATCTAGTCGCAATCTCATCTCAACGACAATTAAATGTCATAAACTTGTCAAAAATGTAAGGGAATTATAGGTATTTTTGACATATTGAGATTGAGAACAGACTGTGAACGTTCTTAAAATTACGGGAATTGAGCCTCTGATGTACTAAAGGCAAATCCGTTGTTTGATTTTGTGGTTTGTGAGTTTTTAGTAGCGTATCGTATTCAGACAAACTGCAATGAGCCTGTTCGTTTAATGATGTATTAATAACCATCTTCCATCTACTGATTGACCACGGATATCAATAATCGACCATACCACACGTTTACCAGCCCATTTTAAAAAGATTAGCTTGTCATCCAAGATGGTATCTTGACTGACTGCCCAGGGTGCGCCGGACATGCCTATAGGCATCGTCACTAGGGGTGGGCAGTTTGCAAAAACCCTTGCGTCACTATATTCACCATGACAACCTCACTAGTGTCTACGTCACTGACGCAGGTTACTTCTACGTTCGTTCTATAAAACAGGAGTCGGTTGCACGTTGCTTCCGATTTTAAATGGTTGACATGCCACTAATGGCTGCTGTTGTGGCACGATTTCAGCTATTGTCTTATCAGTTTCGTAATTTACTACAAGGAACCGTGTCTCGTCTTACCTAATGAAACCTTTTATAATCAATCAGTGTTTAATCTAAATCTAAATATCTGGATCGTTACGAGCACATTATAACAGATGTTAACATTTCATGTCAAAATAAGTAGAAAGTATACGTTTTGTTCCCAATTAAGAAGTATTAAGTTTATATGTAGTACATGTGGAAAACACTTTCCTGTCAATTTTCATTGGGATTAGCAGCATGCTAAAAGAACAGAATTGAATATCATAAAGGACGTAAGTTGTTGTAATCCAGCGCAGGCCCAGCGCACCGGCAGCGCTCGTTCTAGCTGAAACCAAACACCGCACAACTGGAACCGTCAATATAACGGATTATATATTGTTTCCCAACACTGAAGTAGGGCAAACAATCAAACATACATATCGTACTACTTCCCCTCCTGTGGCACCGTTAGGAAGGAAATCTTGAGAGGTTTGCTTTGTCTCCTTACATCATTAACAAATTATTAGCATTACAAGTTGATCTAGCTTACCCCAAACTAACCCTATAAGTCATTCATTTATTTCTTAACATCTTACATTGTATAGAAAGTATGAAAACAATAATAGAAAGATTAAAATAAATAAAATAAAAATATAGCCAGAGTCATCGCTTCCCACTTCCATCTCTATGCTGACGATCTGCAGCTTTACAATCACTTCTTGAGGCAAGATGCGGCAGCCGCCGTGTCTGCCATGAACAGTGACCTGGATTTGATTGGCGAGTGGTCGCGGTCCTTTGGACTGCAAATCAACCCTAAGAAATCCCAGGCTATAATCATCGGCGGAAGGTATATGCGGAATAGGCTCGATGTCGCGTCGCTGTCTCCACTCTGTCTGAATGGAGTTCAGATAGAATACGCAAATACGGTTAAAAACCTGGGGGTGACCATGGACCCTTACCTATCGTGGACTGCCCAAGTTGCTCAAGTCAGTCGCAAAGTGCACTACACGTTCCATACGTTAAAATGCCTCCAGAGCTTCTTGCCCTTGAATACCAGAATCTCCCTTGCCCAAACTCTCATCCAGCCCATTATTGACTACGCTGATGCCTGTTACTTGGATGCCACAGAGGAGCTCTTAAATAAACTTGAGCGTTTGCAAAATATATGTATTCGTTTTATTTTTAATCTTAAAAAGTATGATCACGTTTCTAACTTTCGCAAGATACTCAAGTGGCTCCCTATTCGACTTCGCAGGAACTCTCGGATATTGTGTCTGCTATTTAACGTCCTTCACAATCCTAAAATGCCATCCTACCTGCGGGAACGCTTTTCCTACGCTCGTCCTTCTGATGCTTCTTGCAGGTCACATCTTAGAAATCTCCTTAAATCCCCTCCCCACTCAACCGACTTCTACTCCTACTCCTTCACTGTGCATGCGGTTCGGTTATGGAATTCACTTCCGCCTGATATTAGGGACTGCCAAACTGTTGCAGTGTTTAAAAGAAGAGTGAAAGAACACTATCTCTCCACTTCGTCATAGCTATTAGTATTTATTATGTTATGTTTCATTATTATCGTATATATTTTTTTTTGTGATATTTATTTTGGTAGTATAATGTATGTATTTGTATGTACTCATATTTTATGTTTATATATATATTTGTTTATATTCATGTTAGTGTATCGTTTGTGATTTTATGTATTTTGTTTTCTCTTTTACTCTTACACACGTTGTCTACATCTCTATCTACTTTCCTATCGCAGGTATGCTGGAAGAGATTTCTTTAGAAATAAGCATCACCTTTGTACGTATTTTTCTGTTCCTTTCTTCTTGTTTGTTTATATGTGTGTACATAAACTGTTAAATAAATAAAATAAATAAAAATAGCTAGAATAAGTGTTAAAATGTAGGTCATTAGTCCATTCCTATAACTTTCGAATAGTTCCAACAACTTATAAAGCTATCTTTAACGATGAAATGAACATAATCAAAAATAGTAGCCAGAGAGATTCCTTGTGTAGAATCCGCAGAAGCATCTGCATTAGCTACACTCAGGGAGTGCCAAACTTCCCAGTTACAGTCACTAATAACGATGTTTTCATTCGTTTTGAACATAGCAACTGGCCGGTAAGAAAGAAGAAAGAAAGAATAAAATATAGGTATTTTTTTTTATCGTAGAGGACTTATCTATAAGTGTAAGAAGGACGTTCACGCCTCAAGCTTTTAAGAAAATATTAAAGTTCTGTGTTTACGTAAGTTTTATTTAGATACTTTATAGTTAATTAAAAGCTAGTTATGCATATTTTATTTTGTTACATTAAAATTTGTTTAAATATCTGTTGTATCACCTTCACTCGTAAGGTACTTGTTAAGATAAATCCAAATAGCCGAATCACAACAGGGCTATCTTGTTGATTGAGGAGTTCCTATGGCCACCTTCCGGCTCCATCATCAGACCCTGGACACCACCTAGTGTAATAGCATTTGTCAATAGATATTTAATGAGTTCAAATACGATTGTGCTATTTTGTTTGATTGAGAAGTTCTTATGGCCACCTTCCGGCTCCATTATTATCAGACCAGCTCCATGGTTAATATACGTTGTCACCGAATTTATTTATCTATGGTAAGTTTCATCTCAATCGGATGTGAGGAAGTGCTTGAAAAATGGATGACAAAGCGAGTAACTGGAAACATACGAACGAAGCAAGTTAATATGTGTAAAGCTTGTAAAATAGGCTTATTTGTTGCAGAAACACGTGCAGTCGTGCATACGAAAAGACAAGTTAACTCGAGTAATAAAGGAAAATAGCGTAGAGTCATCTCAAAACCTCTCTCTCTTGAATTTGTATATAATGTATATATATAATATAGGTATATATTATAGTAAATATGTATGTATGTGTATTATAAGTTTATAACTTATTTATGTACAAATTGTCCCATTCCTAACAGAGCACCTGCCATCTAATCTCTTCACCACCCTTGGTTGACTGGTAGAGAATGCCTAAGGCATTAAGTCCGCCTTTGTACTTTTTTAAGTGTGAAAAGATTAAATAAATAAATAAAATAGGTAACAAAAACAAACTAGATCATTGGATATTGATGAACTAGTTTGGTGAGGATTATAGAGTGAAGGGAGTCGTGAGCGTGAGCTGGTCTAGGCCGGTGTGCGCTGTGTGAGCTCGCAATAAGTCAATGTTGAAGGACATTGCCTAGCAATTACTATCAGTAGTTTTACAAACCGGTCCGAGTTTTCTTAATATACGTACGAATACCTACCTAACTGGTTTTACTCTTGAATGTTACTCTTGCAGTGGCAGGTTCGGGATCCAACTTGGGTAAATTTCGAAGTACACGAAAAAAACACGAAAATCACTGTCCATTCCAAGGTTGCCTGGAAGAGATGCGATATGCGTATGCGATAAAGCCGCCAATTGTATGTTTTGTAGTTTATAATGTATCTATAAGTTATGTATAATCTGATGTATATTAAAGTATATATAAATAAATAATACACGCTGTGATTCGAAAAGCTGGCAGCTAGGAATCTTCCTAGAGCTGCTAGCTTTTTGAATAACAGGCAATTTTATAGAGATCAATAAAACTACCTGAAAATCATCCAGAAATATTATGTCAAAATAGCAGGAGTACATAAGCTGATACTGATATGAATTCAATATAAATTTTATTTCGAATCCATTTTCCATTCCATTCCAGTTCCATTTTCCGGTTTCCATTTTCTCTACCAGAGTATTGCTGTCGCTGAAAATGTTGACATTTGTAAGTATAATTTTTGTAAAACATTTCTGAATAGCTCTAAGAAGGCCTGTGGCTAAGAAATAACAGCCGCACGTTCAGGTTAAGCTACGCTTGCCGCGGTTGGTCCGTGGATGAGTGACCATCTTTACCCCTCCGTGCCTCGGAAAGCACGTCAAGCCGTTGGTCCCGGCTGTCGATGGGCGACTAGCTTCAATTTTCTGACTAACTGACTGACTCTTTAACAATTCAAAAGTGCCTGTAATTGGTTTAATTGAAATAAATGCTTTGAGTTTGAGTTTGTCATTCGTGTATCTTTGACTGTCGTTACGGGTCGTCAGAAGTCCGAAAGTCTAACAACCAGTCTTACCAAAGAGGTATCGTATTACCCAGTAACTGGGTTGTGGAGGTCAGGTAGGCAGTCACTCCATGTAAAATACTGGTATTCAGCTACATCCGGTTTGACTGGAAGCCGACCCCAACATAGTTGGGAAAAGGCAGGCAGGCTGGGCAGATGATGATGATTTCTGAATAGCTCTAGTAATGTAATAAGATAGCATTTTTGTGAACAACGTTTTTATTTGCTTTAGAAAAAAATCTTGAATTGAAAAGTTTTTTTACGATGAAAAGACGAAAATTTAAAAAAAAGAAAAACTATTAAATAGTTGTTGAAAATCAGGTGAGCTACCTGATTTCCGTTTTCGCTTGATCCATTATTAGCAGGACACCTGTGTGGGTACGCGGCGCACGAGCAGCAGAGTGTCAATGATTTACACTGTGAAGGGCTCGCTGGACATATTGGACTGGCTGTTGTGCTTATGTCTAGTCTTATAAAGTGGCACCCAGCGGCACTAACCAGCGAAGTGCTTGCAACCGATTGCATTTAAAGTCTCCTCTTCTTCGGCTTTCCTTTTTTCTTTCCTGGTTAAGTTAGTAGGTTGTTGGTCTCCTACATGCCTCCGCTACATGCCCCCCATAGCTTCACTTCGTAGACAAAATTCAAAAACTCATTGGCGTGAGTCGGTGGCTTTTCTTAGCAATTCACACAAGGCTTGCCGCATTGCCACGTTGAATCGTAATGTTGATTAGTTGTCCCGATACCGTCTGAACTGATAAAAATAAGACCACAATGTTTGACAACATGCCTACAAAATTCGAATCCACACGTGAACAAGTAAAAATAGAAACATATCGAGCAGTTAGCAGGGCATCGCTAATAGGAGCCGCTTTCTCCGTCTGCTCGTCTTCCGGCGCTCCCAGCTCACGGCCGGCAGGTTAGGTTACACTGCTGGGGCCCGATTCTGTAAAATAACGAACTTGTCAACAGTGTGTCAATAGTGTCTCAATAGAATAGTCATTGACATTTGGTCTTCTACAAATGATTTATGGTCATTGACTTGCCACTGTAGTGCCATTGAAACGCCACAGTAAGACTATTGTATTACTTCGTAGTCTGGTCTACTATAATGTGACAATGGCATCGTGATGGCCAAAGTTACGGTAGTCTGTAAATATTTTAAGTGTATTTGACAGTTGTGTCTACCGTGTTTGAATAATGTTTTGGTCATCGAACCGCCATTGTGAAGCCATCGAACAACGACACCTCTTTTCCCTATTGAATTAGTTCAATTTGTTTGATTTTTAATATAAAATAAAGTGTCCGTATGTGTGTGCGTCTTACGTATTGAAAATAATAAAGTGGACGTAGTCGTTCGTCACATGAGGGCTCTGTTCGTCACATGAGGGCTCTGTTCGTCACACGAGGGCTCCTGTAGCTACTTCGCGCGAATTTTCTGGCAGTTTCCCTACGTCGCGTCCAAGTAAATTATACAGCCATTCCTGTGATGGGGTTAATTTTTTGGACCTTGAGGGTCCCCTCCTAAAAGCGTATTATGATTGAGAACAAATTGTGGTAGAATTTGTAGCAAGCTATTACAGGAGAGGCAATTATAAAAAATTGTGATTATGTACCCACCTGTAGCTGACATTTCAGCTTTCTCCATTTTAATTTTTTTTTAATAATTTCGACTTGTACTCATTGTAGTACTGAAAAAGGTAGAAAAAAGTAATGTAGGTACATCTAAAAACATACATCAACAAGAATATCCCATTCGTACCAGTCTCCCCTGATCCGGCGTTTTTTGTACGCAGTTCGCAGAGACACTACTGAGCACAGTGGAGCAATGCTCCCAAAGCCTCCTAGCCTGACTGCAACCTTCTTTGCTCCAGTTGCAGTATCCAAGAGCCAACTCTCGGTTGGATTCCAAAAAATCTATGAGAGCTGAGCGCTGGTTTACGCCCACACTTGCCATGTTGCCGACCTAGAAATGTTGTTCTGTTAAGTTCATATCATAACTCAAAACTTACTGTGAAAAATATTAGCATTGCACTTCAGAACACCGAACTTATATCACTTTAAATTTATCATGTGTTTTAATTATTCTTCCAACAACATTTTGGGACCTTTTCGCTTCCCTTATCGTCGTCGTTTTAGATGATAATCAAGGAACTTCAGCACTCTATGATAATAATATACATATTTTGCAAAATAAAATTTGAAATTGAATCAATGAAATCCGCCGCTGCAAGTTTCTTGACTGGTTTTTTTTTTTTCAGAAAGGCGGCTAAAAATCGTCGTGATAATAATCTTATTTTATTACAATAAATGCATGGTTTTTGTGAAATTTGATGTTTGTCATATTTAAACGTTATATTATAAAGATTAAATTAATAAAAATAGGATTTCAAAAAGTGCTAGGTTTGGTGTACCTCTTTTTTGTTTTTTTTTTTTGGGGATGGAGGATCATCAAATGACTTCTCCCGCTCTGGGCGGAGCGGGAGGGCGTGTTAGACTTTTACTGACTAAAACCCACCCGTGTTCCTTCGGTTGCCTGTGCCGGGGCCACGGTAACTCTTTCGAAAATCCCGCGACCCTAGCTGGCATCGGCCCTAGCGGACCCCGTCAATAGTGCATCTCTTTGAGGCGCGCGTGGAACACAACGCGCCGTCGACTCGGGCCTGGTCCTTACCGGAGGGCGAGGTACCCATTGCTCGCCGTCCGCAAGCCCGCGCCTACGGTGGCCGGGGATCGGCTGCCAATTCCCGACGCCCAGGGCGTCTCCTGCGGCGACTAGGGGCGTGAGGGCGCAAAGCTTGCTTCTCCCTCACGCGTCCCGCCTCTCCCTTCGCGAGCATTACTGCTTCGCAGAAGGAGATAATGGCTTCCCATGTAATCTCGTTCCGTACCATGGCCTGAACCAGGGCCGGACGCGAGAGATCGCCGCCGCCGATCGCTTCCGCGAGGACACGACGGTGCTCCGCCCAAGCCGGGTAGACCTCCATCGTATGCTCCATCGTGTCCTCCGGACGATCCACATAGTGGTGACCTCCCGCCTTATCCGGAACAGGTACCTCCCGCAGCACCCCTGTCCGGTGAGGACCTGCGTCAGGCGGAACGTGAGGACGCCGTGACGCCTCTCCAGCCACTCCTCAAAGAGAGGACTTATCGAATCGAATCGAATCGAATATATAATATATCGAATCGAGGCAATTGTGGCGTGTCCAGCGCTGGTCTGCGACAATCGTACTCTCCATGACGCCATGAGATCCCGCCGGAGCTCTGTCCGCCGTGCCGCGATTTCTCGCGGCAGCGGAGTTACGCCCCGGCGTTTTGCCTTCAATTTTAAGCATGCATAGTTACTAACTACCACACAGGCTGTCTTTTACTTTCCGAATGGAAACATTTTCACAAAAACTTTGGCGGCAAGCCCTGTAGCAAAACGAAGTATTATTATTTGAGCAAACTAACTCAATTGTACTCAGAACCTCGCAAAGTTACACCTCAAGTACCACTTTATTTCTTACATATTAATTGATTCGCTACGCCAATCAATCGTGCCATTGATGATTGATTCGGTAGATTGATGCGAAGCAATCAGTGAAAGTTGCGTTAAATTCCGCTCGGATATTAGATCGCCAGAATGAAAGTGTAAGTAACACGTGCTCGTGACAAAAATATTTCAACTCTTGTGGTAACTGACGCCACTTCCGTAAACTTTTTTTGTCCTCGTTTTCATTTCATTTCACTAGACAAAGTGTAATTTTGTTCGTATGATATTTATCGTAGTTCCCAGAAACCTGCTCAACTGTAGCATTTTATGTCAAGTTGATATGATTGGTTTTTGATATTTTTTCTACCAATTTCCACAAAAAGACATGATTCGACAGCAGATCGACTTATTACTACCTAATAATTGGGATTCCAATAGGCGAAGGAATTCAGTTCAAAGTCCTAGGCCTGCCTAGTTAGTGGCTTATTAATATATTAATACACCTCTTTCAATTTATAATGTAGAGACCTAGTTAAATGGATTCCACTCCACTATCTATGTATCAACAAAATCGTGACCTTTTCCTCGGCCGCCTTAACGATTTGTGTGGGATTAAAGCAGGTGGTACCATCATTAAGTAGTCATGTTCGTGGAAGCCTTATTCTTGAACCCGTCCAAGGACAGTAGCAGTTATCGTTTGAAACGTTTAAAAAAACCAGGAGTAGTAGAAAGTAGTAATCTTTAGCGCACCTGGAGCAAGATCTGGCTCCTAGCCCAAAGACCGCCATCACCATCATAGAACATAATATATTATTTAGGCATAGATAGGTCTATGAGTGGGGAAATTAAGTGTTTGTAGTTGGTGATTTAAAACCAGGATAGTTAGTGCCAGATATAAGATAACCAATCTGACGCTTGGCGAGGTCTATGAATTCATGAATGAAAACATTTATTCGTCAAAGTCAGGTGCCTACAACACTACATACATACATTTGGTCTTCGGTAACAATTCAGTTGCCTCTATGCAACATAACATTCCCGCATTCATAGCGTAGCCCATCTTCACATTGTAGGACAGAGCTTGCAGTACTACCTTGAAGAGTATCTCAGTGCCCATTTAGTCGAGTCAATGACATTATACGTCCGAGTCTCAAATCTCGGCCAGATTTTACAACCTAGTTCTAGAAGTGTCAAGTGCCTTCCTACGAAGATGTAGTGGAGGTGGGGCGTGCGGGGTTACGTCCAGAGGGGGGCATCTGATTGGATCATTGAGCAATTGTTATAGGTCCGCGTTCTGCCATCACTATGGCAACATAATACAGAACTCAACATAATATTTAAGTGTGACACACTTGTCGCACTTAAATATTATGTTGAGCTCTTGAATGACTTTATGTAACGTGGGTATTTTACGCGCATAGTAGGTATTCGAAGGTTTTTTTCAATGAATGGGGTATAAACGACGACGATTATATATTTTTAAAATAAAGTTATTGGCATTATATTACATAAAAATATTTTTAGGTGTAAGTAAATTATGTAAATTTTCTATAGCTTTATTTGTTTATCGTATGTAGATATTATTATACTATTATGGTAATATCACCCAACGGTCTTTACGAATGTGCTAATGTGCATAATATTTAAATGAACCTTGTAATACGTTCTAATGATCATTGCAATCTTGTGTACTATTACTGTATTTAATGACTTGTAATGAGTAGGTACCTACATAATATTAAAATCGTACATTCTAAAAGATGTGATTACAATTTATAAATGGGTAAGTTTAAATAATAACCAACTCCATTATTACCCTCTTAAACCTCGAAGCAAAAAGAGTTTAAAAGCTCTCTCTCTCTCTCTCTCTCTCTCCCTTGCTCCCTTGCTCCCTTGCTCCCTTGCTCCCTTGCTCCCTTGCTCCCTTGCTCCCTTGCTCCCTTGCTCCCTTGCTCCCTTGCTCCCTTGCTCCCTTGCTCCCTTGCTCCCTTGCTCCCTTGCTCCCTTGCTCCCTTGCTCCCTTGCTCCCTTGCTCCCTTGCTCCCTTGCTCCCTTGCTCCCTTGCTCCCTTGCTCCCTTGCTCCCTTGCTCCCTTGCTCCCTTGCTCCCTTGCTCCCTTGCTCCCTTGCTCCCTTGCTCCCTTGCTCCCTTGCTCCCTTGCTCCCTTGCTCCCTTGCTCCCTTGCTCCCTTGCTCCTTTGGCTCCTGTTTGTAAGTGCTACCTACATATGTGACATTGTTGCTCCCAAACGAATGGAACGGTTTTAATGCGGTTTTTAATAAATGAAAAAAAACTTTTGCTTTGAATTACCTACACAAACACTATGCACATTCATAGGTGGATTTTCATGCCAGCTTTGAACACCGCTACATACCGCATTCCTTTCTTTAATGATTTGCACCACAACAAAGACATTCCCTTCTCATCGGTTTTGTGTGTCAATAAATACAATTACCTCCAAGATGCTCATAGCCTAATAAGATGCACGCCGATGCTGCGACGAAGTCACGCGTATAACCCACTTTGGTGTAAGCAAACCGAATGGCTCCTAAGCGCATAGATTATAATAATATAAAATGAACAGATTGCTCACTCACGAATGTGACCATCCAGAATACACGTGTGGTACTGGCGAGTACAGTGTTGTATAAACATAATTATAACTTATAACATAACGTTGGTGAGTCGTCGCCGTTATGTCTGGCGATCCAGATTCCAGTTAGTACCTAAGCTACGTAATTTCTCTTCCAACGTGCCTGTAGAATGCTTTGAATTTGAGTTATACCTAGATCCACACGCATTACGTTACGGAATAGAAGGATGATGTAGCGCAGAGAGGTTATTCGAATTTGGAGTCCGTGAAATACCTATGGAAAAAATATTTTTTGTAGAAAATTAAAATTTGATAGAACTGCAAACGTGTTTCTGCCAAACGCCGGAACATCGCAGTTTCTCATCATGCCGCTGTTTGTTGCCCATTCGCTGTTCGGCGTCAAGTCGCTGACTGGCAAAGGTCTTGTGTGTGAGTGTACGTACACAGTAAGATAATAACATAATTTAGATCGTGCCGTCCTCCAACCTTCATATGTATTAGTTAAGACGAAAATTTCCTTTCTACAACGGATGTATCAAATAAATTCAACGGCGAAATTAATCAGCATTTTGACTTAGGTTAGCGAATAACCCACTTAACTTTAACTACTTACTAATTTAAGAGTGACGTGGAAGAATTCATCGACGCCAAATTTTAATTTGTTAAGATATTTTATTGTTATTTTTTATGAAATAGTTTGTTAATTAATTTAGTCCTTATACCAAGTTTATCCAATGTATATTTTTACCGTGTAAAGTACCTACTACTAATTTCAATAAAATTATGCTCGAAATTCAGTAGTTTATTGTTTTGCAGTAGGTACATAAATAACGTTTAATTAAAGCTAAGTAATTAAATAATAATATATAGTACATTACGAACGTGAAAATGTAGGCCGAGGCGAAGCCGAGGCACCCAGAACCAATGACGAACAACGATATTAATTTTTCCAATAGCTTCATTTGTTTCTTTTTTACTCTAAACAGCTCTACTTAGTTGCAGCCAAATCGAAATTTAAATAAAAGCTTTGATAAGTTACCTCCTGGGTAGCCATGTGTCGAAGTATAAAGTACCCACGTTCCATTTTCAAATTACACGACAGATATGGATGTTCATACTAACATTGTCGGCCGCTTGCTCGCATGCACTATTACACGACAGATATGGATGTTCATACTAACATTGTCGGCCGCTTGCTCGCATGCACTATTACACGACAGATATGGATGTTCATACTAACATTGTCGGCCGCTTGCTCGCATGCACTATTACACGACAGATATGGATGTTCATACTAACATTGTCGGCCGCTTGCTCGCATGCACTATTACACGACAGATATGGATGTTCATACTAACATTGTCGGCCGCTTGCTCGCATGCACTATTACACGACAGATATGGATGTTCATACTAACATTGTCGGCCGCTTGCTCGCATGCACTATTACACGACAGATATGGATGTTCATACTAACATTGTCGGCCGCTTGCTCGCATGCACTATTACACGACAGATATGGATGTTCATACTAACATTGTCGGCCGCTTGCTCGCATGCACTATTACACGACAGATATGGATGTTCATACTAACATTGTCGGCCGCTTGCTCGCATGCACTATTACACGACAGATATGGATGTTCATACTAACATTGTCGGCCGCTTGCTCGCATGCACTATTACACGACAGATATGGATGTTCATACTAACATTGTCGGCCGCTTGCTCGCATGCACTATTACACGACAGATATGGATGTTCATACTAACATTGTCGGCCGCTTGCTCGCATGCACTATTACACGACAGATATGGATGTTCATACTAACATTGTCGGCCGCTTGCTCGCATGCACTATTTGACCACTTTCGATTTATCTCAAAGAAGATTGTCAAAATAATGCTGTAATTTCCAAGCATATTTGAGAAAACATATATTTCGTTAGACGGTTGGATCAAGGGCGGGAGGGGAATTCAGAAGGCAGTACTCCTCGATACCGCTCGCATCGTGAGGCTGAGGAGGTTCTGTCTCTGCAGAAACCTGTAGCTTGGACCTCGCTCCCGACACCGGCGAACCACAATTTTTTTAAATCTTAAATGTTTTTTATTAATATATGTTTTTAAAAAAGGTTTAAAAATGTATTTAATATGAAAAAGAATTTAATAAACGAAATAAATAACAACGCAGGCGCAAAATTAGTCCTAAAATAAATTATCCGTATTATCCGTACAGAATTATAATCATTAGAATCAGTAATACAATTCCTTAAGTTAGTTTAATCTTGAAATGTTAACATTTCATGAAATAGTCATTCAATAGAGTTACTTGGTCTTAGAGAGTTGTTTTGATGACTTTAATGATTATAATTCTGTAAATACATATTTGTCACGGTCGCGAATCATATTTTAATCAACATACAACCTAATGCTGACCTGCAAATTGCAAAAAACGTAAGAAAATTTGAATTTCGCGGGCTATCCTGGCGCTTTCACCTTAATGAAACGTGTTTGACTTAGCTGGGACTAGCATTTTTTTTGTTCAAAAAGTTATAGGTAATTATTTAAGCGCCTGCTACACAGTCAACCGCGTCACCGACAGAAATGACCTTGGTTGGCGACCGGCAGAGCTGTTTCAATGTTTGGGCTGTAAACCACCAAGTTCACCTCTGTCGGGTTGCGGTTGGCGTGTAGCAGACGCTCTATATTGTAAGCTTTTTACTGTCTAAGAATTTGATTAACCTAAGCATAATAATCAGCCTACAATGTTCCCACTGCTGGGACACATGCACCCTCCCCTAAACCTACAAACTTAAAATTATTTCAAGGTAACGCAAAAAAAAACACTTATTTTTTCTTTTAATTTAAATGGACAAACACTTATACAAATCATAATTATAAATCACTATCTAGTAGCTGTAGCTAGAGTAGAGGTACCAGTATGCTAGGTTTAACACCTTGACTCTACAAGTGCGCTGGTTAGAAAAAGGTAACAGAGCCAAGGTCACGCGCACGACACACGCATTAGTCATACTTAGTCCACTATTCCTTTCACTACTTCTTAGTAAACAAATAGTTCCGACTCGCCAAATACGTTTAAAGATTGCAATCCGACCTCATTAAAAGTTTTCCTGTAAAAAACTACAGCAATAACAACACATCAACTGCTGTCAACGAACTTAACTAAACACCCTGTATATTACGAAGTAGTTTCTTGATGCATGCACGTGTGTGGCCGTTTCCAAGGGTATCGTGTTACTCAGTAACTGGGTTGTGGAAGTCAGATACTCGGCAGCCGCTTCATGTAACATACTGGTGTTCATCTGCACCACGTCACAGTGTCAATCACAATCTGAATGATTTTTGCTAATCCATTGCTACATGAGTTCGAACATGTGTCTGCTCAATAACCGTAAATAACGCAATGAATGTTGTTGAACTGTCAAAATGAAACCGATTGCTACTGTGTGTGACGCGATGACCCCGCATGTTAGTGGAAGCGACCCCAACATAGTTGGGAAAAAGCTAAGCTAATAATGATTTATGTGATACACGAAAATTCCACACGGGCAACGATAAACCACTAAACACCAACACTTGTGCCACACTACCATTTTAAACAGAAATGATAAATAGCTGGTTAGCGTAAGTAACCACTTATTTATTTTATTATTATGTGCAATAAACCAGAAGCACCACTTGTTACAAAATGCCATTAAGGCTCCTTCAAACAGGCGCAGCTCGCGACGCGAATCGCGCGCGACACAAAGGTACCGATCGTCGCGCAACACGCGGTGCCTTTATGTCGCGTGCGATTCGTGTCGCGCCTGTTTGCAGGAGCCTTTAACTACAGCCACTTCATCTCGCATAGTGGAGTTGTGCAATACATTACAATGTAGCACAAGGATGCGCCTGCGCATAGTAGCCTACCAGGTCAACTGAAGCAGTCACAGCGCTTATAAATGATGTGTAATTGGGCTATTGCATGGACGACAGATAAATAATGGTGACTATCTGGTCTAGTCACAATGCCGCAAGGTCAAACAAAAACTAATGATTCAGGGATTTGGAGCCTTATAATATGGTTAGTTCTGCATGTCAGCGATATTGAATGAGTACCTACTTAAGTATGTTGTTGATGATGATGAATATCCTATTAGGTAGATATCGCTCTGAGCATGACGACGCTAGCGGCGAATGAATAATGATTGAGATATTAAGCAATCATAACATTAACAAGTCTGGTCTAGTCGTTATAAAGTAGCTCTTGGGAGGTACTTACTGAATCTTCACGCTAAGGAATGATCACGTAAAATTCATCAACCCGTTCCATAAATATACTATTAGAATTGTTGCATGTGCACTCTTGGGCAGAGGGCACACTAGCTTACAAATTGCGTATAATTGGATCTAGCTTGGTTGGTGGTCTCAATATATGGTGTGTATGCAAGGTTAAGCAGGAAATGGTTGTTTGTATTTGAAAATCATGAATGGACATGATACAGCACATAATAAAGCGAAAATAGGTAGCTTGAATAAGGAAGGGGAATAATAATGTGTGGTTTTAACGGGGATGAAAACTGTCAAAGCAGTAAACGCAACCAAATGGTCATAAGCTCGGTTCCTATAAACAAAAACGAATCGTTTTGTTTACCAATGGTAACATTTTTTATTGCCAAACAATAACATAATAACATTAATAGATTCGTAATTTTACCTGTGATAGCTACTTTCACATGGGAGGGTCTACTATGCAAAGCTGTGAGGTATTTGCTTCATTATTGTTAAAGATAAGAGTATTAATTTTAAACAATAACGATCCGTAAATTATTAAAAATAGTAGAAGACAATTCACAGAATTATACCAATGGTTTTTTGACCGCAGAATCCAATATGACGCTGTCTTAGAAGTGAATCATGAGCAAGCTGTTGCTATTCCAATATTCTCAAACACGCTTGAAAATTCGAGCATTATTTTAACAACCTTTTTCGAGATAAATCTAAAATTATGATAAGTTACCTCCTTGGTTGTAATGTGTCGAAGTAAAAAGTTCGTTCTTATCTCGATATGAGTTATACTCAAATGAGTACAGAGGCCGCATAAATATTCGGCCTCTAAACACGACAGACAGGATTTTCATACCAACATTGTCGGCCGTCGGCCGTCGGCCGTCGGCCGGCAATGTTATATGTATATTAGTACTTTTTACTTCGACACATTACAACCAAGGAGGTAACTTATCAATTGCAAATAGAAGAAACAAATGAACATATTGGCGCGTGAAAAATTATCGTTGTCCGTCATTGATTCCGGAATTTATAATTAATTAATTTAGTTTGAATTTCCACCTATTATTTTAGAAAATTACTATGTACAAGCCTTGGCCGCAACCTGGCATTATGGATACGTCAGTCCATGACACATACGTGGTTGCGGCCAAGTAAAAAGTGCCCCTTTTGCAGACCGTGGCAGTAATGTACGTCCCAAACTCAATCCGAATAAACTGGATCAGTGTTAAAAGGTTGATGTTGGAGATAATGAAGCAGTGGCAACAGCAGCCGTTGTAATGCATCGAAAATAGTGTTGTAACAAAACATCCGGTGGCTGAAGCAACACGGATAACGGCGATGCGCATGCGCAACACTCGACATGTAGTTATTTGCTTATAGACTTATAATGAGTTTATGACATTGAATAGGTTTTTAGTTTGCAGTAACATGTACAGTAACCTGGTTAATTGTTATCCTTTTTACTTTGATTTGCGTTGTCTATAAGTATTTAGGATTTTCTTGGCATCTAATTCTTTGTTTCGTTGTTCTTGGTTGTTGCTAGTGAATAATATGTATCTAGATATACTTTCAAATCAATTTCACTGTAGAGCCTTCTCCGAGTGCATGCATCTTCATGTTCGAGTTCATCTTTAGGGTCATTAAGATTAACATGACTCCTCCAACTTCCAAACGTCATTTTACGCACTTAATTTTGCGTAAGAGATGCTAACTAAAACAGTGTTATTATTGTCGCGCCAATATCAAGTGCTCAGTTTCACGAGCCCGTAACAAATGTCAAGTGCTTAGTTTCACGAGCCCGTAACAAATGTCAAGTGCTCAGTTTCACGAGCCCGTAACAAATGTCAAGTGCTCAGTTTCACGAGCCCGTAACAAATGTCAAGTGCTCAGTTTCACGAGCCCGTAACAAATGTCAAGTGCTCAGTTTCACGAGCCCGTTACAAATGTCAAGTGCTCAGTTTCACGAGCCCGTAACAAATGTCAAGTGCTCAGTTTCACGAGCCCGTAACAAATGTCAAGTGCTCAGTTTCACGAGCCCGTAACAAATGTCAAGTGCTCAGTTTCACGAGCCCGTAACAAATGTCAAGTGCTCAGTTTCACGAGCCCGTTACAAATGTCAAGTGCTCAGTTTCACGAGCCCGTAACAAATGTCAAGTGCTCAGTTTCACGAGCCCGTTACAAATGTCAAGTGCTCAGTTTCACGAGCCCGTAACAAATGTCAAGTGCTCAGTTTCACGAGCCCGTAACAAATGTCAAGTGCTCAGTTTCACGAGCCCGTAACAAATGTCAAGTGCTTAGTTTCACGAGCCCGTAACAAATGTCAAGTGCTCAGTTTCACAAGCCCGTAACAAATGTCAAGTGCTCAGTTTCACGATCCCGTAACAAATGTCAAGTGCTCAGTTTCACGAGCCCGTAACAAATGTCAAGTGCTCAGTTTCACGAGCCCGTAACAAATGTCAAGTGCTCAGTTTCACGAGCCCGTAACAAATGTCAAGTGCTCAGTTTCACGAGCCCGTAACAAATGTCAAGTGCTCAGTTTCACGAGCCCGTAACAAATGTCAAGTGCTTAGTTTCACGAGCCCGTAACAAATGTCAAATGCTCAGTTTCACGAGCCCGTAACACATCGTACTGTCTATTCACACCGCCACGGTAATAGTCACAATAATAGAAGAACAACAGAGGAGGCGGAAGTTCCACGAAGCGTATATAACAGTTGCGTTGCATTTCCTATATAAACTGGATTGGTATCTGGAACTGCATATACTGCGGCTACAACTGTCACATCGCTTTCAAAGTCCAAGTCAAAAATGATTCATTTACATTTACATGATACTTAGACGTAAGTACCCAGTCATGGAGAGCTTTTTTGGATGTCTAGATAATTTGATATACAACATCCCAAAAACTGCCCTTCGCTACATTTGATTGAAAAAACTCTGCGATGTTTCTATTTCAAGTGATGATCGTCAATAATATGAACGTCTCTCTCATCAAATTACATAGGAATTGTCGTAATTCTTGCGAAGCAATATCTAGCCTGAAAAAAAAAACTCTTAAGTTTTATAAATTGTGAATGGTAACGGTGTTGACCTTCTAGTCTATCTTGACTCATGGTACAGTTTCCAAGCGACACCTGATTGAGGTGAAAACTAACAAGGCGTATAGAAAGCGGCGCGCGTGCAGTTTCCACATGCGCGGGAGTATCGTGAGAGCTCACAATGTAACGCTCGAGACCTAAGCTAGCCTTTGACATGGATAGCTATTAATTAAAATGATTAGGTAATAGAATTAACTTTCCAGTAGATATTAGATTTATTAAGCGGGAAAATCTCGCCGAGAAGAGAATAAGTACAATTGTATGGCTAATTGTAAATGTATTTATAAGTCCTACCTACTTTTCTATTGTCGAATTGAATTAACGAAAGAAAAGTTTGGTGTAATAGGTACTGTAATGATCTGCCGGGACGCCACGGCAGACCACTACGTGTAAGTCTGTGCTGACTCGATAAGAGGTGTGTTAGGAAGATATGGCTACTATAAATTAGTCACACCAGAGAACTATAATATTATTTTATTGGCTTATTCAAAGCTCGTTACAATATCAACGTAATACTAACACTGACTCAATACAAAACAATATTTCTGTCCTGTCACATTCGAACCTATTCTATTCTCCACTTGGTGTTCGAATGTATCCATAGGCAAATACTTAGCGGCCTGTCCCACATGAGGTTGCCACCGGCATTAAACCTCTACAGTACCTACGTAGTTGTTGAGGCATATTAATAATTTTAAGGGTATATACAGACGTCTCACTCGCACATCACCCACCTGTAGGTGCCTATCTCGTACTAACCCAACAAGATCTACATTGAGTTCAACTGTATCTATCGAAGAATTTTTTACTTGTTTTTAACTTTTAAGATCTTTTTTTCTTTTTCATACACACTAAACTTGTTCTTCCAACTCACTTTTGACATTGGCAGAATAGTCGACATCGACTTTGCTTGCCATTGATTAAAAACAGAATAGAATACCTGTAGATACCTAAGTACCCACTTGTCAGTTTGTCAGTGATAACATAGTCTGTGGATAACATTGTGTCATGGCTTCATGCCATGCGTGTTAACACAGTTTCCTCAAATCTGTAACTAAACTTGCGGAATCGAAATCGATTAGTTTTAGTACAAAAACATATCGGAAGTAGGTATAACCGGTGTGTGGTTGCGCGTGCGCCTGCGCACCCAAATGCATCGCTTATCGTACCATATTCCGTGTTCTTGACTGGAGGCAGTAGTTACTGGTTGCATTCATTCATGCTTTAAACTTAGGATTATGACAATACTTGCCGAAAGGTAAGGCAGGGCTACATTCATACACGAACAGTTCGAACAGTTTGTTCACTACCTCGACATTGACACCATAGATAGTGACCGTCACGTCATATTAAGTAGTG
Organism: Fissipunctia ypsillon; assembly: GCA_947568875.1. Taxonomy (NCBI): domain Eukaryota; kingdom Metazoa; phylum Arthropoda; class Insecta; order Lepidoptera; family Noctuidae; genus Fissipunctia; species Fissipunctia ypsillon. Next base: position 1,278,525 of record OX387657.1, on the reverse strand, counting down.
ATGAGAATTCTAGGAATAATCAAGACATCAAGCTCTCGGATCATTGGATGCCTCGTCACCTACTGAGGGTTGCCTTAAAACCGTCAAGTCAGTCGTTTCATTGCTTATAATTTCAATTGTTACTGCTAGCCGGCTGATATATCTTGCTCCGCAGGAACGACTCTAATGTTCACCGCGAATCTAAGGAAGATCTTCGAAATGAATGAATTGCAGACCGTGTGAACACCCACTACCCGGCGTATGAAACTAGGAATATACAATAAACACACACTCCCGTTTCCGGCAAACGTTCCATACCACTCTAAACCAGACGCTCATCTAAACGTGACCGAAACGTGACGCAATTGAGCAGTGCTAAAATTATGATATGTAATTCAATTTGCCGGAGATCCAGCTCGCTGGGTGACCGGCCGGAGCTGAGCGAAGCCTTTTCAGTGCTAACTAGTTCATTGTTTTATATTTCATCATTCGCGCGGTACCATAGCTTACCAAGCTATACTTCGAGCAATAATAGCGCTATTATTGTAGTGCTATTAGTGATCGAAGAAGCTATACATGTATTGTTCGGACAACGAATGATTCTTCCTATAGGTGCCTAACTCTTAAATTCAATTGTGCTTGTTATCTTGAGCATTACTATAGATAATGATTACTGCTTCGATTTAATTCTTCAGTTAGGTCTCTAAAACATTTTTTCTTTCTTACAATGAACATTACTTAGGTACTTGTTTGTCCTTTCACAGTTAATTAATTCTAAAGCGTTTCTGCTGATACAGCGACTCAATTATAATTGCAAGTTTATACCTAAGATAAGTACTTTATTTATTTTTGCGATTGCTTTGTTTAATTATAATGCTCGCAACTACCTATGTTCTTCATAGTAAACCTCGAAATCGTTAAGAACGACATCCCCGAACCCTATAATGCCACACCTCCGCAACTTTCTAGAACCTCTCCCGTCTAAATCCAGGCATATCTACAGCCACGTGACTCCGTCTCCGCCTAGCCGTTGCCAGCACAATGGGCGCTCGGCACGGCCACAATGCTGGACAATGGGCCGCTTATTGATATGTCCTGGTATGCATGACGATCGCACGGCTTGCCTGGCCGAGTGGCCTGTGGCCTGTAGGTATGCCTCGGGCTGGCGATAGCTCGAGAATGGAGGGTGGCGTGATCGCGTAGGTGGTATAATAATTACCTTTGTGGTGGTACGACTTAAGTACAGCATAGAAAATATCTAGGCACAAAATAGACGATCGTTTTTTTATTTAGGTATTGATTGCATAATGTACGCCACGTTACAGAATAAGACTAGGCTTCACTAATGAGCAGTGATAGGAATAGGTAGTGCTAATTTGCCTAAACTTCGAGGAAGGAAGTAACATAGAGTGGATAATACCTCCTCTAAAATCCCGGAATAATTTTAATGACGTTTAAATCCCGGGATTTAAAAACCACGAATTTTTTATCGGACTTTATTTGTAGTTACAAATTATTGATTTGAAAAATCATAACATTTTTTAGGGTTACACACACACACATTTATATCTGTAATTTGTATGGTGTACATGGTAAAGAGTATTCTATCTATCTATAAATAAAGTCCAATAAATAATTCGTGGTTTTTAAATCCCGGGATTTAAACGTCATTAAAATTATTCCGGGATTTTAGAGGAGGTATTATCTACTCCATGTTACTTCCTTCCTCGAAGTTTAGGCAAATTAGCACTACCTATTCCTATCACTGCTAATGAGTACATGACCCTGTTAGGACGCAGCAAGTTAACTTATAACTAGGATCTGCTTAGAACGAAATAAGAGTACTTATTACAAAAAGGTCTACTCTGTGAAAGAGTTCGTCCAGGAAAGTAGGTATTTCCGCTGTATTTCTTCCGCCAAGTAGCATTCCTTTTCCGGATTAAAATGCCGATGAAATTACATACACGTGAGGGTTTACAACCTTTCCTCTATGGTTGACAACGCAATTTTATCACACTCGAGTTCGTTAACTTGTTCCCATAACAATAAACATTTGACCACGCTCATATGTAGGCTTATGTACTAGAGACTCGGACAAGGGCCGCTCTCAAAGGACCTTGACCAACGTCATAGACGGACTAGGTCAACATCCCAGTAATAGGCAATACACTTACGTAATGCCCGATCAGTGACACTGAGTACGAGTGCTTGGTGGTCAGTGGTCTGAACACCTCTGCGCGACCCATCGAACCAGTCCCAATTAGTTCTACGTAATCTGTGGTCCCGGTGGGAGGATATCCTTCATTTAATTACGGAAGCGATAACTGATTTATTTTAATTAAGGAAGTGGAAACTGGAAATTGATATTCTGGTTTTGTATAGTTAGGTATATACAGGATGTAAGGGACAGCCCTCTGCAGACTGATGGGGTGAATTCAGTATATCATACTAAGATGACCTGTACCTACATGAAATTATTTCAGGAACGTTATGGGAATCCAATAAACCTGATTTGTTTTATTACCTCACACGTAATGTATCGTTACGGTGGAAAAACGCGCGTAGCGAACGGCAGCGCAGCGAGCCTTCGGCCGCCGAGTATTTCAACATCCATTGCTGATTTTTTGATTTTAGCTGTTTTATTTACATAAATGATGAGAATGTAATGTTACATTGAAATAAAGGAATAGTAACTGAAAATACGATAAAAAAAAGAAAATTTTCCTGAGAATATTTCCGGTGGAATATGATTCAGAATAAGCAGCTGAATGCACCCTGTTAGTTTGCGGAGAGCTGTCCCTTACACCCTGTATATGTGTGTAATTTCACGACAATTTACTGTACCTACTTAGGTATATGATGAGTTTTGGTTGTTTTGTCGACGTTGATATAAAGTTTATGACAGTCTGAATAGTCTCTTTTTGTATCTCTTTTTGTTTCTTGTTGTCTTTTTTTGGTTTTGTAAATGAACGTAGTTAAATTGTGATGTACTTATAATAAATCATATTCCCTACAAGTCTATCGTACTCATCATCGTTTTCTCTTGTTTTCAGTGACGAGGACGACACGGGTCGCCTGCTGCGGCAGCTCAGCAGGATCAACAGGCCGCTCGGCGTCTCCTTCCCGCAGATGGTCAGGCTCATGGCCCAGTGCCAGCAGGTAAACCCACATCTATACCAACATAAACAAACTCGCTTCTAGTGCCTGTCTCATCGACCGTGTTGTTCTTTTATACTACGTAACGGATTCTGATGCGGTTTTCACCTTCATTTAGAGAATTTACTCCGGAAGGTATACCTGTATAATACATTAATATTAAGCTTGCATAAAACAAGAAATCTCAATGTTTTTTCAAGGACCAAAATGTAGGCCGCCAAAACACCCAGGACAACGCGCGAGTTTTTCCGTTTGCTCTCTCTCCCTAGCCATTGGCGTGGAATAAATTATGATTTCTATTCTTTGTCATTGGGGAGGCTTGCCTGTTACTGATTAAAAAGTACCTAGGCAAGTACTACGGTTAACAAATTCACAATTTGTCCAACAATATGCGTTGCCACTGCCAAACATAATCATGGTCATAATGTATGTATGTTGACAATACTCAATTTGTGGCGAGCATGTAGGTAGGTACAGATAATATATTGCTTTTGTGACATTCACGATGCAAATGAGGCATTGAATTCGTTTAACTTTAAATCTAATAGACGAATTACAAAAGTGGGTACAGGTGCTACCAAGCTTTTTGATAAAGATTTCCCCAATGATTTTGCTGCCTTCTATCGTGTACCAATGATGTAAGTACGTTTTTACTAAACTTTCTTCCAAACTGATAATGGCATGGGAAGGAACACAATCCATGTGTTCCACGGTTGTCACTTTCAGATCTATTTGGGGTAATTAGTGTAATTAAAGACCTTGATTGTGATTTTTTTTATTTGTGTGTTTTTGTGGTGTAATACAACCTCAGGTGCCTCGTTGGTCTACCGGTCGCAAGCACTACTGTTGAGCATGAGGGTTCGATTCCCAGGTCGGGCAGTGTTATTGGGTTTTTGCATAAATAATTTCTCAGTAGCAGCCCGGGGTCTGGATTTGTGCCCGGTTGGTGGCAATAGGCTCGCCGCCTATTACATGGGACTTAAACGTAACTGTGTATGTAGGTGTTACTAAAGGTACATCTCTGCTTAACCCTTCGGGGATGACAGGCGTGATGTTATGTTATTCCCATTCTTGTCCACCACCTTACGTTTTCTATCGGGCTGTTTTTATTATATTTTCCATGAAGACAATAGCAATGAATAGCTACCTTCTCAGTCACCACCGCCCACCGACCGCAGTGTTGCTAATTAGGTCGTGTACCCCAGTGACATTAGATGCACAAACCAGCCAAGTGCGAGCCGGACTCGCACACGAAGGGTTCCGTACCACCGTACAATATTAATTAGGTCGTGTACCCCAGTGACATTAGATGCACAAACCGGCCGAGTGCGAGCCGGACTCGCACACGAAGGGTTCCGTACCACCGTACAATATTAATTAGGTCGTGTACCCCAGTGACATTAGATGCACAAACCGGCCGAGTGCGAGCCGGACTCGCACACGAAGGGTTCCGTACCACCGTACAATATTAATTAGGTCGTGTACCCCAGTGACATTAGATGCACAAACCGGCTAAGTGCGAGTCGGACTCGCACACGAAGGGTTCCGTACCACCGTACAATATTAATTAGGTCGTGTACCCCAGTGACATTAGATGCACAAACCGGCCAAGTGCGAGTCGGACTCGCACACGAACTGTTCCGTACCACACTACATATTAAACCTAATTTGTTTCTTGTAAGGGGACGCCATTTAATTTAATTTTTAACTTTATTTTATTTTTATTATTTGTTGGTATAGCGGCAATAGAAATACACAATCTGTGACAATTTCAACTATTTATCTATTACGGTTCATGAGATACAGTCCGCTGACAGACAGACGGACGGATACACGGACGGACAGTGGAGGCCTAGTAATAGGTTTCCGTTTGGCACCCTTCGGTACGGAAACCTAATAAGTAAGTAGGTATTAGGAGTTAAATCATAGGTACACATAGGTAGAAATAAACATAAAATTGTGGGTTTTCTCAATTCTTATGATAGCTTTACTTTCTCTCTGGAACAGACCTTATTTCAGTCTGCTTTTTGTTTTATTCGTCCGTGAGTCTGATGACCCTTCAGATAACGGTAACCTCTGTCTATTGCAATTTCAATTACCCATACCTCCGACTTCGTAGGTCACGTCCTTCGGGTCATTGCTTTCTTCAAAAGTCGTCAGTTGTGCGTCTCAGTGCAAAAACAACAACCCCTTTCATTATGGTGTTTTAGCTCCGTAGTAGGTATCTAACGTGTCTAGTGTCTAGGGCATTTCACCAAACGTACGCTTTCATAATTGCAGCGCCGCATACGGTTGTCCTGAAAAAGTTAAATTAATTACAATTTCTGTATTAAGGACCCATAGCGCGACATTCGCTAAAACCTTTGAACCGTTTAATGATTGTCTCATTAAGTATAATGCCACGTTTTTTCTACCACTTTAAACTGAACTCACATTAAATGTGAGTTCGTTTGACAGCACAATCATTTCGGGTTAAGGATACATTTTATCCTTAACCCGAAATGATTATGCTGTCAAACCACAATATTGAATATTACATTTATTTTTATGCCTATTACCTATAATTATTTAATGTCCGACACTCCGACCGCGGTAGTATTATGTCGTGTCGAAACTGAACAACATTGAAATACTTTTATGTGCTATCTGTTAGATCGTCGAAATGGTGATGTATCACGAATGTGATGCACGTGAGGGTGTTGTATAAGTGAACAATTAATAGCAATTTCCTCGTTCCTATGTCGGTAAAATCAGTTTAAATCAGAAAAGTGAACAACACATTATTTCCTGAATATTCTGCATACTGGTTACGCTATCTAGCGATGAGTAGCTAACACTACACGTGATCCGGTTAAAATCACTTCCTAGGAAGACGCGATTGTTTAAGAATTCGTCTGCTATTTGGTATATTGGACACGGTCGACAGTAAACGAGGATTTTCAGACCTAACATTCTTATTGATTCTCACACAATAAACAATCTGTTTCAGGTGGCAGGTGTAGAAGCTTTCGACGAGGGCCGAGACACACCCACAACTGGCAGCAGTGGCGGCAGCTGGCAGGAGACTGGTGCAGCGCGGGCCAGGCTGGATGCTGGCGGGGCGCATGCAGGACTACTGGGGGGCAGTCCATTAACGCTGTTCCAGGGGATCATACCAGGTAATCATAGAAAGAAAGAAACAAAATAAGAAGCCGATAAGTTCGCATGCTATATTAGATAGAATGTACATGAATTCCTCGCAGCTGTAATTCTACATAACATCATGGCTGTAATCCCCGAAGGGTTAGGCAGAGGTGTACCTATAGTACACCCACATTTCGCCAGTTATGTTTAAGTCCCATGTAATAGGGGGCGAGTCACCAACCGGGCACAAATCCAGACTCCAGGCTGCTACTGCGAAATTCAAGATGGAAAAACCCAATAACACTTTGCCCGACCAGGGCATCGGATTCGAAATTCTAATACTTACATTTATTTCCGATAAATATGACCCAAAGAAAAAACACAAAAAAAATGTTGGGGGAAAATATGCGTCACATCTACGCAAAACGGCCATCGCGCAGCATAATGCTGTGACGTGGATAGTGAGTTGTGATACTAGGCGGGTTAATAAACAGTGTTGGCTGGTGGGAGACCAGTACGTTAGCCAAAGCTACTGGAGACAAACTGCTGACGCGATACATCGCTAAGATTCTGTATAAGCATCACATTCTAACTCATTTATGTGTCTAGAAAGGAAGTTAGGTAATACTCGCTCACTTTTAGCGATAAGACTGCCCATTATGTCACCCTATGTAAATTCTACATTTATATCCGTAACTTTTATGGTGTACATAATTAAGAGTATTCTATACTAACAACATTCTCCCCATGTAAAACAAAAAGTCTCTCCTTTACTCTAACGTTATACTGTAAATATTCATCACTAAAACGAACTGATGATGTAAATTATTTCACTCCAGGTACAAAGTGGTGCGGCACGGGTGACATAGCAGCAGACTACCACGACCTGGGTGCGGACAGGCGCCTGGACCGCTGCTGCCGCACGCACGACCTCTGCCCCACCAAGGTCCGCGCCTTCTCCAGCCGATACAACCTCACCAACAACTCGCTCTACAGCAAGTCGCACTGCATCTGCGACGACATGCTGTTCGATTGCCTCAAAACCACCAACACCTCCGCCTCACACCTCATGGGACACATCTACTTTAACATCGTCCAAGTACCCTGCCTCGAGGACGTCGACGACGCGCGACGGTTTCGTAACGCAAGGCTCGGCTTTTAACTCCATCTTGCGGAGAATAGCAGAATTAAACTCATCAGCGCCATCTAGTAGTCACGATAGTGTGTCATGCATGCACAGATTTTTTTGATGCTGTAAATTTTGCATTTTACTAATCTTCGTGTTATTCTCTGATTGAGATTGTAAATAACGATTAAATTTTAATAATGTTCTTATAAAACATTAGACATCAAGCTGTGATACGTCTGTGCCTTTAAATGTACTAGAGAGTATTTGTGTTAGAGGATGGCGCTATATAAATAAAAAACATTGTTTTAAATAGCTAATAAGATATTTATTTATTTGTTACAAACATTCTTGACAAAGATGCAGATTCTCTATTGTTATAAATAGTAAAAATGGTTTTATATTTGTTTACTATGACAAAGATATTTTATAATATTGTAGAGAAATAAAATGTGAATTAGTTCATACCAAATATAATTATTTATTTTGAATCGTGTGTGTATTGTTTTATTTTCGTCCGCTAATCAATTAATAAGAAAGTCGAGTTTCCACGGGATAGAAACATAGTCCTAACTAGTCCACTACGCTATTTAGTGGACTAGGCAAGGGTTAAAATTTTCAAAGACAAACGTACTATCTCTCCTTTTGCAAAGATACACTTGACTAGGTTGACTAGGCTATCACTTCTATGTGTAGGTATAGTATATGGATTAATTATACCATTCGGATAATCAATTATCCCCAAAATGACTTAATTTTGATAGAAAAGTTTATTACAATTTCATAAACTTAACTATTAATTCAGGTCTAGGTGAAAGAGTTCCTCCACCAAAACTAGTACCACTACACCTATGGCGGCGTCCTAATCAACAACGGTCATCGCGATCGTCGCGTGAACGAGTTCGCGTATTCGCTCGATGTCAAAATGTGTCCTAATAAAAGCGATCGCCGAGGATCGATGGTCGCATCGTGAATTCGCATCAAGTCACGTTTCAATTCAAGTCAGAAACCCGCAGTCAAAAGATCCTGTAATTGGTTTAATTCAAAAGTGCCCTGTATTCAAAAGTGCCTGTAATTGGTTTAATTGAAATAAATGCTTTGAGTTTGAATTTGCAGACAAATACTTGTGGTGTTGGATGGCATTCAAGCTGGCAACCTCGGTTCATGTATATTCAGTGGCCATTAAAGATACTATGTGGTGGAAACCGCCGCCCCTAGCCCCTATGGATTGGACATCTGCAAAACCAGAGGCCACCCTAGAAAAAATTTGAAAATGTCTTTAATACCAGAGATATCTAGTGCCAGTAATACACCTATACTCACACCTAGCCTCAGACTACATAGAGTACCTATCCTACCCTCGAAATCTGAACACAGCAAACTCTGCTTATTTCCTTTTTGTTTGCGGGAAACAAAAGTAAAAACTCTTTTCCGTAAAAATGTTGCAAACTTCTTGAAACGTCGGAGCTCTTTTCGCAACGAATCTGACATTTGCATTCAGAACCACAGAGTACTATTTTATATAGTTCAGAACGCAACAGTTTTTTAATCTGTCAACACGTCATTAAAAACGTCAACTGAGAATGAGAAACGTCAAATAGTTTTAGTGATTTCATCTTTTTCTCTGCAATAATCATATTTTTAAACTTTTGAAATTGTAAATCTGTGTAATAATGCGAATAGCTCGAAGACTACTATTATTTTAGCAATAACTAGATTTAATGGACAGCCAGTCCACGATGTCAAGTGATACAACAGAGACTGCAAAAGGTGTGTTATTTTGTTCAATTGTTTGTTAATTTAGACTATAATGTCTTCCCTAGAGGCACTGAATGGTGTTTCTGTTTCAAGTGGAGGCCGCGGGCGAGTGCAACGGCCCGGCCCCGGATCAAGCGAGACGATTACTTGAAGAAGAATTTAATGTCCAACGAGCGAAAATGAAAGAGTTGTTCTTGCAAAAAGAAGGTTCGTTGTCCGTTATCAGCAGAGTAGGCCGCGCGGGGATGTCGTAGGCTTTGGTTCTGGTTTGTTGAAATGCATGAAATTACAATTACACACGTGATAACATTGTTTTTGTTGTGCCTGTATGTCAAAGTTATTGAAACTGAATCTTAGTTTGTAGAGTACCTTTTTTCTGCTATTTGGTTGGTTCCCTGGTGATTGACATCCCAATATGTTGACCTTGTCCTTGCGTTACCTGTGAGACCTGTCCCTGCAGCTACACAAACTGGTTTGTTCATAACATCAGGTAGTGGGCCATTAACAACAATCACTAACTGCATTATAGTTTCCTGAATGCATTAGTTTTGCATGTTTACCCTCTATAAAGCAAAGACAACACCTATTTGTTACTTATAACTTAGGTGATGTTTATAAGTAACCATGCTCAATGTTTGTGTCACTTTTCTAAAACAATATGTTTGTTTTATTATTTACATGTTCAATTGTTATTGTGCCATATTTGCAATTACATTTATTTCATGCATAAAAATAAAAATATAGTAAAACTATACCAGGTTGTTAAAGGTCACTTTTATAAATGTACTAAGAAGGTTAGTGCGATAAAAAACATCTATTGTTATGTGTGTGAAATGGGGGGATACTGTGCTGAAGTTTGTTTGTAGGTGATGGCTTATTATGTGATTAACTTCATTACGCACATTGATGTTAAGTTAGTCACATTTTAATATTTTGGACAAATGACTAAGATAATGTAAACATCTTAGTAAATCTTTTGTTAACCAAACACTTTCTGAAGCTGTTCTCATGTGTTGTCAATTTATGTTTGGTTCTTGTTATTTTGGGTAATATAACCAATCACCTGATACCCAATTTGACAGTAGTTTTACTGATTAAGAGACTTCTATAAACTAGAAATCTGTGAATCATTAGGCTCCCTATCCCCAAGAACAAGACCCTGTTTTACTATGACATGAATGACTAAAATCACTAAAACCATTTTGTATAAAAACAGTAACATTCAGTGTCATTCTACAATCTATTATTATTATTATGACAATTAACACTTCTAGTGAAGTGGTTTAGAACTATTTAGAACTCTAGACTGGTCTACACATAACAAAACACATGTCATTGTTATGATTATTAAGTAAATACTAGTGTAATGTAAATAATAGTGGTGGTTGGATAATAGTGGAGTGTTTAGGGTATAATAATAACATATAACTCCTGCTGGTACGTTAAGTAGACATTAGATAGTGAATTCTACATTAGTGTAGCAGCCTAGCTGTTAGATTATTACACTTCACTGGCATACAGACGAGATTTATTTTGTGCCATCCAAATAGGTGCATGGTTTCATAAAAAACAGTACACCATTCATTCCATGATGATTTCCATTTGTATTGTTTGTACATCACTGAAACAAACTACTATAGATCACTTGCATCAAAGTGCTGATTAAATTCACACTCACACAAACATAACACCACTCCTAACAGAACCTCCATTTGCCCATAATTGAAGTGTGTTACCTTCCCTCTTTGCAGAGGACATGAGGAAGATGATCCAGGACAAGGAGCAGCTGGAGTCAGAGGTGCTGGGGCTCCGGGCTGAGCTGCAACAGCTGCAGACCCTCAGTGAGAACCAGAAGTCGGAGATACAGAGCTTGCAGATGCTTGTTAGTGGTATGTAAACCTGCTTTTTCTGTAATTTGGCTCTAAGAAAGTGGTTAATAACAGCTTCTAAATAAAATATACAGTACAACTTCTGTAGTTTGGCTGTAAGTTAAGAAAATGTTCAAAAGGGAACTTCAAAACAAAAGGTTCTTTAATACTTGTCTATATCTATACAAATAAATAAAATTGTAGTGTCTGTTTGTAATATCAAAATAACAACTTTTTACTAAATTCATAAGAAAGTATAAACGGTGCTTATGACAAAAAAGCAGTTTTTAAAATTTTTGTCTGTTTGTTCTGGCTAATCTCCCAAACGGCTGAACCGGTTTTGACGGGACTTTCACTGGCAGATGACTGATGTTACGGGGAGGAACATAGGCTACTTTTATTTTAGAAAAATAATTAGGGTTCTGCACAAAAAAATTAAAACCCTTGAAATTGTGAACAAAAAGTTGGATTTAAAAAATTCTTTTTGCATAAATGTTACAACACTAAGCGAAAACGAAGTAATAGCGCGGGCGGGCGATGCAACGCGGCGGGTCGGGGGACGACGGAGTTTTATTAAAATGTGGCTGTTATTTTAGTATATTGTGTATCTTACGACTTCCACGCGAACGAAGTTGCAGGGCACAACTAGATTTAAATAATTATATTTGTGAACTATGGTGGGTTTAATATACAATGTTGTGTTCCTACCTTTTATACGATTGTATCCTTATCAGCAACAGTATCCTACCCATTATTATGAGCAAAATCCAGTTGTAACTATTTTGAAAAACCTTTGCAGAAAAAAAGTTTTGCAATTCCTAAAACTGTGATGAAAGTTTAGTGCATTTTTTCAAGTCAACAGGATATTGTTACTACTGTGAGTATGATAAGGATAACACTGATTTTTAAACACAAAAATGTTTAATGTAGTTCATTAATTAACTGGATGGGAAGTCATGTAGAACTTTTTCTGTTATCAAATTATTTTAATCAGTCAAGCTGATACTATTACAGTTGTTCTGCTTTACTCGTAAAACGAATGCAATGAAACTAAACTAAAGAGTTAATATACCCGTTTTGCATGGGTGCATAGGGCCAGAATCTCTAAAAGGATTTTTTGGTGGACAGCTCGGCTATTTTCATAGGCAACATCAGTTGCGTAACAAAGACAAGTCACAAACAAACCAACCAACTCTATTGACATAGCTATGTATATATAGTAGGAAATCAAACATACACTAATTAAAAAATGTCCATTGATAAACCATTTTCTTTATTGAGTTGTTTGATGAAACTAAACAGTGAACAATGTTTCAGTCTTTCTGTTTAGGATGGGGCACCAGAGGTAATTAAAAAAAATATCAATGTGAAAACAAAAGTTTGTTAAATAATTGAAATACAAATTAAAACAGCGAGTTTTTTTTTTGTGATTGACGTGAGTTTCAAACGCACAGCCTCTCAATAGGCAGGTCAAAAACTACAAAATGTACCTTGCTAACTGTTATTTTAACTTCAATACCGTAAAAATAATTTAATTTAGTCACAAATTATCATTTTATATTCACTCAATACATACACTGTTAATGTTTGCGTGCCTACCATAAGGTAGATTGTACAAGTATCACCCATTTTATTGTTACATCTTATTTTAAGTACCATCAACAAACACCAGTCTTTCCAATTTTCAAAGAATTTTGCTTGCAAATGTTTTGTGCCGTTCCGACTTTCTATTGTTGGACGAGAACAAAGGACCAGAGATGCAGGGTTTTACAATAGTCCACCTGAAGGACTAAGTGCGGAAACCAATTCCGCTAACATAGAACATAGGGGCAGGGTTTCTTCAACGAATCAGTGTATACAAAAAGCAAATTTAAAGTGTAAAGACGTGCGTTTTGTCGAAGTTACCTACAGTCCAAGCAAATAAGTTTTACTTAAAGTTTTACGAATTATGGGATACATATTCCGTAATTCTTAAAACTAAAAGGCAAGAAGACGAAGAGTTTTACCTGTGACCTTGTGAAAATGAGTTGAAGTGGATAAAGAGAGAAACAAATTTACTCTAAACTCACCAGTAAAACCTTCCTAACTACAAAAAAATAGTGACTCTACAGCCACAGGAACGACAGCAACTAATTGAATCTTTAATATTGCCAACAGAAACAGTGGAAGTCTCATCTTCAGGGACGGAAGAAGTTAGAAGGTTACGAGCCAGGAACATGGAGCTAGAACAACACATGAGCCAAATGAGACAGGTCGCACAGCAGCAGGTTAGCTAAGGAACTTCTGAAACTCGCTAAAAATAAATAAGTACCTAAACCTAGGACCACCTGCATCCCAGGTGCGTGACTTACATTCTGATTCCGTAGGATTTCGATGGATTTTCATCCTTTAAAAATTGGTCTAATCAACAACAAGAATAATATTATGAATATTGTTGGAATGTCAAATGAATGAAGGGCATTGCCATTGTAAGTGTACACAATTAGACTGCCGGGAGCAGTATATCGTATGATAAAACAACCTGTCAATTGCTTTAATTTCAAAACGGCTTTCTGTGACTGTAAGGCCAATAATACAAGTTGCAATTAATACTTCATTTTAATTTCAAACAGATTTAGAGACAGTAAAAGAGTCCGTTTGGAATGAGTTCTAAATACAAACCTAAAGTACCAACTTTGTTTCGACCTCGCGTGTGGCACATTCGTTTGGTGTTTACCTTTTAAACCATATTTAAATGTTTAATTTAACACGCACTAAAATAAAGTCGACAGAAACATGTGCATCGTTGAAGCCATGTACTTATCTGTTTGTTGGTATCTATTGAATATTAACGCTACCGGCGCTTGCGCACCTTATCTGTACTTACGCGTAGGAATTAAGACCGATACTGGTGTATAGCTTAGACACTGGTACTGTCACCAATGAAAGTCTGTTAACGCTTTAGTTTTTTAAGCACAATAATTGAAAACAATATTTCAGTCATTTGGATCAGATATAAAATTGAAAAAACACAAACTAACTATTGCTTACATGAAATGTTGTAAAGCAGATGTGAAAGGTAATCATCGTAATTGACTTTCCTTGTGGACCGTACATATACAAATAAAATCCCCCCCCCCCCCCTCTCCAGAATGTAATATAGGACACACACACCCTGGACAGCTATCACTCGTTAACGTAGTCTAGCTGACTATCCTCTCAAATATATTACGATAATACGTACCGATGCAAGTTCCAGAATGTGACTCCATGGTGAGTTCTATCCGTTGAGCTCAGCACACAACAACAGTGTTGTCCTTTATCATTTGAAGGTACTCCGTGTTTGCTTACGTTCGGGCGGACACACTGTGTACATATTTGAATACAGGCTGTTCTTACTAGAGCAAGCTGTAACTAAACACATAGTTTTATAACTGACACAAGCCTTGCGGTTACCCATCAGTAAACATTATGAATCTTCTAGAGCCAGCGGTTAAGGCTGTGTGCAGTGCGTTGTCTTCTAGAGCCAGCGGTTAAGGCTGTGCGCAGTGCGTTGTCTTCTAGAGCCAGCAGTTAAGGCTGTGCGCAGTGCGTTGTCTTCTAGAGCCAGCGGTTAAGGCTGTGCGCAGTGCGTTGTCTTCTAGAGCCAGCGGTTAAGGCTGTGCGCAGTGCGTTGTCTTCTAGAGCCAGCGGTTAAGGCTGTGCGCAGTGCGTTGTCTTCTAGAGCCAGCGGTTAAGGCTGTGCGCAGTGCGTTGTCTTCTAGAGTCAGCGGTTAAGGCTGTGCGCAGTGCGTTGTCTTCTAGAGTCAAGCGGTTAAGGCTGTGCGCAGTGCGTTGTCTTCTAGAGTCAGCGGTTAAGGCTGTGCGCAGTGCGTTGTCTTCTAGAGCCAGCGGTTAAGGCTGTGCGCAGTGCGTTGTCTTCTAGAGCCAGCGGTTAAGGCTGTGCGCAGTGCGTTGTCTTCTAGAGCCAGCGGTTAAGGCTGTGCGCAGTGCGTTGTCAGTGAATGAATGAATTTAAGATTTGTATTAAGATGATCATACTGAAAACTCACATGTTAGCTGTAGTCAAAAGACTCGAGATATATCGTTTCAGATCTTTCAAAAGTTAAAGGCAATTTGTTTAGCCCAACTGCGCAAAAATAAACATCAACACTCGCACGGCTTCCTTAAGGAAAATAAAGATAAATATGAGCAACAAGGAAAAACCAGTTACCTTTCGAAGCACCTTGTATATTCTTAAATTACTAAACGTATGTGTAGAAAACCGTTTGGCACACACTAAAATCAACTTATACACGATATCGTATCACATGAGTACATCAACTTCAGTAAACCGGTTCGGACAAATAAAATAACTTAGATGTACTTACTGCAGTGTTTCTTGCGGCACAATGTCGGAATGTATCTGTCGTGCGTTTATCGAGAAATTTACATATCGGCGGATCCGTGGAGTGAAACAAGTGTAGAATTATCGTACTCAATTATTGGAGAACACTTAAATGTAGCTTAGAAGTCGGTAGTGTTTGTATAGCTGCGTTGCGTAAATAATATTGGTTGTAGTGTTTTCAAAATGTTTTGTTAAAAATTGGTATCGCACATAATGGAGAACCGATTGTGTAGGAAAAGTTTCTCATAAAAATTCATAATTGACAGATCCTAGAGCGATTAAGTGCATTATATTTCATTGCAATTTTCTACATTCATTCAAAGATTCACGCCACATTACCAACCGACATACCGACTTCCACATCTTAAAAACCCTTCTCTATCCTGTTATCATTTACGACTTAATTACTTCCAAAAAACACGCTTAATATGAACCCTAATCCCTTCACAATCACAATAATTACACAGTCACGATATTTACCAAAACCACATCTTTTATAAATGCTTCCAAAATAACGTTCTTACCCTAAAAGCATATTACTATTCATCTCCGTTCTGTCCTGGATACATACCCCCTGCCGTGCCACCTACCCCCGCTACATAATCTAGTACAATGGACGTGAGCTACTTGCTAACCGCTCGCGCTGTGTGGCAGGAGGTGTCTCTGGCGCCCGCCAACATCGTGCGCTCGCTGGCGCGGAAGCTAGGCGCCGAGGCCGAGGAGCAGCAGCCCAGGAAAGTATGTATTATTGCATTGAAGTATACAGGGTGTAGGGGACAGCCTTCCGCAAACTAACAGGGTGCATTCAGCTCCTTATTTTTAATCATATTCCACCGGAAATATTCTCAGGAAAATTTTAATTTTTTTTTCTCATATTTTCAGTTACTATTCCTTTATTTCAATGTAAAATTACATTCTCTATACGCAGCACTCCATTTATGTGAATAATACAGCTGAAATAAAAAAAAATCAGCAATGGATGTTGAAATACTCGGCGGTCGAAGGCTCGCTGCGCTGCTGTTCGCTACGCGTGTTTTGCCACGGTAACGATACATTGCGTGTGAGGTAATAGAACAAATCAGGTTTATTGGATTCCCATAACGTTCGTGAAATAATTTCGTGTACCGGTCATCTTAATATGATATACTGAATTCACCCCATCAGTCTGCAGAGGGCTGTCCCTTACACCCTGGAAACTATGAAACAGGCCCTAAGCATTATCATACTTGGGCCTGTTTCATAGTTTCCAGATGAGCTAATTAGAAGATTAATTAACTGAAACATAAGCCTATATTCACTAACTGCCGTGTTTGCCTTTTTATGTTTAGCTGAGCTATATTTTATTGGTAAATATTATCTGCTCTCAGACAAGACATATCATTAGCCAGTTTGATGTTACAGAATTCAGAAAAACACCAAATATTTCGACTTTGCGTGACATAAAACATTGATCTATCAGTATGTAGAGCATCCTACCTTCTAGACTATTCCAGAGATATGCGAGGCTATCATAACTTACGTTCTCTGTATGTAGGAAGAAGAGCTGCTGCGGTCCATCATACAGCCTCTGGAGATGGAGATCACGGCACTCAAAGGCAAGCTGAGAGAAACTGACGCACAGCTACAAGAGGCTATGGCGGTAAGCAAAGCATTATTTGGTTTATTATCTTCCTGTAATGACCATCGCCAGCTTCCGAGGAGAGGAGACGGGAACCAGCGCCAGTAGTAGGTACTAATAGATGTGTCTAGCAGGCGTCACCAATTATTTGGTTTATTATCTTCCTGTAATGACCATCGCCAGCTTCCGAGGAGAGGAGACGGGAACCAGCGCCAGTAGTAGGTACTAATAGATATGTGTCTAGCAGGCGTCACCAATTATTTGGTTTATTATCTTCCTGTAATGACCATCGCCAGCTTCCGAGGAGAGGAGACGGGAACCAGCGCCAGTAGTAGGTACTAATAGATATGTGTCTAGCAGGCGTCACCAATTATTTTTGGTTTTCTTGCAAACGAACTTTCACTGCCGTGGTCAAGTTCTACTTTTGTTTTTGTTGCAGAAAGCGAAAGCTTCAGCCGTAGCTATCTCAAGCGGAGATGCTAGATCAGAAACAGGTCCGTATTTATCTTCAAACTTATTAGTTAATAATAAAGTCGAAGCAAAAGGAGTATGTAAGGATCGCAGCAGGTGGCGTTCTGTTGTTACTGCCTACCCCCATGGGAAGAAGGCGTGAGTTTATGTTTATGCAAGTCCTTTACTTAAATTCAGAATCTTAGATTCCTTCCTTCTTAGATTGATTTTTGTAGTCTAAGTCGATTTTTGAGTGACCAATTACATATAGTAAAAAGGACATGAATGAATTATGATTGCATTGAGTTGGTAGTTCCAAAACTTCGTAATTACCTACGATTTATTTTCGAGATTGAATTCAAATTTAGTCATTATTGATAGAAATAATATAAATGATCTTGTTAACGTGGTATATTTGTAGAATCGATTAGACAATGCGACATGTGTGCCAACTACGAGAAGCAGTTGGTGCTCGAACAGACGAAGGCCGAACAGTCCAGAGACCGCGCCAACATGAAGGAACTGGCGCTCAAGCAGGTGCGTTAGAACTACACTACGTTTTGGTAAAGTGATATGAATTGCCGTTGAAATTCCAGTTATCATTGTGACTGAAATGATTTTATGACCTTTCTAATCTGTGGTGACATTTTGAAATTAATTTAGTTTTAATTTTTATTAATGTGAATTGGATTAACATTTAAATTTTGCTGTATTTCACCACTATCTAAAGTTTATAAGACATTAAAAAGTTTCATTACACCGGACATTCACTATCCCGTTTGGCTGTCCGTCCGCAGACGCTGAGCGGGCTGCGATCACATCCTGTATCATTAGACAACAACTGCTATTAAAGACTGCTAATAGACTTATTTAATATCTTGTCTCACCTCACCATTATTCTTTCCAGGCGACAGATGAGCTAGAAGGCGTTCGTTCCCTCCACGACGAGACAGTGAGATCCTGGCACTCAGAACGCCAGTCCTCCGCCCAACAGTTAGAAGAATTGCACGCCGCCGTGAAGGCCGCGCGTGAAGCCCTAGAGCTGCAGGTGGCGCAGGCCGAGGCCGCCTCGCAGAGAGCCCTACATAATGTCACGGAGTTGACTGTGGATAGAGAGACGTTGCAGAAGAAACTTGACAGGTTTGTGGAGAGATATAAGTAAAAAAAATCTTAAATTCCATGACAGACAACGCACAGCCTAAAACGTTTGGTCTAGAGCTTGAAATTTGACACGTCACGAGTTCTTTATGCAACGCACTAAGGAAGGAATACAAGGTGATCACTAAGGAAGGAATTATGAAAACCTCATCGAAGGGATTAAATAGGGCTTGTAAGTTTGTATGGAAGTTCATCATTGTTGCCGGTGGGTCATCCTATCGGACACACGGCTTGTGCCGGTGGGTCATCCTATCGGACACACGCACTGTGATTCATCCTGAATATGCTAGCTAGACAAAAGTCACTTTCAAATTTCCAAGAACTAATTATCTAAGTATGTAGCCATTATCCCTATTATCCCGGCTCTAAGATATGTTTTGCACACATTTCAATCACTGATAAGCTAATGAGGGCTGTTATATAAACAAGTGGTAAGTAAAGTGTTAATTAGTTGCAATTTTGCTTCTAACGAGAAACGTCATAAGCTAGTGAATTTTATACTTGTTAAAAAAAACTGTGATGGATTTTGTAGCTGAAGGTATGTACTTTTTATTTTGATACTTAAAGTATCTATAGTTTTTTCCCATCATTTACAAGACGCGCTATGTTGCAAAATTTTAATATTATTTAATCGTTTTTAATGTTTGATGGACCAGAAACTATCTCCCCTCTTTGCCCTAGGTTGATTTTTTGATATATCATAGCTTTATCTGTTAGCTTTTGATTTTTAGTAGTCATAAAATTCACAAAAAATTACAACTATGTTTTTTTATTGTTTTTCTAGAGATCGAATTAACCATCTCGAAAATAGACTTTTTGGAAGAATGGCGTAAACACCCAAAAGAAAATCGAACCAGTGTTTTATATCAATATATAAGGAACAGACACGGATTATTGGGTATGAGCGATGATTCCATGAAAGAGTTAAGGAACCATATCAGCAGAACTTCTTCAAAATTTGCTGACAAATGGAAAAGTTCCGGATGCAATCATGAACGCTTCTTGGCCAACCATTCTGCTTACTTGGCAGAAGATTTCAAGTGTAAAGTGATTGTCCACCACCCCAAACCCTCAACATCCACTCCGGGTGGTCGTCCTACTAAAACTTTTGATGACCTGAGCGATAAATCGAAAAAAAGGCGACTCGACGATTTACTCCAAGAACGGGATACAAACCAGTTGGTGGCTGCTGCTGAAATTTCAGCGCGGTTGGCTGGGCACCGAAATCTCGCCTGTGTGATTAGAGAAGCCAGCAACAGCCCGGAGAAGTGTCAAGACATGAAAAAAACTATTAGTTCGCGTGTTGATTCGCAAAGGTGCCTTTCAAAGGAAGAAGCTCTGGCTTACTATGTGGACGCCAGAGCTACAACCCATTCTTACAAACAAACCCGAAAATGGAGCATGAAGGCGGGACATAAGGTATTTCCCTCATTTGTTAGGCAGGCTAAATTAGACTGTTATCCCCCCGAGGAACAGATTTTCGTAACCGAAACTCGAGCAGAAATTAAACTTCAAGCCGCGTTAAACAAAACAGTCGAACGTCTAATTTCTGCACAGCTTGAGGTATTCAGATCTTTGCCTCCTGACTCATCATTCTCCCTTATAAGCAAGTGGGGGTGCGATGGAAGTTCTGGCCATAGCACTTACAAACAAAAGTTCGCAAACAGTGAAGACACTGATGAGTTTTTATTTGTATTCTCATTTGTGCCGCTTCAATTACGTGACAATAGTAGTGGTAACATTGTTTGGCAGAATCCTCGACCATCTTCTACTATGTATTGTAGGCCAATTAAGTTTATTTTCTCCAAAGAAACAACAGACTTTACTGTAACGGAAACCAACAAAGTTTTGGAGGAAATAAACCAATTGGTACCAACAATCGGTAATGTAAATGGTAATGAGGTATCTGTGAAACATGAATTGCTATTCACGATGATTGACGGTAAAGTGTGCAATTCTATGACTGAAACTTCCTCCGCTCAAAAGTGCTACATTTGTGGGGCTACTCCTAAGTTTATGAATGATGAGTCTAAGGAATTTGTAGTAAATAAGAACAATCTGGGTTTTGGTATCTCTCCACTTCACGCTTGGATACGCTCCTTCGAATGTTTGCTTCACATAAGCTATCGTCTCGAAGTTAAAAAATGGCAACTTCGAGATGAAAATGACAAAGCAAATGTGAAGCAGCGTTCGGCTCGAATCCAAGATAGGTTTAAGTCGGAAATGGGTTTGATAGTAGATAAACCAAAACCTGGATTCGGAAATACTAATGATGGAAACACTGCTCGTCGGTTTTTTGGGAATCTTGAACTAGCTTCAGATATTACAGGTTTAGATGTGACCCTAATTAAGAACTTTGGACGTGTTCCATGATAAACTGCATAAATTCAAAAATAAAATAAACGCTCTTCATTAGCGCTGCTTCTTGTATATTGCTGTTGTTGGTCTCTGTGTCTTCTACTGTGTCATGTTGTAATTGCTATGTCATGATTTTGAGCATGTATACATTTTAACTGTTCTTTCTTTTATCGCGTAGCCAATTAATTGCAAGTGCTATGTACGCCGTTATTGTCATATACATCAGAGAAAATGCTCCTAACTATTTACCAAGTATGTTAAATGTATGTGATGTGGCAGTACTTAATTAAATAAATAAATAAACTTTGGAACCATTCTTAGAACGTTAGCTTCGGGTTACGATATTAATATTGAAAAATTTAATAGTTTAACGCAGGACATAAAAAAATTATACCTTAGTCTCTATTCGTGGTATTATAAGCCAGTTACGGTGCACAAACTTCTTGTGCACAGTGTCGATATTGTGCAATCGGCTCTTCTACCTATTGGGCAGCTTTCTGAGGAAGCTCAGGAAGCTCGCAATAAAGATTGTAGAAGATTCCGAGAACACAATACACGAAAAGTTTCACGTATTGCCACGAATAGAGATTTACTTAATATGTTAATAATCACATCTGATCCTGTAATAAATAGCCTTCGAGAAATTCCCAAAAATCCGACAAGTGAGCTTCCCTCGGAGGTTTTGAAATTAATTATACCCCCTAGTTTAGATATAAATTCTAGTGTAAATACGAGTAGTTCTAGTCTAAATGTTAGTTCTGACTATAATATTGAAGATTCTTCTTCAGAAGAATATAGTGATGTAGAATGAGGAAGCGGACTATTGGATCGTTGTAGGTTATTATTATATCGATTTATTTAATTACTTTAATTACGATTTACTAATTAAAATTTTAAGAATGTAAGTACTTTAAGGTTATTTGCTATATAAAGTTAGGTAATGAGGTCCCACTGTGCAATTAGTGGCTATGATATTAGTAATTGAACCATATTATGCGTTGTTACCCCTTTTTCTATTGTATTTATCTTTACTTGCCTTAATTAAACACAACTTATACTGGTAATCTTTGTTTTCTTAAAAATCGTCACCCTAGTTACCTACCTACCATCTTTTATTTGGGTGTTTTGTACGAATTACGCAATAAGACATCACATGAAAGTCGTATAAAACAAAAAACATCAATAAATAATTTTGTCTAGCTAGCATGTTTAGGATAAAACACTGACACGGCTTGTGCCGGTGAGTCATCCTATCGGACACACGGCTTGTGAATAAATAATACTTCGAAGTGAACCTACCTCCCAAGCGAAGCCCCCTATTATATGTGCTGGCGTATGGTGTAGTATTAAGTACGTTTGTACTCTGTGTTATTTACTACTCTATGTACTCTGTACACTTATTATATTAATCTTGTAACCTCATTTATTCGGACACAATAAATCTGTACTCTAAATGTGTCGCATCTTTCCTTTCAATAAACACCCGTCCTTACAGGCGGAATGTGGGTGTTTACAATTCTGTCAGTCCCTTCAGGCATGATTTTATGTTTGAAGCGAAAACGATGTTCTGGATGCGCTCAAAATCGTGTTATTAGTCTGTTTGGCGTGTTTGCCTAGATTCGTTACTAGGATTTCGATCATTCGAAATACAGTGTATTTGCACTCGCACAGTCGACTCATCATCTTTCGTTCGTTAAACACAAATATAATATCTTTATTGTTGTTTACAGCTTAGAAAGAGACAACGCGATGTTAATCGGTCAGTACACGAAGAGAGCAGCCGAGATGCAGAACGAAATTATAGACTTACCCGACAACGTAGAGGTCAGTATTGGTTATTATCCGACTGCGGTGAAGTCGAAAAAGAAGGGTTATATGTTTGACTTGTATGTATGTATGTCCGTCCCTATGTTCCCTCGTAACTGTTAAACGACTGAACCGATTTTGATGAATGATATGTCGTTAGATTCGCCTATATTGCGCGAGTGTCACTGGGTATATTGAAATAGTAAACACTCAGAATGCCGGATTTTTGGCGCCAAAATGTATGTTTAAAAAAAAAACACCAAACCTATTGAGTATTGTCAAAATGAAGGGTTTTAAAAGGTGATTACAAAAATATATACAAATTACATGCTATATACAAGGTGGCACAGGACTATTGACATTCCTTTAAACCACGTAAAGAGAATCATGTTCTTTACCCGTATACAAAAAAGCAATCGAATCCAATTAAGGCGAAAGCGGCAGGTAGCCCGGGAAATTCAAATTTTCTTACGTTTTTTGCAATTTGCAAGTCAGTATTAGGTTGTATATTGTTGATCAAAATATGATTCGCGACCGTAAAAAGTATGTATTTACAAAATTATTAAATAAATAATTGTAAATTTTGTTACGGTCGCAAATGATACTTTAATCAACATACAAGTTAATACTGACTTGCAAATTGCAAAAAACGTAAGAAAATTTGAATTTCCCGGGCTACCTGGAGCTTTTCCCCCTTAATACTTTAGCCACAAGAAATTATTTTTCATTTTCTTATAGATCTGAGTCCGTAATAATAGGTAAACATTGTAAGGTCAAGAACCTGTGCAATCGTATGATTCTATTCTCTGCGTCTCAATATGCTTGAAGGAAAGAGAAAGGTGTCATACGATTCCACTCTGACGCGTACCGCCTCGTCCCACAAAATCCTACAATTAGAAAGAAAAATAAATATTACTTATGCAAATTATAGGTACATTAGTGGTGCATAGACAATTGCGTGTGTGTATGTGTGTGAGAGCGGAATTTTTTCGGAAAAAAGTCTTGGACTCTCGATAATTAGGTCAGTCATAGGCGTGGGCAAAGTGTATCATTTTTGCGATTGGATCATTTGCATCTGGTCCGAAACACTGATATGTTTCATTTGGATCATTTGTATCATTAGCTCAAAGGATATAAAATACAGAATGTTAGTTGTTAGTGCAAACATTGTATGCAAAAAATGACCTTATAATATTTGATATGTAAGCGCCTTAGTGGTCATTTTTACGTGCATGAATAACGACACTGAAAAACTGTGAGAGTATGAGTGATATACATTTCATTTGGTATCTCTTTCTGACTTGTATAGATTGTAATATGTCACCCGCTCACTCGCGACTCGCGAGTCAGTAGTAAAGTAACTCAGTATGTTTCAGTCTCCCTCTCTCGCTCGCTGCTCAGTCGCCTCGCAAGCGACGCGTCGCGCGGAAAGAGCACAGAGCAAGTAATGTTTCAGATCCAAATGATGCGTTTGAAACGTTGCTACTCGGTGAGTCGGTTCCGTAAAGAGTTACACACGCCTAGTCAGTCAGTGCACCGGCGCCCTTTGAGGAGAGCACGTGCTATTTTTTTTTATCACGAGACGAGCCGCGCGCGCATTGTCGTGATTTTATGAAAAGTTTTAGTTGCTATTGATTTGTTGTGTTAGATAGATGATAAAAAAGGAGATGTATGCATGAGAAGTGAACACTGTGGACGATTTGAAAATAATTAATGCCTTCGACTAAATAAAAAGAATGGCACATGAAGGACTTGTTATGTTACGACGAGTCTGTGAAAATTTAATAAGACAATGACGCTTGAGCATAACGAACAACGGACACATTGAAAATTAAAAAAATAATGTATTGATGATGTAAATTCTGAATGTGATTTGATATTATGTGATTAATCATTCAATCAATGATCTTTTAATTAACAACGCGCAACTTTGAGTTTGTATTGTTCTCCGACTAAAGTACCTTCCTGCGCCCCGGACCGCCGCCGCCGCGCCCCGCACCTCGCCGTTGGTCCGTTGGCCAGTGACTTTTCGTAGATAAAGCGTGTTTACTTTTATGCAGTTGATTTTGCTATTTATTTTGTTTGAAAACTGCAATTTTTAAATTTTCCATTAACTACTAATCTTCGTATTTTAAAATGTTTCGATGGACTAGTACTGTGCTCGTTTTAATTTAAGGGCATGTAGGCCAAGCGAAATAGGTATTAAACGCTACCAAGAGTTGCCCGCGTTTACCGCAAAGCGAGCCGTGCGCTAACGTCGCGGGGAGTGTCACATTACAGATAAGCAGGCAGTAGGTCAAACCCGAGTTATCCTTTAAACTCAGAGTTAGTCGCCGGGCTTGTGCAAGCGGGCGTTATTGATTTATTTTAAAAATAAAATAAGAGATTTGATTCATTAAAAACTCGTTTTATTATAATTAGCAGTAATAGCGAATATGTATATCTGTTGTCGCTAAAAGAAGAAATACGAAAAATCAAAAAAATTGAACTCGATATTTAAATGGAGACCTCATTCAAAACTCGTATATTTTGTAATACAACAATGCTAATATTATCAACTTTGTGTCTCAAGCATAATGGTAATCATCAAATGTGTCAAAATTATTATTCATGTCCTACATTAATCATTTTAAAATTCTTCAAAATTTATTTCTCTTGCACTGGTGGCCAGATTCAATTCTGATTGTGTCTCAGAAGGTGACAGGGCTATGGACTGTTCAGAATTGCCGATTTGTTGCGCAAGTGATGGCATCGTTGGAGAGTCCACATAATTAAAATTTTCATTTTCCTTGTCATCTTGTAAGGTTAACATCCTTATTGGCAATCCACGTGCATGTCTACTGTCCACAATTTCCGGTAATAAACACTTCATATAAAATTTGACCAGCTTTGACTCCATTTGTGTCTTCCAGAAATTATCGTCCCTTTCGATACGTTCTGTAAGCAAGGGTTCATTTTCTCCACCCCAGATGCCGAGCAGACAAAATCGTCTTTCAGTAACGTGAAGCTGTCCTTGTATTTGATAAAACCAGTTTGATTTTTTATTTATTGTGCTGGTGCAAGTCTTTTTGTCGTATTTTAAAATTTGTATCTTGTTTTGCTGTACTGCACTAGTTAGACCTTTTTTTACAGCAGTTAAAGGACACTTGATTTCAATTAGCATATCATCGCCTACTAATCCGTCAGGAGTGGCTCCAATAAATGGATAAGTCCTATCAATGAACAAACCGCAAGGCATAATACTTATATTTTCTTGCTTTTCAAGCTGTTGAAGTGCTTGCCTTTCGTGCTCTATTCCGTGTGCAACAGCAGTTACACATGTCAATTTTTTTTGGTATAATATGTTTTTCACCAAAGGAGTAGTATTTATACTAATTTTTCTTTTACAAATTTGTCCAAAATTTGATGCGGTGATTAGGTTTTTCCGTATTTCCAACCATTCACTGCTATCTCGTTGTAAAACTGTAGCCCTTTCGATAGCCTGCCTATCAGAAGTAAGCATTCTTAAATTATTTAAGAACTCTTCTTCAGCTTTCTTTAATTCATGTGGAGACATATCTGGTGCTGTGCTCGCTGGGCCATAGTCATGTTGCTTCTGATTGCCGTCTTTTAATTTCCGTACTTTTTTTACGGGATGCTCGAAGTTTAGCTTTCGTTTTTGAGCTCTCAGTCTTTCAATAATTTTGACCCTGCCTTTAGGACTTTTGTTTAAAAAAGCTTTTTGGACGGCTGAAAGTCCCGATTGGCTGTTAAACGAAAGAACAGCTGCTGAGCACCTCCCTTGATAACCTCCTTTTAATGAAAAATTGATTCGTTTTCCACCAATGAATTTAGCGATGACACTATTAAAACACTCAACAGTGTTTGTGTCAACGTCTTCGATTAAGCTGCGTGATTTTGCAGCAACGCTTGAAACAATCGCGTTCAATCGGAAAATGAATGTGGAATTCTGGATCTTTTTGAGCTCTCCGTTGTCATTTCTATCTTTATTGCAATAATATTCTTGGCACATTCTATGGTCGCCGAAAGCATGTGCTACACTGTTAATAATATCCCTATGAAGATTTGATATTGCTACATTGCGAGGACCTTCAGAGGTTTTGTGATGTCTAATACATTGTACTATCGATTTCCGCATAGTCAAAATTTTGACATTATTGAGCATTTTACGGTGCACTAAAATATATTTTGTGTCTGTAATCAGATTACGTAGTTTTTTACAGAAGTTTCTTAGTACGTGGTTCCGACATTCAATTTTTTCGACGGTCACATTTTCGGTCTCGTATGGTCTGGCTTTGAGAACTGCAGCATAAGTAGATGCATCTCCATCGCCTATCATTCGCTCATATATGATGCCATACATTGTGATCGACGATTTGAAACCTTCTACAATTATTTCCGTCTCCATGGAGCTTGAAAAACCTTCAAAATTTTTAAAACATTTGTGTTGCTTTGGTGAGATATTTTTGTGCTCAGCTCGAGCGCATACCAAGCAATATTTATTTTTTATTCCAATATAAAGAACTTGACCTGTTTTTCTGCCGATTATGACTGCTGTGCCCGATGACGCTTTATAGTTAGTGCCGTAAGATCTAGCACACCATGAGCCGTCAACGCAAACATCAATCATAGGGTAGCCGTTCTTAATTCGACCTTCTGCGATAGCGATTTCTTTCTCCATTTGAGCTGCAGCTTCCATGGTAGCACTTGCCGTCTTATACCATTTTTCAAACACTTCTTCCTCCAATTTAGAATAGTATTTTGAACAGAAAACTGGAATGTTCATAGCTGAGCAAAGTTCCTCAAATTGGGAAAAGCCGATACCGGAAGCCACAATCCCAGTAGTGGCGGCTATATTTATGTTCACTTGTTCTTTGTCGTTTTGATCTTCCGAGTTAATCAAGAAAACTTGTTTGCAAATATTGCACTCAAAACGAAATACTGATAAAAGCCCTCGTCGTTTTTCACTAATTAAACGGAAGTTACCTAATGTGCAGTTAAATAAACCGTTATGACGAGCTTTTTCTTGTAACTCCTGTAAAACATAATTAATATCGATAATTCGCCTTCCCGAAATAGGTTGAAATTCATCTTTGAGTTCTTTTTCTACGATGAGGGAGTCTTCTGTCTTCAGTTTCTCTAAAAAAAGAGAACATAAATATGGTAAGTCTTATAAGTTTGTCTTACACATCCGAGTAATTAAGCATTGTATGTAAAATGCGGTAAAAGCATAAAATGTGGTACTTACGTTAATGTTACAGTTTTTTGTGTATCAGGTTCCAATCCAATATAAGAGGTTTTGGGTACATCAGCCGTGTTGCTACATGATGCATTATCCATGTAGTACCTGAAAACCCATCCATATTATGTTAGTTAATGTACATTATGAGGATCCAGGACTTTAATACAGTTGAGCATCGATTATCCGAAAGTCGTTCAACCGAATGATCGCTTAATAAGTCCCCCAATTAGTTCGGATAATCGACGCTCTACTATAATACTAAGTTAAAAAGCAGAAATCAGCATCATACAATTTGTATGAAAAAATATTTTGGTTTTGACCAACTTCCGCCGTCTGGATTTTGTTTCTTCCGATACAATGAAATTATTCTTATATGAAACAGAGTAGAATGGCATTAAAAAAATCGTCAATTTCACACATTATTATAGACAACTCACACTTGACCAAAAAAATAAAAAACCCAAAATTGTCAACATCAAAAAAGAGTTAAAGTTTTCTAAGAAAGTTTTCCCGTATCTCTTATGGATACAAATTTCTCCCTTTTGGCCAATTTAAAAGAAACACCCTGTATATAAAGTTGTGTTCCGGTCATTTATATATTTCTTGGTTTTCCTGTAATCCTTTTTCTGTTTTTTTTTCAAAATTTTCGACGTTTTCTTAAATAATTTCCAAATTATTTATCTTAAGTGCAACCGAAGGAACAGGGCGGATTTAAGTCAGTACACGTTTGAAAGTCCCTTCTGCTCCATTCAGAGCGGCAGGACTCAATTGATGATTTTACCACCCGAGAAAAAAAAGATATAGGTACCTATTTTCGTTTGAATCCTCAAGTATCAGATTTATTGCTGCGGCAGTGTTCATATTAGTTTCTTCAGGCTGCCCAACTGACCTATAACAAAAATGATACCTATTTCACAGATGAAATTGATAGACACCTAGATATAGTAATAACTGTTCGTTAGCAAACGCCAGGTTGAGATATCGAAATAGACAAAATGTGATGTAATTTTATCAAAAATCTTATCGTTCTGTAGTAGTTCTGATATTTTTGTACAGTGGCTCGCCATTCGCCAGGCAGGATACCGAACGAAAAGACAAAATATGAATTAATTATCCAAAATTGTAGCGATCCTCAGTACTAATATTCATAAACTATAGTACAATAATCGTAAGTTTTACATTTACCAATCAGAGACCAAATTACATTGCAATACAAATAAAATATTTACGTAGATACTTACTTCTTCACATATCTTTGGAGTGCATTCTTTCTGTTTGTGTCTTTTATCACTTTACGCGACTTTTTTTGCCTGCGTTGTTTATTGCCCATTATAATTTATAACTGAAAAGCAACAAATTCTCAAAAAGAGATGATTTGGTGCGCGTAGTTGTCGCTGAAAAAACTGACACAGATCCGTCGTCGACAAGCGCAAGCGCGCGACTGAACGGACCTGTCTGAGCCGCCGCGACCGCTTTTAATTCTTATTAAAACATAGTAATTAAGAAAATCATTTTATCAATTCAAACTCTGCGAATTTGTCTGTAACTAATTAGTTTATTTATTATAGTACAAAAATGAAATGTAAAAAATCAGTATTATGGTCATAATATTGAAAAAACGTTTTAAAAAGGGGTAACTTTGCGATTTTTTTCTATCGAGAGAAGTTCATCAGGTCTTGCAACTGAATGCGATTTTGACTAGATAAGATCCTTAACTAAAACATATATATTTTTTTTAATTTAATACACTGTAGTTTTTGTCTCAGATTGTTTTAAAAAACTTAAATTTGGGCCCACCTCGTCTTAATGTCGTACATCCAGATCTACGTTGTATATTTAAACATATTACTGCTTTGAAAGATATTTTAACGACCCTTACCTGAAGCGTACTTAATACAGTGAGAGAAAAATAATCCTAACTAGAAAGTGGAAAATAAAAAAACTAAAAACCCGACTGCGTAAAAATTGAACTTTAAAAATTTTTAGAAACAAGATGACCTATTTTTACATACATACATACATAAACTCACGCCTTCTTCCCATGGAGGTAGAAACTACAGAACGCCACCTATTTTTAACCGACTTCAAAAAAGGAAGAGGTTCTCAGTTCGTCAATCTTTTTTTATGTGTTTACCCGATTACTCGAAAAATTAAAAATTCTTTTTCTGTTTGAAAGGATACACTTCACAGGTAGTCCCATTGTCATCAGGTCAGGATCTGATGATGGAATCCTGGATAAATCGAGGGAACTCTTCAAATATTAAAGGCACACATATAGCGATTTGAGTATTTTTATAGTAATTTGTGCACTTTCTCTCGGAAAG
Organism: Fissipunctia ypsillon; assembly: GCA_947568875.1. NCBI lineage: Eukaryota > Metazoa > Arthropoda > Insecta > Lepidoptera > Noctuidae > Fissipunctia > Fissipunctia ypsillon. The sequence goes on along the minus strand of OX387657.1, from coordinate 1,248,193 downwards.
CACCATTTGGTGAAGTGGAACTGATGATGAAGACCACAGATGGCCACCCGAATAACTCAATAATAAGTATTTCACGGGTAGCGATTCGTTTACTTTAAAATGATTGTTAAGCAATATAAGCTCGTCACAATACATATGGTGAAGTGGAGCTGATGGTGAAGTACCAGGAGAACTCCTCAACAATTGACGTCCCTGCATCGGGAAAAACAATGTTTTGTAAAAGGTGATGAGCAGTTGTAATTAGGCTTGAAAACTTGGATAAATTACAAACCGACCCACTAAAAAGTGAAAAATAACTTTAATCTCAGAAGTCGGTGGCAGAAGTCCTTTTTTTTTTGTGGATGGGGAATCATCAAATGACTTCTCCCGCTCTGGGCGAAGCGGGAGGGCGTGTCAGACTTTTACTGACTAAAACCTACCCGTATTCCTTCTGTTGCCTGTGTCGGGGCCACGGTAACTCTTTCGAACATCCCGCAACCCTAGCTGGCATCGACCCTAGCGGACCCCGTCAATAGTGCTGACATCTCTTTGAGGCGCGCGTGGAACACAACGCGCCGTCGACTCGGGCTTGGTCCTTACCGGACGGCGAGCTACCCATTGCTCGCCGTCCGCAAGCCCGCGCCTACGGTGGCCGGGAATCGGCTGCCAATTCCCGACGCCCAGGGCGTCTCCTGCGGCGACTAGGGGCGTGAGGGCGCAAAGCTTGCCTCTCCCTCACACGTCCCGCCTCCTCCTTCGCGAGCATTACTGCTTCGCAGAAGGAGGTAATGGCTTCCCATGTACTCTCGCTCCGTACCATGGCCTGGACCAGGGCCGGACGCGAGAGATCGCCGCCGCCGATCGCTTCCGCGAGGACACAGCGGTGCTCCGCCCAAGCCGGGCAGACCTCCACCGTATGCTCCTCCGTGTCCTCCGGGCGATCCACACAGTGGTGACACCCGGGCGTTTCCTCCCGCCTTATCCGGAACAGGTACCTCCCAAAGCACCCGTGTCCGGTGAGGACCTGCGTCAGGCGGAAGGTGAGGACGCCGTGGCGCCTCTCCAGCCACTCCTCAAAGAGGGGACTTATCGCCGCAATTTTGGCGTGCCCAGTGGCAGAAGTCTGTGGTTTTTTTTGTGCAAAAAAGTTTTGTCTCCAAACAATCTTATGCAGTCAGAGACAATAGGTCTTTATTGTTAAATTTAAGAGGATGCCTCCGACTGCATGAGATTGTTTGGAGACAAAATAGGTCACCTTATTTCCACCGTTTTTTAGTTTTTTGATTTTTTTAAATTTCCTTTTTTTTTCATTAAACATTTTCTCACTCCTCTTTGTTTCCGTTTTCATATCAGAGCAAAATTGAAAAAAAAAATATATTTAAACTTTTATGTAGGTATTGCAGTTTAATATACGACAGTAAGTAGCTGAAACTAGTAAGGTTTTGGTAAACAGTCAGGTGCCATATTATGACCAGTGTCCGGAATAGGCTAACCTACACTTCGAAGAACAGAGCCAAGAAGTGAAGACTCCTTATGACATCATTTTTTACGGGACATATTTTCGCTTTCCTTACTGAGAGAACATCGCTGCTATTATGACTGCTACATTTGACATTTTATCAAAATATTTGGCATAATATGTTCAAATTCAAATGAATTTATTTATGTAGGTGTTGCAACAATATAATATAATTGGTAGGGCAAAGTACAGGATAGTGCACAAGTGTGTGCGCAGTCACAGGTTGGTCGGTCGGGCAGATTCAATAAGGATGTCTTAAAGTTCTTGAGGTAGTTATTAGTCTACCAACGGGCTAGACAAATTATAAGATGGTTTATGTATTCATGCTGGTTTATTATTTATTCTTCAGGAGCTCCAAGAGCACACTCTCCGACTCCGCGAACAGCTGATCTTCTGTCAGATAGGCAGAGAAGAAGCTGCGGACGCAGAGAGAGAGCTGCGAGCCCAGCTGTTGGAGCAAGGCAGCCTGTTCCACAGCCAGGAGGCCGAGCTCAACAACCTGCGCGCGCAGCTCAAGCAAGCCAGGTCAGTAATGATGCTACTTTTGTTTTACGAGTGCTTATACAGAGAAATTTATAAGATAAGACAATCATTGATTTATTTATATATACACAATTACACTACACAGTTTACATTTTCTTTTTTTTATTACAATTTTTAAAATAATAATAAGTTTTAGTCTACTCTTGCACTCCTTTAATTACAGAAGGCCACGGCTTGTTTTAAATTATCCACTAAATTATCTTAAAACTAATATCGAAAACAAAAAACGCGTGCGGTCGGCGGGCCCCAGTCAGGTACGAAGTGCTCACGTATGATTTAAAACTAAAACAAAATGTTCCCAGCCGCCATCTTGGATTTACATTTTGACCCTACTGTCGGCTTTAGCACCCTCGGAAACTACGAGAACAACACCCATGACGAAAATTTTTAAATTTTCGCAGCCGCCATTTTGGATTTTCATTTTGACCAAATTCACACTGAGTGTAAATTCACACTTTCTCTCTCAATAGAGAGGGACAGTTTGAATTCGGAAGGAGAAAGTCTCATGGAGGACGCAATCACCAGTTCTATGTTTGAAGGTTTGGTTACCGCACTTAGTCCTTCAGCTGGACCATTGCGCGTGGGCCATGGCAGCCGTCGGTGGTTATTCCAACCAGCCCACCCCCCTCCAGATGTTGATCACGTCTCCTGGTCTGTTCAGAACATTGTGAAAGATATGGGTGCCCCGAGGGTTTCTGTTCTAATCTGGATGACACCTGTGTATTCAAAGAGCACATGCGCAACGGTTTCCTCAGCCTCGATGCAAGCCCTGCACAGAGGACTGTCTGTTATGCCTATTATGTGGAAGTGTTTGTTTAGTGAGCAGTGTCTTGTGATGGTCCCCGTCACCAGACCGTTCCTGTCCTACCTGCCTGCTGGCCTGATTAGCCTACTATCTAAGGACGGCATAGCCTCCCAGGACTGCCCGCAGCCCGGTGCCGAGGACCACCTCCGCTTGTGTGTGGGTGAACTCCTGTAGCCACGTTGAAAGTGATGGGTACGATTGGTTCGGGTTCACAGACTGACGTGCTGGATGTCTCCTAGCTAGGTCGTCAGCTGGATACGTTAATGTAAAGGTCGTGTGAGAAAACTCCGACTCCGGTTCCGAAGTTGTTTTTGATCCGTCGATGTATACTCTCAACTCTTTCGGGTCCGAGTAGTCACACTGTTCTTCTGTGACTATTATGTTGTAATGCTTTTGAAAGTAGTGTTGTTTCGAGGCTTTGTCGCAGGGTGATGCCATCATTGGTTGTCGTTTGATCGCATCCTCCTTTATGCGTATGTGCTTGACTCTAGATTCTTTGCTCAGGGTTTCTCGCGATCACCAGTTACAAAGCGACCAAGTATGAAATCAACTTTTAACAATATTTAGGCGTCACTTTTAGGAAAGTTTTCTCCCAGGGGTGTGTGTTGAGTCTATCTTAGCATGCATATAACTCATGTTTGTCAGTAAAAAGTATATAATACACGTAAAAACATAGTACACAGGGGCACAAACAGGTAAAACGTAAAACAATGAAAGCTAGGCGTACGCACTCGCAATTCTTCCTCCATCGTCGGTCTGCGCTGGGGCTATGCTCCCGTCGCCGCGCTTAACACATCATAACAGTCGCACATTCCTACACATGCGTCAAAGCCATGCAATCATGTTTAATTCCAATGTTTCAGAGACGAAGTAGACCGACTACAAACGGAACACGAACAGATGAAGGAACTGGGTGACAAGCTACGTCACTCTAACGACATGATCGAGAACCTTCTCGAAGACAAGAAGCGGCTGCAGAACTCGCTGCACGAGGTGCGCTCGCGCGTGTCCGTGCTGCAGCAGGAGCTGGATAACAGCGAGAAGGTGCAGCAGGACTTTGTCAGGCTGTCGCAGTCGCTGCAGGTATGGCTTCACACTTTACAAGAAGCGGCTGCAGTAAAATGTTATTCTCCTGTTATTTCCACGACTCAGTAAGAACAGCTAGAAACTACAGTCATCCAACGATCAAAAAATGATCTTGACAGAGTGGAAACTCATCATCAATTTCCAGCCCTTGTCCACGTTACGTGGGGTCGGCACAACACGTTTTCTTCTTCCATTCTCGCCTGTCAGCCGTCACGATGTCATTCACTCCCTTTTCCTTCATATCATACCATTTTCATAGTGGAAATTCGGCCAAAACAAATTAAAATCACTGGCGCTTGCCATGTGACTCTTATTTTCATTGGGATAAGGTTTAAACTACAGCTATCGATGTTTGTGTTGCAGGTGCAGCTGCAGCGCATCCGCGAGGCGGACACAGAGGTGCGCTGGCAGCACGAGGACGACGTGCACGACTGCCCCGCGTGCCGCGCACACCTGCCCAACAATAAGAAGAAGGTAAGCAGCACGTTTCTTTTATACACATGTCTAAATTAATTGGTGAACTTTCTCAGATGCAGTGGGTATTGGTATGCAGTAGATAGTAACAAGCGCATGTCTCACAACTAGTTGTTGTAGCCAATAACTTTATAATATGAATGAAATGCTGTTCGATGGTAAACTCATCACTGCAGAACGGTTAACATAAAGCTTTTTCGTTACGTGACGTTTTCTACCAGTTTACTCCTATCGCAAGCCGCGTTTTAAAGAACTTCGTTCCAAAAACATAAAGATGGAAGCGCACGATTGTAATAAACAAATATAACAATATGATAATTATGTTGTGAGTTTGTATTTTGTGTGTAGGCACAGCCCGATGCAAACTTTATGTCGGCTCGGAACACGAGGCGAGTCGCTGCGCAGTAACAAATTCATGTCTCAGCGGGGGTGAGGGGTGCGGTACTGTGCAGCGAGTAGCGCACTTCCGAGCTGCTATAAAGATTGACGCGTACTGTAACCGTCAGGCTATTTGTGTGACAATTTAAGGATACTAGCATTCTGTAGTGGCTGATATGTGGACGGTTTTAAGCCTTGAGTTATTATATTACAAATGAATGCGTTTAGTTATGTTTGTGATAGTACTTAGCTCATTAACATTTCACAGATCCACTGCCGGCACTGCGGGCGCATCTTCTGCTCCTCCTGCTTGCCGCACTCGGTCCCAGCGGGCCCGCGCGGCGTGCCGGCGCGCGTATGTGCGGTGTGCCGCACGCTGCTGCAGCCGCACGCCGCGCCCTACTTCAGCACCGACCCGCCGCGCTCGCCCGACTAGCGCCGCACCACGTGCGCCACTACCACAGCTGGGGACACGCCCACACTGCTACCCGACACTCCAACTAAGGGCACAATACCTGCGCTGAACACACCCTCATGCAATGCCACTAACGTCACGTTAACAAGATTTAGTACATACTCATCACCTGCCTTTTCCCAACTATGTTGGGGTCGGCTTATAGTCTAACAGGATGTAGCTGACTGCCTATCTGACCTCCACAACCCAGTTATTGGGTAATAGACTTTCGAGCATCGGACCACCCGTAACAACCGTCAAAGATCTACAAATGACTACATCTACAACTATGAGCCGATTTTTTTCAATCCGATGACGTTTTTTTTATCTTCCTCAGATAAAATTTATCTGAAAATTAAAAAAATCGGCTCACTATGAATTCAGTCTGGTTCTTCGACTCGCTTAGTTTCCTGATACCTAACTAATCGTCTAATGCACGACGTACAGTACACGTGTAATGAACACATCGAGCTTAATGTCACACAGGTGTGAGTGTCAGACGACGTGAGACAATTTTTTTTTTTTTGTAAAACTTGATGTTCCATAATTATTGACCACCGAGAACTGTAGTTAGTATCCTGTGCTAAAAACTCTTCCAAGATCGTTATCAAAATATGTTCCTACAAGAAGAGAGCTAGAACATTTACCGATTCTTAAATACTTTGGTTTATCCGAATGTATTCCTCCAGCATATCCGTTATTATACTTTACTTATTTATTTCATACTTTAAGCACACACATGTACAGAGGCGGACTTAATGCCATAGGCATTTTCTACCAGTCAACCTTCCTCTATTATTGTGTTACACCACAAGATCTATCTGGTATCGGGAACATTACTAATAGGTGGAACGGACTCCGACCGGATGGTCAGAGACTCTATGCTAGTGCACTTGTCACTGTTTCAGTACAGTCCTTACAAAAGGTTCAAGATACAATAAGAAGTGGCTTTTAAGACCTTCACCCCTCCAAATATTACGTGCAAATCTCGTGCTAAAGTACCTTATACTAAACAAGGAATTCTATTCACCTCATAGGGTAACGGCGTGAGTTATAAGTAGAACAAGTGTAGCTAGATGATAGATTTTGTGTTCAATTATTTTTGTTGTTGACTTGTCTGGTTGACAGGCTTGAGTTGTGGTTAATCAACAGCCTTATGAAGGGAGGGCGATGACAAACATATTCCTGGATAATAATGGTAAGGGCCTGTGTACACGGCGTCTTGTTATACCTACAGGCTGGCAGGGACATGACGCGGATCCGGTACCATGGATTCAGTACATGATTCTGCACCTCCCCTGCGTTGAAATTTTTGTCGATTATTTTAAACGAAATTTGATGTTCCATACATTTTGACCGCGTAGGTATTGCACTTTTGTAGGAAACAGCAGTTTTTTTTTTTAATAACCGACGAAAAATTTCATCGTAGGGGGGTCCAGGATCATGTACTGAATCCATTGTAACCGGATTCGCGTCGATGTCCCAGCCACCCTGTATAACGCGCGTTTTGTGCCTTGTTAAACTTGACACGTTGCATTCGCAGCGCGTACACGGCGCGTCAAAAAGTTGTCAAAAAAAATGCCGTGTATTTATGCCCTAACGAATAACCATGAAAACGACTGGGTAATTAATGATCATGTATTACAAACATGAGTAAGAGTCCTGCCGATCTATTCTGTAAACATCACATCGTGAGTACTTAGGTGAAGTGAGTTTGAAGTGAGCTCAATACCTAGTAGAGTAAGGTGGGATGACAGTTCACATCACGCTCACTTCACCTAAATTTTCACGGTGGGATCTTTACAGAATAGCACCACTGGATAGAGCTATCCAAACAATTAGGTACCTCGTACACATCCGGAATTCATCTGGAAGTTCGCCGTGCAATAAATTAACCCGTGCTTCTGGAATACGGATCAGGAATCTCAGGATGTATAAGCCGACCAAGGAATTAAGACAACTGGGTGGACCTCTAAGCCGAGATCTATAAATGTTACTTAACTCGTGCTTTGAAATGTTCCCGTCTCTGTCTAGCACTTGCAGTTTAACAGGTGTGCGACAGTGACAGGAATAGCGCTTAGAACGTGCCAAGTATCGTTTTTTTATCTCGGCTTGAGTATCGTATCCGTACACGAAATATTTGCGGATAATGCTATTATTGACAGTTGTCTAATCAACTTGGTCGGCCAGATGAAGGCTGTTGGTTGTGAGGGAAGCGAATGCGACGGGCAGGTGCAGCGACAACGCGTGCTGGCACTTGCAAAGTAAATTATGACATCTAGCGATAGCGTAGCATAAGAGTTGTAATATAAAGATATTTTATTGTAAATAAAAGAGCTCCATATTGAAATGTTTTGTTTTTCTCTTTTGATTGAATGTAGCCCGAAAATAGACTTCAAGAACAAGTAACTGTATTTCTCTCTAAATGTCGACAACTCTGGTTTACACGATTGTTAGACACATCACACCATCATCTTTTATTCCACTTAGCTGAACTTTGTCGTCTATGAATTCAGACAAGTATAATCGTAAGTTGCGTCTTAAATATGATAACGTGGAATCCATAGACGACAATATTCAGCCAAGAAAAGTAAAGAAATAATAACCACACTTTTTCAATAGTTTTCGTTATTTTCATCATATTGCTCGTGTGTAACGCTCCAGTCATCTATGAACTTTATTTTAGTAAATGAATCAAAATACCAAATTATTTATCTATATAAAAAAGTAGGGAAATAGAGGAAAAAAAATACTCGAAAAGGTGTGACTGACACTGGCAAGGCCCCCATCAGGGATTTTAATTTTGTTAACACAAAAAAGTCGCTATTTAGTCGGAATCAGTCGCCTAATATCAGAATGTGTCGGTCACTGCTTCAAAAGTTATAAGGGTTTATAGGTGGCCGACCTGGTGAGCATCTATCTCCCCAGCTTGGCCCAATTTGAATCTGAAAAACAAGGGCACCTAGCGACACTCCGGTATCACCGGACCTATCTCTGTCGCGTGGTCGAGGGCTATTTGACAGACAGGGCCGTCATCTACCCCGGTCAACGGGGAGAGTGGAACCGGCGAGAGATGTCGTGCGGTGTCCCACAGGGGTCGGTCCTGAGGCCGCATCTATGGGACATCGGGTACAACTGGGTGCTGCGCGCCGACCTCCCTAGCGACGTCTGCGTGGTTTGCTACGCTGACGACACGCTGGTCCTGGCGCAGGGGAGGTCGCATCAGGCTGCGGCCGAACTAGCGACACGCGCGGTTGCGACAGTCATCGAGAGGATCCGGCAATTGGGGCTCGAGGTGGCCTTGCACAAGTCCGAGGTCATGAGTTTTCATGGTCGTCGGAACGCGCCACCGCCGGGTTCCCAAATAACGGTAGGAGGGGTTCACTCGGCGTCGAGCCGACGATGAAGTACCTGGGACTCGTCTTCGATAGCCGGTGGAATAAGCAGTCTAGTTGAGCAGTGAGGAAGAAGGGGTAAAAAGTCACAAACTGAAAAAGGGATATATTTTTTTTTAGGGAATATTTTTAAAAACAAAAGTTTCGAATTTGGAATTAACTTTGTTTCATACCCAGACTCTTTATTAAGTGCCAGTAACATAGTTTAGCTGTTAAAACCTCTTTAGAACTAAATTATTACCAATAATGTAGAAAAATCTAAACCGCTTGTTTTTTTTTCGCAAAGGAGTGTATTTCCCTAGATTTTAATTTGTTTGTTTAAACAAGGGTTATAAAAACGTGCTAGTATGTATAAAAAGCTCTATTTTGCTTCACACCACTTTGGAATACGTGTAAGTGTCATACTATGTGCGGCGCTTGTTTCGAATCAGGAAATCCCGGACATAGACAATATTTTATTATTTAATGTTGTCTATGCCCGGCTCTCGAGTTAGTTTAATTATAGACCAGATTGTCGTCACCCTACTGGGAAACGAGATTTAAGGTTTATTCAATAAAACACGAAATTATTACGCTTAACATTTATATAATAATTAAAACGCTAAACATACCGACGAATCGACACAGTGTGACAATGAGGAATGAAGTAAAACATCAATATAAAAATATGTTCATTATTAAAATGTAATGTTTGTAGTCAGTCGGGGTATGACTCCAGGCTGAGCGTCAACACGTCGCTCACCAGGCAGTCTGCCGGCTACAACAAGGGAGAAGATATTTAGAATGGAGCACATACACATACAATGGCGAAATCACTCAAAACATATTTAAGTAGTAGAGTATGCGCAGTAAAAAACCCGTCTCGTAAATCAGTTTTCTAGGTTGATTTTATTTCATTATATTCGGGAAACTTACAGCCAACTTTTAGTGTTCTTCAACAATATGAAATTGAAGGCCATCTACAAATTCCCATCGATAAACACTTTTCCGTAAAGAAGCTTCTCACCAACAAATGCTTAAGCCGGGAACACTGGTATTGAATATATCCAAACCATGTTCAGTAGGCAGTTTATTAAAATAGATAGTAGTGCTTTCATACAAGAAGGTTATCTCTTATTTCTTTAAATGTTATGTACACCTATAATTTGTGTATACATTAGCCGTAATACTTTCCTAAATACTCTTATAAAACAATGTTGAATGTATAAATATGCTGTTGGTGTTCTTTAATAAATAAATAAATAAATCTCCTGAACTTCCAGATGTTTGGTACTACTGAAGGATGCCAAGACCGAGTTGTCTAGTGGCGTAGTATCTCGTAGTCTCGCAATTGCCAAAAAAGCGCAGCACACATTAGGTCAAGTCGCGCTGCACATTAGGGCAGGTCGTGCCGCACATTAGGGCAGGTCGCGCCGCTCATTAGGGCAGGTCGCGCTGCACATTAGGGCAGGTCGTGCCGCACATTAGGGCGGGTCGCGCCGCTCATTAGGGCAGGTCGCGCCGCATTGCAAAAATCCTCCTACATCATTTTAGTATATTTTGTATGAAACATCGCACTATAGGCCGACCGCGCTTTTTTGTACTGCAATACGCTGCGCTGCGGCCCGATGGGGGGGGGGGGGGGGGGGCTGTAATGTGCGCCTGGCTAACACGTCTACGATAGGAATGGTTTACTGCGAGTCCTGACAACTGAGGAACAGCGTCACCAATGCGAACACACTACTTTAACCCGCTTGTCTACCGTGACTACGCGGACTTCCTCTTTTGAGTAGGATCTTACCTCTGAACAGATTCCCACCAGCGCGTCCGCGCAGCCGTAGAACTCCTCCTTGAGTGAGATGACGATAGTCTGCAGGTTGCCCTTCTTGGAGCGGATGTACGAGGCCACCTTGCCGATGTTTGTGTTGTCCAGGGCCGCGTCGATCTCGTCCAGTAGGAAGAATGGGGCGGGCTGGTAGCTGGAACAAGAGGTAGGCATGCAGATTAGCCAGGAAAGCTGTTGCTAGGTAACTGTGGCTTATAGATGTGTAGCAGTTGAATCATTCTTACTGATGTGAAAGAGCGAAATAAACAGTGGATAGTCTCTTTCAGAAACGTGTAAGGCTAAGCGCAGACCGTCGGAGCGGCGGTTAAGCGATAATTCTAAAACAAATGAAAGTCCATTTTATTTACTATAGCATACCTACGTTACACATTTGTAGCTTGGCCACCACTCCGTAAGTCTGTGCTGTCCCTAAGACTCCATTTCTCGGACACCAATGATAAAGTTTTCCTCAAAAACTCCGCATTGTGTTACATACTTTCGAGCTGTCAGAATTGTGCTGGAAACAATTCTGACTGGCTGAATATCTCACATGCTCCTATCGCGTTCAAATAAAACTATTAAGCCCGACTTACACGGTGCGATCAATTTGCCTGTCATACCATAAGTTGAAGCAACAACAAAACTTGCACCTTCTAAACGGTGTTTATACGATGCAAGTCATTTGTTGCTTTAATTTTATTAATCCACCACGCGGGCCCAGTCACATCAGTCAGTCAGTCAGGTGGCAGATGTCACATGTCTTCGAATTTTTGGTTCTAGTACGATCTCAAAACTGTAACTTTTTATTAGTTTTAAAGTTTCATAGAAATTATGTTCTTAACCGACTGCGCGACAGTACATTAAATCATAGATTTTTTTGTTTGTTTTGTTATGTGTAAATTCATCAAATGGTTAACTTGACCAAAAATATTTTTTTTGTACGCCATGAAAGGCAAAACATGTTGATCCAGTTCCCGAATGTTATTTTAAGACCATGCAAATCTTTTGTAGTACTCCTGTTTTACAAAAAATAAATATCTTATCTTCTAGGACATGGCGGTTTCCTCACGATGTTTTCCTTCGCCGGTATGAGAGCAGTTGTGATGAAATAATTTACACAAAGTAAAGCGCCTGCCTGGGTTCGAACCTACGACCTATAACTCGTAAGTCGCGGCTTGGAAACTAGCTTTGCGTAAATGGAGCTTGAGCCACAACTTCGGGTGTATAACACGCCCAGTTCGTACCTATGTATCGCGAACAGCAGCGCCAGCGCGGCCACAGTCTTCTCTCCGCCGGACAGGTTGGACATCGGCTGGAAGCGCTTCCCCGGCGCCACGCAGTTGTAGTTGATGCCGTCCAGGTACGGCTCCTCGGGGTTCTCGGGGCCCAAGAACGCTTGTGCTGACTGGTTCATGGCCAGAGCCTGGAACATAATAATTTTATTTGCATTTGTCGAATGTCCCAAATACCTTGGTAGCTCTGCAGGCACGCGGGGTGGTAACGCTGCCCAAACGCAACATTAGTTTCGATAAAATCATGTCTATGCGAAACTAGCGCGGCGTCGACGTGACGTAGACTACGGCAGATGCGAAGGCACTTGGTACGTTACGCGTATGTCGGTACTGTAGGCAATAATAAGAAGCGAGACAAACTATATTTACCTTGTAGATAGCATCAATTTCATTGGCCACATGCTCGAAACATTCTATAAACTTATCGTGACGCTCCTTTTTCACCTGAAATATTTAAAAAATAAGATGATTAATCTTATAACCTAAAATAAATTCATAGCTATCAAACGACCGTAATACGACAACTGTTGTATGAAGAAGTATAAGTGCGAGAAAGAGATGGAGTTATACAAGATGAATAGCGCCATCTCTTTTCTGCACCAGTTACAGTATTATTTGATTGTTTACCTTTTCGAAGGCTAGTTTAGCTTTGTGCGCTCGCTTCCTGGCGGTGACGAACGCTTCGTTCGTAGCGTTCACCTTCTCTCGCACCTCGTTTAGTTTCTGCATCGCCTGCAAAATACAAGTCAATTCTACTTCATCAAATCTACTTAATAAAAATGTTACATTCACTGACAGACGCACAACCTAACCCGCTGGCGCTGAGAAGCGTTACAGTTTGCTCAAGAGATCCTTACATAACGAAGGAGCACTACACGAGGACTTTTGACACTTCATGCACTAAGTACACACTTTTCTAACGAACGGGGCTAACGGCTGTTACCTTACCCTCATGTTAGGAGCCTGTATCTTGTCCACAGTGTTCTGCAGCGAGTTTATCGCTTTCTGCAGCTTGTCGGCCTTGCGCTTGATCTCGTCGTGTTCCTCCAACTCCTTCAGGTTTTCTGATAAAGACCGGTAGTCCACGCGTATCCTGACGAATGGGCAAACAAACATTATTGCTTAATTAAGAAAATGTCCAAAGGTTTTAGATACGTGTGGCTATGAAAGCACCTATTCGTTATACATGCTGGTGATTTCGGCAACATTCCTGTAAAAGTTCAACAAGCTGTGGACTCTGACGATAAAGACGCCATTGAATAATTTTAATACCAACGCCATGAAATAATAAAAACAGACACATAATCACAGAGCACGGATACCTCACCTGCAGGTAGCGTCCCCGAGGCGTGTCCGTGCTCTATGTACACAATCTCTAACAACTCAGTGGAGGTCTTGGTCGGCAGCCTAAATAGTTCAATAAGTTACACATCTTTTATTGATGTTAATTTATAGCATTTTATAAATAATGTACATGACACATGCCACAATAGAACTAGAGTTACCTGGAGTCCTTACGGTACTGTTGCGTGGTGGACAAGGACGATTGCTCTGACTCACCCTCCGCAGTATCTTCGAGGTTGCCCTCCAGCAGTGGGATTGTTATGTCATCGATCTGTTTGGAAGAGCCAACAATATATAACAACCTAAATTACACTTTATGTCGTAGACGTTAAGGTTTAAGGTATAATATTTTGGCGAGTTGCAAGTTTGTGTTTGTAGGATGCGAAGATATGCCCGGTACAGATTGGTGAAACATGAAATGTAAAACACGTTGAAACCAATTTGCCTAGTTGTTGTGTTACATTGCATAAACTAGGATGGCTAAATTGTGTTACATTTCATGTAACGTATCACTAATATGTACAGGGCGTATAGACAGAAGCTGTTTCAACCTCATTTCGACCGAATTAGTGAAAACAATTTGATCGAAACGAGGCTCCAAACGTCATCGTCCTACAACTGGCTGAAGTTTAGTAGATGATGGTCACCAGCTGCACTTGCAATACCAGTGGAGTCGTGGGTGCGCTGCTATCCTAGAAAGCTGAAATGTGTCATGTAATTACACCGGCTTCTATAACCTTCAAAACGAAACACAGCAAAAATATAAAATACAGTAATATCATATGGGACGGTTGTCACTGCCAAACAAATATCAAAATTGCGTTCCTTAAAATAATCTGAATTAAATATCTTGAAAGAAGGAAGTTATTTATGTTCAACTTTATTTTAAGTAATGTAAGGTTGATAGTTGTTCGGCCGTGACAAAACAGCGCTCCGCCAGACCGTCGCCGGCCTCACGCGGCGCGGTACCTTGCACTGCCGCAGGATGTTGTGTCGGTCGCTGCGCTTGCTCTCGATGCGCGCCTCGATGCTCGCGATCTGTTTCTGGATCGTCTGGATCTCTTTCTGGATGCTCGTCAACTCTTTGCGGGCCTGTTGAAGTGTGAATTAGTTAGTACCAAATGGTGAAAATATTATTATTGTGTACTGATGAATTTTCGCCTCACTCATTTGTATTATTTGGAATAGCTCACGTTCTACTTTCAATTGAAACTAAAAGTCGTACGTAAGTTAGGTACGAAATAGTGGCACGACATGACAGAGACATGAATGCGAGAGTTTAAGAAATAAACACGGTTTTCCCTTTTCTCGGGATTTATGCCTCAGACATTTTGAAATAGTCGAATTTCGGTCTTTTTAAAAAAAGACACACTGCTAATAACTAACATTGTTTGCAAGTAAATTGTTACTAACGCTCTGAGTCCATCTTACTTAAAAATAAATGTATTATTATTACATCCTACGGAGAGAATCGGGCTTGAAAATATAGGGTCGTGAATTCGTGATGGCACTGGTGATTTGGTGAGGACTCGAATAATGTAATTTTTCATGAGTCAAATTCGGATAGTATTTGATGTTGTTGCGTACCTTGTTGACGGCCTCGTCCGCGCTCTCCTGGCGCGCACGCGCGGCCGCCCGGTCGGCCTTGAGCGCGTCGGCGCGGCGCAGCTCGGCGTCGATCTCCTGGCGCTGCTTGGCCTCGGCCTGCCTGCCCCCCTCCAGCTCGTCTTCTGCGTCTTGCACTGCTCGCTCCCAGCGGGTTACGTTCTCTGTGGAAATCTTTCAGTTTACAAATAATTCCCAGATGTAGTATGGAGAACATTATCAACAGTATATAAGTGTCCACTGCTGGACATAGGTCTCTTCCCTTTCTTCTTTATTCCCCACAATTAACTTGATTCGCAGCTAAAAGTAGCTGATCGGGTAGTAAGGCTTATAGGGTGCGAAGCTACCCTGCGATCGTCTAAGCTAAGATCGTCGACCTACCTAACCTGAAGGCGCCTGACGTATCCTAATGATCATTGGTTCAGAAGTTAAGTTTTTAGGTTAAGACTTTCTGCCGAACTCGGGTTAAAAGTAATTGCTGTGATTGCTGCGTGATATTGAATCATACGTACTCTGTGTATCTCTAGAGCGCTCAAACTCCAAGTTGGATGTGATCCTGTCGATGTGCGCGTCGAACTCCATGCGCCGCTTGGCTCTCTCCTGCTGCGCGCGCAGCTCTCGCTCCTCGTATTGTCTGTGAGCACAAACACATGTTTATTTACTTATCAAATAGGGTACAGGTCACAGTTATTGTACCTCTGACAGCATCATTATTACAACGAGAATAAAGATCACTGTGACTTCGACAGTGATGCAAAATCAAGGTAAAATTACTGTGAAAGGAACGTACATGACTCACTTTATTGAAAAGCGGCCGCACAGTGGCAAATTAGGTTTTAAAATAAGACCTATGTGTGAGAGACGAAACTACACAAAAGTGAACTTTTTCTAAAATTCGCTGTGCTGTAATAACGGTCACGTACTCCAACCCCGTGGCTAAATAATTACCGCCGCACGGGTCGATTAAGGTTAAGCTACGCTTGCCACGGTCGGCTCGTAGATGGGTGACCATCCATTACATATCGAGACCCCTCCGTACCTCCGAAAGTACGTTAAGCCGTTGGTCCCGAGATCTATGAATGACAATTCGTAGATCATTGACAATCGTTACGGGTAGTCAGAAAACCGACAGTCTGACAACCAGTCTTACCAAGGGGTATCGTGTTACCCAGTAACTGGGTATTGGAGGTCAGATAGGCAGTCGCTTCATGTAAAATACTGATATTCAGCTGCATCCGGTTAAACTGGAAGCCGACCCCAACATAGTTGGGAAAAGGTAGGCAGATTGATTAACTATACAGTCGACCTCGTAATTGCTTTATCACTTGTGGCAACAATCCGGTAAATTGAAACTTCACTACGGTTAATACTGTCTAACTGTCACATACACAATCGACCTTGTCGTTGGATGGCCTGCAAGTGACGTTCCACCTTAGGGTGGTAAACTAATTACAAGGCGGACTATACTACTTAAGCGTGCACGCATACGGTTACCTGATGTTAGCGACGCCGATGTCGCGACAGAAGGCGCGGAACACGACATCTTCTACATTGTTCATGTTTTCCTTGATCTCCTGTATCTTCAGGTCGCGCGCATGGATCGTACGCTCTATGTCCTCGACTTGGGGCTGCAAGGTATATGATTCATTTTATTATCAAACACCTAGCTCAAAAACAATTTCTATATTATAATTTGCGAGTTAATGTACCTACTTTTCACCCTAAACAGAGTTATTCCATACATTATCCATTGCGCTCTTTGATCAGGAATACACTAGATTCAGGGTTAGCGCATCAAAAACGGCCCGGAAAATAACGCAACGTGGCCTTATGTCGTGCGATCAAAAACAGAATAAGCACCAATTACCAATATATTTTTTCAACTTATCTTTCTTTCTTTCTTTAACTTATAGAAAAAAATAGAAAAAAACATTTTTGTACTTTTTAAAAATAACTTTAATTTCAAGCTTCATGCGACTTCTCTTTACATTTTTTCCGATAACGGCCAGACCTAAACATTCATATTTCGCAAACATAATTCGAAGTTATGCTCGAGTGTTAAGGTGAAGTGATATTTTAAATTCTAAAAATATGGTCGGCCCGAATATTCCACAGATGGCTGCGTAGTAACATTATTTAGGAACCAAATGGTGACATGAGGCGAGTATGAGTGATAGAACATGCACGAAAGTTCGGAGAGCCTAGCTATGTTCAGACCGGCTATGATTCATCGGCTGTATTGTACTATCTAGTGTATTCTTGATCGAAGACTGCAATTCTGCCGCGCTAATTAGAAACGCAGTAAGGAAGGATTTTCGGAACATTGAGTTACTTTCACTCAAATTTCCAAAAATCCTTCCTTACTGCGTTTCTAATTAGCGCGGCAGAATTAACAGACACATATTGGACCAACTTTAATTTAGCTAAAGTAACATTTCATTTTCTTTGGTTTCAAAGTTACAGGTAATGAAAAAATAAGATATACTTACACCAAACATTTCAATTTTCCTCTCTAACTCTGCAAGTTCTGCGTCCAAAGCTTTGATTTGTTTTAACTGCAAATAAAATAGAACATTACCACCAATCAAAATTATCTGCATATTTTTGGGTGTGTAAATAATTGAATAACAGTTTTCTTAGAATCAAAGAAATGTCACTCAAGGGAAGTGTGTGTTGTGTTCTGCACGGCACTGGAACTGATGGACGCTACTGTAGGCACCAAACTCGTAGCCAACTTCATTCTGGACCGACTCCATTTAGATTGCCATCGACACGCTAAGGAGGGATAAGTTATACATTCCTAATTTTACAATACCGTGGTGTCTCTGTCAGTGATGGCGTACTTGAGCCGGGACTCGAGGCCTCGTATCTGCGAGTCCACGGTGGTCAGCTCAGACTCCTTGCGGGACTTCTTCATGGACTCGCGCAACTCTTCAGTCAGCTTCTCCTGTAAGTTGAGTTTTTTTTTTTAGTATTAACAACACTCGGAAAAATCGTCTAATCTGAACGAGCAATCTGTTTACGCTCACGTCCACATTATGTCAACTGTAGTCTGTTCTAAAGGTATCTGATGAAAATGTAAACAAATGGTTCTGAAAACGTTCTTGTGGACATCAATTTGTCTCACCAATCGAGGTTAATTTTATAACCTCAATTTTCGTCGACGGATTTTTCATTACAATTTAAAAATGATTCAAACAATAATTATTGGAAAAAGTGGTGACACACAAAGGTGAAACCTTCCAAATACATATGAATGTGTATCTGACTGTGTGAGTGGTTGCGTAAGAATGTAACCTGAACAGAGTTTGTTAACAACTTCAACAGATAGCTTTGGAACGGAGCAGGTCATTGGTCACCATACCATCATCGGCTTTAGTTCGTGACAGGATCTACTCCAGTAATGTTTTAAGTAGTTTTACACTTACCTTCTTAGCCTTGAGCTGTGAGAGGTGTTTCTCGTCCCATCGCTTGGCCTTGCGCGCCAAGTCGAGCGAACCTCCGGAGATGATACCAGACTTCTGGTAGAACGTGCCATCTAATGCCAGGGCCTGAACAAAAGGAAAACCTCAAATAAGTGGCATTCGAGCGAACCTCCGGAGATGATACCAGACTTCTGGTAGAACGTGCCATCTAATGCCAGGGCCTGAACAAAAGGAAAACCTCAAATAAGTGGCATTAGGGAACCTTTGCCAGAAGCCCTCTTACTGAGAATGGTCAACGGTCAGTTTATTTTGAATATTTACACCGTAAAACACTATTATCGTGGAGGTCAGATAGGCAGTCGCTCCGCGTAAATTACTGGTTCTGCATCTGGTTAGACTGGAAGCCGACGCCAACATAGTTGGGGAAAGGCAGGTGATGATGATGAAAACACTATCACCTTGCATGAACATTTTTCTACCAAAAGATGTAACAATGTTGTGACATTGTGTTTGTTGCCATGGTTGAGGCTTTGTTTCGACCGGTTTGTTATTTTGACGCCTGTCCAGAATAATCTATTCAATTTATTTTATGTAAGTAAGAAAAAATGTCACATAACCCGTTCTTAGAGAGTTTAAGGCCATTTAGCAAGTCCCTAAAAATCCTATGTAAAAAAAAACATAATTTTCTTGATACTCACATCATATCTGCTGTTCTTGGACCTGTCCAGGTCGTACGCGACGCGCGAGGCATCCTCTGGCGTCTCGCAGACCAGCGCGTTGTTGGTGACGAACAGCACCGCGCGGTGGATGGCGGGCGGCTCGTAGCGGAGCACGTCGAACAGGAGCTTCACGTTCTTGGGCTCTTTGATGTCTCTGAGAGATGATAAGTGATGAGATTTTACAATAGGAACACCTCTGGCTAACTCGGTGAAAACAGGCATGACTTTGTGACATTTTAGTATCTTCGTACTGCACCAAAGTCCAGTGTAGGCGTTGTCGCTGCGTATACGCTGTATAAATACAAACGTTAGCGTCAATTCGATAATATCGGACGAGGAAATAGCTTTTGGCTATGCTGATGAATGTTTAAAATATACATAAGAACTTTTTTGGATCTTAACTAATGCCCTCGAAATACGTAATACCTAATATCAAAATATTAATTGTATAATTGCATAGCACATGTGTGAGCACTATGTACCTACCTACTATAAAGCTACCATTAACTGGGTACGGTTTTCAGTAACTTGAATGCGCCCTGGCGGCTGAGAGTATATCATGCTCACTCAAATGTCTCGCTGTTTTTAGCAGGCGTGTTGGATCATTAGGTTCTCTTCAAAATGGTTGAGCTGAATGGTGCTGATCCATGCGTCATGTACGTGAACGGGCGCCGTCAGTAGGGACTGGTCATCTCTTAGCTGCCACGGCTTATTTAATTTTTTATTGTTTGTGATTTTTATTACGGACGCTTTTAACTTGAACGTCTTTCTACATTGTTCTCACATACTTATATAATTTCAACACGAATGATGTAGCCAATATTTTGTAATAATATTTTGATTTAAAAGAGTGTCCGTGGAGTTTCTTGCCCGTTCTTCTCCATAAGAACCTACTATGCGTTGGAATGGGCAACTAGCTTCATCTTTCTGACTGACCCTTTAACAATTCAAAAGTGCCTGTAATTGGTTTAATAGAAATAAATGCTTTGAATTTGGAGTTTAATCGAAAATATTGTGTAACTCTAATACTGCTAGTGATTGAAAGTAAGACCCACCTCAGTCTCTCGCGCAGTGGCTTGGCCTGGATGTAGTCCAGCGGCAGAAACGTTTCCGGCTCCAACATCCTTTCTTTGAGTACCTAAAAATAAACCAAGTCAATAATCTGCACGTTTCTATGAGAAGGACATGTGCTGTGG
This sequence comes from Fissipunctia ypsillon, assembly GCA_947568875.1. Classification (NCBI taxonomy): domain Eukaryota; kingdom Metazoa; phylum Arthropoda; class Insecta; order Lepidoptera; family Noctuidae; genus Fissipunctia; species Fissipunctia ypsillon. Next base: position 1,228,175 of record OX387657.1, on the reverse strand, counting down.
ACAGACCACAAACTTCTGGAACACTCAATATTTCGTCGAGTGTTTTCATAAACTTCTATTGGGTGACCTATCTACCAAGATTATCGTTAAAACTCTGGCGACACTGCGGCGAATTAAATATTATATTATTATATACGCGACTGCGCGCGTCGATTGTTTTAATGATAAGCAAATCACACGACTATTTGCGCCAGTATGAACACCTCCGCACAACTTGTCTGACACAACCGCTACGAGCGAATTTCGTGCCGCAACCCGAACGTGATTTGCTTCAGTTTGGCCAGAGCTTTAATCATAACATAATGCTTTATTCCCGAATAGTTAAGGTGTATCATGTTTTGTAATAAGGAGGAGTGAACAAAAGCTATAAGCATGTTGATGAGGCGGCCGCACTGTGTAGGAAGACATGTTCCTAGTCATGTAGTTACCTGAATGCACCTCCGGGCCGTCTTCTCCGTGTCCACGACGATGGCCTCCATGTACTTGCCGAGCACCTTGGTGATGGCCACGTTGTAGCGCTTGTGCGTCGGCTGGCACATGTTGATCATGCGGTCGTACTATGTAGGAACACATACAAGTAAAATGTAGATTCGTGATGAAAATGTCATGTGATTGTATAGACTATAGATATTACGAATAGGAGTAGCTACGTAGTACCTAGAACAACCATAAGCCGTGGGGTGCGCGCACGACCTCTATTTGCCGTTTCTTCTAGTCGTACGAACGCAGGCTTACGAGCACCCCTACGTCGGCTTACTGGTCAATATAATAACATCTTTAAAAATATTGACATCTTCGCTTTTCCAACCGGTAAATTTAGGGGCCTTGTTTGGCAAACTGTTTTGAATATTACTCCATAATATTTAACTCTTAGACTGTATTTTTACAATTTCTTGTTTTAATTTATTATTTTTATTGCATGCCTTTTTAATTTTATCATTAACACATGTAATTTTATGATACTTATCAAATTGTAAGCGCACATCGCATTAATTTTATAATTTGTTTTATAATATGTGGAAAATGTCGTGGGCTACTATACATTTACTCACTATTTAACTCAATTTTTGTGCAAAACTATAATGTGTAACTGTTTAATTTCCCAAATAAAAAATATAAAAATAAATAACAATAAAATCGTGGCGTCTTTGTAGTCGGGGCTTAAGTGGCCAGTAGTACATTTAGTTGTGCGACCCGAGAGGACAGCCGGGAATCTAAGTCGAATGTAAAGGCAAGCAAGCCAGCCATGGCAGCTGCTGAGCGCGCAGACTGACCAGGAACCGGATGCGTGAAGTTTTTAAGTTGAATATTATGTTGTTGGCTTGCTGCACGCTCCGGTGTTAAGTGCAGCAAGCAATTGTTATATTAATAAATAAGTAAGGTTTTGCAAAAATCCTCCTCGCTCCTGCACCACATTGTACATTTAAAAATGAATTGTTTATAGTTAATTCGTGTCCGTCGCGCCCGACAGTCGGGGCTGGCTTTACACGTAACTAGCAGCTATAGTTGTCGTCACGTAAAAAGAACGCTCAGCGACAGTGAGAGGATGAGTCTGCGCACGGGTACAGTCGCGTCCTAAAGTACTAGGTTATTGTTTTATAAATATAAGTGTAATCGTTTTATCGTAGAATCATAATATGTACTTTACTAGCTACCTAGTACTTTGGAATAGGCTGGAATGGATAAGTCGCTCAGTGCGCAGATAAAACGCCAGCGTTATTTTTACGTGACGAGACCTGTAGCTGATAGTTACCAGCAAGCAGCCCATGGCTCGCGCCCCGCACTCGCGAGGCTCGAGTCGCGAGTGTGGGGGGCTAGCTGATAGTTACCAGCAAGCAGCCCATGGCTCGCGCCCCGCACTCGCGAGGCTCGAGTCGCGAGTGTGGGGGGCTAGCTGATAGTTACCAGCAAGCAGCCCATGGCTCGCGCCCCGCACTCGCGAGGCTCGAGTCGCGAGTGTGGGGGGCTAGCTGATAGTTACCAGCAAGCAGCCCATGGCTCGCGCCCCGCACTCGCGAGGCTCGAGTCGCGAGTGTGGGGGGCTAGCTGATAGTTACCAGCAAGCAGCCCATGGCTCGCGCCCCGCACTCGCGAGGCTCGAGTCGCGAGTGTGGGGGGCTAGCTGATAGTTACCAGCAAGCAGCCCATGGCTCGCGCCCCGCACTCGCGAGGCTCGAGTCGCGAGTGTGGGGGGCTAGCTGATAGTTACCAGCAAGCAGCCCATGGCTCGCGCCCCGCACTCGCGAGGCTCGAGTCGCGAGTGTGGGGGGCTAGCTGATAGTTACCAGCAAGCAGCCCATGGCTCGCGCCCCGCACTCGCGAGGCTCGAGTCGCGAGTGTGGGGGGCTAGCTGATAGTTACCAGCAAGCAGCCCATGGCTCGCGCCCCACGCACTCGCGAGGCTCGAGTCGCGAGTGTGGGGGGCTAGCTGATAGTTACCAGCAAGCAGCCCATGGCTCGCGCCCCGCACTCGCGAGGCTCGAGTCGCGAGTGTGGGGGGCTAGCTGATAGTTACCAGCAAGCAGCCCATGGCTCGCGCCCCGCACTCACGAGGCTCGAGTCGCGAGTGTGGGGGGCTAGCTGATAGTTACCAGCAAGCAGCCCATGGCTCGCGCCCCGCACTCGCGAGGCTCGAGTCGCGAGTGTGGGGGGCTAGCTGATAGTTACCAGCAAGCAGCCCATGGCTCGCGCCCCACGCACTCGCGAGGCTCGAGTCGCGAGTGTGGGGGGCTAGCTGATAGTTACCAGCAAGCAGCCCATGGCTCGCGCCCCGCACTCGCGAGGCTCGAGTCGCGAGTGTGGGGGGCTAGCTGATAGTTACCAGCAAGCAGCCCATGGCTCGCGCCCCGCACTCGCGAGGCTCGAGTCGCGAGTGTGGGGGGCTAGCTGATAGTTACCAGCAAGCAGCCCATGGCTCGCGCCCCACGCACTCGCGAGGCTCGAGTCGCGAGTGTGGGGGGCTAGCTGATAGTTACCAGCAAGCAGCCCATGGCTCGCGCCCCGCACTCGCGAGGCTCGAGTCGCGAGTGTGGGGGGCTAGCTGATAGTTACCAGCAAGCAGCCCATGGCTCGCGCCCCGCACTCGCGAGGCTCGAGTCGCGAGTGTGGGGGGCTAGCTGATAGTTACCAGCAAGCAGCCCATGGCTCGAGTCGCGAGTGTGGGGGGCTAGCTGATAGTTACCAGCAAGCAGCCCATGGCTCGCGCCCCGCACTCGCGAGGCTCGAGTCGCGAGTGTGGGGGGCTAGCTGATAGTTACCAGCAAGCAGCCCATGGCTCGAGTCGCGAGTGTGGGGGGCTAGCTGATAGTTACCAGCAAGCAGCCCATGGCTCGCGCCCCGCACTCGCGAGGCTCGAGTCGCGAGTGTGGGGGGCTAGCGAGCACCAAACTCCATCATGCGCCATGACTCACCACGCCGGGTATGTCTCTCTTGAAGCTCTCGACGATCTCCTGCTTCTTCCTGCGCCGTGCCTCCTCGTGTTTATCTACCCTCGCGTCTCCCAGTGCGGCTGCTACTTCCTCCAGCTGCGCCTGCAGTTCTGCTGCACGGCCGCGGCATTCGCCTACGTCAGCCTGGACAAGAATCAAATTATTTGAGCCTCTAAACTACCCTTCTTATGATGGAGTGTCGAGAGTGTCAGTCACTCGGGGATGGTGTATTAAATAGAGGTGTTTGCCCTGCCGTAGGACGCTATAGACTACAGGGTCAAATTAAATTGGCTTGCAAAACTCCAGAGACCTGATGGGTATCGATATCTAAACTTAGCAAAATCAGCCTATAATGTTCCCACTGCTGGGACACAGGCCTCCTTTCTCTAAGAGGGAGTGGGCTGTAATCTACCACACGGGCCCAGTGCGGGTTGGTGGATGACACATGTCTTCGAATTTTTAGTTCCAGGGCATGCCGGTTGTCTCACGATGTTTTCCTTCACCGTTTTGAAAAAGAGAAATCTAAACATGATAAACAGAAAACATTTTTTGATGATTTTGACCCAGTACAGTGTATAGTGTAAGACAAAGCGAATAGCCCTGACCTGCAGCTCAGCGCGCAGACGCCGCTGCTCCTCTAGCGCTTGCTCGGAACTCTTGATGTGCTCGTTCAGCTTGTCCACGCGTTTCATAGCTTCGTTCCGTTCGTGCCCCTGGGTGATAAACCTTATTATTATTAAATGGAATTAAAATGAGAAGAAAACAAAGTTGTAGCGACGTGAGCGACGAAGCTAATAAACTAATCTAAATGATCTATCGATGCATACTAAATAATTTATTTGTATTTTTTTTTATTAGTCGTCACTGTCCCACCGCTGCCGCTGGACAAACGCCTCCCTACTCTCTTTCCACCTCTCTCTGTCAAAATGTCTGCATTTTTTACACGAGTCTTATTGGCGAATTCTCAAACGCAACAAAAAATAGTTTTGCTTTGCATCATTCAATTACAACAGCTAACAAGAGATTCGACATGAGATTTGCTGTTAGGGGCTGTACTCTATGTCAAATCCGTCATGCTTCTGGTGCAAGATAGAGATGGAGTTATACAGGACCAGTAGCGCTATCCCTTTTTCGCAAGAGAACGATGACGATTTTGCCACTTGCTAATGCACAGTCGGTCAGTTATATATTACCTTCTGTCGATGTTTGTTCTCGATGTCCCCCTTCCTCCGGTTCTCGTTGTCGAGCCTGTCCTGGTCGGCCTTCTGCTCCCTGTTGACCGAGTCCAACTCTTGTAAGTACCGCGCCGCCTGCCGGGACGCTTCCATCTTCAACTCCTCATACTCACGGATCTGGATAAACATGAGTTTAAAATTATTTAAATTGTCGTAGCTGCAGGTATTAGTCGATTACCAAGTCAGCTTTAGTTTTTCTGTTGGAAAATTCAACATTATTTAGCCAATAAAAGACAAATTGTCATCGCCCTTTTGTAAATTGTCAAGTTTGAAGAATTTGGCACAGCCCATTACTTTGTAAGTTTGTACCTGTAAAGAAACCTTTGCCTCTCCTCCTCTACTTCTCCATTTACCGATTACTATAATTTACCTTTATTAAGTTAAATGAAAGCTCATATAGTTCAACTAGAAACATAAATCCCACGTCAAGCTATAAGGCCATGGATAGCATTCAAAGAAACTGGACAAGCAAAAACGTTCGTAAGAAAACTTGGTTTTGGACATCGAAACTGTGGATATTAAAGAAAACCGCTGCAGTTACCTGTGCCTCCTCAAGATGCACATCAGCCCTTCCCGTATGCGTGGTTCCTAACGTCGTTTGCTCCCACTGAGCCTTCTGCTCCTCAACCTGGCGCAGCTCGTCCTCCAACTTCTTGATATCGGCCTGATGAGCCTCATGAGCCTTGCGAGCCTGTTCCAGGGTCTTGAGGGCGCTTTCTAGCTTTTTCTGAGTGTGGGTCACGCGTTCCTTAGCTTTTATGAAGGTAGGACGTTTCTTTGAGATTTCGGCTTCCTGTATGAGAAAATGGTTTATTTTATAAATATTGTGCAGAGAAAACGATCAAATTCGGTATCTTCAAAATAAATAGCGTAGAGTCATCTCAAAACCTCTCTCTCTTGAATTTGTATATAATATATATATATATATATATAATATAGGTATATATTATAGTAAATATGTATGTATGTGTATTATAAGTTTATGACTTATTTATGTACAAATTGTTCCATTTCTAACAGAGCACCTGCCATCTAATCTCTTCACCACCCTTGGTTGACTGGTAGAGAATGCCTAAGGCATTAAGTCCGCCTTTGTACTTTTTTAAGTGTGAAAAGTTTAAATAAATAAATAATAAATAAATAATAAATTCGGTATCTTCCCTTCGCTACGCTGTAGTCGGGTACACAAACAATAGAACTTATTCATTTATAACGTATATATTTAGAATTAAATTAAATAATGTATGTCTCAGATTTACGTGTTCATTTTATAATTTTTAATAATATGACAGTGACAACATGAATGGCATGACATACACATATGACATAGGTATTGTAAAAAAAAAATTAACTATTGAGCTGAAACAAGGAGGCAGAACTTAATGTAAAAGCCATTTTTATGACTTGGTTGTGTAGACAAGTTAGTTTTCTCGGTAAAGCTACGGTTTCCTAGAAGAGTGGTAGCCGTCATGAAGATTTGTCATTTTCACTAGTATTTGATATTAAGATGTCAAAAAACGCTCTGTATTTAGACAGCCGTTATTGTGTGACCGTTCACCGCTTTCTTATGAAACCACAGCTTAAGATATTCTGTCACACTGGAGGTACAGGCCTACTCGGTTATTGTGGCGCGCGGCCAAACTAACGCCGCCATCTTGTTTTATTATTACATTTCACAAAACAGTTGCACAACAGCTCCCCCTGCCAACGTCATCCGAGCGACAAAAGATCCTTGTAGCAGTCAAGGAGCTTAAATAAATCTGGAGTGCAGCGTGCTTTCATAACATCACGCCTGTAATCCCCGAAGGGTTGGGCTGAGGTGTACCTATAGTACGCCCACATTACGCCAGTCATGTTTAAGTCTCATGTAATAGGGGGCGAGCCTTTTGCCATCAACCGGGCACAAATGCATGCTCCAGGGCCTCAATGATCAGCAGTAGCGCTTGCGACCACTAGACCAACGAGGCAGTATGCTTTCTGTCTTTCAAAATGTAAGTACACTGCTACAAGGATCAACAAGCCACAGTCCCACTCACCACTTCCCGGATCTCCTGCTCAATCTTGGCGGTCTCTCTCTGCACAGTACCAGCTTCCTTCTTCTTCTCCTTAAGTGCTTCCTCCAGCTTCTGCCGCTTCTTCTCCACCTTGGTCAGTTCTGTCTGCTTGTGCTGAAGGTCTTCTTCCAGAGATTTGATCTCTTTCTCGTTGTGGTATAAGTGGTAGAGTTGGAGCTCGATTTTTTGTTCTTGCTGTAAGGGATATAAAATTAGTGGGATATAATATATAATTAATTACCTAGGTAGACAGAAGAATAGGTTCACAATAACATTATTTACACAAAGGACAGTCAACTAGGTAATGGAATAAAACCACTTTTCAACCAAACATTTTCTGCTTGTCATTAATGCTTTGTATTGTTGATATTTAGATTTTCGGGTTTAGTATTTCTAAGGCGAGGTCGAATTTCTCTGTTTTCATCGTTCTATCAGTCTTCAGTATGCGAACTGCTGGTTATCTATACGCTAGCTTCTGCCCGCGACTTTATCCGTGTAAAATTTCTTGTTCCCCTGACCCAACAACCCTTCGCATCGCATCGCCTGCCCGCGCTGTTATTTCGTTTTCGCTTAGCGCTCTGTCTTACTCTTTTTCTTTTTGCTCGGCTTCTATGAGTCCTAGCGTAATATTAAATGCCCTATAGCCATCATCAAGAATTGGGCTATAAAACGCAAAAAGAATTATTCAAATCTCATTGGTATTGTCAGAGACTAGCGTGTTCAAACAATCAATAAAAAATAAAATGTGTAGGTAACTAATAGACTAAGCGCATTTTTCTTACTTTAAACATTTTTATACCCGTTGTAATTTCTAAACAAAAGGTTCAATTCGAATAATTTAAAAAGGAATTAACCTGTGCTTAGTCAACCTTGATTATAAAACTATTTATTTGGCTAAGGATTAATACCATGTTTATGAAAACACCTTCGCAAATAATACATTATTTTATAACAAATTTGATTACCATTAAAAAGTTATAGTGAGCCAACCTTAAAAGATAGACATGTACTATAGCGGGCTTTTTTTTTACTTTTTAAGAGGAACAATTCCGTCATACACAATTGTTGCATAACTTTAACCGTTTACGCAGCGCATGCAACAAAAGCTCTCAAAAGGACCAAATTATCCCCGTTTTTGCAACATTTTTCATTGATGCTCCACTCCTATTGGTCGTAGTGTGATGTTATGTAGCCTACCTCGATAAATGGGCTATCCAACACAAAATAATTTTTCAATTCGAATTAGGAGTTCCTGAGATTAGCGCGTTCAACCGAACAAACAAAGAAACAAGCAAACTGTTCAGCTTTATAATATTAGTATAGAGTAGATTTATATAATTACTTGTCCTACTGACTGATTCATCAACGCAGAGCCTGAACCGCTGGGGCTACAAACTTTAATATTGGCAGCTTGATGTCTTTTATGTTGTAAGCAATACGCACGTGTGTAAAACAAACATAGTTTTGGGAATTCCCTGTGATTCGCCAAAATTATTTGTGGGCGGGGCGTGACCGCTCATACGCACGTTGCGTAGTTCAAAGTATTTTGTTAGATAAACGGTCGACCGCAAATGTTCGCGATAGTACATACATGAAACGAAATACGTACACTATGAATTTATATACTACTTCAGCAATACATAACTTAAATAAAAAAAAATATTACCTACTTAATTAGCTACCCAACTACTAAACATAGGTATCTGTATCTACCATAGGTAAGTATGTAAGAACCTTCATGCCGCTGGAAGCAGAGAGCCTAAGAGTAGCTAGCCTTTTCCTATTCAATCACCAATTCCATATCAATGTCTGGTCACGTTGTGAGGATGCCGGACGAGAGGATAGCTAAGCGCTTCTTTTCTGAACTCAAAGACGGCGAGCGGAAAAAAGGCTACCAGTTCCTCAGATACAAAGACATACGAAGAGATGCAAAATAGACTCCTCTCGTTGGGAGGAGTCAGCAAAGGATAGAGCTGTTCGGAGGTGTTTGGTAAAACAAAATGGAGGAGTTGGCAAAGGATAGACCTGTTTGGAGGTGTTTGGTAAAACAAAATGGAGGAGTTGGCAAAGGATAGACCTGTTTGGAGGTGTTTGGTAAAACAAAATGGAGGAGTTGGCAAAGGATAGACCTGTTTGGAGGTGTTTGGTAAAACTAAATGGAGGAGTTGACAAAGGATAGACCTGTTTGGAGGTGTTTGGTAAAACAAAATAGAGGAGTTGGCAAAGGATAGACCTGTTAGGAGGTGTTTGGTAAAACAAAATAGAGGAGTTGGCAAAGGATAGACCTGTTTGGAGGTGTTTGGTAAAACAAAATGTTTATGACTTTGAAGACCAGCGGAAGAGAGATCTCGACAGCCGGCGAGATCACTTCACCTTCAACATACAATAAACAATATAACGTGTCCGCACTGTGCACGTCCCTTTACTGTCAAGATAGGTGACATCGGCCACATCAGAGCACACGCCCGTAACCTATAGTCGGCGGAATCAAAAATGGTCACCGTAGCCGAAATCGGCATGGGATCAGTATATTCAATCTCCTAGATTGTACATAATGTACATTCCTGCTCTGAACTCACCAGTTCCTCCTTGAGCCGGGTGTACTTCTCAGCCTCCTCCTTCTCGAACTTGGCCTCCTTCCTCTCAGCGGCCACTCCCTTCTTCTTCTGGTAAGAGAACTGCGCCTCCTCATCAGCTCGGTTCACTTCCGCGCGGCAGTGCTCGTACTGTTCCTTGAGGACTCCAGATCTGATGAAGACAAGTCGTCATGTTAAAGAGACACGCAAAGAAAATTATGCGACGGAAATTCAGCGTACTTATATTTTCTATGAAGTTTACGCGGCATAATTTCGGCATTAGTGATTTAAAAACAAACAAACGTTGCAAGTTAAATAAAAGCTTGTAAAAAGCATTGCAGTAGCTAACACGCCGAACTTTTCACTGCAGAATTTCGGCAGATGTGGATGTGTTGCTACTAAGGCACACAAACCACCACACCATTACCATATCATCTAATTTTGTTCCTTTACATTGCTAGAGCACATTGTAACGGGCGTCATTACAAGCTTTTATTTAACTTGCAATGTTTGTACGTTAGTTCGTTGTTTAGCTCGAATCTTGCAAGCTGAATTACAACCACTTCCTCTTATCCTATGGAGTTGATATTTAACACGTTGGTTCCGTTCCGAAGACAATGCATTTTTATGATAATCATGACCTGATTCTAAACCCAGGATTGGCTGACGAAGGAACTCCTCAATGGTCAACAGTACAGACATGAAATTTTATATAGGTACGCATTTAATTATGATAGTCCATTCTAAAGTCCACCATGATCTGGCTGCTGCATCCAGGATTGGCTCCAGATGAGGGAACTCCTCAAAGGTCAACAGAACAGACATGAAATTTTATATACGCATTTAATTATGATTGTTAGTTCTCAAGTCTACCATAACCTGGCTGCTGCACCCAAGATTGAGTCCAGAGGAGAGAACTCCTCAACGGTCAACAGTACAGACACGATTATTGATATACGCATTTAATTATGATTGTCAGTTCTCAAGTCTACCATGACCTGGCCGAGCCCTGTTGTATTGGGCTCGTTGTTTTTGTCTTGATAAGTACCTTACAAGTGAAGGTGATAGAACATATATTTTATCAAATTGTAATGATAAAAAGTACTAAATAAAGTAAAAATCTTTTTAAAAACAAGCTTTTATTGAACTAAAAAGTATTAAATAAAACTTACGTAAACACAGAACTTTAATATTTTCTTAAAAGCTTGAGGCGTGACGTCACACTTTAAGATGGGCCTCAAGTTTTTAAGAAAATATTAAAGTTCTATGTTTACTTAAGTTTTATTTAGTACTTTTTAGTTCAATAATAAAAGCTTGTTTTTAATAAGATTTTTACTTATATTTCATTTTTAATTTGTTGCGGAACCGCTATACAGGGTCAAATTAAATTAGCTAGTGAAACCCCGTAACGTGATAGGTATCGATATCGAAATACAATAAAAGAAAAAAGAAACATTGTTTTTTTTGGGGTCAACGACCGCAGTTATTTGAAATATCAGTTTCAAAATCAGTTTTTTTTCTTTCTATGTAAAATTCACAGACGTGATGGATGTCTAAACACAATAAAACAAAAAAAAAACATTTTCTGAACTACTTCAAGTAGATAACTTATACTAGTGGTCACGGACGCCAGAAAAAAAAAATCTTTTTTTTCTCTATGTTTTATCGTGTTTAGATATCGATACCCTGCGGAGGGCACATGCACACCTGCGGAGTTAACTCTAGCTAACTCTAGGCTGATACAATTTTATTTCTTCCCAATTGTGTTAAAATTATTTTTTACGTAGGCCCTGCCCCTTATGGTAATCTGTTGATAACTTCAATATCGTAACAAGGCGTGATGTTACGTGTTATGTGTGTGTCAATACCGTATTCGTATTCGCAGTGCTATTATTCCACCTACCCACTGATCTCCTCAAACAGCGCTGTCCTCTCCTTGGGGTTCTTCATGGCGATGCTCTCAACGGCTCCCTGGAACACTAAGAAGTTCTTGGCCTTCACGTTGATGCCCAGCTTCTCCAGCTCACCCAGATACAGCGATGTGTTTACTGACTGTTGACAAAATGTTTTTATGTTACGATTATACAGGTAAGTAAGTAGCAGTTTATACAGGGTGTCCCGTAAATATTGTTTATATTTTGTATAATCTTTTCTCTGTTCCAACACATGTTGTGGCTTTTTATTGTCCCTGAATAAATAAAATAAAATAATGAATCTCACGTACCGCGTAGGTAGCCTTAGGGGCAATTCCCGTATTTTTGAGAACGGTCGCATTCATTCGGTTTGTGCGACTAGATTTTGAACGTTTTTAATTACGGGATTTGGTCTTTTGATTTCCAACAACTAATTTGGATCATTTAATTTTTTTCAATTTTGGTCTTTCCTAAGACAAATAAAACCTTATTTACAATAAGGGGGAAGCGCTAAGGTAGCCCGCGAAATTCAAATTTTGTTACGATTTTTGCAATTTGCAGCTCAGTGTCTGGGTGTATGTTGATTAAAGTATGATTCACGACCGTAACAAATATGTATTTACGGAATTTTAATCATTAGAATCAGTATACAATTCCTTAAGTTAGTATAATCCTGAAATATTAAGATTTCATGAAATAGTCATTCAATAGAATTACTTGGTCTTAGAAAGTTGTATTGATGACTTTAATTATTATAATTCTATAAATAAATATTTGTCACGGTCGCGAATCATATTTTAATCAACATATGTACAACCTAATGCTGACCTGCAAATTGCAAAAAACGTAAGAAAATTTGAATTTCGCGGGCTACCCTGGCGCTTTTACCATAATGCTATCTCATTAAATTAGTAAGCTATTCAGAATGTTTAGTAAAAATCATACCAAAAAATGTTATCATTTGCAACGACAGCATTAAAAAAAACTGAATTCTGGTAGAGAAAACGGTAAAATTGGAAAAAAATATATATACCGTAGCTGTTTTTTTAAAACTATTCAAATTAGTTATTGGAAATCAGGTGAGCTAGCTACCCATTACGTTTGGTCTATTATTTACGGGACACCCTATATGTATTCAAATCTGCAACAGCAAATTTTCTGAAACTCGAACGATGTATGAAAGCAAGAAATGAGAGTCTCTGAGGGAGGGAAGGATAATATTAGTAAGATAAAATAAAATAAATGTGAGTGGGTGGTACGCTGCAGTTGGTAACATGCTCGCTGCCGCTACAGGCTGGCTATTAATTGTGCTATGGTATGTTTGATTCTATGAGGCTGGCATAGTCACCCAGAGCAACGAAGCCAGAAACTTATTTGTTTCCTATGTCACAAATGCTATTTAGTTTGTGCAAATACAAGAAAAGAACATTTGAAAACAAAAACACCTAATCTACAGAAACAGAAAATCTCACATAACATCACGCCTTGTTACCCCGAAGGGTTGGGCAGAGGTGTACCTATAGTACACACACACAACCCACACACACCCTACACAGAAACCTCAGTCATAACAAATACATACTTCTTTGTAATGCTTGGTATTGCTAAAAAATGTCTCATTTAAGAGCGTTGTCACATTTTGCACCTCTCTCGCTCACACAAAACCTAATTTTTAAGAATGTTAAATGAAAAAATGCTTTTTTGAAAAATGTAATCAATGGGCGGTCTACAAAATAATATTAATTTAATAGGTAGTTATTCAAAAACACATTTCTATTGTGTTATCTAATAAACTTATGTAATTAAGTGTAATGATCTGTTTTTGAGATGATGTAAATAAATGCCACAATAAAAATGTGTTTTTAATAATTACCTATTAAACTAATATTATTTTGTAGACCGCCCATTGATTACATTTTTCAAAAATGCATCTTTTCATTTAACGTTATTAAAAATTTGGTCCCGTGTGAGCGAGAGAGGTGCAAAATGTGACAACCCTCTTAAGTAAAGAAGACCAAAAAAATTATTAAATTAAATGAAGAAAAAAAAATGAATGAATTGAAATGTGGAACAGAACTGACCTGTCCATCAATCTTGTGTTCAGATGACTGTCCTATGACTGATCTCTGAAACTGCTTCTCTGTCAGGTCTTCAAGAACAAATGTTGCCGTCACTGATGCACTGCAACACAAAAACATTATTTTAGTCAGCAAAATTTGGGCATTTCCTACATAAACTTAAAATAAGAATAAGAATAATCTTTATTGACATAATATGAGGTTACAGAATCAAATGAAGTCTCTGAAACCCAAACTAGGTAAAAACCTGTATGTCAGGAGTCAGCGCCTTCTCCCATTTTCATTACACTAAGATTGTTATGCCAAAAAATACTTTTTAGATTTACTCTTAAATGAACAAAAAAGTGAAACAATAAAACTAGGTAAATGTGACCTTCAATAATGGTTGAGAAATGGTTTTATTGAAATAAATTATTCTATTTTGACTGTATGTTTAAAAAGCTTAATAAAAGATTAAAAATTACATAAATTACACAGTAACAAAGCAGTAGTGTTGGAAATCAAGTGGGATGCTGTTAACACAATTCAAATACATTTATGTGCAAAATAGCAAGAAGGGACTTATAATGTCAATTAAACATCCTTGCTTTGCTAGTCTTTTACAGGGTGGCAGGGACATTGACGCGAATCCGGTTACCATGGGTTCAGTACATGATTCTGGACCCCCCTGTATTGAAATTTTTCATTGGTCATTTTTTTAAAAATGTGCTGTCCATACATTTTGAAAGCATAGGTATTACACTTTCGTAGGAAACAGCAGTTTTTCTTTAGTACTGATGAAAAATCTCATTGCAGGGGGGGGGGGTCCAAAATCATGTACTGAATCCATGGTAACCAGATTCACGTCAATGTCCTTGCCGCCCTGTATAATGCAACTGTTAGAATATGTTAAAAGTCTCCAGACTGTTTATTGTGTGGCAAACTGCACTGTTACTCAAACATCAATCAGATTTCAGTCAGTGCCTGTAAAAAAGTACAATACTTATTTCTGTTTTGTGTAATGTTTAAATATCAGTATTAACTAAATACAAAACAAAATTGAAAAACAAAAGAATTAACCCATTCCAAGCAGTGTTACCTTCTAGACACAGGTTTGTTGATGGAAGCCCCGTGTATTAGATCACTGAGACGTTTCACACGGAGCAGGGATGTCTTCTCTCCCATCACAAAACTCACAGCGTCCATGAAGTTGGACTTGCCTGTGGAGGAATAAGGATGGCTACGTAAGTCTTATTGTTATCAGGTTACAGTTACACACGTCACAAGTGTTTTGGTGGCAATAAGAGCCTCAATAATTTACATTCTGAAAAAGATACAAGTTATGCAGATATGCAACACATTTTTGTTCCTGAACCAGAGTGTAGGTACATTTTGATTTTTACACGTATAGTTAAATACACTAAAACAATGTTACAAACGTTTTTAAAACACTTTTCATTCTTACCTGATCCATTGGGGCCTACCACCGCAGTGAACGATTCCATGGGCCCTATGCGGTGGTGTCCCCGATAGGACTTAAAGTTTTCCATATCAATATACTTAAGAAACGCCGGCATTTTGGCTCCTGATAAATAATTTTGTATCACCATTCGAAAATATTAGAAATAAATCACATAAATAAAATAATAGCGCCAAACATCGTCACATCAACAATGTTTGCTGTCAGACTTGTGTCAAACAGTGTCAGCCATTTAAAAAACAGAGTTTAGGTATGGTGGGGTACAAAAAACCGTAGTCACATTTAGTCGATTATGTGTGTAGTCTCTACGTCTGTGTGAATTTCGTTACACATTTGTCACCACGCCTTTATTGTTTAAAGCGAAAGCGCCAGGTAGCCCAGGAAATTCAAATTTTCTTACGTTTTTTGCAATTTGCAAGTCAGTATTAGGTTGTAACTGCCCAAAAGTAGCTCTTTGACAGTCGGTACGGGTAGTCAGAAGCCCAAAAGACTGACACCCAATCTTACCAAGGGGTATCTTGTTACCCAGTAGGTGGGTTGTGGAGGTCAGATATGCAGTCACGCGGTGTGAAATATTAGGTCCTTACATTGAAATTGACGTTTTGAACGGGAGGAATATAAAGTCAATTTTTTTTTTTGTAAAATACATTTAATTAATCAAAGTATGCACCGTTGTTATCTATGCACTTTTGCCATCTCATAGGTAGTTCATTGATCCCTTTACTGAAAAAACCATAGGGGCGAGAATCAATAAACTCTTTGAAGGCGGTTTGGACTGCCGCATCGGAGTTGAATTTTTTTCCTTGTAAGAAGTTGTCCAAATTCCGGAAAAAATGGTAATCTGTTGGAGCAAGGTCCGGGGAGTACGGTGGATGTCGCAGACATTCCAATTGTAGCTCATCTAACTTAGTGGTTGTTTGTTGTGCAGTGTGTGGTCTTGCGTTGTCGTGAAGCAGCAGTGGCCTAGAGCGATTGACCAATCTCGGTTGTTTAGCAGCTAGTTCTTCCTTCATGGTTTGCAGTTGCTGACAATAGATATCTGCCGTAATCGTTTGGCCAGATTTTAGAAAGCTGTAGTGAACGACACCGGCGCTAGTCCACCAAACACTCACAAGTAACTTTTTCTGAGTCAATTTTCGTTTAGGGCAGGATTTGGCTAGGTTTCCAGGGTTCAGCCATTGCGACGAGCGCTTCCGATTATCATACAGTATCCACTTTTCATCACAAGTAATGATTCGATTTAAAATCCCTTCATTATTGTGTCGGTTGAGCAAAGTAACACAGCAGTCGACGCGTGTTTGCAAGTTCGATTCACTCAATTCATGAGGTACCCATCGTTCCAGTTTTTTTACTTTCCCGATTTGCTTGAAGTGGATTAATACAGTTTTATCACTTATCCCGAAGCCTGCAGTTATCTCTGAAGTGCTTTGTGATGGATCCGCTTCCACAATAGCCTTTAATTCTTCATTTTCCTCTTTGGTCTTCGGCCGTCCACAGGGTTGGTTCTGAAGGTCGAAATTTCCAGAACGAAAACGTTGAAACCAAAAACGTACCGTGCTTTCTTTTGCGACACCAGCGCCGTACATATCCTTAATCCTTCGAGCTGTTTCTGCAGCACTGGTGCCACGGTAGAACTCGTCCTCGTAAATATACCGATATTTCATGTTTTCCATTGTACGGTAATAAGCGACGCAGAGGAGCTCGTGGCTAAGTAATAACAGCCGCACGGGTCGATCCATCAGGTTAAGCTACGCTTGCCGGGGTTGGTTCGTGGATGGGTGACCATCTTACATACCGAGACTCCTCCATGCCTCGGAAAGCACGTTAAGCCGTTGGTCTCGGCTGTCATTCGTGGATCTTCAACAGTCGTTACGGGTCGTCAGAAGCCCGAAAGTCTGACAAGCAGTCTTACCAAGGGGTATCGTATTACCCAGTGACTGGGTTGTGGAGGTCAGATAGGCAGTCGCTCCATGTAAAATACTGGTATTCAGCTGCGTCCGGTTAGACTGGAAGCCGACCCCAACATAGTTGGGAAAAGGCTAGGCAGATGATGATGGTAATAAGCGACGCCAAAGAAAAAAATAAAGCGGAAAAAACAAATGAATGACTGTTTTCAAAACTCAAATGTACCAGCTAAACCAATACATAATATTTACATAATATATAAGCTAACAGACTTAAAATAATAATTATAATATGTACAAATGTTAAATATATATATATATATATATATATATATATATATATATATATATATATATATATATATATTATAGGGCATCAAAAAATTCGTCCGCATCGCTGTCAACAGGAAAAGTGCCCAAAAGGCTGGCAGCATTGCCACGTTGTATGGCGATGCTGATTCTTTGGCCAAAGAATAGGCCAGCCCTTTGGTCACGTGAAGAGTCGACCAACCGCTTGGAGATGTCTCGGAAAACCAAGTGGGCACTCGGACCCCATGGCCCTAGTGTTTCAACCCCAAACGGCTCGAACATATAACTCCCAAAAAGATCGGAATATTTTCGCCGTTTGAGGTTTTCCGCACCTGCAGCAGCCGCCCCAGCACAGCCCGCCGTACTAGGAAGATGGGATGGCGCAAGGGTGTCGACACATGTTGCATCCCACACCAAAGGCCTGCCTAACTTCCAAGGCATTATGGTCATTCCGTCTGGTCTCTTGCCATCGTCGCGTGCCAAGCCGTTGGGTTCTAAAACAGCTGGCACCCCGGCGGTGACAAGAGCACGACGGATAATGTCATTAATGCTGGCGTGCCGTGCTATCCGGCCTGCGCTCTTACTACAAGACAGGCCATGATGTCCGAGGCAGTCAACGGCTTCACCGCACTGGCAGCGATGTGGAGCCCCGCAAGGAGCGCCCAGACGCAGACAGGTAGCGAGCCGGAAGGTGGAGTCACCCAGCAAAGTGCCTATGTTGGGTGACGGTAGTGCTTGAAGCCAGAGGCCCGACTCCCATTCACCCACAGCCAGCAGGCGGGCACGCTCAGCAGTATTGGTGGACGTATTGATAAGATTATTCCGTACCAACCTGCAGAGCGGCTCATCCCACTGTCTCTGGGAAGATGGGTTCACGGGCCGATCTGTATCCGGGCAAGTTGCTATCCAGGCGTTCACCGCATCACTCAAGCATGGCACTTCAGAGTCGACCAGGGAGGGAGCTAAAATTTTCCCCGTCAACTTTTCAGTGCTGTGGACAGAGGACAGGAACGCCGGTAAGCTAATACTGGTAATTTTGCGGACGCCGAGGCCGCCAAAACGGATGGGTAGTGTGGCTTGAAGCCACGCTCGGTCGTCCAAGGCCAAATGAATGTATAAATTTGAATTTGGAATTCTTAACCAAAGAGGAGATATTTCAGATCAAAATGGTCAGTACGACAAAACGCTAATTTCATATGTACGGACCTAATATTATTTTGTATTTCATAGTACTTTTCCTCTATGTATAACAAAGTTATTTCTGCGGTTGTAACCGATAATGGGCCATGTCTCAAAATCTATTGACTTAAATAAAATAAGTCACTTAACAAAAACATCATAACCTTTTTAATTATGGAATCTAAAATACCCCATAATTTATTATGCATAAATGCATTGCTTTTTTTTTCATCCCTATATACTATATCATGTATGGGGATTGGGAGTGCTACTATTGTTTAGTGGTGCACATAATACACCTTCTTTCCAATTTTCAACGTTGTAGTAACAATTATAGTCTCCGAAGCAAAAGGAGTACCATACCATGTAAGGATCGTAGCAGGTGGCGTTCTGTAGTTTCTGCCGGAAGGATATGCATGACGAAAGGCTTCCGTTTTTTCCATATGGCTACGGAGCCCATAAAATGCTATATGCTAACCATTAATGTGTATAATCTATGGCTAAACCTGGAACGCACGACGAGTATCCGAGTCCGAGTATCGTGAAGTGCGTAAAACGTCAGGCAGGTTTATTTATTGACTTCCTTCCTTCATTGTAGTAAGTGTTTGAATTATATGTCTATGATTATGGGTACTGTTTGAAATTGATGCCTGCTAAAACCATGGCAGGTGACCAGAGCCCCAGTAGTACTATTGACTTAACTGATCCTGAAGAAGTTGTGCTAATGGATCCTATAGACCACGATCGCTGTCGATACCCTTACTGTATTGTTTGGACACCTATTCCTGTGCTAACGTGAGTATTCACAATTTCATTAATAATGACTACTTAATAATTACCATATTATGATTCCTAATTAACTTTGTGTCCGCCAAACCAAGCGCAAAATATTATACGACCAACCGGTTTCTACTCGAGCAGAGGGCAAATGACGAGATAAACATATTTCTTTTATTCATTTTTCTTATCGTTTTAAAAATAAGTGTCACGTTTTGCATAAATTTTAAACAACAAACGAAATAATGTTTTACCACTCCTTTCCACATTGATCAATTTAGACTTAGGCCTGCAATTCAATTCCCAAATGTTACTCTAATAAATTGCAGGGTCTAATTTTGAGCGTGTACGCCCCTCTACTGCTTGATAAGTCCACATTAATTAATCTAATTAGATATAATTTTGTGAATGGCATGCAATTTTAAATTAGATAATCTATACCAAAATGTTAATGACAAATCAAAATCACATATTTAGTGACTAACAAATAGAATCATAGCAATTTAAAAGATTCATTAATAAGAAGACAAATTAATAAATATAGATCTGGCTTATCAATTTTAAAACCACTTTTCCTTTTATTTATTGGTGTAACACAATAACAACTATAATAAATATTATGTAGTTCAGAATAATAAGGAAACATATATATTATATTTTCAGATGGATATTTCCATTCCTCGGTCACATGGGCATCTGTATGTCATCAGGAATAATCAGGGACTTTGCGGGTCCTTACTTCGTGTCTGAAGATTTGATGGCATTTGGGAATCCCACTAAGTACTGGCAGTTGTCTCCGCATCAGGCTGCAAATGGACAAGCAGGGTGGGATGCTGCTGTTTCCGAGGCCTCAGAGATTTATAAAAAGAGAATGGTACTTACAATTCAAAGTATTTTCATTTAATTTAATGGCACTGCTCGAGCCTTCTCTGTATGAGAAGAAGCTTTCGCCCTGCAGGGGGACAATAACAGGCTTGTAATATTATATTTTATAATATAATATAATACAAAGAATCCAAAAATAGAAAACAGTAGATGCCTGATTAAAATAATTTTTCTATTCATTATTCAACAGGAATAAATTAGTAATATATGAATGTTTTTCTAATTTGCAGCACATATTGTTTTATGACAACTGCCACTCTCACGTGGCTACTGCTCTAAACATTATGAGCTACGGTGGCTCCAGGAATTGGAACATGGTAAAATTGGCCTTCTACATGATACCATACTCCAAATATGTCAGGTAATCTAATTGATCATTTGAGTGAACAGCAGTATAGTGTAGAAAATGATTTTTGTAAATTAATTTAATTCATTAAACTTTAATCTAATTTACACTGTTAATTTATTTTCCAGTTTCGGAGCATTTCTGAAGACTTGGATACCATTCCTGATAATAGTAGCATTTATAGTTGGCTTGGCGGCAATGATATAAATGATACTACACATGCCATAATCATTCAGATTTAGGGATAAGTAAAGAATCCATGTTTTCTGGTGTGGAGTGGACTCCTTAGTGAAAGACTATGTGGAGGAAATGATGGTGCTGGTTGTTGGATGGTAGAAGTTACGGATAGAGTATGCTTCCATAATGTATAACCAGATTTACTAGTTATTATTTTTAGTGTAATGTGGTAGTTTGTGAAAGCTACATGTCTGTTATGGTACATTCTCAGTAATCATTACTTTGTTGTTAATATTCTGATTTTATGCTAAATGTAGTAGTAGTACATATATTGATAATTATGTTACAAAGCACCTGTGGTACTTATTCAAGAGATTTTAAGTATTTTATTTTGTTTTTGCCACATCTTTTAAGATATTGTATCTAAATTATTTTATTCTTATTGTTTTTATCTATTGAACTAAATATTTCCTGAAGTGTAGTAAGAGGAAATACTGCCTTTTTTTAAATCAATGTTCGAGTGTATTTTAATAAAATATTTTTATTTACATTGAAAAATTTTTATTTACATCTTTAAACATATTACTTCTTATATATTATCTTTTATGCATACCATTATATATTTTTACAGATACAATTTGATTATTGTTATAAGATATTGTAAGGAATCTTTCTTTTACCAAAAATGAAAAATATACATTTTCCAGTAGCAGAATACTATTATTGTTGTCAATGCGTAACTTGGAAGATATAAAATACATGGAGTTTTTAAGTTTCCTCTTAGATGCCTCATACATTATCACATTAGGCAGTTCTTTGTATTGGATGGACCTACCAATTTGACCAAACTGAACTAATAACCATTTCATTACATTCCAAAACAACATATGTTTTCATGTCTGGTAAAGAAAGGTTACATACTTAGTTGACCTCCTAACTTATTGTAGTACCAAACTCCAATAGCATGAGTTGGCTGGAGTTATGGTGCCTCTTATGACCAGCATCTTAGCTATGTCAAACTGAACATGTAAGCATGAGCTTATTTTTTAGGCCTACTTGTGACTATTGATACAATTATTTTACACTGTTTACTAAATATTTTTATTGTGCTTTAGTTTGAATACAAACTATACATAGTAACTGGATATAACACTCTTCTGATTGCCGATTCTATACAAAAGTATATATTTTTAACTTTATGGTTGAAAAAACCCTATAGAAAAAATAAACTAAAGACCCTATAAAAACTATCATAATCATTAAATGTTTATTGTGTATTGAATGTACCTGAAATAATTCCAACTTACATAATATTAAATATATTTACTAGTATTTGACTATCTTGTTTTCTATGTTTCCTCATCATAACAAAATTGTATTATAATGAATGTGCTAAAATAATAAAAAGCTAGCTTCACATACATAACTCTGAAGGACTCTGATAAAAATGATTCCATTCAATTTTTAAACATTGTTTTACAATACAAACACATAATAAAAGTAATCCTGAAAATAAAAGAACATACAAATCATTAGATTCTGTATTGAAAATAACATCAACATTCCTTCAGAACACTCCGTTCTACAGAGAAGTCATAATCATAACTGTTCACATTGACTTTGTTGGTGAGGAATGCAAGAAGATCTGCCAATTCCGTAGCGAACGTATCTTTGTTTGAAGCCATCTGCAGTGTTTTTGACATGGCGAATGGGACTCCTTGTAGGTAGTGGAAAGTGGGATCTATAAGCGCAGCTCTCGGCACGGGCGGCGCTGGCCTCTGCGCGTAGGGGGCCGCGATACCACCACCACTCACATTTGGGTAGAGGCTATTCCTGGGTGAGCTAGGATCCACCACAACGAACCCATCCTCCGCCCGCGCTCCAGGAATCGGAGGAATCTCGCCCTCCACCTCTACCTCAACTGGCGATGATCTTCGCTTACCAAATATTGATGAAAACATTTTTATAGAACTAGCACTACGTCACAGATAAATATACTTGAAGATTTTGTGTTTATTTTTGTGATTATTAATAATGAGTCAACTTGTGTAATAATTTGATTATTTTGACAATCGAATGACAATTATTGACAATGACATTCTCACTCTTTTATCACTAAAAGAACGCCCAGTATATTTTCCTCTGTTAAGGCTAATTTACATGCACGATGACCACTAGGCAAAAGTCTCCACCCACACAATGGGTCGAATTCTGCAGAAAAGTTAAAGCATTAGAATCTAATGACTAGACGATCATAGGACGCTGGATCGAGCATAGCGAGCTCGAAAATTTTAGCACCCCTTGCATAAATTAGGTTTTCTTTGAATTATTCATACATAAATAGGAGTTACTTTGTCGCCTTATGCAGAAAAGTCAAAGAAAAAGAAAATGTAGGAGCGGATACGTAGGGGGCCTCAAACTAAAAACTGCTCATTTTAGTATGGGTATTGAGCGCGCTGCATGACAAAGAACAAGCAAAATGAATAAGGAAGAAAAATTCTTAACAAATGTTTTGTGTGACAAAAAACGAAGTTCATAAACTATCTACTGAGGATTCTTTGGATTCAATTTAGTTGATTTTTAGATATATAGCGTTACAAAGCGCTACAAATCGATTAAATAAACCGGACTTTCAGGATACAACGGTTTTATTACCACAAACTTTAAAGGATAGGACCTAATTGTTGTCACCACGAACCGTTGTCCTGATTGGTGACAATTGATAATTTTTCCAATCAGATTCTTCTTGGCCAATAAAAAACTAGAAAAATTGCTACTATGTGACATGAAGAAAATGCGAACGAGCTGATCATTCGACGTAAGTGTTACGTCAAAATCTGGTCAAAACATAGATTTTGGGCTTGTTTTGAAGCGATAATGTGAACTTTGAGATGAATTCGTCATTAAAATGTTGTTATTTGTGTCCATTGTGACGTTAAAAGGATACAAATTAGTATGTAAAACTGTAAGATTGTGAGATAAAAGGACTTAGTGTTTGGAACCCCAGCTGGTGTAAGCAAGGTACTAATAGTTGGTAAAGCGAGCTTGTTTCATGTATTTATGTGCCGTATTAAGTTATTTCAATACCGTGTAGGTAATTTTTTACATACATGATGTAGTGTTTGTTATTGAAAGCATCACCTTGTTGTTATTGTATGTTTCGCATCGCACGACTGAACTTGTCATAAACTCGTATAAATTGTAATTAAAATACAATATAATATTAGAGAGATAACAAGACATACGAGTTGTTGTTGCTGTGCATGTTTTGCTTTCAAACTAGAATCTGTGATAGTAATACTAATAGATGATGATGTTCCACTAAATCAATTAAATGGTCTTGGACAGGTACCTTGTATTCATTTTAAACATTCAATTAGATTTACTTCGAGTATATTATCTTCACAAGGGCTGTTTGTTTTTTGTAGATATTGTACAGAAAATGTTTTGTCTTTGGTGACAAAATATTAAGCTGAACAGTGATATTATTCATAATGGATAAACATTTCGTAAAGATAGTAAAATATTTTTTAAAGTAAACCTAAATAAAATAAAGCACAATAAGTAATAGATTTTTAATAAGTAAAATGACCTAATTTAATATTTAATAAAAACAGACACAGTCTACCAAACTGTCCCCATTGTGATGTTTTGTAGAAATAAAGACTGCTCTTGTTTCAATTTTAAGTCTACATTTCAATAAACAGTAAAACACACATACCTTCTTCCCATGGGGGTAGGC
Source organism: Fissipunctia ypsillon (assembly GCA_947568875.1). Taxonomy (NCBI): domain Eukaryota; kingdom Metazoa; phylum Arthropoda; class Insecta; order Lepidoptera; family Noctuidae; genus Fissipunctia; species Fissipunctia ypsillon. The sequence goes on along the minus strand of OX387657.1, from coordinate 1,204,113 downwards.
AGAAACTACAGAATGCCACCTGCTGTGATCCTTACATACTCCTTTTGCTTTGTTTACTTGCATACACACAGTAAAACACTTCCTTCAACATTTTTAATTTTCGTAGTACCTACTTCTTCTTCATTCTCCTAGACCATGTGTACTATTTATCGTGATTTAAATCTGCTTAGTACTAACTAACAGACAAAAAACATGGGATAAAAGTTTAGCTCCAATATGTGAATTTAATGTAATAAATCAACCAACACTTATCCCAAATATAAAATTATGGATTATATTTGAATAGCTTGACATCATTACTGCAGTCGATAGGTATTTATATGTTTGTTATCTAATTTTTGTGTTTGCTTGCAGGAAACTGGAGAAATGGCTGATGAACCCGGCCGCTCTTCAAACAACTCAGGTATGTACTGTAGTTTTATAAACTAGTTCTTTGTACTCTATTCAGAGTGATAGTTTTACTTACAAATTTTTTTTCTTCCATTTTAAGATTCCTTTGTATATAAACAAAATCAAAAGTCATTTACTCAAATTAAGCTGAGACCCAGCACTTTTTGAACTTAAAATTTACATAAGACAGTCCCCAAAAATGCCCACCCTTCACCACTTCCTAATGCTTAAGCTGGGAAAATGTGGTGCAACAAACTCCCTAGCATGTTTATTTCTAGGCTTCAGGACTTTAACCTTTTGTCTGTTCCATGATCACATAATAATATGATTAATTCTAATTGTTTAACTAATGTGTTTGCCTCAGTGTTTTTTTTACAACACTAGCATGTGCTAATTTGCTAACATAAAAAAATTTGCACTCAGTCTTTAATAATAATAAAATTATAGACCAATCACTGTAGAGCCCAAAAATTATAGACCGATCACTGTGGAGCCCAAAAATTATAGACAGAACACCGCTGAGTCCAAAAATTATAGACATATCACTTGTCTACTGAAGAGCTGAAATGAACTAACATATAGACACCAACTCGCATCATGTCTGCCTCTCAAAAAGGATGTAGGAGCGGTTACCGCGGTACTCAGGAACTGCTCCTCATCGATATGGTCATTAGCAAACAGGTTCGTCGTTCCGTAAGGGATGTGTTGACATGCTGGATAGATTATAAGAAGGCCTGTGACTCGGCGACATGGCTCATGAGGGTTCTGGAGTTGTATAAAGTCGTTCCTGATGTCGTGTATGGGGCAATGGAGGATGGTCCTTCGCTATCCAGGATGTCAACATATCCAGACGAATAGCGAGCCGATAAAGATCGAGCGAGGTATATTTCAGGGTGATAGTTTGAGACCACTTTGGTTCTGCCTAGCCTTGAATCCTCTAAGCACATTGCTGGAGGATTCAGGTCTAGGCTAAAGATTGAGGAGGGGTGGTCAGGCTATAGCTCACCTCCTTTACATGGATGACTTGAAACTTTTTGCCCGCTACAATTTTCTACTGATGGAGCTACTGAAAATAAACCAAATTTTCAGTAGCACCATCAGGATGAAATATGGTGTGGACGAATGTGCGGTCATGCATGTAAAGCGAGGAGAGATTGTGGAATCCGTAGGAACCCAACTCTCGGATTCCATAAACCTTAGAGCCCTCTCCTCAATCGAAACTTACTACACATAACATCACGCCTTGTTTCCGCGAAGGGTTGGGCAGAGGTGTAGCTATAGTATACCCACATTTCGCCAGTTATGTTTAAGTCCCATGTATTATGGGGCGAGCTTATTGAAACCTTTATTAAGAGGGCGAAACTTACAAGTATTTGGGTATGTCGGAAGCTTTAGGCATCAACGCTGCTGACATGAAACAATCGCTGAGGGAGCGCTTCTTTGGCCGTCTGAATACAGTACATATTAAATAGTCTTATCAGGCGGAAAAAAGGCGCGCGCCTTCAACGGTTCTTTCGGCATACTCAAATGGACTCAGACGGAACTTGACGACCTGGATAGAAGGATCCGCACACTGCTGACCGTAAATCGGATGCATCACCGCGTGGGTGACGGCATCGGTGATGAGAGTGTGTGTCCCGCGGAAATGCGGGGGTCGAGACTACTTGAATGTTAAGACCCTGCACAACCGTGAGGTATGCAGTCTCAGGGAATAATTCCTAGAAACCGACGTGGGGATGACCGAGATGTGGTCTTAGTGCACAAGGGCCTCAACCCGCTCTCCTTAGCTAACGAGGACTGGCGCAAACCTATAGTCTCTCTCTCTACCGATCCACGTTACACCATACCAGCAGGAATGATGTTTCAATATGGCCAGCGACGTGCTCGTCTGGAAGGCTTTGGAAGCGATTCCTAGCGACTAACCTATCCAATACTCTCTGTACATTAGGTACTGACGAGCAATTAGAGCGTCGATGGGCCATATTGTAGTTGTAGCTTTATTGTATGAAAGTTGGGAAAAAGATTCGGAAAAGTTCGTACAAGTACATTTCTATAGAGGGCTTGAAGAAATAAGAGGACGCCTTAGTATCGTGACTGATTTTCAATAAGTTATTCGTTATATTGTTCATTGACTCGTTATATTGTAAGCTGTAGGTATGGTACAGTTCACAATTTATCGACAGATTACAATCTCGCGAGATAGATTATAAACTAACGCTGTTCACAATCATACGGTGACATATTTTATAAATAAAAGGAATAATAAAATTACGTTTTCAACAACACGTTAACCTGTTAACCTTGACTACCTCAACATTAGTCTGGGTACACTAGACGTACCTACTTTATACATGTTCATTTATTTTATTATTTGTTGAGATTAGGCCCTGGATACGACACCTTTTATAGTGACTCGATTTTTGTGTACTATAGAGTAAAACATTATGTATTTATACCTACGTGCGGCTTTCGTACACAGTACCTAATAAAAATAATTTATTTAAATAGATTTTTTCCTACATCTTCGTTAGAAGCAAATAAAATGTTCGACTTGCTCTAATCAGTAGATGAATTTGATGAAATCAATAATAATAATTTTACTAATTTATTTTCGATCAAAATAATTCAGAGAGCTGCTTTAATTGGGTAACAATAATAATATCTAATTTATAACTATTCATAAATGCAGCTGTCGGAGTATTTTCAGTATTTATTTCATTAATTTAAATAATTACCTTGGGTCTAATGACGTAACATGAGATAAATATGTTGGCATTTAAAAGATATTTAAATATTCAGATAAGCATTCAAAAGAAACATACCGAGGCCAAGAGTAGGCCCATTCAGCAATAAAAAAAATACGAAAACTGTCAATTTATTCGAAAAAAATTATTCCCAACCGGGCTGATACAGCATTCGAATGTATTTTTTTTGTCCCGTACAATACTACCTCTCTGTGTTTTATCTGGGAGGTGAAACAAACTCCCCAGCGACACGACTGTGTTAAGAAGATGCTTGTGTAGTATCGTATTTACATCTCTAGCCTATTGTTGACAACATCGTCCAATGCTCAATTCGTATTTCCCGCGCGAAAGCACACATTTCCGAGAACGCTGGCATGGTGCATCTTCCACGTAAAAAAATCTGTAGGGGTCTGTCATTCGGTCGCCTCAGCCAATCACAGCGCGGGGGAAAGTGGGTGGTGGAGCCAGAGGGTGTACCGGGCGCCACAGACATAATGCCACGGTGTGAGTAATCATCCGATAAATCTCAGTTGTTGCTTGGGACCGCCTTTTGGTCTCTACATTTACATACTAAACACAAAAGGCATTATGTGTTCAGTATTAATATAATAATTTAATACGATAGGTATTGCTGAGCTTTCTTTCCTTAGTTTTCCATATCTATGTTGACTTTTGGCTATAGTAACGTCCTCCTAATTCTTCATACCTAAATGGAAGATTCTTTGGAAGGCCCCTTTTATCGCGAAATCAAAGAATTTTTCGGGCACATTTCCTTGGCGGAAAATTTTCTATGCTGCGTAGTACAGTCTGCAAAGGATTTAAGTAACTAACGCACACATCAAAACTATATTCCTACTGGGGGCCAACCACCACCTCTTAAAGCAGTATTATTGTAATCTTACTTCAGTGTGGGAAAGAGATGGAGCTAGACGTCCCGTATAGCTCCATCTCTTTCCCACACTGAAGTAAGATTACAATAATACTGCTTTAAGAGGTGGTGGTCTAGCTCCAGTACGTACTGCTACCAATGACAGCTACGCACACATCGCATTCGTAGAGTGAGTGCGCTAACGTCTTCTAAATGATAGTATAACATAATTTCACATCGTAAATTAAAGCGTTCGTAGCCCAACGAATAAGTGTTATATACTTCTGAATATTGCTATGTGAGTTCGAATCTTTGAATTAGAGACTCTTTTTGTGATTAAAAATTTTAAGCTAAAGCAAATAGAATAATTTTTGTTAAGAAATGGTTTTATTTATTTAAAATAGCTTAAATAAATGAAACAATAGGTTAAATAAATGGTTTTATTTATTTAAAATAGCTTAAATAAATGAAACCATTTTTAATAAATATCTTTATTTAAAAAATAAAAGAACTTCACAAGTTAATATGTTCCATTGTAAATGCAACAATATATTTAGAATAACCTACCATTACATCTTTTTTTACAATTATTTAAAAAACAATGGGCGGAGTTAATAAACATGTGACATAGATAAATAATATAATCTGCCGGGCAACTGCGTAACACATTATCAATCGGAATCGGTTTCATTTTGACAGTTCAACAACATTCATTGCGTTATTTACGTGTTGAGCAGGCAAATTTTTCGAGCTTATGAGGCAATGGATTAGCAATTTGCTTCAAAATGATTCAGATTCCGATTGATAGTGTGTTACGCAATTAGGGAGCTGATCCAGTAACAATAACATCACTCACACTCCTGTACCGCCGACTTATTTTATTCTGGCTAATTATGCGGTGAAAGTTGTGAAGATATAACAGTATTAAGTATTTCGTTTATTCAGTTCCGTACAGTTTGCATAGTGACGTTGTGTGATGCTGCTGTTATGCTGGTCTTAGCAAATGGATCTTGGGTGGCAACAATCTCACGGTGCCGAGGCGAAGCATTTGTGTAAGCCAATAGTGTCGGTACAGGCAGGCGACGGTTTATTTCGCCTGTCTCAGCGTGACGATGCACCCACAGTCGAACGGTTTTTCTCTACAAAAAAAATAAAAAAAATATTAGAACTAAGGTCATGGTGACATAATAAATTAATACATTATTATTGAATTTAAATATTTTAATTGATTTCTTGATTTTTAATAATATTGATCGTTTTAAACATTTTAATGAATTTAAAGATGATAGTAATTTTAATTTTATTGATGTGAGTAATGCACTGTTGTTATTTAATTTTAGTTATAATAGTATGATTGTGGCGTGTATTTGAATCTTGGTTACTAACATAATTCGTAGTATACTAACAAAAATATGGATCACTGTATCTGAAGTAAATAAAATAAATAAATGTAAATGTTATGCGGAGGTTCTGGATTCGGGATTCCTGGTATGGCCACAATACATGTTTAATGAACATGTTTAATGTGGAGGTTCTGGGTTCGATTACCGAAGATTGTTATTCATTCTTTGACGTCGTTACTATTTTATAAAATAGTAAGAACGTCAAAGAAAGAATTTTTTTTATTTTTACTTTTCGCAGCAACCTGTCAGTATTTTGTTTATTAAATACGTGTTTCTGCAGGTACACAAGAGGTACCAAATCTACTTATAGAGTGTACTTAGCTACATATATTGGTTAGCAGTACACCCGCGGTTCTGACATCCGGATGGCGTGTGTACCTAATTTTTAAAATATCGTTGTACGGTAGTAGGTACACAGATTTTCAAAAGAGGTACGTATAGGTACACAGAAGGTACCAAATAACTGCAATAAATTTAGGCAGATCTGAAAAGTACACCCACGATTCTGACGTAGGTAATTAATTGTAATTTTACTCACCCATATCATGAGGCGCCTTGCGATTTCACTAACAGAAATGTTTTGCTCATGCAAAACAATAATCTGAGCTTTTTGGAATATTGTTAAATTATGCTTGGTCTAAGACTTAGACTCTAAGTTAATCAATTTATTACAATCACAAACTTTGTAAAAGTTCAAAAGAAGGAGTACAGGTGTAGGTAGTTGCTAATGCAGACTGACTCATAAGTTCACAATTATTAAAGGCAGGAATATATTTTTAAAGCGGGTAGTTAGCTTCTAAGCTGGCAAATAATTATAAGTAGGCGAGAAAATTGTCCTAGTAAATTCTCATATCGGTCAGAATATCGCTTTATTCAGTTAGTATAATTACAAAATCTCAAAAAAAAAAATCAGTAAACTCGTGGTTCGAACTCAAATCATTTATAACTGTTGGTCGAATGCTAACCTGTTGCGCCACGAGCGCAGTTATCCTTTGTGGCGAAATTATGTTATACTATCATTTAGAAGACGTTACTGCACTCACTCTACGAAAGCGCTGTGTGCGTGGTTGTCATTGATAGCAGTACGTTAGCAATATAGTTTTATAGTGTGCGTAGGTTACTTATCTCCTTTGCAGACTGTACAGCCGAGCTCGGGGGCTCGTCATGCACACCCATCTGTCGCGGCTCGGTCGATGCCGCCAAGGCCACGGGCGGCCTATCGATTTTATATAAATAGAAGCAGCCCCTCGCAACCCCCCGCCCCGTATGCGCTCACTCAACGGCCTGGGAACCGGGAGCAGCAGGTTCGATGCCCGTCCTTGCGTTGCACGTGTCTTGTTTCCTTTGTTTTAATTGCTTTTGAGGGTGGTTCAAAAATATATTTGGTGATTTCTGTTTCTAACAGAGAAAACATTGTTTACGATTTTTTTATGTTAATAAGCAACTCTGTCAATACCATCGTCCTACAGGCGCTTGTGATTCTTTTATTTCTTCAAGCGCTCTATAGAAAAGTATTTGTATGAACTATTTATTATCTTTTTCAGAACTTTCATACAATAAAAGCTACAATTCTACAATATGGCCCATCGACGCTCTAATTGCTCGTTCAAATTCTTAGAAAAGTGAATCAGTACCTAATGTATAGAGAGTATTGGATAGGTTAGTAGCTAGGAATCGCTAACAAAGCCTTCCAGACGAGCACGTCGCTTGCAATATTGAAACATCATCCCTAATGATGTAATGTGGATCGGTAAAAACTAGCCCACCCCCCCCTTTCGCCCCACCCCCTTTCGAGGCTCGTGTATTTTAATACTTAGAAGATTTAGAGAGATTCAGTCAAGATGGGCAGCAGCGTACTCCTGCGTGGCCATAGTAGCAATTACCAGTAGCTACGTCTGCCAGGCGCAGAGGTTGTGTCCGTGTCTGTTGCTGCACGCTGTGTCCACACACAAAACAAGCGCCCCGCGCCCCCTCACTTCCCACCCGCGTAATGTCGCTAGCTCATACATTATTTACCCGTTTTGGGGTAAACGTTGAGGTATTGGAGATAAGATAATAATAAAATCAAAATTGTCCTTTTCTATACAGGTATTAATATTTTATATCTATGTATGTATGTACCTGATAATCTCAAGAAATAAAGAAGTCCACACGGTTTAGATAAATTTGTTTAGAAATCATAAAAAAGAAAGACTAATATAGTACCTATTATGAATGTTATGCAATTCTAACAATATATGCATTGATAACCTTTCTTTTTCAAGTTGGTTAAAATATCCTACCTAGTTGCTATTCCACCAATTCGCACTAAGCGTTTCCAAGTGTCTTTTGTGATGCGCACAGCAAAGGAGTGGAACTTCTGCCTGCGTCTTGTGTTTCCGAACGCATACAACCCCGATCTCTTCAAAGTGAGAGTCAACAGGCTTCTTCTGGGTAAGCTCGCTCCATCGTCGACTTTGTCTCTGTCATCTCTGACCTAGACTAGAGTCAAGAGCAAACCTATCTCAAATATATTTTTTTAAAAGTAGTTATTAATTTACTACAACGAATAAAAACCCTCAGTAGGTAAAAAAAAGGGAAAATCAAAACTCTTATATTGACAACACTAACAAGTTGGACGCATCATTATGATAACATTTTATTCAGTATTAAAATAAGACGATATCTGAATGCGCTACTTGCACGTGAAATGTGATCCCATCCTGTTTTTTTAGCCCTGCTGCATTTTTACAGGTGAGAACGACACAAGACGGCATAATTTCATTATATTGGACACCGGTAAAACACGATACGCGATACGACGTTCTCACAGAGTACTGATCGGCTGCGCTTCAAACTACTCTATTTAGGAGTAGTTTTTGACGCTTCAATATTAGGCGCGTTCACGGCTTCTGGTTCTTTCTGTACTCTGAGCCCCTGACCTAGACTAGAGTCAAGAGCAAACCCATCTCAAAAAAAAAAAATAATGCTTTCGAGTTTGAGAAGGTCCAGGTTCTGTAGTAGACGAAGACTAATGAAAAAATGTCCGCACTCCTTCATTTGACTATCTCCGTCGAACTGAAGCACCGCTGCACCGTGTCGCCTGCCTAGCCTTTTTTCAATCTTGTCCTATTAAATAAATTCGTGTAAGGTCTTAGTTACGTAAAATGACGATATCATGATAAATACATATGATTAGAAAAAATAATCGGGGACGCCCCTTCCAGAGTAGGTAGGTAATTTTCATGTATGAGTTTTTTGATAAAAATCTATTGTCAATAATCCTGCTGAGAGTACATAAAGTTATGGCTTCAGCACCACACAATTTCTATTCAAATAAATACATATTACTTCTAACTACTCGAATGTATTAGCTGTAAGTTTTCTTAAAATTAATAAAATAAAAATAAATAAATAAAATAAATTCTTGTATCTTTAAAAAATGTCATTCATTAGAAATGCCCATAATTATTTTACAGTTATTTGATGACGCCTAATGTTTTGTTTGGGTAATTCCTTTGTATTTATTTATTTATTTAACAGTTTATGTACACACATATAAACAGACAAGAAGAATGGAACAATACGTACAAAGGTGATGCTTATTTCTAAAAGAAATCTCTTCCAGCATACCTGCGATAGGAAAGTAGATAAAGAGACGTAGACAACGTGTGTAAGAGTAAAAGAGAAAACAAAATAAGAGTACATAAAATCACAAACGATACACTAATATGAATATATACAAATATATATATAAACATAAAATATGAGTACATACAAATACATACATTATACTACCAAAATAAATATCACTAAAAATATACGATAATAATGAAACATAACATAATAAATACTAATAGCTATGACGAAATGGAAAGATAGTGTTTCTTTGTATCTTAAATGATTAGCGTAGATTTAAATTTAACGTCAAAACAATTGACACTGTCTGACCTACCTTGGTAAAAACCCAGAATGCTAATAAACCGATATGAAGCGACTGACAGAATGGAGTGGGCGTCGCCCGATGGCGTCCCGTGTCATTCCCATTTGAGCGTCGCTCCGACATATTCTATTATTTGGGTTGCCGGGGTCAGATGACACATAACGCCAGCTCGTAACTGTCCACTGCTGGGTTCTCCTAAATGATTCACTTGGAATTTACACTAATTATTGTTTATGCAGTTTGTTGTAATACTCAGTAGAGCTAGACGCTGCCTATTGCCTTTCCTAGCACCGCCTGGAACTAAAGACATGCAATTTATAGAATTTACAAGCATTTTGCCCGATGTTATTCCACAATCGGCAACAATGACGTAACTTCCATACAAACTGGCATATTTAACCCCCTCAGGTGACGAATTTTCAAAAATCCTTCCTTAGCGCTCACCTTCGTTACACAAGGTGTAATTTTAATCACCGTTAACCTCATTATGAACAACTTTTACTATAGGACTAAAAAAATCAGCTGCTCCCTACATTAATGTTCCCATAACTCGTGATCCGTGATTAAAGTGATTTTATTTTCGCGATTTCAGGTTTGGTCACATACTAAAAGTAGTTCCTAATGATGAGTACAGTGACCCCTTAAGAGGTTAACGGCGATTAAAATTACACCTTGTTTAAGGAACTCTTGTGCAATATATGAAGCATCTAAACCCCCAAGCTACCGTAACCCAACGGTTTGGGATGTGCGTTCTGTCAGGGAACGAGTGAATGTTATTAACGTACAGTAGTATCTAATCGAAAATGTATAAAGGTAGATAATAATAATCTCTATTAAGTATTGTCAATTCTATATAACCAATAAGTTATCTAGGTGCGGGTTGGGTTAGCACTTAGTCAGTTTTGAGAAAACCCATTTATTGACCTTAAGATTCCACGTATCGTCATCAAATGTGAACTTCGAGTGTACAGAACAGCAGCTCTAGACATTCCACTTATATTGGGGACTAGCTGTGTCCCGCGACTTCGTTCGCGTGGAAGTCGTGAGATTCACAATATATTAAAATAACAGTTACATTTTAATAAAACTACCTCGTCCCCCGACCCGTCGCCAACCGTCGCGTTGAATCGCCCGCCCGCGCTTTTATTTCGCTTTCGCTTAGTGTTCTTCCTGACTTTTTTCTTTCTGCTCGGCGGTGATGTTAAATAGCCTATAACTGTCTTCGAGAATTGGGCTATCAAATGCAAAATGAATTTTTCAAATCCGACTTTTTGTTCATAATTCTGACTTTTTTCTTTCTGCTCGACTCCTAAGGGTCGTAGCGTGATGTTAAATAGTCTATAACTGTCATCGAAAATTGGGCTACCTACCAAATGCAAAAATAATTTTTCAAATCCGACTTTTTGTTCATAATTTCATGGGTTTTATTTTTTTTTACGCGGAACCCTAATTATTTTTCTAAAATAAAAGTAGCCTAAGTTACCCGTAGTTACATCAGCTATCTGACAGTGAAAGTCCCGTCAAAATCGGTCCAGCCGTTTCGGAGATTAGCCGGAACAAACAGACAGACAGACAAAAATGTTAAAAATTGCTTTTTTGTTATAAGAACCGTTTATACTTTCCTATACATTTAGTAAAAAGTTGTTATTTTTACATTACAAACAGACACTTCAATTTTATTTATTTATATAGATGTAATTTGGCGGTTTTTGGTAGCTTATTTTGAGGGCGTGGAGGCAGTAAAAGCGCTAAGATTGTCATTGCTTGGCCATCATAAGAATAAATAAACCAATTTTGTTTTGTTTAGAGCACCCTTTCAAACATAAGCGTTTCGTGAACGGTGCACCAACCCGCTAAAAGCGCGGAGTTGTGGGTGCGCCGCGCCGCGCTTAGTGATGTGTTGAGAGAATATTCTCTCCCGGAGAATGCTCTACGATCGAGAAAATTCTGCAGTATTCTTTTCGACGGAGAATATTCTTGAAACATTGATAATTTAAAATTGAAATAATTTAAAAGTACTCGTTAATTATGATGAGCAGGAGGATTGCCTTCTTTGATTGAAATGTAACTGCCAAATACTAGTTTGAAGAAGATTTTATTGCTCTGAAAATTCGATTATTGTCGCCTCAAAAATCTTACCGACCGCTGCTATGTATGGGTCTCCACGACACAGCGAATCCTAACGTGGAGGTTAGTGCCATTTGAATTTTAAATTGCTCTCTTGAACAATAAAGTTTTTATTAGTTTATTTTCCCAAGTATCGACCAAAAACGTGTGAAATTATAAAAGCAAAGTCCTAAGAAATCGTGATTGTTATTTTTTCGTTTTTAATTATTTACCTTTTGTTATATATAACCGAAGGGGGTAGAGATTAAATAACGCAACCGATACGCACAAGCTCATATACTGGACTGACGAGGATACTGACTCACCTGTAATGTTTTTATACATTTTACTAAAGTTTGTTTTATTATAGAAATCGTTATTTAACCATTAAATACGAAATTTAAGAGAATTTTCTAGGAAACATTCTCGAGAATGTTCTCGCTCAGGAGAATTTAAATTGCGGAGTAAGTAGATTATTTTGACGTCAACTTCGTAAAACGTTCAGATGCACTCACAACTATAATAATAGATCGATACAATTGAGACATCCAAGCTTTTAAATTCTTATAAATTCTCTTCCAAAAGAATATTCTCGAGAACTTAACAGCAAAGTTCTTGCTAGGAGAATAATTTACCATCACTAGACTCGCTACACGGCTACTCCACCCACTACTGGCGCCCACCGCCGCTGGTGGGCGCGAAGCACTTAGTTTTTGATCTCTTCCGTGGGTGGTGGGTAACGTAACTGAAAGTAAATCAGTCGTAGCTCGCAACCATTAGGGGAGAGTCCTACAGTACCGGCCAGCATCCAGTACCGGCCAGTTGCAAGTTCTTTAATTCTATAATAGATGACGCTAAGAGTTTCACCGATATTAATGCGTTACACTCGTGCAAGTACATGCCCCGCGCGGCGTCAACCTGTCGGAACCGGTTTATTGTCAGTGCAAAGATTTATGTTGAGTGCGATGAACACGTGTTACGTAATTAAATTTCTGTTGGTGATTTTCGAAGTTCAGTGATTCAATTCAAAACAAATAACTCCTGGTAAGATTACTATGTATTTAGGACTATTAGATGCCGAATATTAATTCAACCTTTGTACGTTTGTTTTCATCTGAAATCAAAATTCCTTTTTTTTCCGTTTCCTTCAGTACCGGCCATTACGATGTCCTGCAGTACCGGCCATTTATTAAATTCGTTTTTAAAAGGTTTGCATTACTTACAGATACACAAAAATGCCAAACGATGCAAATGATGGTCAAACGAGGCAAAAGAAGGGCGCCTGGGATCCGGAAAATATGCGTAAAGCTGTAGAAAAGGCACTGAATAACGAGATGAGTGCACGTATGGCCGCAGAACGCTATCAGGTACCCCGAACTACGCTGAATGACAGAATGTCTTGAAGATGACTGGATACAGTGTGGAAACTGTAAAATTTGGGTTCATGAGGCTTGTGCAAACATATCGGAGCTATCTGATCAGTACATTTGCGATTACTGTACTGTCTAAATGGTTACCTACTTACTGGCCGGTACTGAAGGACAATTATTTTTAGTCTGATTTTTTATAGTCTTTAAATTGCAATAATAAAGCTGATTATTTCTAAATGATTTAGTAGTTTTTTAATTTTATTAAATAGCCTAATAGTACTTATAAAATATAAGGAGGTACTGAACATATAACCTTAGATATTTTCATTTTTTTGTGGATAAACCTTAAGGTGACGGTACTGTAGGACTCTCCCCTACAGCTGTAGCTAATGTTTACGTGATTTATTTTTAAAACCGATAGCAAATGTAGGCACCTACTCGTAACATAACATCACGCCTGTAATCCCCGAAGGGTTAGGCAGAGATGTGCCTAAAGTAAACCCACATTTTCCCAGCTATGTTTAAGTGCCATGTAATAGGGGGCGAGCCTATTGCCATCTACCGGGCACAAATGCAGACTCCGGGCTGCTACTGAGAAAATCCTAATGGAAAAACACAATAATGCTTTGCCCGACCTGGGAATGGAACCCAGGACCTCATGCTCAGCAGTAACGTTTGCGACCACTAGACCGACGAGGTAGGCACCTACTCGTATTATCACAATAAAATGAATCAATCAATTTAGCATATCGCAGATCGCTGATTCTCTTAATAGCCTTAAACTAAAACTTAAAAGTAGATATATCACCTAGTTAAAACTTACTATTTTTACCTTGTCTACCTTCACTTTACTTTGTAAACTGATAATGATTATGTCTAATTGAACTTATGTTTTGATACAAACATGAACATGTATTTCTTGCGCGTCTTTCCTTATTATGAGTTTATTGTACTTATGTTTACCATTATATCACATTGTCGGCACTATAGGTCTATTGTAAGGAACCAATTGTCTGAAGAATTATATTGTTTGTATACGACTGTTTGATGCCAAAATAAAAAAAATAAAAAAAAAATTTTTAAAAAATCGCTGCTGGGTAAGTTCTTGTCAGCAGTGTATAGCAATTTTTGTGAAAGTGCTCATCCGGGAAAGTTCGGCATTACCAACATACCGCTGCCAAACAGCGTTGCTGTGTTCCGCTTTGAAGGGTGTGGGCGCCGGTGCCATTCCAGACAAGCCTAGGCTCTGGGATGGGCCATCTCTCTGATAAAACGTTTTGCACTAAGGAGCATTATCTGCTCAATCTGCAGCATATGTTGCATTCAATTGAAAGCAATATGTAGGTTACTTGACCGCATTACTTGGCGCCGAGCCAGAATATGTCAATATTGGACTAGCATTTACATACAATGTAGAATTGAACTGTATAATGACTTTCGTAGGTAAGTAGTAATGATATACTTAGTTCTTGGAAACCTAGGTTGTAGTATAGAGGCGTAGGAGAACTAAGTCGACGTTTAATGTTGAGTTGTTCTTCAAAAGTAAATAATAAAATACCTTTTGTATATATTTTTTTTGTCTAATATTGTCCAGTTATATTCATCATTAAAAAACATGGCACCAAAAATTAAATACCTCACATTAAGTTTTTAGTAGTGCCATTATATTCTTTGATCACGTTTAGTAGAAGTGTACTAAACGTAATCAAAAAATATAATCGCTTGATCTCATTAACTTTATCAGTATGACTGGCTATTCCAACACATCGTCAAATGTCCACGTCTGCGCGTACGTCGATAATGGTAGATCGATCACGCATTGACAATCCCTCAGATATACAAGGTGGAACAGGAAGATTGACATTCCTTTACAACACGTAAAGAGAATCATATTCTTTGCCCGTATACAAAAAATCAATGAAATCCAGTGAATACTTTAGCCACAGGAATTTATTTTTCATTTTCTTATTTTTCAACATGATGTAGATCTGAGTCCGTAATAATTTGCCGCCGCCGCTCCCCGCACCCCGCACCGCACCGTTGCGTTGGTCAGTGACTTTTCGTAGATAAAGCGTGTTTACTTTTTATGCAGTTGATTCTGCTATTTGTTTTGTTCGAAAACTGCAATTTTTAAATTTTCCATTAACTACTAATCTTTGTGTTTTCAAATGTTTCGATGGACTAGTACTGTGCTCGTTTTAATTTCATGTCGTTCGTCCAGATCCACGTTGTATATAGATATATGTATGTGTTAATGAAATAAACATTGACGTTATCGCCACGTAGGCTGCTTACGTCACTAACTCGTTGATTTATCAACGATGACTTGGTTATTTGTTTTGCTGATTGCCGGCATCATCGTCTTGTAAACCTCACGTAAATAACTACTGCTGCAATGAAGGTGCTCATGCAGACGGTGCGCATTCGCGGCCGAAGAGATGTGGTTTATTTGGGGTAGAGGCAGGATGTTTTCTTCTTCCATATGCATCCTCTATTAGCCGTCATCATCTCTGAAGTCACCACCTTTCAAAATACTTCTTTAGATAAATAACAAAAATTGCATTGATTAATTTTCCAAAACTACCCTTTAAAAAGGGAGTGGACATGTTGAAGTTTGTAGGGGAAAGTACGAAATCCGCGCGCAGTGTAGACAAGACAAGGCTGCTGCTCTTGACATTGACAATAAAACTTGAAGTTCAGCAAACATAAATTTTCCTGCGAGTAAATCCCACGATGGTTTACCTACTCGCACTTTTTGTTTCGTAATAAATTGGTCAAAAATAAAATACATATTTGCAAAAGCAAAGAAGGAAGTAAAAACTAATTTAATTGTTGGTTTGGTGTTAAAAATACCCCTCGTGCAAAAATTGTAATCAATTATTGCAATACTCAGTACGTACCTGCAGCGGTACTTCCAAGTGCACTAGTGGAATATTTTTATATCAGTCGGAATATCTTAATGCACATATCTTTAATCAATAAATCATGATATTTTGGAAACGGAAGCAGGCATCAGCCTGCAGATATGAATAAAGAACATTAACAATTATTAAAAAAAACTGCGAAATTATGTATATAATAATTTTTTTGAGGGCGTTTTTTTTTACTTCGGCTGTGCAAAGAGCAAACAAGGTCACTTTCCCTTATCAAACTTAGTCATGTGGATCATAATTTCTTCTTAGTAGACCCATCTTTATCCAGTTTTGAGCCCTTAATCTGTAAAACCAAAATATAACAAAAAAGGTCACATCAAAGTCCTGAAGATGACGTGAATAAACTTTCGTAGGCCGCTACGAGTCGTAGCGCGTAGCCCGTAGCCCGTAGCCAACGCCTACGAACGGCCCAACGGCCTGTCCTGTATATTATCAGCAAGGCGCGATGACTAGAGGCTGAAACCAACATAAATCTATGCCACTTTTAGTAATTCAACACACAACAACATCACGCCCGTATTTCTCAAAGGGCTGAGGTGCATACTGTGCCCACATTTCCATGCCATCTATGTTTAAATCGCATGTAATAAAGGGCGAGGGCTGATACGGAAAAAGTCTTACGGTTAGAACAGAAGAAAATCATTTCGTAAGATTCTCTGATTAATATTTATGTTCCACTTTTGCCGTCTGGCCAGATCTACCGACCTCGCGGTACTTACCCTATCACTATAATACATTCAGACACCCGTCTTTTACCCTGTAGATTACCGCCTTAACTTAAGGGGAAGCGCTAAGGTAGCCCGCGAAATTCAAATTTTCTTACGATTTTTGCGATTTGCAGCTCAGTGTCTGGGTGTATGTTGATTAAAGTATGATTCGCGACCGTAACAAATATGTATCTACAGAATTATAATATTAGAATTAGTAATACAATTCCTTAAGTTAGTATAATCCTGAAATGTTAAGATTTCATGAAATAGTCATTCAATAGACTTACTTGGTCTTAGAGAGTTGTATTGATAACTTTAATGATTATAATTCTGTAAACTCATATTTGTTACGGTCGCGAATCATAATTCAATGAACATACAACCTAATACTGACCTGCAATTTGCAAAAAACGTAAGAAAATTTGAATTTCGCGGCTACCTGGCGCTTTCACCTTAACTCGATCAGTTACGTACAGGGGCATGCCTAATGCCTACTGAAGTTCCAACAATCGAGTGAAACATAAAAATTTTTACCGTGCCAGCTAATTATACAGTTTTTAGGCGAAAGAACATCAAAGTTCGACTCAAACATAGTAATTATGTCTGCCAGGGAGTACCCTAATATTCTTTGATTAATCACAGGAAAGGCAACCAGTGCTGCCATCTATCGACTAAGTGTAGGTACTTGGAACTTGATAAAAGCTTCCTATGGTAGACTGCCTTGTTGCCAGCTTCCTTACGTATTGAGAAAAAATCTTACTGTACGCAAAACCTTTTTCTAATTAGCTTGATTTAAAATCCGCTGTTGTTCCGGACATCAGTAACATTATAATTATTTAAAGCCACAAGCCCTAAACTTTCTACCTGCTGTCGCTAGGGAGCGGCCTACAATCACGGAGCCATCCCTTGAATTCAAAACAAATCTGTATCAGAAAAGAAATTATCATCCATCCCTTGTTGTGACTGCGGTTGTTTGGTTACCAAGGTCAAGGGCGCATTTAGGCAGGGGCCGGGAGGGGCGCGGGGCGCGGGGTAGGGATGGGCGTGGCTGAGCTTGGGCCAGAAATAGACATAGCAACGTTTGTCAACACACGCCAACGCAGCGTGGCTCCGGCCGGGGGGATTCCCGGGAGCGGAAATCAGCGGAGGGCCGAAGGAGGGTGAAAAACCCCCCTCTTCTCAGAACTTGAGGGCAAATTTTGCTAATACATTCCGGGAAGGCGAAGTGTTTTAGTGGATGATGGACCGCTGCTATAACGTCGTGCCCGGCGGAATGTGAGCTGTTGTTTAAATAATGTGACGTGTACGTTGTATACTGTGCTGCTTCAGGATGATGGACCGCTGCTATAACGTCGTGCCCGGCGGAATGTGAGCTGTTATTTAAATAATGTGACGTGTACGTTGTATACTGTGCTGCTTCAGGATGATGGACCGCTGCTATAACGTCGTGCCCGGCGGAATGTGAGCTGTTATTTAAATAATGTGACGTGTACGTTGTATACTGTGCTGCTTCAGGATGATGGACCGCTGCTATAACGTCGTGCCCGGCGGAATGTGAGCTGTTATTTAAATAATGTGACGTGTACGTTGTATACTGTGCTGCTTCAGGATGATGGACCGCTGCTATAACGTCGTGCCCGGCGGAATGTGAGCTGTTATTTAAATAATGTGACGTGTACGTTGTATACTGTGCTGCTTCAGGATGATGGACCGCTGCTATAACGTCGTGCCCGGCGGAATGTGAGCTGTTATTTAAATAATGTGACGTGTACGTTGTATACTGTGCTGCTTCAGGATGATGGACCGCTGCTATAACGTCGTGCCCGGCGGAATGTGAGCTGTTATTTAAATAATGTGACGTGTACGTTGTATACTGTGCTGCTTCAGGATGATGGACCGCTGCTATAACGTCGTGCCCGGCGGAATGTGAGCTGTTATTTAAATAATGTGACGTGTACGTTGTATACTGTGCTGCTTCAGGATGATGGACCGCTGCTATAACGTCGTGCCCGGCGGAATGTGAGCTGTTATTTAAATAATGTGACGTGTACGTTGTATACTGTGCTGCTTCAGGATGATGGACCGCTGCTATAACGTCGTGCCCGGCGGAATGTGAGCTGTTATTTAAATAATGTGACGTGTACGTTGTATACTGTGCTGCTTCAGGATGATGGACCGCTGCTATAACGTCGTGCCCGGCGGAATGTGAGCTGTTATTTAAATAATGTGACGTGTACGTTGTATACTGTGCTGCTTCAGGATGATGGACCGCTGCTATAACGTCGTGCCCGGCGGAATGTGAGCTGTTGTTTAAATAATGTGACGTGTACGTTGTATACTGTGCTGCTTCAGGGATGATGCTTATTTTATTTTGAAAGAACTTGTGTTGGAAATGGTCAAAATACCTGGTGTTCGTCTGTTCGTACCTCACAGTAGAATAATCGAAGTTTGCCAGTATAGACTTTAAAGTGTTCATCTCCTCCATACATTTGCAGATCTATAAACACGATTTCAATTATTTCAATTATTCCCGCCCTCTCTTGTGGTTTCTAGTGATATCACCGCGCCCATAATTAATTTATTTAGGTACCTCTATTAGACCGAAATACCGGCACAATGGAGAATTGTAGATCATTCACTTTGGTCCCTAAATTCTGAGAATTATAATCTATAATATTCTAAACGTAATTTTAGACTTTACTTATAACTTAAGGTTATGTGAAAAGGTTTTTATATACCAACTAGCGTTTGCCCTCGGCTTCGCCCGCGTGTACGTCAGAAACTATCCCCGGTATCATACTACCGGCATAAAAAGTATCCTATGTCCTGACCCAGGCCATGGTCTATCCGTCTGCCTGGTTTCATCCAAATCTGTTTAGCCGTTGAGCCGTGAAAAGGTAACAGACAAACACACTACTCGCTACTCGTGATTACTTTCACATTTATCTATACATCTATACAAATAAATAAAATTGTAGTGTCTGTTTGTAATGTCAAAATAACAACTTTTTACTACAAAACAAAAAAGCAATTTTTAAAATTTTTGTCTGTCTCTCTGTTTGTTCCGGCTAATCTCCGAAACGGCTGGACCGATTTTGAAGGGATTTTCACTCGCAGATAGCTGATGTCACAGGGAGTAACGTAGGCTACTTTTATTTTATAAAAAAAATTGGGTTCCGCGCAAAAAATTAGAACTCATGAAATTGTGAACAAAAAGTCGGATTTGAAAAACTATTTTGGATTTGGTAGCCCAATTCTCGAGGATAGTTATAGGCTGTTTAAGATCACGCTAAGACCCTTAGGAGCCGAGCAAAAAGAAAAAAGTCAGAAAAAAACGAAGTAATAGCGCGGGCGGGCGATGCAACGCGATGGGTCGGGGGACGAGGGAGTTTTATTAAAATGTGGCTGTTATTTTAGTGTATTGTGTATCTTACGACTTCCACGTGAACGAAATCGCGGGGCACGGCTAGTAATATTAATAAATATGGATGTTATGGCTAGATGCAACACCTAATGCATGTCGATTTACATTAGACGACTGACGACAAAATAATTTGGGTGAAAGTACTGGCTCTTCGGCTTACGTAATCATCATCTGCCTAGCCTTTTCCCAACTATGTTGGGGTCGGCTTCCAGTCTGACCGGATGCAGCTGAATACCAGTATTTAACATGGAGCGACTGCCTCGGCTTACTTAATAATAAAATATTATTACATCATTCTTTTGCAGTTATTTGACGTTATTTCCTCTTTCGTCCTCTCCTTGATCATTTCACGGAACTCTGTGACGCACCTTAACTTTAATTAGCGGCCACTGATTCGTAATAGCTGTATTCGAATTAGTTTATTACCTAAGTACGTCTTTGATAATAACTTCACAACATACATAGCCGTCATGCCTTTCCGCCACTCGGGATGTTATTCAAGTCTTGTTCAATATCTCCGCTCCTTTATGTGCATTCATTATAAACTGTTGCGTAGCGCGCTCTATTTGGAACTATGTTTGTGTGTAAATTCCGTTGCTTTAATATGCCGTTTTGAAGTACGGTCATTTGTACGCCAGCTTGATAGTTATGACAGCGTACACATTATAAATGGTCTTTATTTCTTAAACTAAAGACGCTATTTTTTTAGCATTTATTATAGGTACTCTATTTATAGGGCATAACAACAACCATGAATTACATCACGGACACTACACATTTTGATACTATGTATGTACACACATCAAGTGTCTAGGGATCTAGTACATTTTTAACTAAAAAAAATTATACAATCAATATTTACCAAATCTAGTCTTCCAGACTGGCTTCTTCCTTTAATTCCTATGTTTAACAACTTATCCCTATATTTTGTAAAAATTAAGAAAAATGGCAATTCTTGCGAATTAATGCCGATTTGCCTTTTTTTTTTGATTTTTTGGCGAATTGCGATTGCGAGTTAATGTCGATTAACTTAGGTTAATTTCCCAGAATTTGCAAGAATTGCCATTGCCATCTGACAAAAATCAAAAATCCTCATTTTGGTAAAAATGAGAATTTTTAAATTTTTTATTGTAAAGATAAAAAAAATAATATCTGTGTTTTCACCATTGTCATTGACAAGAATCACACAATCACAGCGATTTTGCATGCTTAACCCATATATGCCCATTGATTCGAAAACGAAACAAGAAGTAGTACTTTCATAAAAGCATCGTAAATCGTTTTTAGCGCAGTAAAATGTAAAAAAAAACACGATCTATCGCAAGGCTATGTAAGTAGGTTCTATTTGCAACAAATATTTTTGAGCAGCATTGACATTTTGTTCAAATAGTAACCAGTGCAATTTGTGTGGTGTTTTACGTCGCGCAAAAATCATGTCGTCTGCCAGAAAAAAGTAAGTAACTGTTTAATTGGGTAAAGCTTTGTACTGATCAAAGCTTTTTAGTAAATTTGGGTAAATTATAAACTTATTCGTGTAATTAGAATG
Organism: Fissipunctia ypsillon; assembly: GCA_947568875.1. Taxonomy (NCBI): domain Eukaryota; kingdom Metazoa; phylum Arthropoda; class Insecta; order Lepidoptera; family Noctuidae; genus Fissipunctia; species Fissipunctia ypsillon. Next base: position 1,182,697 of record OX387657.1, on the reverse strand, counting down.
AGTAAATAATAATGTATAAATACTTATATTGTCTTTATAACTTTCGTGTTTCGAAAACGATACGTCGGGCAAATATACAGGTGAGACTTGTACTAAATCTGTTTTTTTGGTTTTAGGCGGAGCACACAGTTAACTACAAATTAAATCGTTAATTTAATCCATGATTTCGCTTCGGATGATAAAGTGGCAGCAGCTAACGTATAGATAGCCCCTCCTAATGGACTTGTGTCAGATTCTGCCTCGGGGGACGAAACAAATGTAACTTTTGAAAATTTATCGCGTCGTCAACTTTTGGCACCTGCTGAACTGACACTAAATGGAACAAATATCAGTGATGGCAGCGAGTCTGAAGAAGAAGTTTTACACCCAAGCACGTCATACCAGCCACAATCTTTATCAACCCGTAAGCGGGGCCGGCCATCGCCATCCATAGGTAATCCTCCGCTTCTACCTCCACCACCGCCAACTCTACCGCCTAAGGCAGCCCGAAAATGGGTGAAGCGAGACTTACCCCAACATCATGATGACTGGATCGCACCATTCCCAAAATCAGTAATTACTTTGTCTGATGCTTCAGAACTAGTCGATTTCTTTGAATTGTTTTTTAGCCACGAAGTTATCATGCATATTGTCCGTCACTCTGTTATTTATGCAGTACAAAAAGGAAACCCAGGCTTTACCCTCTCTGATAGTGAGATATATTGTTTCATGTGCATTTTGATATTGACTGGATATTCTCCACTGCCGCGACGTCGGATGTATTGGGAAAGTAACGAAGATACACACAATATCTTGGTAGCGAAATCCATGCGGGGAAACCGATTCGAAGAAATTCTTCGACATTTCCATGTGGCCGATAACACCAACCTTTGCCCTAATGACAAATGGCTAAAGTCCGTCCTCTTTTTGATTTACTGAATAAGAAGTTCCTGCAATATGCTGTAATGGAAAAGGACATCAGCATAGACGAATCTATGATTCCTTACTATGGTAGACACGGTTGTAAGCAGCATATCAGGGGAAAGCCTATTAGAAAGAATGATATCGGCAGGGCACCCAGTCGGCTGCGATGTGCCTGCTGCAAAGCCTAACAGTCACTTTTTGTCAAAAATATGAAGTCAATTTACATTCTAAATGTTTCTCTGCATTTCATTCTTATTTTTTTACTATAACTTCGTGTGAATATGTATTAAATAATAAATAAACTCATTCTAACATACTTGTTTTAATTACCTATAACGAATGTAGGATATTTGCCCATTGTTTCGTTTTCGAACGCCTCTAATCTAAAATACCTACTAAACAAAAATATTTTTTACTAAAACTAGTCAATACTACTGTAGGGGTTTATCAACATAAGCATATATGAAAACAAACAAAATCTGAATCCTAAAGTAGTTCTTGGCATATATGGGTTAAAATCAGTTTATCAAAATCACTTTGAGGAATGGCCGCCCACGTTCTTTTTAACAAGTCAAAAAGTTGTTTTGGGGTATGCACGACATCCATACTCTGCAGAGCTCTTCTTTTGAGCATATCCCATGCGTGCTCAATTAGGTTGAGGTCTGGCGATTGAGGAGGCCACGGCAAAAGGTTGATGCGAGCATCGGCAAGAGTGCGTGTTACGACTCTAGCCGTGTGTGGACGTGCATTGTCGTGCATTAGTCGAAACGAATCACCCAACCGGCTTCGCAAAGGGATGATCACGCATGAAACAATCCTCTCCGCATAAATCTGAGCATTGAGGTCGCCCCTGATCCAAATGAGATCGGTTCTTCCACCGATCCAAATACCGGCCCAAACCATTATTATACCTCCTCCATATGAATGAACTTGCTGACAAAATTTCAAACGTTCTTGACGTCCAGAGGTCCTCCAAACTCGAGTACGCCTTGTATCCGGCCTCATACCGAAACGAGATTCATCGGAAGAGCAAACACAACGCCAGTCTTTTTCCTCCCAATTTCTATGTTCAACGGGCCCTACGATTGCGGGGTGCTATAGTTGGAACTCTCAGCGGCCTTCGGGAACGCGGACTCAGTTCACGTAAACGATTTTGGATGGTTTGGTCGCTTATCAGCAAGCCTGAAGAGCTGTGGAGCCTTGTAGCCAACATCATGGCGGTCATGGTACGATTCCGTCCAGCAGTATTTAGGATGTACCGGTCCTGTCTGCGAGTGGTGATGCGAGATCGTCCTTCATGTCGCTCGGCCACGTGGCCTGTGATACGATAGCGTGTCTAGAGGCGGCTTTTGACGCTCTGTGTAGTGCCAAGAGCGACCAGAAGCTGGAACCAGCTTGTAACATTCCGACGGCTCATCATCTCTTCTCGTGTCAAATGATGTCGTCGCTCTACACCGATGCAATGTTTTTCAGATCCGATGCTGAAATTGTAGGTTTTGTAAAAACGCTATTACACACTTTGATAGGAATCCTGATTGACAGTTGATTTTCTATTTTTAATCAAAATTTAAAGAAAATTCTTTATTCAAAAAGTGAAATTCTCTAAAAAGAATCAATAACGATCCAAAAAAGTTAAAATAATAATCCTCAATACTTGATCCCTAGACACTTTTGATATGTGTACATGGGTGCTTTTAGTACTAACAGACCAAACTCAATGTTTTTCATCAAGATATGCATAAAAATGCGGTTTGCTTACATAGCCACACCCAGTTTGACTAGAGTCTAGATATAAACAATCCATAGTCAATTTTCTAAGATCTATGTTCGAATACCGCACCGAGACTATGGCGAGTCGTTTCTCAGTGAGATGGATCGGTAAACAAGTTTGTCTGATACCTATTGATTCTCCACACTCTAGAAACTCTGCTGTTTCGAATAAACTGGTTGTTTTGAGCTCGTTTTGATTTCGGCTGCTTTTGTATCGAGTAGAATAGTATAGATGGAGGTTACTAACTATCCATTGTTTATTATTTCTGATGCATCTGTCTCGTTAATTGATCGGGAAACTACTCTAGATGTAATCGTCATCTTCACAATTAGATTCCATCCAATGGTTGTGTCTTATCTGTAAAAAAATGCGATAAAGCCGCTTATTGTACACACGGCTACACATCAAGCTATACATTTCCAGTATAAGCTGACCTCTCATTGTACGGAAATCCTATACAATGCGAGGTGAGTTTATACTAGAAATTATAGCTTGATGTGTAGCCGGGTGTACAATAAGCGGCTTTATCGCAAGCAATTTCCAACCAACCAATTTCGTCCTGTTGGTATAACATAAAATATACTTTCTATAAAGCCATTCGATTGAAGCCTTTCCAAGCCCAAAGTAACTCCTGAAAACCCCCTTTCATGACGCATCCGGTGCACCACAGCTTCCTCAGGAAGGTCGCAAACTCGCAACCATGACTCCGTTAATCATAACTATTTACAAAATTGATTAACCCCCGCCTCCACAAAAAACACGTAAATACATTCCAATTAGTTACGGGTCACAAATACAACCTGCGTAGGACGATCCACATAACTTATAAACACTTCTATAACCGACCTCTAAAAATAAACAACAAGGGGCTGAACTGTAGAATAATACCTAACTGTATTTGGCAATTGTGAGTTATAATAAAATGGCATTGTGTTCGTATCGAATATCGATACTGAAATAGCAAGTAAACAGAAAGTTCGGCGTGAACACGTAACTTGATTGGCACCCGATTGTTGCCGAAAGGGTACGAGCGCCTGCCCTTTGTGGAGCCAAATATAGCCAGATTGATCTGTTTATTGTGTTTACAGTTGTTGTGTACCTTTGATTAAGTTGTTGTGTCTTAGCGTACGAAATTATGAGGAAAGGAAAGAGAGTAGGAAGAGTTCCGACCTCAAACTGCGAAGATAAAAACAGCAAAAACAAAATATTTTATTTTACATTAACCCGCATGCGCACTTATGACACGTCAGCAGCTAGGGTTCCAATTGGTTGTTTCCTATGGAGAAGAGCCGGCAAGAAACTCTACGGTTATTCCTTTAAAAATGTTTATGTGTATGACTTACAATGTTTTCAAATTACAGTGTATTAAGTACCTACGGGAGGACAGTATAGGCCTGTCAACAAGTACCAGGTACTTAATAAAATAGAAAACAGAAAAAAAAATGAAACAATGAAAATAGAAAATGGTCAACAAATCGACAGTCTATTAAGCCTACAACGTTCTCACATTCACAAAATATAAAGTAATCTATTTAAAATAGTACTTATAAACTTATTAACGGAACGGAACGGTCAGTACTTATAAACGGAATTATACTAATAGCTAATATGTGTGTGATTAATTAATTAAATTTTGTTTCTTAAAAATCCTAATGCATGAGCTTTTTGTTGTCTTTTTTTTATTTAATTAAAATAATATCGTTGTGCAAGATACAAATAAATATTTGCACACCATAATGTAATGGTAGAATGTAAAGGGGCCATTCATTGTAAACCTACATTCTGGCAAATAAATTAATTTGAATTTGAATTTCGTTAGTTTAGTGGCCGCGGTATTGCTGAGCGTGAGGTGTTAGACTCAATTCCCGAGTCAGGCAATGTTTAATTGGATTTTTTAATTAAACAATTCTTAGTTCTGCTTTTGCTTCGTTTGCGGTCATACACGCACGCGCCGGTTGCGAGTACTGAGGAGTATGTAAAGATCATAGCAGGTGGCGAAGAAGGCGTAAGTTTATGTATGTGTGTGTACCTAAATTGTTATTAGCAGCGCAGTCTCCCGAAGTATAGATTCGTGCTGATAAGTTTATCAATTTCCTTTTAGAAAGTTCAGTATATGTGACCACCGCGCAAGCTTATTCCTCTATCAATGTAAAAATAATTTTCAACATCGGTCCACAATTGACGAAAATATCGATGAACATACATACCTAAAAAAATACATACAACCAAAAATATAACCTCTTCCTTTTTTGAAGTCGATTAAAAGCTAGCTTCAGCCCGCGACTTCGTCCGCGTCAAATTTCTTATTTTAACATAAAATATATCCTAGGACACTCGGCAACGCTGTAGCTTCCCATTAGTGAAAGAATTTTCGGAATCGGATCAGTAGTTCCAAAGATTACCCCCTACATACAAACTCACTTTTGCCTCTTTATATTATTAGTATAGATTACTTATTTATTTATTCACTTCGGACAACAATATAGTCCACGATTATAACGACATATCTATTGTTAAACATAGACCACTCTATACAACTTCACCCAGTTTTGTTCTACCAAGCTTAATTAATTTTCGCAAAGCGTGCTTCCCACTTAAAGTGGAGCAAGTCTACATTAATTTTCGCAACCCCTAAAGCGCCATTTACACGGTGCAAGTTTCTGGAACATTCAAGAGCAATAATCGCATGCCATCAAGTACGTTCAATTTTATTGTCATTCAAGAATTGCATACAAGTGTGTTTACACGCGTGCGATTTCCATAACATGGCATTCAATAATTGGACGCATGTTTTGCCATTCAATAAAATTATAAGGCGATTATTGCATGCATGTTTTGCCTCGTCTAAACACAAGAGTTGCACGTCCTTGTACAAAAGATTCAAGTATTACCCGTATTTGCGCTGCCAAATATTTCATTCAATTTTATTGAACGTCTTGTTTCGTCTGCTCATATAATTATGTTTGAATGATCGAACATCATGCCAGAATTGAATGCTATTTTTTTGTACATTCTGTTTACACCTAAGTATACCAGTTTTGAACGGCAACTAACGTGCTGTTTAGACGGCGCCAGTTAAATGCCATTCAATGTTATCGTATGCCACAGGCAATAAACTTGCACCGTGTAAAAGAGGCTTTAGAGACTGGACTTAGCAAACGGATGTCGCAATGTGGCGATATCGGCGATCGGTTGGACGTCGCTGTCCATACACTTGATATAATCCCTCCGCTTAGCACCCCTGGGAGACGACGGGTTGGGGAGGGAGTGGGGGGGGGGGTACACTTAGTTACCGCCCGATAACAGTTAATCAGGGAAACTGTCAATAGCAAAACCATTAACTTCGGGATTGGAATAACCATAGTGTGGCTGCTAGGCAAGTTCCCGGGGCCCGTGGTGAACTGCGGCCCACTCACTCTCACAGAGAGGAGGCCTGTTTCCCAGCAGTGGGAACATTATAGCATAACAAAAGTAGTAAATATGTATGTATGTGTATTACAAGTTTAAAATCTATTTATGTAGTCGTGTACCTACTCTATTTGTACCTAATTCATTTTGTTTTAGCATTGTTCCTCTCAAACAGAGCACCTGCCATCTAATGTCTTCACCACCCTTGGTTGAATGCTTGAGAATGCCTAAGGCATTAAGTCCGCCTTTGTATTTTTTGAGTGTGAAAAGTTTAAATAAATAAATAATAAATAACAGCATGCATAATCAGCCTATAATGTAGCCACTGCTGGGACACTGGCCGCCTCTCGGTGAGAGGGAGTGAGTCCTAATACACCACGCGGGCTCAGTGCGGATTGGTAGATATCACATGTCTTAGAATTTTTCGTCCTAGGACATGCCGGTTTCCTCACGATGTTTTCCTTCACCTTTTTGAGAGCAGTGGTGATGAAATAATTTGCACAAAGTAAAGTGCTTGTCTGGGTTCGAACCTACGACCTAAGTCGCGGCCGTTACCACTGGGCGACCACTGCTCCTTTACACATTATAGGCTGATTATGATTAACTGTGCTGTAAATTCCTGAGGTTTTCAGGCGCTGGGACTATATGTGCACCTGATCCATGCTAGCAAGGAAAGATCTATAAGGTAGTCATGAATTGCGATTAAAACTTATATCGATATAAACTTATAGACTGTTTGAACGCGCTAATCTCTGTCACTCCCAGTCGGAGTTGAAAAATTATCTTTGCATTTTATGGCCCAATTCTTGAGGAAGGCTATAGGGTATGTAACATTACGATAGGACCCTAGAAGCCGAGCAAAAAGAAAAATGAAAGAACGAGTGCTAAGCGAAAACGAAGTAACAGCGCGGGCAGGCGATGCGATGCGACGGGGTGGGGCGGGGGAACAAGTCACGCGGACGAAGTCGCGGGCAGAAGCTAGTCTAAAATAATGTGGTTTATTCTACTCTGCGTATAGGTCTTTTAAATTTATTAAATAATTTATTTTGTATTTTATTGTGAGTTATAAAATATAAATAAATAAAAAATAACAATTATCCGGATAACCGGATATTACTTTTCAATTATCCGGATAGTAGAAGTTAACGGATATCCGGATTGCATGCCCTACTTGTGATAGACTGCTCAGTAGTGATAAGTTTGAAGTAACAAGCACAGGTGTGTAACTGAGAGGTTTCTTAACAGGAACATTTAAAACACTGCTCATCCTGTCGTCGAAGCCATTTCCAACTTTCCACTTCAATATTAAATGTGGCGATTCGGCGGTAGTCAACAACATAAATAACATAGTGGTCCCGAAAGTGTGTCAGTGTTACGTAAGGGGTGGGGCACTCCAGCCGTGAGCCGCGCGGATGCGGCTGCAGGGGGTGCAGCAGAGGGTGCAAGGGGGGAGAGGCAGCGGTGCTGCAGCCATGTTATTAAATTAATTAAATGATGGATCACTAAGTTATAACTTAGTTAGGAACTTTCAGTAATAAAGTTTCTAATGGAAGTATAGTATGTTGCAAGACATAATGTTCCTATAAGCAACGTTAAACCTGAGCAACACTGACAGTGTTTGATAACCAGTCAGCCGAGAAATTGAGAACCATATATCTTCGTCACAAAAAACCATTATTCAACCTGAAAACATATACTTTCGCCAACGCCTCGCTAAAAGCTTTCTGAACTTTAATTACTTGGATGGATTCAAGAAAACCGGCAAGTGCTACAAAACTGCGATCTGGTTCAAACAGCCTGCCATAACTACGTACAAAACGGGCACATTAAACTTGCTACTTGCGAAACTAGAGAAACAGCATTTAGAGTTCCACAAATAGAAACGTTGCGAACATAACGCCTACTGCACTGCACACCAGTTATTTATACTAAGTCGATAGCATAATATGCTTTGCCATTGCGCCTTGGTTCTAAAAATAACAACAACCCTTACTTACATAATTATTATTGGTCGGAGGCTGTGCTTCCTGGGCGCATTCCCACCCCGCGCGCCTCCCCACCCTGCGTGAGACCGGCCTCCACCTCCAGTCGAAGTCGGCTGCCCGCGACGAGCGCACGTCCGTGGCCCGACGCTCCTCACCTCACCTGGAATGTATTACGAACATTTTTGCTTCATCATTCAATAATCCATGCATGACTTATCGGGCTCATGTACCGGTAATATCTACTGATGATGCGATAATTTAAAAACAATTAGTGTCCCGCATCTTGCAGTGGCGCCCAATTACCACGCAATATGAAACTTTATCTCATGTAAATATTTCTTTGCTTTATCACTCACATTTAATTAATGTTGTGCTGATATCGGTAATAGCCATGTAGGAAATAATTAATAAAAGTGAAATTAACGTGTTAAATAATAGTGTAGTTGTAGTTGAACAATTAAGTGTTTTAGAAGGACAACTATTTAAAATGTCGGACAATCCTACAGCTGTTGCTAAAGGTAAAGTTTTACAAGATAAGAGTAGTAGTCGTTTTAATGTTTTCCATTTTCACACGAGACAGCCTGATTGTAATGTGATAGCAATTACTTCCCATGTTGATCACATGACTTACGGAGATAATCCAGCTTGCTCTTGAACTCTTTAAATAAAAGATTAAATGGACAGCTTTCTCGGCTGTGGAAATGGAAGTGTATGTATGTGTATTATTATGTTAATGTGATAAGTATTATTTATTGCATTTTGTTTTAAAATGAAATCGCCATCTTTAATCTAAAATGTTGAGTGCTAAATGTTGTCAAGGCTGACTGACGTTGCAGATAATGCATGAATATTGAATTTTGCTAGATCCGCCGACCGTTGCGACTGTGTGGGTCAGCTAAATTAATTGGTGACCTCGTTTTGAGGCATTTGAATACGTGATGGGTAACCAATTAATACGGTTGGCCCTTTTTAGATCAGACATGTGTATTAATGGGTGTTACCTCCTATATGATCTATTACTAAGAAGTTTTATTTTTGTCAATACAACACGGTCATTCGCAGAATTTGCCTCTACGTTGTTTTCTTTTGCATTGATTACTTTCAGTTCGGCTCTTGGTTCACTTCCTATGGGCTTGACCTAGAACTTGCGTTGACCACCAAAGGGTGGGTCGCTTTAAAGTTCAAAGCGTCCGTTATCGTTATCTACAATCGTATTTATCAATACTGTTTGTGTATTGACGCTTGTTTACATATATGTTTTTGGAGTAGGTACACCATATTTCCATATCGTCACTCTGCTTGACAACTGTGCAAACATCTTTATTTCAGGACAGTTATTTATTCTGTAGGTACATATTGTGTGTGTATTCAGAAACATGTGGTGGTCCATGATACGGCAGATTTTAATCTATATTTTTTTTTTTACTCAAACATTCATGATCATTAATGTTCTTAAATTTTATTTCTTTAAATTCAGCAAAGACGTAACGCATAACATCACGCCTGTCTTCTCCGAAAGGTTAAGCAAAGACGTGTTTAAATAAAACTTAAAACGTCTAGTTACTAAATAATGGATGTGGTTTTATGTTAATTTTGACTGCAAATAGTATATCTAAAAAGTAAAACTTGTGGTTCGGTAACTAACCTTTAGCATCAAAATATCTTGGGCTGAAATGCAAATCTAAAGATTCGGCTTGTATAATAAAATCAAACTAAATCCAGAATAGTTATATATCTTGAGCTTCTTACCAGACGTGGTTAATAACAATTGTCCATGAAAACGCCTTTTCATCACTTATTAATTAATTTTGTTTGTTTCTGAACCATCTATATGGTTCATCTATCATCATCTATCTATCATCTATGGTGGTATCTAATTTCATAGGTAAAGACATAGGTCTTTGTCTAGATATTTGTATGAAAATTTTAAAATATAAAAATGTTGGTATTTTTTTTTATTTCAGCTAATCAAAGTACTGGCCCAAATTATCTATACAATTTTGCCATTTTGATGACAGTTTGTTTATCCCTTTACTGTAGAAGTCTGCTGAACGGGAGGCGATGAAGTCAACAAAAGCGTTATGTACTGCCTCTCGGGTGTTGAATTTTTTCCCACTTAAAAAACAGTATTGGTTGTTGAATTGCGAGCTCCTCCATCATTGTTTGCAATTCTTGGCAATAGACATCTGCCGTCACTGTTGTGCCTTTCGGTAAGAAGCTGTGATGTACAACTCCGGCACTGGTCCACCCGACAGTCACCATCATCTTCCTATGAGTAATCTTTTTTTTAGCGCACTGATTACGTACTGTACCCGGGTCCACCCACTGAGACGAACGCTTACGGTTGTCGTACAGGATCCACTTTTCATCGCTGGTAACGATTCGATTTAGAATTCCCTCGTTTATATGCCGATTCAGTAGTGCTATGCATGCTTCGACGTGTAAGTCTCGCTGTTGGTCGCTTATTTCGTGTGGCACCCACTTATCTTGCTTTTTAATCTTTCCGATTTGACGCAAGTGCTTCAATGTTGTTTTGACACCAACTCCAAGGCTCGCAGCCGGCTCAGCCGTAGATTGAGTTGGATCCGCTTCCACTATTGCCTTCAATTCGTCGTCGTCGACAATAGTTACCGGCCGACCGCGAGGCTCGTTCTTCAACTCAAAATTTCCAAATTTAAAACCATTGAACCAATAATGGGCCGTGTTTGTGTAAGCAGTGTTAGGCCCGTACACATAGTTAATGTTTCGTGTTATTTGCGCAGCGGTATTTCCACGTAGGAAGTTATACTCGAAAATTGTACGAATTTTCAGTTTATCCATGGCGCCAAAAACTACCACAATTTCACAAAAACAAAAAACCATCTAAAAACTTTCGAATAAAATTTATTTGAATTTCAAATTGCGCGCCAATCCACAGATAATTAAATCTGAAAATGCTGGTTATAGAATCTCAAATTACATAGGTAAAGACCAATTATAGTAGTTGTTTAATGCCAGTTTCGCCTCATATTCAATATGGATCAACTACAACACGTTAACCTCAAACAGCTCCTCGAATGCTCCCCTTAATAATATTTGGGCAATAATGATGCTATTCTTCAACATTTTGTTTGCTTCACCATCAGTGTCCTCCACTATGAGACAAGAGTTTCAAACAACACATTGCACATCATATTCAATAATGCAGCTACAATGTACGACCTACGTGCAGTTACGAATGTTGTCGCTGTAACAAGGTTGACACGCTTCTTGTGCCACAAACGAGTTCATTGCTCCTGTTTAAATAGGGTTGCTTCTTTTACTCTTTGTTATTCTTCCTGTTCGTGCTTTATACCTGAAGCTTTCTCTTTTATGTCTGTATTTTCTTTCTGGTTATCAGAACTACGTGTGTAAGTGAATCAGAATTTATTTATTTGTAAGAAGCGAGCCAGCGGGTTGGGCTTAGAGATGGGATGGGATGGGATGGCGCTACATGTCACTGATTTTAAGTTTAATAGGTTTTAATCTACTGAAATAATTGCGTGGTAGTTAAGATTTACGATATATCGTCTAAAAAACCCGGTTAAAATGGGTCTTTATCCTGAGCTACTTACAGTATTTAGTATCGAAGTACATTTCATAAACTAACGACCCGTTTCGCCGCGACGCGACAGTCTGCTGTAATAATAAATGATGACGTCGTCCACGTAGACCTTGAAAATAAAATAATAAAATCATTTTCTTTAAAACGTTGTGTGCTTAGATGACTTGCTGAAACTTAATTTAGCATGCCTGCTCATTTACCTTGTCTTCATTCCGGTCTGTGTCTAAGGAGCAATACTTAAACGGGATATTTATGATATGACCATCATTTGGTAAAATTTTGGGGGCATATCCCTCCGCACCTCCTTAGGGAAACTACGAGTATATATACGTAAGAAGATTGTTCAAGACACAACTGTTTTTTCGTTTGCTTTCATAGCGTTTATGCGTAACTTATAATCGTAACACATTTACGACGACATTGACTTTCAAACTGCAACCTGTTGCCGAGTCGACCGCATTTTGTTAATCTTTATAATATCTGTCTCTGTACCGTATGCGCTTACCCTTTGGTAAGCGCATACGAATGAATCTCTTTAGATTCGTGATACGGGCAGGCTATGGAATGGACTATCGTTTAAGTTTTTTCTGTTTTTTTTTTTTGTTTTTGTGTGCCTTAACCTGAGTCAAATCAATTTATTTTCTTCTTTCTTATCAAACGAATTTAATTCATTGCTACCCATATTATATATGAGAAACTTTCCATGGCTCACTGCAATTGGTGAAAATTGGCTTCATTATTTGATAATAATGAAGCTAAAGCCAATGCTAATCGTCAATAAGATATGATTATCTTATCGACGATTAGCACTGACATAGTAACTAATCAGTTATCTTCCGATCAGAAGCTTAAGCTGTACAAAATCTAGATCATTCTAGTTATTAGCGGTTCGTGCGATAAACTGTAAGGACGGAATGCTATTGTTGCCTAGTGTGTTATCTTTTTCGCAAGTGTCATTTCTGCTATCATGGCTTCTATCATCGATTCCGTCGAAGCCACGGTCTCGGTTTGATAACAGATCAACGAATCCAAACAAACCTATATTTTTATGAAATAAGTTAAATAGTTCAGTTTTAAAAGAAATCCACCGAGCATCACATCTTTTTAGTATTTTTTTTCAGCAAAAAGTTAATGTAAATGTTTTTGTATTTTTAAGCGCATCCCACCCTTAACTGTGGTGCGGCCTCCTAGAGGTCAGTAACAATAGAAGTTTGGTTGTGTCCCACGTGTCACAGTTAAAGGGTTCAGCAGTTATCGTCTGGTCGAACCAGTCGAAAACTGCTTAAGGGGGGATGCGCTAAGGTAGCCCGCGAAATTCCAATTGTCTTAAGTTTTTTGCATTTGCAGGTCATTGTTAGGTTGTATGTTGATTAAAATATGATTCGCGACCGTAACAAATATACACAGACAGCAGGCAGGCAGGCAGAACACAGGCTTTACAGAATTATAATAATTAGAATCAGCAATACAACTCCATAAGTTAGAATTTGCCTCAAATGTCATGTTTCATGAAGTAGTCATTCAATATGAACTTAGTGAGTAGTATTGATGATTTGTATGATAATAATTGTATAAATAAATATTTGATACGGCCGCGAATCATATCTAGATCAACATACAACCAGGTACTGACCTGACACTTGTAAAAAACTTAAGAACATTTTAATTTCGCGGGCTACCCTAACGCCTTTGCCTTAATAGTAGGTTCTTACCTATGAAATTGCCGGTTTTTGATACCAGTGTAAAGATAGATATTTTTCCGCCGTTCGATTTTTCTTTGATATCGCTGTTTCTATAATAGTTATAATCTTCATAGGAAGGTATATGTATAATTGAAACCTTGACTTAAATATGTCAAAAATACTTATAATTTCCCTACATTTTTGACAAGATTTTGACATTTGATTGTCACTGAGATGAGATTGCGACTAGATAGAGAACAGATAGATATAGATTTTGAACGTTTTTAGTTACGGGAATTGGGCTTCAGGTGGTTTTGTTAGCAAACCAAGTGTAACCACCTACCGTTGTTTTAAGTGCTAATTTATCATAGAAAGCTAATGAAGAGGGCAAGCCCTTAACAATGCAGAATTTAGTATACAAGTTCCAGTTTAATATATTAGTAAAGTCTTGAGTTCTAAGTGAAAAATAATTAAACATCACGCCTTGTTTCCCCGAAGGGTTAGGCAGCGGTGTACCTATAGTACACCCACATTTCGCCAGTTATGTTTAAGTCCCATGTAATAGGGGGCGAGTCCATTGTAGGTATTTGTTCTGGAAAACCTAAAACGCTTTGAAAAGGAGTGGCGAATGGTCTATAACGTGAATCGTTTGGCATCCCTTTTTAAAATTAACAATTATTACTCAATTCTTGCACAATTTTTGATCTGGCATCCTTTATGAAAACTTTCGCCTTCGCTGCTGGGGAAGCAATATAAAATATTGAAATGTCGCTCTGGGAAAACATTAGAAAATTAAATACTGCTACGCTCTTAGATAAATTCAAAAGTCGATTGTTTGAAGTCTTTAAAATAAACAGGAGTTCTTCGATTCGTATTAAAAGAAAGAAATTGTTTTATCCGGCTCGAAGGACCAATATAATATAACAATATACTGGTATAAAATTGACAGGTACCTGCTGCACTCACAGCGGCTATCAAAGTAGAATACTGTGAAAAAAAAAGATCACCTTCAAACTGGAATAAAAAAAACGAGCGTGACTCAATTATTAATTACGACATTTTACCTACACGGCAACCTGTTTTGATGGCTGACGTCAGCTACAGTGACGGGGCCGATACGTCACGCTCATTAATACAGTTCGTGTTTACTGACCTAAATGTTGGATATTATTGTGATAAGCTTGAATCACAGCTTAGAAACCGGAAAAAAATAATGTTATATGTTACATGATACATTTTAATTAAAATTGTAAATTATTGTGATATGAGATTTCAGTTCGCCACCTTTGATCGACGCATATGGCTTGCAATCCTAGTAAACAACAATAAACATCGATTATAAAAGATTCTTCAGACGTGTCTCTATCTGAATTCAATAGTAAAATTTCGGACAGACATTGGGAAAGTGAACGCAGCTGACCATTGCCATAAGAGTTATGTCATCATAACTTCCTTTGAGGCAGAAAGGACCATTTTTTCACCAACATCCCAGATATCACCGTTAATTGAGCGGAATTGAGGCCTAAGTTCAAAGTCCACTTCGAAGACCGGAGTCATTCGCTATACTATAGCAATAATGGTCACTGACCGTAGAGTGGTGACACTGACGTCAATAACGTGTACAGTGCGTGACCAGCCTCGCGTGCTCAGACCATAGAGCATCACGCTGCCATATTGTTTCTGGAACGATACTCAATGAACGGATCATACGTCATCGGTGGAAGAAATTGCGGTTTTATTTGTTGTGAAGATAACGGGACAAGTCATGTTGTGACGAGGAAAACATCACGATAACGTAAGATTTAGAAATCAAAGTCTAATCAGTTGCTATGCGTTAGGTTATAGATCTGGCAATGATCATTTTGATGAAGTCAAATCCTGACAATTCAGTCTTTAGATTAGGTCGATAATTTTCAAATTTGTTGTTCTTAGATTGAGATGGCCATCCAATGAAGAGTTGTAAAGTTGGTACAAATTGTCAAGTTTAAGGTCGTTTCAAAGAAACAGGTACTCGAAACTGCTTTATTAGCTGGCCTTCGTACAATAAACTGCAATGTGGCCATCTGAACAATAATTTAACAAGAAAGAATGTAAATATCTAAAGCCAAAGAATTAGTATAAAGAACAATTGAATAGTCAAAACCCAATTTTCCATTTTTAGAGCCGGGAAGCTCCAAGTATTTGCGGTTTGGCACAATGAGCAACAGTTTTGAAAGCTAATTCACTGCAGTCCACATATTGGAATGGAATAGTTGACTAATAAGAAAGCTGGTTCCTACATAACACACGGAACAACGTCTCCTAGTTAACTGTCAACTAACCGTGTATTTAGGACATTGACGCACGAAGTGATGACTGTCTGATGCCCCAGGGATGCCAACGTATGCAGTTGTAAACAGTGAAAATTATGTGTACAGTTGTTTTTTGGGTTCTGTCCGTCTTCATCTTCATCATTATTCAGCCGAAATACCTACGTCTATTGCTGGAAATATGTCTCCTTCAAGCATTGCCACACCACAACTACCGTCCTGTCGGAAATGTCAATCCGTCCCTAAAACTTACTATGTAAACCATTTTTATCCGACTACGGCAAAGTACCTAGTCCATTTTTACGCCGTGCGAAAATGATTCTACTAATTTCACTGAAGCATAATAAACAAGAGAAGATACTTTTAAATGTTCTTTGACACTTAGAAACTCACAGCACACAAGTGTCAAACGAGAGGTAGCTGGGGGCAGGTTAGAGCTTCGCCTAAAAACGTATAAAATGTGACAACGCAATTTAATATGAAACGCTAACCTAACCTACCGCATCTAGATTTGGTTTTCAGTTTGTAATATTTTCTTTAGCCAGATTGTTGTTAATTAATGAACTAATCAGAAAGTGAAGATGAGAGTGGTGACATTGTCTCAGAAGCAATTAGAGAAATGGGCAAAACCGTAACATTGAATTGGTTGCGTAATAAATCTTAAAGATTGTGTACATCAGCACTCAAAACGCGGTGTGAAATCGTCTTCTTCCCCCAGTTCCGTAATATACTGTTTTAATGAAATATTTTCAATAAATTAAAAAAGATGGCGGGTTTATTTATAGCACAAGACCTAAGTAAGTATATTAATCCACTACTACTACTTAAGCATAACAGGCTATGTTTGTATGTTCATCTGTTCGCTCATAAGTCCTAAACTTCTCGTCGTATTTTGACAAACGAGGTGTCATTGGAAGCGTTATGTTGTATCGCAGGCTATATGACATCATATGAAATCCAACATTGCGGCTTATAGCGGATGTAGAGTGATACGGACTTTTTATTTTTTTTAAAAATAATATATCATTTTTAATATCTAATGGAAACTCTAAAAGAGTTCTTAGTGATAAATAATTAAACATCACGCCTTGTTTCCCCGAAAGGTTGTGCAGAGGTGCACCTATAGTACACCCACATTTCGCTAGTTATGTTTAAGTCCCATGTAATAGGGGGCGAGCCAATCCGTGGGGCGAGCCTATTGTTATCAACCGGGCACAAATCCAGATACCGGCCGCTGCTGAGAAATTCCGGATAGAAAAACTCAATAACACTGCCCGACCTGGGAATCGAACCAACGCTTGCGACCACTAGACCAATGAGGCAGTCTACTGTGTGAAAATATATTGGTTATCTATATTTATTTTTCACTCGTTGACTGTTTTCAATAACACTAAATACCCTTCTAAAATGTAATATAGGCTGCTTAACAAATCGTAAGTATCAAATTACCAATGATTTCAATGATGCCTTACCCTAAAATAACTTAAATAAAAAAGAAAGTTTAAAACTAAACGACAAAAACGCTAAGTAAAACAACTTTTCTTTTTCTTTTCTGCCTAACCCTTCGGGGAAACAAGGCGTGATGTGGCGTATGTATAAAAAAAAACAACTTCCAAAAAAACATTACGAAGTGAAAAATTACTTTAATTTCGGAAGTCGGTGGCAAAAAACTGAAATACAGATCCAAAGACACTACTTATTTTATTTGTCACTTTTTAGTGGGTTATTTTGTTTTTAATTTATCTTAGCTTGCTTAGCAACCAGATTAAAGTAATCGAATCGCAACCAGTGTAATACTTATTATTGGGTAGTCCCAGTGGCCATCTGTGGTCTTCATCATCAGTTCCACTTCACCAAATATTGCTTTCTGACAGCAAATGCACGAGTTATTATAAAAATACCCAAAATCGCTATAGGTGTGCCTATAAAATTGAGGATTTACATCTATTTCCATGAGATCCCTCATCAGATGCTGCCTTGGTGACAATGGGACCACCTCGAGTGCGTACCCTTTCAAACAAAAAAAGAATTCTCAAAATCAGTCGACAATTGACGCAAAATCGGTGAACATACATTAAAAAGAAAACATACAGTCGTATATAGAACCTCCTCCTTTTTTGTAGTCGGTTAAAAAGGTATAAACAAGACATCGCGATCGTAGCAAAATAACATCAGTTTTTTGTAAAACCGTGGTCACACGTAATTACTATACATAATATAAATAAACATTAGATAGCACAGGTCGTACAGACTACGTGTGACTCCGGATAGACGAAAACTGATGTTATGTTGTGACGATGTCTTTCTTGTTTATCTTTTAGTTGGCGTTTTTGTCTTACAAAATCGTCTTGTCTCTTGGGTTTTAGTTTTATAATCTTTTTTCCCTATTAATTTTACTCTCTTTTTCAACCAGTGACAGTGTCTAGAAACATAGTTTATAATGTTCTCTTCTATGTGAAATCCCGAGCTACACGCAGATTTTCAGAAGTTAGTGGCAAAGTAAGGAGTTGTCAGAAGCTCATGGTTCATAAAATACGGAAAAGCGCCGCTTGTTAACCGCGATCTTTTTGGTTTATTCAGGGCATTGACGCACAATGCGCGCAATTACCGTCTGCCGGCACCAGGGCTGACACATTTACTATTTACTTGTCTCGCTGTAACGAAACGAGCATTCATTTCGGAATGTTATTTTCAGTATGTTTGCTTAAGTGTTAGCCAATACACAGCGAGTACTTTTCACGTGTTTAAAACCGGGAATAGGTTAACTTTAGTCATGTTTTGTTGCAAAAGCACCGCGAATTATTTAAATGAAAACTCAATTTTGTTCTACTTGTACAGTAACCTCGTGTATTGCGTCTTCAGTGCCTACCCGTGGATCGTTAACGTATCCAGCGTTTCTAACAAAGGTTGCACCTTGAACCTTAAGATTGTCCAAGTCTTTCAGATGCGCTGCTGCTCGTAACGTTCACAAATTCAGTTACAAAACTTTCAACATCGACTTCAATAATAAATCCAATATTGCTCCCATTTCCTTCGCTAGAAGTGAACAGCGTGGCGTCGATGTATCAGCTGTAAATGAATTGTAAATGTAGGTCACATAACCGGCAGCCCTGTTTACTACCGGGATTTCCCAGAGGAGTGACTCGCAGCGCTAATGTCAACTGCCGAAATAGTAACTTCCATACGACATCTAGGTACCCTAGATTTGAGATGCTTCGTTGGCTTGTGTTTATATTCATTGTTAGTCTGGCTCAAAACTGGGACTGGCGCTGTTTGATAATACGAACTCGGTTCATTTCGAACAAAGTGGTTTGGCGTTTGGTTAGTTTGGCTTTCGGATTAAGAAACATCGAATTACCAGAGAAACACATTAAAGTTTTAAGATGTAAAATTACAAAAATATTTTTTTAACAGTTCTATCGTAAAAAAAAAAACTGTCACCCCTATTACGTGACGGGATTTCCCAAAGGCATGAATCACAACTGATGCCACCTGCCGAAATAGTATCGTAACGCTCGCTGCGCACACGCATGTCAGCCATGCCGTTACATGTGTTTCTGTGTGCGGATCAGCTGTTCCGATCCGTTTTGGAAGTTTATTCATTGAAGACACAACATCCGTTTGGAAAGTTTGGCTCGGATTGTGAAAACTTAGCGTCTATTGCAGATTTATATCCATTGTGCGTCATTTTGTTATTAATAAAGATATTTTATTTATTTATTTTATTTTATTTATTCGGGAAAATAAACAGTTAAATATATATAAGACGAAAACTATGCTTGTGCAGACTTTGATTTTCCCTATCATTGACTATGGTGACGTGTGCTACTTTGACTTGAATACGGTGTTGCTGGATAAGCTTGACAGACTGCTTAACAATTGTATCCGGTTCATATTCAACCTCAGAAAATATGACCATGTGTCGAGCTACAGGTCTGAGCTCAAATGGATGCCCATTCGCCAGAGAAGAAATTTGCGTGCTTTGACCACGCTTTTCTCCCTTCTTAACTCTCCCACTCCTCCTTCTTATCTAGTGTCTCACTTCCAATATCTATGTTCTTCACACGCTAAGAATCTTCGTTCTTCTAACAATCTTCTCCTACTCTGTCCTTCTCATACTTCTGACTTTGTTCATTCTTCCTTTCATATTCAGTCCATTCTTCTTTGGAATGCGCTACCTCTTGACATCAGGATGGCCACCAGTCGGTATGCATTTAAGCGGAGATTGCGGAGTTATTTTCAAAATAAATAGCGTAGAGTCATCTCAAAACCTCTCTCTCTTGAATTTGTATATAATATATGTATATAATATAGGTATATATTATAGTAAATATGTATGTATGTGTATTATAAGTTTATGACTTATTTATGTACAAATTGTTCCATTTCTAACAGAGCACCTGCCATCTAATCTCTTCACCACCCTTGGTTGACTGGTAGAGAATGCCTAAGGCATTAAGTCCGCCTTTGTACTTTTTTAAGTGTGAAAAGTTTAAATAAATAAATAAATAAATAAATATATAATTCTTGTGTATTTAAATCTTATACCAAGTTATAAATACACAAGAATTATAACATACGACATTTTCCACAACATATTAAAAGTTATATCTAACAGTGCGCTATTCTAAGCTGTAATAATGATGTTATGTGATATGCAATTTTATTGGTTAATTTGCTCATATGGATGATTAGATCATACCAAAAAACATTCAAATAGGCTGAAAAACAGCCCTTTTTGGACGTCAAACGTTATAAAAGCAGGTCACCAGCACGCCTGCCATTTACCAGTCTTCATAATTGTTCCAAACTATATTTTCCCAATGTCATAAATATTGATTACAGCAATTATGTTGAAATGGTTATGTGTCGACGACCACTTACGTATTTTAAATATGTAGTAAAATAGGCTTCTTTCTTTGGCAGTGATCCAATTGCAGTACAATTTAATCTCTCAATTAGTATCGAGAAAATATATATCCATTTCATTGTATGACACATTTCGTGTACCTATCAAAACTACTATGAGATCACCGAAGTCAATTCATTAATTCCAAATGGACCAAAATAATGACATTCCTTAAACAGGTGGCGAATGATGCTACACAGCCTCGCTTCATTGCCAATCCCTCAACAGACAATTAAACTTACCGAAGTTCTTATAATAAACTAGCTTTTGCCCGCGGTTTCACTCGCGTGGTGGTTGTAAATTATCCCACGGAAACGTACTACCGAGGTAATAAGGTTAATCCAGGTTATAAACTATCTGTGTGCCAAATTTCATCCAAATCCTGTTAGTAGCATAATGATATACTAGTGAATGAAATAAGTACTATCGTGAATTCCACGCCAGTAAAGCCATAATTTTTTTCGACATCTTCAACAAACATCCTCATATTTCAGCCAATTTACACAAAACCGTAATGAATATTGGTGAAAACCGTATGAAAATCCGTTCGGTGGTTTTTGAGTTTATCGTGTATAGATAGACAAACAGACGCAGCGGGGGCCTTTGTTTTATAGTATATAGTGAAGCTTTTGATGCAAATGCCGCTGCAACATCTAATTCTTCAGCCAGTGTACACTTATGCAGCTGTCCACATATCCGAGGAGGACCCCACGATCCTTTCATCATTTCTGGCCTTAATTCCCACCAGATACACAACATACACTGGTTCGTACCAGTTAATCCGGTATTCTCTTGTTAAGGACTAAAATAGTGCTACCTGGACTTGCCCACGCGCATACTAATAAAATCAGTGTCGTTTGTAGGAGAACCACTTGTCTCGCTATTTATAAAATTTATTAAGTTGGTTTGTTGTTTTTGCATAAATGTTATGAAATAACAAAATCCTCCAGTCTAGTGTGGGTTTAATTCATTTATTTACTTCATCTTAAACGGTATGAAGCTTGATAGGTGATCAAACTTGAATCCTTCCGTCCGACATCATCAGCAGTGGTAGCGCTATGATTTTATGTTGCGTTCAGTTCAATATTTTAATGGTTTCTATAGTAATTTAATGTTGCCAGTTCCCTGAGAGTCGTTATAATTCTGCTTGTCAATTATAAAAGTGAGCTTAATTTGTCAACTTCTAACAATTCACGTGGACTGATTACAGCCGTGCTAGTAAACAAGCAATGGGCGGGCAACCTGTGCAATTTATGTCAACTAGTTCAAAATGTTTGAATAATATTTGTTCTCTAACAAATGGCTCTAGTTATTCTCTGCAGCCCGGCAGCGATCGAGAACAGCCCCGCTATCGCCTTGTTGCCTGGCTAATATTTTTCCAAAACTGTAACAATTTTCATATAGTTCGCCCCCATATTAGAGAATATAGCTATTTAGCTCGATCATGATGTAACAACCAACCGTCGATCAAAGACTGCTTCATGTTGTAGAGAGCAACAATACGAGTTCCTCGTACTAGTGTTCCCGCTAACCGAAAACGAATTGCTTTCAAGTGGGTTTCCAATAATAGTTCAACCTTGTATTTACGTATCGCGAATTCCCGGAAGAAAGGGGCGATGATTCACCTAAAGCCGTGTATTCAATAGGCGACAGATGGTGGGTCATAGTTCGCCTGCAACTCCTGCAACATCGCAAAATGCTAAGGTGCTCCAATTTCTTGGTGGACCGGAGTCGCAGATACATTTCCGCATCTATAAACACTGTTTATATATGTGAAAATTGATAAACACCTGGACTCCATACAAATACCTGTAGCTTATACAAATGTTGGTTCCGTACGGGAAATAAACACCGGGATCCTCAGCGCAGAAAACGTCGCTCTCATCCTCATCAACGATTGAACCACAGATGTCCACTCGCTCGTATGTCACGTCGCTATTCATAATCCGTCGCCTAGTGAATGCGTAACTCAGCTATTAGATCGGGTATGACATAAATACTATAACATTTATATCACCGTGACGATTTTGACATGGCGCCGGCTATAACCGTTTATGTTAGTAACTGTGAGTCGCCGGTGACGGTCCGGCGACGGGCGGCCGGCGGACGGCACGGCGGCGACACGGCGACGCGACGATCGCGCGTTAAATATAAACTGATGAGTTGCTGATGCTTAGCTCGTGGAGATGATGCGGTTTGTTGAGTAATGCCTAGTTTGAGAGAAGATTGTGATGTGGCTAGATGCTGAAGTTTTGGAGTTATCGTAGACAGGTGTCACTGTGATGTGACACTTTTGTTAGATCTGTTAGTTTAGTAAGTCTTTTCTCAGAAATTATTAATTTAATAAATAGATTCTTACTTTTTCGAGCAGGTCATTGTAACCTGATGGAACAACGTAGTGTTGGTGGATGACTCGACTTTGGAAATAATATACATTGAGATAGAATCAAGTAATGAATGATGTTATCGATCACGACCTCTCGACTTCCACTGTAAACCATAAACACTTCATCAGATAGCTTTGTTAAATAGGTATCAGAATACTTATTTATTTAGGAAACACAAAGATTTTTAATTTAGATGTCAACAGTCTGAATCCAGGAAGCGTGTTCCAGACGTGCGAGGGAAATGAGCCGCGATTCAAGGTTGGAAGACGCGGATGACATAAATAAAAAATATTTAAAACGTCACATGACGAAACCACATTTATTATAATCTACTTCATTACTTAATACCTACAGAATGTCAAATGCTGATAAAGAAAACATTCTCAAAAGGCAAAAAACTACATATTTTGGCTTCTGCGTGTGTTTAAGAAAGTCTAAATTAATTACGCAATGCTGTAATGGTGGTATTAAGGCCACAGTCATAACTCGTCATGGCCCATGGCTAAGAAGGTCATTAAAAATGGCCATGACAGCTATAAAGTGAGGCACTTTGCCCATAACATATATTACCTGTCGGTAAATTAGATTGTCTTTGGCTAACGGATTGATGTGTGCTGTATAATATTGTTTACTGTATGTATGTGATTGTACGAAAATAATGATTTTCTCTATTTTCTTGGGATTGTCCCAAAATCCAAACTACTTCAGAGTCCAGGGTCCGCGCTAGAATCTGTTTCTTCTTATGACAGTCATATTATAATAGTCTGTTCCGCTTAACTTTTCGTATCGCTAATTACAGACACATTTAAAAAGCCATTAGAATTATTACTTTTCGGATATATTCCGTAATACGAAGGGTATTAAGGAAGAAGGGAGGGAAGAAGGGAGGGGGGGGAGGGAGGGAAGTGTTGTCATTTCTACATTTTCACGAGCTACAGCTACACGGTCTCCTACAAAAAGGTGGACTGCACTTTTTTGTAGGATATCGTGTATGCGGCAAATGATTATAACTCCTTTTGCTACATCATCAGCAACTATAAATATATTATTTTAATTTTATTCACGAACAAACAGTTATTTACAAACAACTTGTTTCTTAACTGAGTAGTTTTTTACAAAGCTTATAGCTCCCTTTCTTAATATAAAACTAGGTACTTAACAAACACATTTTATAATGCATGAAGTTTTACGAATAGCACTTTTAAAACAATTAAGACTTAAGCCAAAAATGTCCACATTCAAATATTCAATATTTATAATATACATATAATTTAATATAGGTATCTCATATCCCGTCTACAACTTTGTACGTTTAGGAAATCCCGAGTACAAAACTGCGAAGGAGTGCGAGTAATGTCTCCATGTTTTTCCCTGTTCTTTCTTCAAAACGTGTAAAGTGTGCCTGAAAACTGTAAACGATGACTAATAATGAAGTAGTTACGTAAATACGAGTTAGTCAAGTTCGGTCTAGACAAGGTTGATCACCCACGTCGCGCCCGGCGCCTGCGCACCCAACCGTTGTATTTTATTAGTTCGCTGAAATTATAACTTATTAATAGTGGATTATCTCCTAGCGTCTGTAATCCCCCAGGTTACTATGAGAACAATGGTTTCCAAAACGAGGTGTCTTTTTGAACCAACTTGATAACTCAGGAAAAAGGGTTTCAGTTCAAAGAATATACTTGCTTACGCTAGTGGTGCTATAGGCTTTGTAAGCTTCATCACGATTGGGCTGACCCCCATTGATCGTTAGATCGTTACTGTACTACGATTTATCTTATAATACAACTTTCGTCGTCACTTTCAGGAGGCGGATTGTCGTTTTGTGAACCCTTCTATAACTTTACCTGTTCTAATTGTTGCATCTTCCGACACCATGAAAACCGCTGATTGAGAGCAGATTGTCTATGATAAATGCCATGTTAATGTAGATGTTTACTATGCAGTTAACTTAATCATACCATCAAGATCTCTTTGAACTTTAACAGAGATTCCATTTAATATTCTTTCTATAGACAAAACATGCCATCTTAATCATGAACACGGAGACACAGTGAGTTACAGAATTAACTGAATTTTGGCAAGTGAGGACACAAGGTTGTGTGTGTCACCGAGTGACGCGGGCGCAGAGTTAAATCAAGAAGTTAGTGATTCAAACTGGTCTGTCTCTGTTGTGTTATTCGATACTGTGGAGTGGTGATATAATGTTTAATGTATTTTTAGCTTGTTTTTTATGTCTGCTGTGTCAGTTAAGTTGAGGGTGTCAATGCCAGGGTTACTATGAAGTTTGGGAAGTGTGTCAGAGTAGTCGGTTCGGCTTTTTGTAACGTAAGGCGTGGGTGAACTCGTGTACGATGTCACTAGTCTGTGTTTATTACATACCATTGATTACGTTTATGATTTCGCAGTATAGATCAATTATTTCAAAATCATTGTGTTCTGTGGGATTTTTCATCTTGTTATTAGGAATACGTATCTCATTTCTAGTGTGCTTAAGACCGATCATCGTGCGCGGGCTGGCAATGTCGCATTTTTAGTGGTTTTTCGTGATTATTTTATTAAATTTAAATCCAAAGGACAATTTCCTCGGAAAAATACTAGAAACTACTACTACTGCACTAAACTACTACTAGTAAATACAAAGATAACTGTAAAAAAATAGCAAACATACTTATAAATAGCAACGATCTAAGTAATGTTTTCTAAGAGTAAATACCAAAATACTGTAAAAGAATAGCATAGATACTTATAGATACCAAAATAAATGTAAAAAATAGCAAACATACTTATAAAATACCAACGATATAAGTAAAATTTTCTAAGAGTAAATACCAAAATAAATGTAAAAAATAGCATAGATACTTATAGATACCAAAATAAATGTAAAAAATAGCATAGATACTTATAAAATATAAACGATATAAGTAAAATTTTCTAAGAGTAAATACCTACCAAAATAACTAAAAAAATAGCATACATACTTATAAATAATACCTACGTTTTTGTGTTAACTCGGGAACAAATGTTTTTTCCCAAGAAAAGTCACTATGTATTGGCTACTTTGTTAGCTTACAATATACACGCAGTTATTGATTTATTTTTATTTAATTGAGATTAGGTTAAGTGACGAAACAGTATTATCCAGTACATCTAATAATACTGTAATAGATTCTTTAAACTTTTAGACTCGACAAAAGAGAAGCATAATAAGAATATTTTACTATATCACCAAAATATAAATCGCCTCTCTGGCAAAATCCTAGACGTGGAATTGTTAATAGATAAATATCATATGGATATCTTATGTTTTTGTGAAACCTGGTTTAGACCGGATAGGATGTTGTTTAAATGTAAATAATTTTTCAGTTGCCAGTGCGTACAATAGGTCCTCAATAGGAGGTGGTACCTTAATGTTATGTAATAGTCGTTTCAGACATAAGGAAAGGAAGGATATCACTGCTTGCTCTGTTGATCGCTTATGTGAGGTAGCATATGCGGAGGTTGAGGGCCATACTTTCTTGTGTTTGACCACCAGTCTCCAAACTTGTCATCATTTTTAATCATTATGGGGGAAATACTAATTAAACTTTTTAAAGATAATAAATTAGTTTTTGTCTGTGGTGACCTAAATATTGATCTATTAGTTAATTCACCAGATAATAATGTTAGCTTAAATCATTGTTTAAACCATTCGATATAATAATGTATATTTAATGAAGCGACTAGAATAACGGCAACCTCAGCTTCATGCATAGACAATGTATTTACTAATTGTAAAATGAAAGACTCGTCCTTAATTAGTGGCGTCAGCTCTGACCATACTGGTCAACTTGTATCATTTAACTTACATTAAAAAAAAAATCTTTTAATTCAGACAAGGTCCATTTGGTTAGTACAACACACAACTTAGAAACTAGTGTTAGTACTTACATCTACCAGAAAAAACAAAACAATTATTAATTATACGCCACAGTGGCATGTAGGCGTATCCAATGCCCCAGTATGGGACTGTCCCACCTGTCCGCTACAGTGCTCAGGATGCTGTTGGGGCTGCCGCGTACCCTGCGCATGATGGAGGCGTGAAAGCCATCTATGCCCGCTTCTGCGAACATGCCGGAAGCACTGCAGTAGCGCGGCAACCCCATCAATACCCTGAATGCATTGTTGTATTGAACGCGCAGAGTGCTGTATGCCCTCTGCGTGTAGTTGACCCACAGACCGCATGTATAGAACGACTGACAGTACGCTCTGAACAGTGTAGCCTTTACTTCAGTCGAACATTTCGCAAATCTGCGAGCCAACATATTGCAGCGGACAGCCAACGCTCTGCGCTCACGCTCTACGTCCAGGCTGTCTTTAAGGTCCTCGGACACCCAGTGGCCCAGATACTTGAACGATGTGACCTGGTTTAAAGGGCTTCCGCAAAGTTTCAGCAGTGGTGCAATCGGGTAGGTTTTAGTGCCTGCCTTGAATACCAGTACTTCACTTTTCTTAACATTGTATCTGAGCCCATGGGCCTCCGCGTACCCTTCACATATCATGAGCAGACTCATCATTGAGTTAATCGATGGGCTCAGCAACACCATGTCATCAGCATAACTAATATTGTTGACACATATTCCATCTACATAACAACCTTGATAAGTGTTGCTGAGCTCAAGATCAACCGGTTAATGTACAGACTGAAGTGGCGGGGGAGGTCAGGCCACCCTGTCTCACTCCGCACTCCAGCCTGTACACATCCGATAACGAGCCTGCCCACCTCACACAATTGGTCTGGTTGTTATACCAATACCGTAGTATTGATATCACTCCCCTATCCACAGTAAGTCGTACGACACCAGATCGAATGCTTTGGAAAGGTCCAGGAAACACGCGTTAACTGGCGTTTTCCTAGACGTATAATACTGGACAGTATGCTTGAGAGACAGTATGGCACTTTCCGTGGATAAACCAGGTCGGAACCCAAACTGCGCATCATGTAAATCGATGCGGGTCGCCATATGCCTATCAATCAGGCTGTCCAGCACCTTAGCAATGACAGTAGCCAGCGATATGGGCCTATAGTTCGAGAGATCTGATGTGTCCCCAGTCTTATCCTTCACAATAGGCACAACCACAGTCTTCATAAGATCGCTGGGCAGATGAGCATGACTCAGGCAGAGTGAGAAGAACATCGCCAGCATCCTTGGCAGGTGAACTCCTGCATGCTGCAGGTGTTCGATGCTGAGGTAGTCATGCCCCGGAGACTTGCCCCTAACCATATTTTTAATCACATTAGCGACATCTTTCGCTGAGAACCTGACATTTAAATCCATCAGACATTCCTCAGCAGCGACCGCCTGCGATGCTGAACCAAGAGAGGATTCCACTTTAAAATGTTCCACAAACAAATTTGCTATTGTGGTTGGCTCATGTTGCCCCGCCACACTCACGGGGACGCCCGGCCTCGTATTCAATCTGTTGGTGTTTTTCCAGAATCTTGAAAAATCTTTAGCCTTGTGATGTTCAGCTAACATATCCATTTTTATTTTATTTTGATTATTCTGACACCATCTTAACTTTGATTTAAAGACTTTTCTGGTGTCGTACATACGTTTATACACATGACCAGAAGTTGGTTTACCAGATATACTCCAGATTTGAAATGCAAGCCGGGCATCCGCGTGAGCCTGTTTAACATACCTATTCCACCCGACAACACGCTTACCCCTTCTTCCCCCTCCCGCGTCCATGCTACTGGAACATTGGGCAGCCTCGGTAAGTATGCACACAATATTTGTGTACATATTATCTAATATGGGTTTGTGATTCGCATTCGCACAAAACCTGTTTGCACATTCCTTAAATTCTAACGGAAAATTGATTTCCGTTAACTTAGTGTGACACATTTCCTTGTATTTATCTATTTTACTAGCATCCCTTTCACCCCATATTGTACAATTTTCGCTCGGATTAGGTGTTACAATTGTAGGTTTTATCATGTTAAAATTACACAATAATTGTATAGGCATGTGATCCGACCAATATGTATCATACAACACAGCTGCACTAACGAGCAGACACCTCGCGGCCTCAGTCACTATACAGTGGTCGAGCCAAAGATACACTTAGTTTAGTGATAAAGATACCCTTAGATAACCAATGAATTGAGACCTCTCACTAAAAATAAATTGAAAATGATTAATAATAATGTTCTTAGCAATCTTTCAACAGCTACTTTTGATTCACAAGACCCCAATAAAAACTAAGGTAACTATTTTCTACAGTATGCCAAGAATTCAATAAACCGTGTACTGTAAAGTAAGTTACAATCAAAACCAATCCAAAATTTAATGCATGGGCCACTGCTGGCAGAAGAAAAAGCAGAGATATTTTATATAATTTGTACCACGAGAAATCATTGACTTATAATCAAGCCCTTCATAATTATGTCAGAAACTATTCTAAGATATTCAAGAGTCTGCGCTCAAGCTAAATCGAAATTAATAAGTAATACAATCAGTATTTCTAATAATAAAATAAAAGCGGTGTGGCAGTTAATTAACAAAGAAACTGGAAACAAAACAAACGAGATCAGAATGAATTGTCTTTAAAAATTCAGAATGAAACCATTTCGGATAAGTTAAAAGTTGCTGACACACTATATTTTTTTTTTACCAACATCCGAATCGAGGTTACGAAATCTCTCCCCTCATCATCGTTATTAGCTGAATCCTTTCTCAAAGAAAACTTCAGTAAGGACATTCCAAATTCTGAATTCAAGCCCATTTCTATTGCCACAATTAAAAAAGCATTCAAAAGTCTTAACATACAAAATACTGAAGACTTTGGGGGATTTCTGTTAAGGTTATTGGAGATATTATTGACACAATTGCCCCTGTCCTAACAGTCATATTTAATCAATGTTTAGACAGCGGTACGTTTCCAGATATAATGAAACATAGTAAAGCAGTATTAATTTTTAAATCGGGTAGTAAGAGTTATCCCTCTAACTGTAGACCTTTAACTATGCTGCCAGCATTGAGTAAAATATCAAAAAAATCATGCTAGACCAGATGTTATCACATTTTAATTCAAATGGGATTTTACATAGTCGCCAGTTTGGTTTCACGAAAGGTAGGTCGACGACTGACGCAGGAATAAAACTCATCAGTCACATTTTAGAATCCTGGGAGAAGTCCCAGGATGCAATTGGCATTTTCTGTGACCTCTCTAAAGCGTTTGACTGCGTTGACCACAATACACTGATCTGTAAATTAAACCACTACGGAATTCATGGACGAGCTGCTGATCTTGGTCATTCCTATCTATCAAACAGACAGCAAAAAGTAAACGTTAACGGGGCGACTTCCTCGGGATCTCTAGTTAAGATGGGCTTGCCTCAAGGTTCAATTCTTGGCCCTTGCCTATTTCTAGTTTATATTAATGACCTTCCTTACATGATGGCTAACTTATCGGATATAATTTATTCGCTGATGACACTTCGCTTATTTTTAAAACAGAAAAGATACGGATGTCTTACATGGCAACGATAGTCTGGCTATTCTTTCGAAATGGTTTGCAGCTAATAATCTTTTAATTAATGCGAACAAAACTAAATGTCTTAAGTTCTCATTACCAAATGTACCCAAGTGGATCTAAATTTAAAACTTGATGGCAAGAAACTAGATGCTATTACGTAAACGGTATTTCTAGGATTTACTCTAGATTCTAAATTGCAATGGGGCGCCCGCATTAGAGCTCGTACAGGTAGATTAAGTTCAGCTGCATATGCAGTACGAAAAATTAGGCAGTTGACTGATATAGCCACAGCTAAGTTAGTATACTTTACTTATTTCCACAGTATTAGGTATATCTTATGGCGTTCTGCTGTGGGGATTGGCAGCTGGCGTGGATTCAATTTTCATTTTACAAAAGAGGCCAATCTGCGCGATATATACAATGGGGCCTCGTGAGTCCCTTAGAAACAAATTCAAAGAAATTTATATACTAACTGCCTTCTCTTTATATCTTGGAAAGTATTTTGTATGTTCGCAAAAACTTAGGACTTTTCAAAATAAGAAGCGATTTCTAAAATAGAAATACCCAAATTTAGATTAACTAAAACAAGCAAGTCATTTCTTATAAACAGTATCCGCTTTTATAACAAGTTGCCAAAGTCGGTTACAGGAGTTAGCGATGGAAAGATCAAAACCCACATCAAACGTGTCCTTATTAAAAAGCATATTATAAGATTAAAGACTACGTTGAAGACAGGGAAGTTTGGCGCTAATTCCTTCTGCACAAGTGGCTTCCCTGGTACCGCATTAACAGCATAACTATTTATGTAAATGTCTATTAACGGCTCCCCAATTACTTTAATAAATTTTTTTTTACATGCTTCCATGATAAAATCTTTTCATTATTTTACATTATATAGTCGTGTCTTATAGATTTTTTATATTTTGTGAATGTGAGAGCATTGTAGGCTTAATAGACTTTAGATTTGTAGACCATTTTCTATTTTGTTACGTACCTGGTACTTGTTGACAGACCTACACTGTCCTCCCATACTTAATAACACTGTAATTTGAAAAGATTCTAAAAGCCAATTATTATTAAAAGAGTAACCGTGGAGTTTCTTGCCGGTTGTTCTCCATAGGAAACGAACGACCAATTGGGACCGTGCATCTAGCTTTTGATGTTTCATAAGTGCCCATGTAGGTTTATGTGAAATAAAATATTTTGAATTTGAATTTATTTATTTATTTATTTATTTATTCATTTTGTTTCAGACATAATTCCTGTCCATAATTAACACATACAATACATTAAAAATAAACACCAATAATAAAATTGAAATTAATTAAATTTAAATATTGAACAATTCACAATAAAAACAATAATAAAAAATAAAAAACAATAATTATTAAAAATGTCAAAAAAATAAATAAATTACAAATAATGTCAAAATAAACTCAGTAGGTGCACAAAATTTCAAATAATTATAAAAATGACTGTCGTATTATTGGAATTTTATTTTAATTTACTTTTACCTGCCCCACGCCCGATATACGGGTGCGTGTAAGGCCTGCCAGTGCTGCATAAAAGGGCCGTCCAACCTGTTGGCAACAATGGTAAGAAGACTGCTACCACTGCCCCGCACCCTACTCGCTATCGATGTCGCCCTCTTGCGCATGCTGGTATAAAAACAGTCAATGCGGACGCTAGCGAACATTCCCGATGCGCTGCAAAAGCGAGGCAGCCGCAGCAGCGCCCTCAGCGCGTTGTTATATTGAACGCGGAGAGCGCTGTAGGATTTCTGCAAATATGACACCCACAGACTACTCGTATAAAAAGATGTGCAGTAGGCTCGAAACAAGGTGATTTTCACATCCTTGGAACTACGAGCAAACCTGCGGGCAATCATATTCGCCCTCACCGACAGCGCCCTCCTTTCTCGCTCAATATCAGCGTCGTCCTTCAGGTCGGACGTCACAATATGTCCCAGATATTTGAAAGTATGTACCCGCTCCAAGGGCACCCCACATAGCCTAACTGGTGGAACCTCCGCCGGACACTTAGAACCCGAATTGAAAACCATAAGCTCGCTCTTTTTAACGTTATATATTAGGCCATGTGTATGAGCGTACGTTTCGCAAATGCCTATTAGCTCTCTGAGTCCCCGTATTGACGCGCTCAGCAGCACCATATCATCAGCGTAGCTGATGTTGTTAAAGCAAACATCATCAACATGGCATCCAATATGGCGGCTGCTGAGCTCGGCAACAAGTCCATCGATATACAGATTGAAGAGCGTAGGTGAGCTCAATCCTCCCTGCCTCACCCCGCACTCCAACCTGTACGAGTCCGACAGAGCTCCCGACCATTTAACATTATTGACCTGGTTCCCGTACCAGTGCTGGAAGATTTTAACAACTTCAGGCTCAACTTG
The DNA here is from genome assembly GCA_947568875.1 of Fissipunctia ypsillon. Classification (NCBI taxonomy): domain Eukaryota; kingdom Metazoa; phylum Arthropoda; class Insecta; order Lepidoptera; family Noctuidae; genus Fissipunctia; species Fissipunctia ypsillon. The sequence continues at coordinate 1,149,823 of OX387657.1, read as the reverse complement.
CCTATCGAGCAACTTTTTCCACAACACTTTGTACGAAACCAAGTCAAACGCTCTGGACAGATCGAGGAAGCAGGCGTAAACAGGCGTGCTCCGATCCGTGTAATATCTGACAGCATGCTTTAAACTCAGTATGGCAGTCTCTGTGGACAGTTTGGGCCTAAACCCAAACTGGTTATCGTGCAAAGTTATTGTATTGTTTAACTGAGCATTAAGCATGCCGTCAAATACCTTCGCGATGACTGTCGCTAATGAGATCGGTCTGTAATTGGTTTTATCTGATATATCACCTGTTTTATTTTTAACAATTGGTACTACGACCGTCTTCATCAGCTCGTCCGGCAAGTACGAATGGCGAAGGCAGAACGTGAACAGCATGGCCAGCACACGTGGCAGGTGGGGACCTGCATTCTGTAGGTGCTCGATGCTGAGACCGTCATGTCCTGGAGACTTACCCTTGGTCATACACCCTATGGTCTTCGCTATGTCCGCAGCTGAGAACTTAACTTTTGGTTCCAGGACAGTACATTGTGACTCAGCATCGACCACCTCAGAGGGTGGAATACTGCTTGGCTCGACACAAAATTGGGATTTAAAAACATTAGCAATATCTCTTTCATCAGACACGCCATCGACGCTCACCGGCAAACCAGGCCTAAGGTTGAGCTTTTTTGTAGACTTCCAGAAGTCCCGAAAGTCTTTTTTAGAGTGCAACTCGGCTAGGATGTCCATCTGGATTTGGTCTTGGTGATTCTGGCACCACCTTAATTTGGATTTAAAGATCTTACGAGTGTCACACATTTCCTCATAAATCACGCCAGACTTAGGTTTGCCACAATTAAGCCAATCATTAAACTTAAGCCTAGCGTACGAGTGAGCCCCGCTGACGTGCTTATTCCAACCCACCACGCGCTTCGGCCTCCCACCAGTGACTCGTGTTTCCCTGCTAACAATGGCGGCCTCCCTTAGAGCGGCTACCACATCCCGATACAGGCAATCAATTATTAAATTGTGGCCCAAATCACTACATATGCGATCGCAACAATTGGACAATACGCGAGGGAAGTCAATATTTCGCAATCGCCGATTACATTCCTGCCTGTAGGTGTAGATAGCATCTGAGCTTTTTTCTCCCCACACAATTAAATTGTCGTAGGACATATTTCCCTTTACTTTCGGCCTAATTATATTAAGATCGCATTCAATCAACAATGGGTAGTGATCTGACCACATAACATCATACTTAACGCTAACACTACGAACAGTTTTCAGAGACGATTCTGTACAGAGACAATGATCAAGCCATCGCCTAGCCCCGTTACAGTCACTGATATACGTGTACGTGTTCGACGTCAAACCCAGCCTATCTACATCAACGCATGAGAAGTGATTATCACTACAGTAGTTCAACAAGTCCGTAAAAAATAACCCATACGGATGTGCGTTAAAGTCACCAAGACAATAAACCGCCTCCACATCACTACCGCCCACGATCGCACTTACCAGTCCTAAACAATGTGAGAATTCCGGCAAGTTACTCACTGCATCCGTGGGCATGTACACACTCATCACAATGAAAGGCCGATCACTCGTATCAATACGTATCGCACACACTCTCGGGTTATCACTCGGAACGACCGACACACCACTGAACGCACTTTTTCGCCATAGCAGAGCCACCCCTCCATAGGGTCGCCCACGCAGCATACCAGCAGACGTGTCAACAGCCGACGTCCCCGTGCTGCTGAAATCACCATGGATGGTGCTCAGGAACGGCAGCTCCTCCGGCAGCAGCCAGCACTCCTGAAGCGCTATTATGTCGCACGTTGCGCAAAGTTCACGAACTCCCTCAATAGAACGCTTAACACTTTTACAATTAAAGCTGGCAAATCGTAACAAACTATTATCAGTCATTGTTGTTGTTTACAGAGCCGACTTTAAGCGAGTAATCGTCCTTACGTCTTTGACTATAATGCACAAAACGTCTGAATATTACATTTTGCGGCCAGATGTTTTCATCCAAAAATGCAGGTACTTTGGATTCAGGTATAAAAAACTTGTACGCATCATAGTCAACCTTTTTTCGCAGAGACAGTTTTTCCAATTTAACAACTTCGTGGGTTTTTATTTCAATGTGCTTTATGATGTCAGCTGTATGTGAATCCTTGTGTACATTCGTAATAAACATCGGCACTTTCTTTTCAGCAGCTTTAAAGCATCCCACTGTGTCCTTAGCAACCCCCGCTTTCCCAGCATAACGGTTCTTTTGCTTTTTTTACGATGTGTTGCAACGATCCATCCATCATACCCCCTTCTGGGCAAAACATCACCGCAATGTGGCACTTGTTTATTATCAGAATTAATTCGCTGCGACTGTGACGTAACACCCACAGCTGTTTGTACGGGCGACGGCGAGCGAGTCCGCGCCATAGAACCGGTTCTCCGGTTCTCGGTTCGGTTTCGGTTTAACAATCTAAGTAAAATTTTCTAAGAGTAATTGTAAAAAAATAGCATACACTCTTATAAATACCAACGATTTAAGTATTTTTCTGAGGAAATTGTCATTTGATTTAAATTTAATAAAATAATCACGAAACACCTCTAGAAATAAATACGTTGCCAGCCCGCCCGCGGTGACCGCTGTTAAAGCAAGTTTAAAAAAAAAAAAAAATAGTTTATTTGATAACCTTAAGTTTGATGCAACACTTTCAGCAATGCAGTTAAAATACCTTCTTTTTATGCAAATCACGGAGTTATTTTATCTGTTATTTCATTTTCATTACTTCCTAACTTGAAATACATTCTTAGTCACACTATGACTGGTAGATTATGTTGGATACGAAATGTAACTCGCTGTGTAAGAATAAAGTTAATATTTTGATAGTTACCAGCAAAGGTCACGGGCTGCGCTCGCGCAAGGTTGATGTCTGGTGTATAATAATGATCAATGACGCCGCTTCTCACAATGATGATCAGATGCCTGTAATTATCTATCGTGTCATCACGGAATAGACGAAGGTGTTTTGTTTAATAAAGTTCACTGCTTGTTTCATGTGGGTACTTAGAAACTAAGAGTAATGCTTAGAATCTTGTCCTAATAGGATGTGATTTTCATCCAGCTAGGGTCGCGGGATGTTCGAAAGAGTTACCGTGGCCCCGGCACAGGCAACTGAAGGAACACGGATTTTAGTCAGTAAAAGTCTGAAACGCCCTCCCGCTCCGCCCAGAGCGGAAGAAGTCATTTGATGATTTGCCACCCAAAAAAAAAGGTTGTGATTTCCATGTTTTATTTTTATTTTTTACTAGTTTCGGATGTCGTTTTAAACATTAGGTTTACTTTTAGTTTAGAAGTATTTCTTAGTCCGGACCTAATTTAATTAAACCACTCCTTGTGTCTTTCGGGTGCTAGCTATAACTATAGTATTTTATAAGTAAAGTTTCACTATGTTAACACCATTAAAAACCAAAATTAAATTATTGCAAATGTTTAAGTTCAATGTGATCCGATTACGGTAAATTAGCGTGTATCGGATAATGTTGTAATGTCCAATAATAACAGTGTTACCTAATAGCTGTCTGTTTCGTTCGATACCAATGGGTACCTGCATTAAGGAAGACCAATGCGTGGCCAACGATAACGCTGTCGAAGTGACCGAATTCTGGACGAAGCTTATTTCAAACATATATTAACAAATATTTTAAATGGAATCATGGATACGACAAGGAAAAGAGATACCAATACGATGAAGTCGATTTAACGCAAGCTTTTTGCGAAGCTTTTGCAAGTGCAAGAAGAATTTTCTTGTCTGGTTAAAAATGACTGCATATTCTCATTATGTTTCCTCACTATGGTTCGTTCGTGTAATCTAAGGGGCGCCACACACGTATGGCCCAGCATGGGTCGGCACAGCCGGACGGCAAAATCGAATATATATAAATGTAGATATGATAATTATGATTGTACTAAAAAGCCGCTCGGTTTAGCTCGAATTGAGCCGAGCCGACCCGACCATCATTCAGCCAGGTTAGATGCCGAACGGAGTTTGCCGATCGGCACGAGCCGAATGAAAGCCAAATATTTGTAGTTATTGCTTCGGGTCGGTTTTGTTGTTTGACAAACATTTCTGCCGATCGATTGTGCCGGAGCCCGGACCCGAACGTGCGGGTAGCACTAGCACCCTAATGCTATTACCATCTAAAGTTCAAAGTTATTACTGAGGCGCACCTATAGTACACCCACATAACGTAACATCACGATTTTTTTTTTGGACTGGAATTCAATTCAATTCAATTTATTCTTAAACAATTTACATTGTGTGTGAAATAATTCTACATAATAAAAATAATAATTAAAAAATACACTCATGATACACATATACATTAGTCATATAAAAAATTACAACTCAACCCACATCAAAAACAACAATATTATTCAATGTCAACTTTACTAAAATTGGAAATAGAAAATCATTTAAAAATTAAAAACAAATAAAAATTGCTAAAAGTCAACTCAAATAAATAAAAGGAATAATATAATACATTTGTCATTTAAAAATAATATCCATCACATACATTAACCAATAGTTCAGCCGACTTTAGTAAAATAGGTATGTACCTACATAATTATTTAAGTTGTCAGGAGAGAAAAAAGAAAAAACGCATGGTCATAATAATTACATGTCGTCAACGGAGTAGAGACACTTATCTAGTAGGAATGCTTGAAGCTTAGTCTTAAATGCAGATGTATAAATTAAGCTTTTTAAGTGTAGTGGTAACTTGTTAAATATTTGCACTGCTCGATATTGTGAACTGTGCTTCACAATGTTGAAGTGAGGACTTATCTTACTTCTCAAATCTTTCCTACGTGTGCTCTCCCTAACCAGTCTTTCCTCGTCTGTCTCATATTCATGTATGTATTTCTTAAGATTAGTCAGGAGTACTAGAACGTAGAGACTGGGTACTGTGAGGATGTTTAAATCTAAGAAATGTGGACGACAGCTCTCTCTTTATGAAATACGGACGATAGTACGTATAGCTCTTTTCTGAAGGACAAAAGCTCTTTGGCAGTTATAATTATAGCTCTTCCCCCAAAATTGTATGCTATATCTTAATTTAGACTCAATTAGCGCGTAGTATACCATTTTCAATTGTTTAATATCAATTTCGTCTCGAAGGGTTCTTAACGCATAACACGCAGATGATATTGATGCATCGATGGCGGCTAGTACCTTTTTCCAATTTAATAAGTCGTCTATGTGTACTCCCAAGAATTTAGCTTCTCTCACGAGTTCAATTCTGTCCTCATTTAGTCTTATTTCCATGGTGTCTTTATTACGAGCAGTTGTCTTGAATAACATTATTTTGGTTTTCGTATTATTTATTTTTAGCTTATTTACAGTGAACCATGAATAAAGATAACTTAGAGCCGCGTTTACTTTTTCCGTAAGGTCTTTAGTGTCATTTGCCCCAATAATAGCATTCGTGTCATCCGCAAAAACTACAAGTCGTATGTCAGGTAGAACTTTGCTTATATAATTTATTAAGTCATTGGTGAACAAAATGAATAATATGGGCCCCAATGTCGACCCTTGTGGAACACCTGCAGAAATATTAAAAGAAGGTGATTTATAATTTTGACTATGTCCGCCTTGTATCTCACTGATTTCTACAAACATTTTTCTGTTTTTTAGGTAGGAAAACAAAAGTTGTGAGGCTTTGCCTCTCACTCCGTAGTGATGTAGTTTGGCTATGAGTAGATCGTGATCAACAGTGTCAAAAGCTGAGCTCAAATCCAAAAATACTCCAGCTACTCTCATTTTATTATTGATTTTATTAATCACATCATTAACAAGAGTATTTATAGCGTCTCCTGTGCCAAGATTTTTTTGATATCCAAATTGTCTTCTATGTAAGACTTTGTTTAAGTTTATATGAAGTATGAGCCGAGATTTGATCATTTTTTCGAATATCTTTGAAAGCGTTGGCAGCAAAGAGATTGGCCTGTAATTTTTAGGATCGGTCCTTGTCCCTTTTTTGTGAATTGGTACAATCTTGGCTATTTTTAGCTGTTCTGGGAATATTCCATCATTAATACACTTATTAAAGAAGTAAGAAAGCGGTTCGGCAAGAATATTCAAATGATCTTTAATCACAGATATAGGAATATCGTCATATCCACAAGAACGTTTATTGTCCATCTTTCTGACTATATTAGAAATTTCATTTGGAGTCATCAAATGACTTCTCTCGCTCTAGGCGGAGCGGGAGGGCGTGTCAGACTTGTACTGACTAAAACCCACCCGTGTTCCTTCAGTTGGCTGAGCCGGGGCCACGGTAACTCTTTTAAGCAAACATAACATCACGCCTGCAATTATTATTATCAGGTTGGCACAAAAGTAATGAGACACTTGGTTTACGTTTTATTTTTTTTTTTGATATTTCTCGGGACCCCAGGGTCCCGGACCTTTAGAAGGCATATGAGGGGCCGAAGCCAACTCGCAGAGGCCCGTTAGACGCTTTCAATGGAAATGAGGCACTAACCGACGATTATCCCTGTGCGTACTATGCAAGTGCACCCAAGGACAACCCCCGGATGGTGTAGGACTATTGCAGAATATGGAGACAAAAAAAATTGGGCTATGGGTTTGGATGGCTAAAGTGGACTGGTTATCTAAAACTATGGAAGGACTATGGCCCCTGCCTGACCAATGTTTGATAAATACAATACACGGATAAAATGGCAGGGGGTGACTTGCACACTCAACAATGGGCCCCCGGAAACGGTCGCTAGCACATAGTGTCGTAGCGACAAGGGGGCAACATGTCTTGAGGTGCTTAAGAGGAGTGGAGAGGTATTCCACGGCTATCAGGACAATCCCGGAAGTACGGTCAAGATCCCTACCAGCATCTTACTGGACTACTTCCTTCCTCCGAGCACGTTTGCTCTTGCGAATCTCTACTCAAGCCAGCCAATAAAGGCAAGAATGAGGTGGGAGGTCAGTTCTCGTCAGTGTTCACTCCAGCCGGCCAATAAAGGCAAGCCAGAGATGAGGAACATGACTTCTCCCGGGAGATAGGGTACGTGGGGTCGCTATTGCCCAGCAGCTCGTCACATGCTGCCCTGCGGGTTTCTGTATCTCTCTTGGTCTGGCTCCTCACCCTAGACCTGTTCCGGCAAAGTAACCTCTACCGGCACAGACCTAGAGTTCGAAGCGCGCAAGCCCCACCACGACGTCAACGTAGAGATACGGCGATGGGGTTATATTTATATTTTTTATTATTATTCCAGCTTAGTCAATGATGTAATCACCATTAGCATCTAAGACTTGCCAACCGGCAAGCCAACGATCCGGCAAAGTTTGGATGCCTTTCGCCCAGAACTCTGATGGCTGTGCCTCGAAAAAGTTGTTCAATTCCGTCTCTACATCCGAGAAATCATGAAATGGTTTACCCCGCAAATGTTGTTTCAGGGCTCTAAACAAATGATAGTCTGATGGGGCGAGGTCTGGGGTGGGTGGGGTATCCTCTCCCAGCCCAAGTTCTCCAACTGTTGGTGAACGGCAGATGCAACGTGAGGTCGAGCGTTATCGTGTAGTAAAACTACATTGACTCGTCATCGCCGTTTTTTCTTGATAGCAGCAAATAGTTTGGTGAGCTGGGTCGAATATTCGTCAGCGTTTATAGTTTCATTGTATAATAGTTCATAAAACAGCATGCCTTGCGCGTCCCAGAAACAGCAAAGCAAAACTTTTAAGCGGTTCTTTTGACTCAGCTTCGGTTGAGTTGATGGCGTTTTTTCTCGAAACAGCCAAATATCACGACGTGTATCGTTCTCGTAATTAATCCATGATTCATCTCTAGTAACCAGATCAGACAAAAACTCTACGTCGGTCTACGTCGGGGTCGCAGCAAAGTGATTGACAGATAGCGACATGGACTGCATGACTGGCGTCTGTAAGGATTTGCGGTACCCACCGAGCCAAAACTGTTTGATACCCAAGCTCAGCAGATGGTATTCCACGGCGTGGTGACTGCAGTTAAGTGCTTCCGCTAATTCACGAGTGGTAGCATCCAGATTCGACGGCAGTTCGCGGCGGAAATCGTCATCATTCACTGCGGGTGGTCGTCCTGAGCGTGGCTGACTTTCAAGGCTCCTGTCTCCTGATTTAAAACGGTCAAACCATCAGGACACCGTCGCTTGGCTTGTGCTTCCAGCGCCCAATGCAGTGTTGATATTGTCAGCCGCAGCCCGCGCACTGTGGCCTAACAAATACTCGTATAAGTATAGTGTTCGAACTTGTCGCTCGTCCATTTTTCTTCCAACTGACTAAACCGATCGTTTTTTGTTTTGTTTTTGGGGAATGAATTCAACCTATAGGAGGTTGTCGACTGCTTAACCGGGCTTTCTTGTGGATGCCTCAATAAATTAAGGCCTCCAGCCAGGCTTAAAACTAAAAACTAAGCGACTACACGCTAAGGGCACCCCCTGTGGGGTACGGACCTCGGCTTAGGGCGTCGCTGGGAGAGGACAGCAATGGGACATGCTGGATCGGATTAAACTAAACCGATCGCGAGGGCGCGGCTTTATATACCCCCCCCACATCACAAGTACCTAGAATGTTCTACAACATTCTAGAATATTATCGAAAACAATTAATTTGAAAAAGGAAATGTATAGAGTTTTGTAGTCTCATTACTTTTGTGCCAACCTGATATTTAGATATTATTTAATCTATGGAAAAAAATACTTACAAAGTTTCGCGGGAACCATTTAATTTTTTTAACCGACTTCAAAAAAAGAAGGAGGTTCTCAATTCATCGGAATCTCAAATACAACTTAAGACCCCTTTTTTTTGTGGATGGGAAATCATCAAATGACTTCTCCCGCTCTGGGCGGAGCGGGAGGGCGTGTCAGACTTTTACTGACTAAAACCCACCCGTGTTCCTTCTGTTGTCTGTGCCGGGGCCACGGTAACTCTTTCGAACATCCCGCAACAACTTAAGACCCCTGTAGACTTCTTCTTTACTACTTATGTAGCTGCTTTGAGTTGACACAGACTGGGTTATTTGTTATTCATGTCGTTTGTACCTGAATCTGGGGTCTTTCGCCAAACATGGAGCCATGAAGATCATTTCAGTTTAGATCATACAACAACGAACTTCTCTTTAGTTTATCCGCGCACGTATAGACAAAGCCATGGCATTTCAAATTAATTATAATCAAGGAAATAATGCGCACATAAATCGAGAGATTGATCTGAGGAAACATTAAAAGGAAAAGAAAGAAATTAGTTTGTCGTTTCTACGTCATCCTTATTCACTGCTAGGTCCTTTCTTTTAAGATGCTTGCACTACTTAAGAGATGCTTTTTACCTTTATCAAGACTGCATTTTTTGAATTATCCTTTTGCCTATTTAATGAAGCTTTAAAAGCCCTTTCGTATACATTATAAGTACATCAGTAAGTATATCTATGCTGAAACTACCGCTGCATGGGAAAATATTCTCTTCTAATCTCTTCGGCTTCTTGCTGTCAAAATTGTACGTTTATGAAAAAAAACTCTTTACACAGTTAAGTTGTATTCCTAACAGTGTCGTCAGATAGTGCGTGCGGCGACATTCTCATAACTAGCTGCGAGGACGCGCGGCTAATCAGCTCTGCAGTCAGGCGACGTCACGGCTGCGTCACGGAGCGCCCTAAATATTCAGCGGTTGACCTATAGCCGGTGCGCGCCGCTGCGCTGACAAAGCCCTACCATCTATTGGTCATTGCGTTGTATATACTCGCCCATCTTAGAGCTGTGGATCATCAGCATCTATTTTGGTGAAATTTTAAAGGAGATGCTGCTTTCTGAATTCTGGCACCGTGTGTATAAATATTTTTCCATGTGCTGATCATAGCTCGGCCAAACGTTTTCCAAACTTCAAAGATAGTAATTTGCCATATTCTGTATGATCACATTACACAATCAAGAAACAATAGTACTCCGCATTGTGTAAAAACTGAATAATACAGTTTTTCATTTCTCGGCTGAAGCAATGGAGGACATCGAACTATACTATAATTGTTCATGTAAGCAAATGCAATTTATTTGCTTGGAAGTTACATTTATCACATTCACGTCTCGTAGAATCGAATGCCTGGCAGGCTTGCTTACAGAATCGCTTTGACAATTTTATTATTCTACTCAAGTTTTCCATTTCTTCATTTTACTGGTTCTACGTACAGGTACGTAAAAAAACAAATTGATTTCCAAGCCCGCTTCAGGTTATGCATGTTTCGATCAACATTTTCCTGTATTGTTCGCATAATATTTGCTCTTACACAACACGGCTCACCGCTACAGTGGTCACGTCGACCGATTTGCCAGATTGTGTTCAAACATTGTTTTGTTTGTCAAAGGTGAAACTTTGTTTATTTCCAGAAAATACTTGTATCTGCATATCTCACCCTTGATCTTTTGCTTAGTGTCTGTCTTTGTCCTTCACAATATCAGTTTCGTCCATTATTGTATTTTGTTTTGGTTCTTCTAAGTTTATAATAATTACATAAAATTATTCTTCTTGTTAAGAATTTAGCAACTCGTTTGTTAACTTTTTGCGTGTTGTAAATTCGTCTGTAACCTTTCTAAATATAAATTCGTACATATTGCGTCATTGCCAATTTAAATGTTTGAACTAGCGTGTCGGTCACTTGGGCAGTCTGTGTGCTTTAGTATCCTTGTTAGAAAACTTCGTAGATGATCTCGTTAATAACCAGTGGTTTAATAGCGTGCCAAGTATCACGCATGCTGTTCAGTTCATCGATGACTTGCGCAAATGACCAATTACTTAATTTTAGACTTGGAAATATGTAAATAATAACATTACCATCCATCATGTCAGCGCTGTACGTTTCTCTGGAAAAGTTCTCAGTAATCTGGTGAGAATTGATTCTTAGAAACTGCATCCTACAGTCTACCGTGTTTTTTGTATAGACACTATTGCCAAGATTTAAGTCGTTGTAGCGAAAATGTTGATGCGTCAGTTATCAGCGGTTGTAGTGCTGCAGGGCGCTGGCGTGGAGCGCTGCGGGCGCTGAGAGCGGCTGCGCGCGCGCCGCCGCCCCGCGCTGCCAGCCGCTCAGTCAGTGTCCGACCGCGATCCGAGCTCACCTGTCGCTCCATCGAGTGTCGCGCTAATCAGTTCCGTGCCGTTTGACGGCAAGTGCTAGTGCCACCATAAGATGTTTGCGCTTGTCGCAGTGATTTCTGTTTGTGTTAAAGTTTTTTAGTGCCTCAAAGTGGATTCCGGCGGACTGTATCAGGCCGTGGAGCATGCGCGGAGGCTCGAGCGCTCCCAGGCCATGTATGTCATAAATTTAGGTGAGTCCGCTTCGACATACGGCGACGTCGCAGATCCACATTCCTCAATATGTTGCATGACATAGAATTGCGGTGCGCTCCTATAATTGGAACTAGACTAGACCGGTGCTTGGTGGTAGAGGTCCCGTCTTATTGTCGTTTGAGCCTAGTTTTTGTCGCGGTATGCAAATAAATTCGAGGTCGGTTCTCGACATCAGCTTTCACTCTGATCGTGTTTTTCGCTCCCCGCTTGCTGGCGGGTTGGTGCGGCCGCGTCCTGAAGGAGGTCGTGTTTGCTGGAGTTGTTCACAACCAGCTCGCTCGTACGATTCCATTTCAATTTGTCTTATTCATAGCGCACTGTGCGTGTCTATGTATGTTTTTATTACAGTTCACGTACAACGTGTGGGCGTGTGTTGGTGTGTTTGCGCTATCGGCGAAGCTATTTTTGTACTGTGCGCGTGTGTGCGCGCATGTTTGTGTCGGCGCTGTGAGAGTGCGCGTATGGACGTCGTATCCGCGTTCGGCCTGTTATCATTCTCTTCGCTTGATATTGTTGCGAATTACTTGATGTCTTCGTTTATGATTTTAGTTTAAGCCTAACTTAATTGTACATTTTACTACTTTTGAAACCAAAATGATGCAGGTTTATATGCACAAGTGCGTTGTCTACCGAATGAAAACATATAAACAGGTAAAATGTAGGAAAACAAAGTAAATATCCTTAACATTCATAATTCTCACTTATGTTTGCACACTTTAACACTGTGGTACGTGGATTTTCCTCAACTACCGCAGGCGCAGGCGCAAGCAACACACCAAGTCGTTGCTAAACAATACCTTATTTGCTTCTATTTGTTTATCGCTATTACGATAGCAACTTGTGTATCAAAACAATACATATGTGTATATATTAATTTATAATGCCGTACCAAACGAATTTAAATCGTTGTAGGGTAAAGTTTTTAAAACAAAATTGTGAATGGTTACAAAAAAAATGTTTCTACAGCATAAAAGAATTTTAGAACATAAAAATATTTGTTTAGAATATTAATTAATGAATTTATTGTAAATTAATTAAAGACATTTGTATGTAATAATAATGTGTTATAATGATAATAATGTAATAATAATATCTGCATAATAATTATGACACTTAAACATAAAATTTGCACGCTTGCTTGTAGGCAGAATACAATGACTTAAAGGCTGTTGTCTTAAGGGCAATCTTAATATCTTAATGGGTAATCTTAATTTTAAGGGGAAATAAGGAAAAAAATAGAGCCTGTATTCAAATAAGCCTGGCTCTATTTTTTTCCTTATTTATTGATAGGTACTTGTTGCTACTCTAGCATCAATGTTGTTTATCGCGATGAAGTTGTATTCGTGAGTGTATTTTGATAGAACTGTTGTCATGCAAATTAGTTGATTATTAATGAAGTTTACAATAATAATTTATTTTTATTGGCAGATTATAAACAGGTTTTTAGTATCGTGTGCTTGCAGAGAGTTGGGAGCATCAGCAATTAATACATAATATTATGTTAATAATACTTTAAAACGAAGCAAATTCTAACTCTATTATACAACAACTAATGATAAAGCGCCTACCTTAACCTAGGTTCTTGATAAAAAAGTTGCCCTAGCAATAGTTTGAATTAAAATCAACAACAAGTTAGTTAAATCAACAAAATAGAGTAAGTTTAAATAGTGAGGCCTATCACACATGTTTAAATTAATATTAATTTAGGACGCTCTACATGCGTAGCAGTCGTAGGATACTGTTTATAATCAAATGTTTGTATAAAATCCCGTCCCGTCCGATAATAGTGCACTGTTTCGATTTTAGCTCGAAATAGGCCTAACAGAATAGATTACGGAAGATGGCAAACAATATGCAGACGACTTGTACCGCGGGGTACATCTGAATGCCACCGACACAAACTAAGAAGGCAACGGTTACAAATGAGACTCTAATTTCCTTAACACTAGTGACTAGAACAAAGCTGATGATAAAACCAGCAAATCTGTTTATAATACTCAATCTAATCTACTCTCGGATCAGAGTACAAAGTATTGCATAATGAATGGCACACTAGTGGTGGAACATGACGTTGCCCGTTTATCTCCCACAGCGTGTGAACACCTTTATCGGATGACATGAAAAAAAAAACGAATTGGGTTTGAGGCTTTTAGTTTTTTTTTGTATGGTCAACAATGTCAGTTCTGTAATTCTGCCGCCAGACCTTTGCTAAAGCCAACCTTTAGCATTTTAAATTGCTTGATGTCCTAACATGTTTGTCATGAAAAGGTCATCGCAAGTAATTTTGTACACATACGAGTTTTGATCGATGTAACTAACCCGGAAACTACATTGTATCCGCTGTCGTAGTCAGAGTCCAGTCGAGTCTGTTGCTGATGTTCCTTCTCCTTGACTCCAAAAAGCTATCTAAATTGGTCATCTAATCATGTGCTTATCTTTCCCCGATTTTCTATGTCCAATTGACTATCTGTCGAATGCTCCATTCGGTTTATCAGTTTGTAATAAAACTATTAATACCATATCTCATCTATCCATTCCATTGAAGGTGAATATGGTATGATTTTTATGAATTCTGCAACATTCTGCACGTCAATTATGTATTTTCTCTACAATGCTTGTTAGTTAGTCAAAGAATAAACAGCAGTATCAAGTGTCATGCCTTCCACTTCTGTTTACGTGTTCAGCGAAAGCATCGCGTCTTGTAATATAATAATTGCACAATAAAACAATCTTGTCGTCGGCCCTCACTGATTTCACGGCTGTCGGCAGTGTCGATGAGTATCTTCTATAAGTGCTGTTAATTACTCAGTTACCAGCTGTTGTTGATGTTCGAGTAGAAACCTGCACGCTATACCGGGGCACGAGGAGTTTGAATGCTGTTGGTTTCTGCGAGAGGAATTGGTACAATGTTCTCAAACAGGACAAATGGCTAACTTAGTCAAAAACCTTTGTCAACGGTTTAGTCCTATCTCGGCCCCTTTCTAAAATCCTACTAATATTATAAACGCGAAAGTTTGTGAGGATGGATGGATGGATGTTTGTTACTCTTTCGCGCAAACACTACTGAACGGATTTGGATGAAATTTGGCACCACAGATAGTGTATAATCTGTTGTGTTAATCCATTAACATATAGGATACTTTTTATCCCGATATCCCTACGGGATCGAGACTTATGTGGGTGAAACCGCGGGGCGCTGTTAGTTTTTTTTATTAACATTAACTTTTGAAAAATATTTAATTTGTTTTACTCACTAAATGACGTGTTTCCATTTTTTTTTATGACTGTACTTGACATCATTTATGACAGGGTGTTGAGATGGGAATATTTCGTGGGCTTGATAAATAAATTCATGGGTGCCGAGATGGGACTAAACCGATATGTTAAGATTACCTATGTTTGAAGTTTTCAAGTAGTTTTTGGTTTACATTATTTAATACTTTTATTACCATTTGCATATTCAGCTTATTAAAAATATCTAATTAATGTACCTATGTACTATTTGGCAGGTACTTTGCATTGAATTAATTGTCTATTATGTGTCATTGTATGGTAATTAGTGTAGAGGAGCAGTGGTGGCCCAGTTGTAACGGCCACGAATTACGAGTTGTATGTAGGTCGTAGGTTCGAACCCAGACAGGCGTTTTACTTTGTGTAAATTATTTCATCACCACTGTTCTCAAAACAGTGAAGGAAAAAACATCGTGAGGAAACCGGCATGTCCTGGAACCATAAATTCGAAGGCATGTGACATCCACCAACCCGCACTGGGCCCGCGTCGTGGTTTACGCCCGAGAAGAGGCCTGTGTCCCAGCAGTGGGAACATTATAGGCTGATTATGCTGTGTTGTAAATAGAAATGGAAACGTTCAGTCATTATTAAAAGTCCTTTCGATATAGCGATTCTATTATAAATCAATCCATATTTAATTTTATTACTTTGGCATGAATTCAAAAATAATCAAAAACACTTTAGTAGATACAATTAATGAAATAGAAGTTAGCAGTTGAAGCACCGAACTCAAGTTCGATACGGATGTTGCCGCAACAAGGCACAACAGACGACGACGACGACGTTCAGTTCAGACAAGTGCAACACAACTTCACAACGATACTAATAGGTACCTCCATGCTACTAAAATGCCAACATAGCAAAAACTGGCCGCACACATGAAGTATTCGAGATCTCTCGATGGTGAGGGCTAAATAATTGTCGTGATTGACACGGTCCCGGCTCCCGTTACGCGGAACCTGTCTAAGGGCCGGCGCAGACGCACAGGCGCGCGCGCAGGCCACTGACCCTCAGCCGGATACTACCACATATTACTGCTTATGTAAAAGAAACTGCTGCAAAGAGCAACCTTAACTTATCTTAATACTGCAATTATTTCTAGAATACTAATTAATTATTCAAGAATATTTTAAAGTATTTTTGGGCTACTGCTACAGATGTTTGGACGCTGTAGAACATCAAGTACTGTTGTTAATTTTCATATCGACCTCCATAATGAGTGACAACTCGTCGTTTGGAGTACCATTCGGTTCGCGTAAAAACCTTATCAGTTCTATAAATAACTTTAATTGCCTGCACTGATAACAGGGGCTATCTTTGGACTAGCGTCATCGGGTAAGCATTAAGTGATGAATATATACAACGTAGGTAGATTTAAATTAATCTGTCTAATTTTTCCCATTCGTATATCTTATTCATGTGTGCAGAACCTTGACATGTCTTGATACTGAAGATAAGTTTTCCAGTTCTTAGAATTATTTGCTTACGTTTTACTTACGTGTTATTTTCTTTGTTATTTTGATTAGGTTTTTAATTATCTAATTCTATATGAGGAGTCCCGAGAAGTATTTATTTAGTTCACATTGTTTGTGTACACGATTAATTTCTCTTACTGACAATTTCCGCTAAGTGAATGATTAAATTTCATTGTTCTTTTAATATATAGGATAATAAATTATGGTCATTGTGTTTGTGGTTGTGCATTTCGTGTGGCGACAATCGATGTGTTTTTTTCGGCTCATTGCGTCAAAGCGAATGACGCACGCGTCTTGGATTCGCGATAGAAATAATTACGGAACTCCTGTCTAGACGAACTGTGTGCGATGGAGCACACTGGTAATACTTTTATCTTTCAAACATTTCATCGTAGACAATTTTCAATTGCAATGCAATAGAGACGTATGTCACTAATAGTTAAATCACTCCCTTTATAACATAAAACGCTATACAGACTTTTTTGCGCAACAAAACTGCAGTATTTCCTGATTCATAGCAGTAATTCCCATTCGTTCGCTTTCGTTTTTATTCATTTATTATCCTGTTATGTGTAGTTTGTAGTTAATCATCACCGATCGTCAATCGAGTCATAAATGCCACTACTAGTAAATAAAAACGAATATGTAGATATTGTTTTATGTAAGCATAATATACAATGCTGAAACCATTTCCAAGTGCGAACGAGAGCAGCAACAAAAGTATAATAAGGGCGAGTTGAAAAGGCATACACTTGACAAAGTTTGTAGGGCTGAATAGAATGGAACACGAATGTATTGTTCCATAATGTTCTCAACTTTGAAATAACTTCAAATCAAGTCTAAACTTTGTGTGATAAACCAACCACATTGCCGTCAACAACTCGTAGGTAAAAAAAATGAATTAACTACTAACTAACAGCTAAATACTCTGCGTACTAGTAGTTCAATAACTAATTTCCGGTTTGTAAATATTACCGGGTATTGCCAAGTCCATGTAGACAGATCAAACAGCTTGTAACCGAACTTCACTAGCCTTACTACTATTGTTGTGGTTCAAAGAGGTCATTCAGGGATAGTGAATGGGCTGCGTCATCAGAGTGCTCGGGGAACAGGAACATTCTGGTGTACGACGACGTAACGTGCGGTTTATCTCAATGACTCACTTACAGCCAAAAGGAATATTTATTGTGAATACAAACCGCTAGTCGCCAGTCTTTAATGAGTTAAAGCAATAAGTAAAAATTATAGGCTTCACGCCCAGAAGTTGTAAAGTGTCGGTGTGCTAGATATTGTCTTTATTTTGTCAAACATATTTGTTTTGTCGATGATTGTAGCGTCAGAGAATTATTTTATTGTATCGCGTGTCGCAATAAAGGCTTTAAAGGTTATAACAGTCTTCTAAGAAAACTGTTCGACCTTTGTGAAACGTTGTGCTCCCTTTTCTTTAATAATCTTCTGTTCCATGAACTCGTCCCACTTTTTAGGAAAGCTTTTATCGCGTCGTGAGTAAACTATTGACTGTTCAAATCACTTCGTCTGTTGTTGGCGATATATAGGTTTCCTCATTTATTTACTGTTAATCGTTGTTTATTGGTGTTAACACTTACAGTGCGTTCGTCGATGCATGGCTGCGTCTATTTGCGTGGTTCTTGCTTCCTCCACGTCGATGGACCGTGACACTGCGTACAAAAACATCGAGCCTTGGAAACTTTTGTGTTGGTTTACTTACTTGTCAGGTTTCCGTATTTTCGTTTTCCGCATGTACAGTTAAGAACAGTTACAACCAAAGAACAAGTTTGTATAATTTCTTTGGAAAATGAACATTCTTTCAGAAAACTATTGCAGAATACTTTTCTTTAGCTAAATATATTTCACCTAAGGCTAAACGACTTCCGTCAGAGGATACCTGGAACTGAAGAATTTCTTATTGCGTACGTCTTCTTCAACTCTTGTATTTGAGTTTGCTCACGATCAATTAGCCGTTGTAACATGTTCTCTCTTATTTCCAAATGCTTTTGCATCGCCCAACTATTACTTGATTGTTGAAAACCAGAAAGAAGCTTTTCAGCTGTTATATGGAATATATACCTAAAATAAAACAGGCGTCAAATGTGTAAAGAGGATTAATGTTAAGATTAATTATTCAATGTCGACATGGGACAAGACATATTAGATGCTGGTTGTTTGCCAAGAACTCTTCCGAGGAAGTCGACTGAGATTAAATGGTAGCCAATTTCGATCCAGTCAACTGTAAAATCGAATCAATAGTTTTTTTCTCCATCAAATATAGGTTTCCGTAACAAAACCATCAGAGTAGGAAGTTGGGCATTGATTTATATTACATTTAGTAGGTTTTGACCATGATTGTGATTTGAGTCGGAGCAATAACAAAACAATCGATTAACCGGTCTAGGCTTTACCTCGGGGGATAGCTGTATTTATTTTAGAAGATAAGATAAGATTCATTTATTTGCAAAAACATGTGTAGATAATATACATGGTATAATGTTTATTATAGGTGTTACAGGATATTCTTTGGCACAACATGTCTGACCATGGCTGGTGTACAAATTAGGTCGGAAGATCGTAAGATTTCAAAAAAGAAAATATAAAAAATAAAAAAGAAATATACAAAGTTAAATAATCAAAAAAATAAAAAGCAACAATTAACATTAATATTAAATTATGAATAAAAACAATTGATAAATATTCATGCAATTCAAAATAAATATTATAGTTTCAGTCAGTTTTCTTAAACTGGTCTTTATTTAGTTTTTTGACACAGATAGAGATATTGTTATAAATTATCGGTGCTCTGCATACAACGCTTTTATACAGTAGTGCTGTCTTAGCTGGCTGAACACGAAGTTTACTATTATCCCGGCGATTTCGTATTACAAGTTCCGATATTCGAGGAAACAAATGGGGGTTATTTCTTACAAATAAGGCGATTTCTAAAATATAAAGTGACGGCAGTGTGAGGATTTTATGCTTTGTAAAAAGTGGCTTACAGCTCTCAGTACTTTGGATACCAAACATAGCACGTATGTATCGCTTTTGCATTTTAAATGCCATATCTTTATTTGATGAGTTGCCCCAGAAGATAATGCCATACCTTAGGACAGATTCAACAAGTCCATAATAAGCCGATAGTAACACATTAGTGTTGATAGATGGAGCAAGTTGGTACAAAGCATATGCTTGACTACTGATTTTTTTACATAGTGCGTCAATGTGTTCTTTCCAGTTTTGCAGAAGAATTGCAAGGCTTTTAACAATATTTATACTGCTTCTGTTTACATTCCTTTAATAATGAAATAACAAGTTCAACAGAGTGCTGAAAACTTTTGTTAATTTGTTAGCCATTTTTTTGACAAAACATACATGGGAAATATTTTCAAATGGCAACAGCCGCTCTTGCGTGGGATCTAATATACATATTATAACATAATCCAAAGAGAATATCGTTCATTTGATTCGGAACTGTGTGTAGGTGCTGACATTACTCCTTGACCTTTGGCGTAGTGTCATGGGCGGCTTGTTTACCTAAAAACAAACTTCTACGAAAAATGTACCAAGAAAATTGTATCGTTTATGGGAAAACGAGTCTGTTTATTTATGAGTGGGTGAAGGGACTTTAGTCCTGTCGTGATGAATAAATACTACGCAACATACACTTCAGCAGCATCAGCGGTCGATTTCGTTTATGAAATAACTTCGCTACAAGGTTCTCTGATGTTTACGTCAAACGTTATCAAAAGAACAAAACCGAATTATCTACTTGTTTCGGATTTATTATTTAAATATTTTCTGAGGATTCTACCAAATGTTGTGACCGCCGCGCATATGAAACGATAATATTATAGCATAATAACATGTATTCTTCTAAATGATTAACGAAATAAATTGTTGAAAAACATCGGTGAAACGTTCGACGTGGCTGCAATTAAGATAAATCTGCTCGTTGGCCATATTGTAATTACTTACAACATTTATGTCACCTATCTCCGAGAGGTTTAAAAAGAACATGACATCATAATCGTGTGTGCATGCTATTTTTAGATATGCGAAACATTTAATACGTCTAGACTCGAGGTAATAATATTACACTGCTTCAACTTGAAATTTACAGGTTATATTCACTTTAGCAGCATGTGCTTTGGTTAATTCTAGTCTTCATAAGCTTTCTTTTCTCTAGTGTCGTCTAGTTGTCTGCTCATTTATGATGCTCAGTCGCTCACATAACATTTCATGAAGTGAAACATTATCTTTATGGGTGAACTAAATGTAGACTGTGAATGTGTAAGAAATTAACATTTGCATTTATTTTCATTGCCTCCATTAACTGGTCTGTCTAGAGTTGTCTGCTGTTTTAATTATTTCGGCTGTTTGATAACATTTCTGTTACTACGAGTATTTGTCTCACTTGGCTTTTCATTAATGTTCGTCTATACGCCTTTCAGGCTTATTATTATTTTTCTATTTCCTCCGTTTAAGATCTGCTAGCTCTATTAAAACAAACTTGAGTCGTCAACATGTTATGTTATGATATACTATCACTAATTCAACTTTCATATTACGTCCAGCTGTCAAACGGTTCGTTTTCACGACTGTCACCGACGGCGTGTTCGATCAGACACCCCATTCGTACTGCAGCAGCTACCACCACTGCTCTACACACCTGCCAGCCTGGGCAAGTTCCCACCGAACTTTGTGTAATCAAATATGTAAAGTAATTAGTGATATAAGATAACAATTATGACACGAATTTTTAAGTTAATGGATAACACGTTTCTGCTCTGCATCCAGCTTACTATGATGTGCTAAAAGGGACATATTTTATTTAGAGAATCTAAGACTTTGATACACAGTAGATTAATAATAATATTACTATATTTACTTCCACACGCCGTATTCTTAGCTATGTAAGTATAGATATTAAATTGTAAATCCTTAATTGGCTGTAGGATCAGTTAAAATAGTTTAGGTTAAGATTGTAAAGAGCTGTGGATTTTGTAATAAATAAATAAATAAATATTTGAAATACAAACTTGTGGACTCTGAGGTACCGTATTACAAGTATGTGCCCGACCCAGTTCTTGAAAATGACCATGTCACGTTGTACTGGGATCGGTCTATCACCACTGACAGGACTATTGTCGCCAATAAGCCTGATATAGTGGTGATAG
This sequence comes from Fissipunctia ypsillon, assembly GCA_947568875.1. Taxonomy (NCBI): domain Eukaryota; kingdom Metazoa; phylum Arthropoda; class Insecta; order Lepidoptera; family Noctuidae; genus Fissipunctia; species Fissipunctia ypsillon. Next base: position 1,128,487 of record OX387657.1, on the reverse strand, counting down.
ATCGATTAGCGCGCCGCGCAATGATTATCGATGTTACCATTCCACATGACGAGAACCTCGTGAAAGCTGAGAAAGAGAAACAAATAAAATATCTCGACTTACCACACGAGGTTGTTGACATGTGGAATGTAACCTCGGCTGTCATTGTGCCGATTGTTGTAACGGCCAATGGCCCGATGGCCGAAAGCCTCGACCAACATCTCTCGAGGCTGTCGTTAGGCGGTTGGATCAAGAGCCTGATCCAGAAGGCAGTACTCCTCGATACGGCTCGTATTCTGAGGAGGTTCCTGTCTCTGCAGCCCTAACCACCGGTAGCTTGGACCCTGCTCCCGATACCGGTGGACCTCTATTTTTTATAGTTTTAAATGTTTTTTTGTATATATTTTTATTCTAAATATTTAAAAATGTAAATAGATAACAAAGAAAGTAAATAAACGAATATTACTATTAGGAATATTATTGATAAGTTCGAGAAATATCAGTCGCGCATAAACGTGGCAAAGCAAAACATTCTGATAACTTTTATTTTATAAATATATCATGTATGTAGGTATTTAACTTTGTATCTGCAAATGCCTTTCAATTTTGAAAATGTAAAAAGACACGTAACCATTTTTGGTTTCCTCATTCAACAAAGTGAAAGTATCAAGGCGTGCAGACCTCTTTTGGAAAAGTGACGCAACACTCAAAAATGTTTTGGTGCCTTCAAAGTAGTATTTTGCAATATTTTAAATACGTAGCGCGTTGTTATTTCTAAACTCAGAAACGGTGTTAATTTTTAACCGACTAAAAAAAGGAGGAGGTTCTCAAGTCGACGCGTATATATATTTTTTGTATGTATGACCACGCATAACTTTTTATAGAGTAGTCCGAATTGAACGATTCTTATTTTATTCGGGAGGGTATACCTCGGTCGGTCCCACGTAATATTGAAAACTAAAATCCTCCCTTATGGGTATAAGGGAGGTTTAAATTGGGGTTGATTGATTTTTCACCTACTGAATTTTCTTTTTTTTATGTATGATGTAGATTAGTCAAAGACGGCTGGACTGATTTGGAAAATTCTTTTTTTGTTTGAAATACATTTTTATTAATTTTGCTTGTGTATTTTTTGAGTTATTACATAGCTTCAAAAATACGTATTTTTCCCATTGAGTCAATGTGGTTGATGTTTAACTTCCTGTCACTGTAATTTACATAGCAGATAGTGGCATTCGAAATCCGAATTCCCAAAAAAAAAAAAAAAACACTACAAAGTGAAAAATAACTTTAATTTCGCAATTTGTTGGCAAAAAACGAAAATACGAAATCATAGACACCGACTTCCGAAATTAAACTAATTTTTACCTTGTAGTGTTTTTTGTTTGGAAGTCGGTTGTTTTTTTTTTATTGTAATAAGGTTTTTTGATTGAATATACAGTTTCATCATTTGCATCAACGCGTTGATTATTGTAGATGCTTCAATTTTATTGCAAACACTGCAACAGCTTTGTGCGCATGCGCATCCAAACACCATAGTTTCGGTTACTGTCAGTTCAAGTTCCAAGTCGTCTTTTAATATTTTGACAGGAAATCAAAACACCAGTATTACGAACACTATGTGACTCGTTTCTTTCAATCAACTCTTACGATCGAAATAAACGCATGAATCACTCTAAGAAAGCATTCATAATAATGACACATACGAAATTATGGCGAAGTATCAACGGGAATAAAGAATTTGCAAGAGTATATTGGCAATTATGTACAATAAACTTAATTTTCATTGCTACCCACATCATTTGAGAAATTTTCTTTACTAAGATAGTTTCGTCGATTGTCGCAAGCGCATGTGAAACAATTAACGCTGGCTAGACGTCATAAACTCCACCTATAATACGCACTCCTGTTGCCCAATCTAACTGCATTAGTTTTAAATCTTCGTGTATAATCTCATCGCGTCTTTATTTTCTTTCATCGTAACGTTTCAAACGTTAAGTTATAATTACTTTTTAGGTTACTTAAACGTTTCTTGGAACGCTTGCTTAGCAGTGAGCCAGTACAGGTTAAACAAAAAACCTTTCTTTTAGCACCTTTGCTTTAACGGTTTGTGTCTTGCTAAGATCTCCCTTGCTCATAAATTCTATACTTATTTACTAGCTACGTCCTGAGAGACCACATTAGCTACTGTTATGCGTAAGTTATTATGAAAAACTATGTTTTATTAATTTTATTAGTGTTATGTGCTGTGTAAACCATCCTTTTATTACTGTGTTACATCACCATATCTTGAATGATGTGTATTTGAATTCTAGAGCACAAGGAATCAACAGGTTACATTTATAGACACAAAGGTTCATGACAATTGGCCTCATTGCAGTCGTGGGCAGGAAGCGGCAATAACCCAGTGTCAGCGGATCAAACTCCGAAATGACTGGAGTAGACCACCACCTGCCGGTTAGCGCCAACGTTGGGCCAAATATAGGTATCCTTGTTAAGTCATCACGTTAGCGTATTGGTGGCGTATGGCCTCCGGGACTGGCTGTGGTATGTACCAGCGAGTACTAGCGGCGACTAGTAATCTTCATTGGATAATGCTCGCTTAATACATGCGGCTTGGACGTTGGGTCATTGAATAACATTGTCGAAATGACTTTGTGGGAGTTTTCATTCTAATCGATTTCGGTTATTGTATTAATTCGATGATTGTTTGAAGCGAAAATGTAAAGGCGTTTGTATGGTGTAATGTGCGTGAATTATTCTAATTTCTCTCGGTTCGTTTCTGCCTCGTTGGTATATAGTGGTCACAAGCGCTACTGCTGACTACTAGGCTCTGGGTTTGATTCCCAGGTCGGGCAAAGTGTTATTGGATTTTCCATCAGGAATTTCTCAGTAGCAGTCCGAAGTCTGGATCTGTGCCCGGTTGATGGTAATAAGCTCGCCCCCTATTTCATGGAATTTAAACTTAACTGGCGCAATGTGGGTGTACTGTAGTTGTAGTACACCTCCGCCTAACAGTTCGCAAATAACAGGCGTGAAGTTATGATATGTTATTATTCTAATTTAAACTATGGTCAAGTGCGATATTATTGAATTAGGATGTTTCTAAAACATTAAAGAGTTGTTTTTATTATATTGTTCAAGTTACCTTCTGTCTCCTTCATGCTTATGGTCCAAATCACTTGTCCGAGATGACCTCATTGGCATTCTGTTGAGAAGTCTTGATCTTCTCAACTGAATGCCAATAAGGTCATCTCGGATACCTCATCTTGATACTTTACACCAAGCATAGTTCAATGAACTTCTTGTTCTACTAATTAACATGCTAAGCTCTAAGACTGTAATGGTTAGTTTGATAACATTTTTTGTTTGTTTCATTTACAATCGTAAAACTTTTTTAATAATATTATTAAAATGAGTAAGTAGGTTTCCGTTACACGATTGACGACTATTTAAATTCCCAAATTATCCATTACCGATTCCTGTTTTTTGTTGAAGTATCTTACCAAAAAAAGCTTTATTCACATTAATACATTCCTGTGCCATTATTCACGTAGCGACCACGAAACACGTTGTGGACTTCAGATCCATCCACCATACTTCGGTGTTACGTGGTTTGCTTCACAATTACATCGGATCGGCCTCTTGTGAAACAGCTGCAGTATAGTTTGCGCATTACATGCACAAATGTAGGAAGTTTCCGCCTGCACTCCTGCACTCCTGCCAAATTGTCGATATCCATTTATCTTTACTATTATATATATACATATATATATCTATACTATCCAAGATGATGAGATTGCTGGTGAAAATAGTTGTTTGTGTTCTTTGATTTTATATTCATCGTCAGTAGTATGCTTTTGATCAATAGTGGAAATGTTGGATAATGTATTATTGGAAAAATCAATCGGATTACTGACAATAGTGGTCACAAAGTTTTGGTTCTTCTTTTGGAAAAGTGCGCACATTGCTTATTCATGGTCAATGATTCGTCAATATTCCTTCAGAAGTCTATGAACATTTGTAGTTCACTGTCAGCTTCCGTCGGGCCACCGCGACCTACCGCACGCGCCGCCGGGTCGCACGCGCCACGGCGCAAGGTCTAGGTCCCGGTCCGGCTGTAAACACAACAACAGGTGGTGAATGTTGATGCTACTTTGACTTCGTCGTTTGATTACATTCTTTTATCTTACAATTTGCTATTATGTAGAATTCGATTGAATTCATCTATTGTAAGTTTGTTTGTTGCTATGTCTTCTATAGCAGCACCACGCGCACGTCACTGACGCTATCTAGCTAGTGTCTGAAATGTTGATGACATGGTTGAATCTCGTGATTTTCCGATGGCTCAGCTGCCAATAAATCAGTGACATTTAAATCAAAAGTTCTTTCAAACCAGTCAATGTATCAATTCACGACACAAATGAAATATATGTTGATGAATCTAGATTTTAACAATTATGTATTAAAAAAAAATTAGTTAATGACTTCAGTCAGGGTCTTCCGTCAAAATGTTTGCCAAATTGCTTACGATAGTGAAAAAATATGTATACAGTGACATAACAAATATGTATACAGTGACATAACAAATAACAGTTTTGAGTACATGAGTACTCGAGTCGGGTCGGCGGTCAAGGATGAGTTCCGAATTATTTTTTATTTCTTTGTTTATGTTACAAATTGTACCTTAAGGCTAAAATGTTTGTACCGGATTACGATTATTCAACCAAGGAAGTTTGTCGTACACATACATACATAAACTCACGCCTTCTTCCCATGGGGGTAGGCAGAAACTACAGAACGCCACCTGCTACTATCCTTACATACTCCTTTTGCCTCGTTTACGTTCATACATCTGGTCATACACGCACGCCGGTTGCGAGTACTACGCACCTGACCTTTCTGAATAACATCACCAAAAAGATCACTATATGTTTTCCTAGAGCGTCCCCTTCCGACGTTTCCACTCACATCTACCGTGTAAATACCTTTTGTTAGTCGACTTTCATTCATCCTCTCAACCTGACCAAACCATCTAAGCATACTCTTTTTCAATTTTTGTCACTACATCTTCTTTTAAACCGCACCGTTGCCTTATCACATCATTCCTCAGCCTATCACTCATAGTCACACCACACATGCTTCGCAAGGATCACATTACCACAGCATTTATTCGAAGTACGCCGATCATTCACTCGATTGATCAATTAATATTATTTTTTATTTAGTGTTTGAACAAACTGTACTTGTTTTTAAACCAAAATATGTTTAGTTTTAAAACGGCAGTGACATCGTCCCGAGTTGAACAATGTAGGTATATTGGCTAGGCGATATCAATTAGTGGTGACCAGAAACTTGGGCTTGTGCGGTAACGTCTATATTTATCTTCATAATCACCGCTCCACTGTCTCGCGCACATGTCGGGTAATTGATGATGTGAACTGCTCCGTTTACAAGATCGTGTTTAACCCTTTAACCGCCTACGACGGATTAATCCGACAAATATTTTCGTGTCCATTTCGCCAGGGTCGTATATTTACGACCAAATATCGTAATGATTCAAGTTGCCCGGCGCTGGGGGCACGACAACTGATATGAAGTCGGGCGGTTAAAAGGTTAATGATGGTGAAGCAAGTGTAGGAGAAAACAAGGCAGAGTTGGGAAGGCAACAAATTATATCCAGAAATATTTTATGCTAGCTTTATAATATCCTTCGATCAAATAGTTTCGGAACCTATATCTAATTTTAGTATCAACTCTTCACAAGAAGGCGGGCCTACCGGAAATCTAAAAGGGTTCGGACTCTAAATAATGCACCACCGGAAATGACGCGCGGGCAACGTTGCCAGAGTTGGCTGCCAGTGTTTTTGGCTCGTTAGCGCTCTCGTACATACTCGCTTGAATGGCGCTCCCACTGAAAACTTTATAGTTTCGGATGTGCCAGAAACCGTATTTCATGCAGTCGTGGAGCAATTTTCTGGAACACTTTAAGATATCATTCGAAGAGTGCTCTCTCAACAGTATTGCGCCACAGTTAAGAAAATATTTCGTCTCATTATTATTTGTGATGCTTGCGTTAGCGATCATTTTAAATTCCGCATTTGTAATTGATAAACAATTTGCAATTCCTATTCACAAATAAGAAATACGATTGCAAACTAAACCGCCTTATTAATTCCGCTGGAACTCCCGAGCCAGCCGCTCTTGCAACACTAATGCACACGCCTTTCGCTTCGGCCTTTGATCCTTATTCAAGCACCGATTAACTTCGACTGAAAGCCGTTTCTATTATAAATATTTCGTAGATGGGGTTCCCATCGCCGTCTAAATCTGTCTCGGCATCGGACATATCTATCGCTGCGTCTATATGTTTGGCCGGCTATTCTGGTTAGGCTATAAATGGCGCCGCTTCGACCGGGTATTATTAGCATTGGCCGCGCGACTCCCGAACATAACGCTTCGCACCTGATTGGATGGTGGCCAGATATAGACCTCGTTATGCTCGCTCAGGACTCGAGTATCAATTATGACTATAATGGTACTGGTCAAGTGCGAGTGGCTAGCGAAGTTTGACTGCTTTGCATTCTTCTGTGCGTGGAACGGAAGAAATCAATCGTGAGAAAGAACAAGAATCGTATATCTGCATAAGTGCACATTGGTTAGATACAAGAGAGTTCTGTCTACCTCGGTCATTTTGCTGTGGTGGAATGTTTTGTACGTTGTAAATAATCATGTTAGTCTGAGCCTGTAGCAGCAATTTGGTTAATAATCTCAGTCTGCCATTGGCACACTAATAGCATCAGGAGGGAAATTTCCTTCCTCCCGTCTGCCAGTTAATCCGATTTAATGCTTATTCAATTTCTAGTAGTATTTTGTTCAGCCGCTGCTTTGAAATAAATAAAATTAATCAAGTGTAGATTTTGGGTGCTGGTTTCTTAATCGTTTTGATTTATTGATCATAAGGCGAAAAAGAAAGTGGATAAAGCTAAGCTTTGTTTTCATGGCATCGATTAATCGGTTCTGTCTGAGGATTTTGTAATCGAAAGTTTATAAAGTTTATTAAGTATATCTCAACATCCTTTCATTGGCTCGGCAAAGTCATATTTTAGCCTTCACCATGTTCTGTGTTTTAGTATTGTCAGCACTGATGAACGCAATGTCGCGGTCGTTCTATTCATTTTTTTTATCATCCAAAGTCAATCCTTCTTCAACAATAGGTAATTCATGAAAATTAGTTTTATCTCGATCTTAGCTTTTATCAACATGTTTCATGCCAAACCAGGTCACTACGAAACCTTCACCAATTTTCCACATGATGGATGTCCTACTACTCCTACTACATGTTATATTTATGTGGGGAGGCGTGTCGTGTCATCGGATTTTGTTTTAGTTGGCGTCCGCAGGCATGCCGCGAGGTCGCCGCTCCGGATGCCACCGGATCACAGCGGATCCCGGTTGCCGGGTCGTGGAAACTGCATGTTACACGCAAACTGGGTTACGGAGCGTTTCGTCACGTTCATGTGGCTTTGTTTTGATACGAGTTTGGTACAACAAAGTAGACAAATGTGCTGCGAGAAGTAAGCATTACGTAGTGGACGACTACTCTTTTGATTTCATCTAATTTAGGATGATGAAGATCGGTTTTTGAACACAATTACGAGTTAAAAAAGCGTGACCAAAACGCATACTATTTATAAATAGTTTGTAACGTAAATTGGCTCAAAACATTACTGAATTCTTGTTCAATCTAAAACAATTATATCATATTGTGTTGCGGCCGAGCCACTCCGTACGTTTGGCAGCGCCGTGCGTTCGTGATTTATCCTCTCCGAAGGTGTGGAGTAGATGAGGTGCTTGGCACTACATATGTCTCTTAATTCCGAAGTAATTGGACATCCTATTCTTGGAAGCTCATCTCAATAGAATGTTTTATAAAGTTTCGAAGGCACGATAACTTCTGTTCCCACATTACTCACGTGCACAAAACCGATTGATGAATGTTTGGCACTCCGTTTGTATCACCGCTGAGTTCTCGTTTGATGTGCGACATGACAGTTGAGCCGTCGTACGTTTAAAGATAATGTATGTGCGAAAAACTATTTAGAGATCTATATTCGTTGAGATTTCGGGACCAATACAAAATGGTATCTTTGGATTTCTAGGCATCTTAAATCTAATCGATGGGGTTCTGTCAGCTGTCAATAAGAATAGAATAAATAGCTGAAAGCATCCCAAAGTGTTATTTCAGTATTCACAAAATCCCACCAGAAATGCTTTTAAAAACACTCGATATCAGTCACATTCTTCTTCAAACATTTGAAAAGTGAGATGTTAAACCGAGCGAGAATATACAAAGAAATATTTCACAAGTTTGTTTTAAACATTTACTTTAGCCTCAGCGGTCGATTGCACGGTAAAACGTAGTTAACACCTAGATCTATAATTAGATTGCTAGGCGTGACGCTGCGAGTAAATTTAAAATAATTATAATTAAGTACGCGCGGTGGGCATGTTAATCGGCCGTTAACTGCGACTAACCTTTGTGATTTATGTCGTATGGTATGCGTGGGCGCAGTTAGGAGTATAAAACGTTTTTGTTAAAAATATATTTGTTTAGAGACATGTATTTGATTTTTCATACCTCGGATTTGATAGTAGAGCTGATTTTATGCAAAATACTACCGAATGACATTTGCGAAAAAAATATCACAGGGATCCTTAAGATATCTTTCTCAAACGATACCGCTAATCCTATAAAGCATGACGAGGACGACAATACTATGGTACCAGCTTCAACGAGACACTTCCTTCGACGTCTATCTTTCCACTTCCCTGTGGCTCTATGTTAACACGACAGGTCCAAAGTGCAATGAAATGCATCTATGTGGAGTGTAATCGCCTTGACTGCGATGCGGCAGACTGTGGGTCGCCACACGCAAGCGCTGCGGCCTGCGCACGCGCACCGCTTAGCGAACTTATCGCCTCCAGATTAGTACAACACTTACTATGTTTGCTGTGGTTTATTGGACGATAAACTGTAGGCAATTAGAGCAAATACTCTTTGTAACTAAAATTGGTAGAATTGATACTTTATCCTGTTGTATTTTCCTGTACGGGTATATTTGTGTTACGGCGATAATTAAGTCCTTATTTAGACCGCTATAATTAATGCTTGATATAGTCGCACAGTTCTATTTGTGGTTGCTCTTATTGCGGTTGTTGGCGATACATTTCCAGTATAAACAGATTCAGTATCCTGGCGTTATTTACCTGTTTCTCGATATTTGGGGCGCAGAACTACGTGTTAACTGCTTAATTCATTGTTATGTTGTGACCTACCTACTTTTTTTTAGTAATTTCGTTTTTTAAGCAAATTATAATTGATTTGGTAACTGTGCTGATTGTTATATTCCCGTAATTGTACAAAATGCTGTGAAAATATTAAAATAGAGTCTTACATGTCAAAAAAGGAAAAAGAAATCGCTCAAAATTCATCACTAATAAAGCCCTAAGCCCTAGATACACGAAGACCATAAAGCGATCCCCTCTCCCTGTAGTGTTGTAACACGGGCAAGGTGATGCATCAGAATAGTTCGTTGTGCAACGCACCCCGCCGGGCCAAGGTTCCACCGAATTAACAGCTGGTCACTAGTCACCGTGCCCGCTGTGACCTATTTCGAGTACTATTGATGTACCGAGAATTTGTGGAAGATACTCCGTGGTCTACTGATTGATGGTTGATAGGTGTATTTTCGATAGGAGTGATACTGAAAGCACTGCTCATATATAAAACATGGAAGAGCAGATTGTAAATACGGGAACTCAGATAATTAATTAGTTAATTAGGAAGTATAGGTGCATTAAACCTTGGATTACATCTGGACTTGTTCGATGTATTAGGCATAGAGACAAACTTCACATAAAGTCCAAACTTGAGCCTGAAAATGAAATTCTTTCCATTACGTATAAAAGATATAGAAACTTCTGCAACAACCTTCTGAGAAAAATAAAAAATGAATATGATAGAAAAGAACTACAGAAAGCAGGCAAAAATAGTAAACTTATTTGGAAATTTATAAAAACAAATACATTTAGAACAAAACAACCTGAACCTCCACTTGACTTATTGACAAAAGAGAACAACCCAATTGAATCAACAAATAAAGTTAATTTCTATTTTTCTAACGTAGGCAAAACTTTAGCAGAAAAGACCATACAATCTAGAAGTTCTTTCCCTCAAAGCCAACCTAAAACTATCCCCACACTCAAATCATTTGTATTACTAGATACGGATGTCGATGAAGTACTAACAATTATTTCTGGATTAAAGGACGTTTGCGCGGTTGGGTGGGACAACATATCAAACAACATACTTAAACATTTCAAATACCTACTTGCTCCGCCACTAACTCATATTTTTCAGTTATGCTTAACTAATGGTATATTCCCTAAGTTGCTTAAAAAAGCAGTGGTTACTCCTATATATAAATCTGGTGACAAAAAATGTGTTAACAACTACAGACCCATTTCAGTTTTAACAGGGCTCTCCAAAATCCTAGAGAAGATGATTAATATTAGATTAATGAAATACCTAGAAGATAACAAATTGCTTTCAGATAGACAATTTGGCTTTAGGCCCAATAAATCAACTAATCAGGCAGTTCATCAAATGACGGATTATATAACAATTAATTTGGATAAGGGCTTGCACTCCATTGGGATCTTCCTAGACCTCGCCAAAGCATTTGACACAATTTCCTGCCCTTTATTATTGGACAAGCTTGAAACACTCGGAATAAGAGGAATAACGCTCTCACTACTTTCTGATTATCTTAGTGACCGCAAACAATGTGTCAAAATTGGTCAGTACGTTAGTTCTGAGCTTCCAAATAGTAAATACGGAATACCACAAGGTAGTATTTTGGGTCCTACTTTATTCCTAGTATATATAAATGACCTGTGCAGCTTAACACTCCACAATGGTGTCATAATGTCTTATGCAGATGACACAGCTCTATTGTTTTCAGACAAATCTCGAGATGAGGTGTATAAACAAGCCCAGAACGGTTTTAATATAGTGTCTAATTGGCTATATGAAAATCTCCTAACACTAAATGCAGAGAAAACCAAACACATTTTATTTACTATGAAAAATACTAACCTGCCAACTACTAACATAAACATTTATGCGCATAAGTGCGGCACGTATGCTGACGTTGCTTGTAATTGTCCTACTTTAGCAAAAGCCGATCATATGAAATATCTTGGTGTAACGATTGACACAAATTTGAATTTCCGTAAACACATTGATTTGTTATGCAGTCGAATGCGTAAATTGATATACATTTTTAAGAATTTACGATATATATCGGACTACAAATTGATTAAACAGGTCTATTTAGCTTTGTGTCAATCCATTCTCACTTATTGTATAACTTCATGGGGTGGGGCTGCTAAATCAATTCTACTGCCATTAGAACGTGCGCAGAGAGCTATCCTTAAGGTAGCCACCTTTCGCCCATTTAGATTTCCCACACACGAGCTTTACACGGCATGTAAGGTCTTAACCGTGCGACAACTATTTATATTGAATATAGTACTGCACCAGCATAGCAGACTTCCTTATGTCCCAATACCTATAGATAAGAGAAGAAAAGACTTAGTTTGCATAAAGCCTCAAACTAGACATACTTTTACAAATAAGTTTTATGTATTTTTAGGTCCGTTCTTGTATAATAAAATCAATAAGTCTCTAAGTATATATAGTGTAAATTGTAAAAAATGTAGTGAAATGTTGAGTGAATACTTAGCGAAATTTAATTACTCAGACACTGAAAAATTGCTAGAAGTAATGCAATAAGTTTATTAATGTTAAGTCAATTTTTATTTTAAAATATAATTATTATGTATCAATGCTAGCTCTATGTTCAGTAACATAATGGTCCACTAAAGTACTCAGCGTTGTTAAGTGATGGCCTGAAACACAGGTTTGAATAAACCTACATCAGGCAGGTCGCTATTGAACTCAGTAGGCCTTTAACCAATATACTTATATATAAGTTATACACTAGATTTATTTTAGGCATAGTTTAATATTTTCTTCATAATATTAATATTTAACTTTGTAATGATATAACTTCTATGTAATTTATACTTATGTCAACTTATGTGTGAACTTATGAATAAAATTATTCTTATTCTTATTCTTATTCTTAATTGGTCGTCATTGCTCGTCATCTAACGCGTGAGAACTTCACGCGGTATGAAGTTCCTTATTGACCTGTCAGTGTGTCCCGTGAAAGTATTTACCTAAATCCAGCTAGTTAAGAAAATTCTTGGAAATGTGCTTCTAATTCGTCTAATGCATGCGTCTCATTAATACTGTGTTTTAGCTGTGACATTGCGGAGTCTTTAATTTGTTTGGTACTCCACGTGCGCTGGTTAGCTGCACTTCTGCTGGCTTGCTGCTGATCTCAAAGTCATATTCAGAACACGTAAAAAAGCTGACACTCGGCCAAAAAAAAGTGCGATGATTACATTCTTACACATACTCCGCCTTCCGTTTTCCGCAAACTATTTGCCAATCCCATTAATAGTCTTATCACATCATGGCGGTGTTGGTGTGATAAGTGGCACTCTTGCCAATCACGCCGCATGATGGATGGCGTGGTGCGGGCGCCAACTGGCCTGGCAACTGACAGGGAAGCGGGCCGACGCTGCCAGTCTGCTACAGAATTTGGGACGGCTCAAAGAACATGCTTGAGAATTTCACACTCTTCCAAGTGAGAGTGGGATAGATGTTTATTGTTTTGTTTCGTTTGCAATTATTGCTTGTTTTTGGTGAAAAATGATATCGAGATGCAAGGGAACGATGGTAGTGTGTATATTGCAAAGTTGTTATAACTATTATGTCATGACCAACCAAATTAAGACAAATAACAAAGAGAATGGTCTGAATGGAAAATGAATTAAGCATACCTACAATATTATGTTGTGGGTACCTAGGGTCATGCGAGTCATGCGAGTCATGCGAGACATACAGCGCCATCGCGTTAGTTCGATGATCTAATTAGAAGTGACTTACTTATTCGTTTTAGACTCACACTCTCACGTACTCAACACATTTACTCGATATCTTAATTGCACAAGTTGAGATGCAGACGATCTGCAGTAGAACATCGACGAATGTGATAGTGTAATTATTGAATTCGACGAAATATAAACAAAAATTTTTATTAAACAAATAGACAATACAGTGAGATATAAACAGCGAGTGTTTGGAGCAAGATAAACATAAACACGTTGATAACGGAGGTATTAGTGGCTGTGACGTCACAACAGGTCAAATGTCGAAGTGTTACGAGCATTAGATCACTGCGAAAGTAAACAACTTTAATTACTTGTGAGGAAATAAGGAAAATTATCAGTGGATTAAAAATAGACGGTAGTATTATTGTAATGTAGTAGCTACTGTGGACAGTAATGTGTTCCCAAGTGTGATCATCTTCAGCCAGGGTTGCGGGATGTTCGAAAGAGTTACCGTGGCCCCGGCACAGGTAACAGAAGGAACACGGGTGGGTTTTAGTCAGTAAAAGTCTGACACGCCCTCCCACTCCGCCCAGAGCGGGAGAAGTCATTTGATGATTTCCCATCCACAAAAAAAAAAGTGTGATCATCTTAACAAGGTTCGTTCTTTCGGATTTAAGCAGATTCTGGTGACACCAAACTACTATGTAGGTATCTTTCACTGAAGACTTTCAGAGAATAAGAAACAATATTACGACACAACATATCCCAAGTAGCAAAATGTGGTCCTGAAGTGCCTGTTGTAGGAGCATAAACGTCGTTCTGAAAACGTTTGGGCTGTATGCTCGATGCGCTTATAGAACTGCATTTGGGCGCTGTTTATAGGACTATTACGTCCTATAGTCGTTTCGTCGCAGTCCGGTAAAGTGCAATTCAATGTTATAAAGTCAAACTCTCAAACTCAAACCATTTATTTGAAATAAACCAATTACAGGCACTTTTGAATTGTCAAAGAGTCGGTCAGTTAGCCAGAAAGTTGAAGCTAGCTGCCCATTCCAAAGCGTAGATTTCTATGGAGAAGAACGGGCAAGAAATTCTACGGACAGACACTCTTTTAAATCAAAATATTGGTTACGTCATTCATGTTGAAATTAAGTATGTGTGAAAGACGCACGTCTTTCTTGGTTTTTATCTTTTTGTTGAGGACACTTAACGTCGCGTTACAAGCGTCCGCAACAAAAAGGTAAAAACCAAAAACGATTCAATAATTAAAATAAGCCGCGGCAGCTAAGAGATGACCAGTCCCTACTGACATAATTACCTTGTTGGGTGCTTTTACTGGTGTAATTGAGCCAACAGTTATCAGCGTGATGCCATTACTAGAGCATTCTTCATTATTTTCTTTTTAGAAAAAGTCTTAAGAAAAAATAAAATATTTTCCAAGGGAAAATAATCCACATATAATATCTATTAGCATATCCATGATAATAATGATATCTTCATGCCCCTTCAAAACTTTATTCGATAATAATTAACAAAAACTTAAACCGCCATAGGATTTGAATCACGTGTCATAATATTGTATTATCAAAACTTTTATAATACAATTTAGTTAAAGTTAAGAGTACTACAGGACACACCGAGCTCGCCACCATATTTAAGTGTTAGGGTTCCGGGCCGATTACCGTAGTAACAGTAAATGTAGGACACTTATAACTAGAATCTTACCTATAAACATCCGAGGGCAGCTACTTCGGTGCTAACGATCTATTAGAACTCAAGACTAAAACAAATTAATCCTATAATATCCTTGACCTAGAGCAGCTACATCTAGACGTTAATAGAAGTGCATGTCTTATAAAGAATGAAACTAGACATTAACAAGAGAAAACAATCTTATGCCTTCATACGACCAAAAGCGACACTTTGCTAATTAGTTTTATAACATGCGCTTATAAGACTGCAAGTTTTTAGTAAGAATCGTATAAAGTATCCTGTAAACGTTTATAAAACGAGTAATAGAATCGTATGTACTTGTAGCGCAAATCGTCTTACAAGATGCTGTTGTAAGATCAGTCAGATTCACATAAGACGTTTAGTCTAATAAGTCGATTACTATAGGAGAATTTTGCTAGGCAGAGGTGTACCTATAGTACACCCACATTTCGCCAAAGTCCCATGTAATAGGGGGCGAGACTATTGCCATCAACCGGGCGCATATTCAGACTCCGGGCTGCTACTGAGAAATTCTAGATGGAAAACCCAATAGCACTTTGCCCGACTCGGGAATCGAACCCAGGACCTCATGCTCAGCAGTGGCGCTTGCGACCACTAAACCAACGAGGAAATTAGGTTAAATAAAATAGGTAGGCACATACATACAGCTCTACTTACCCTATTAAATGATAGCAACACACATGCTTACTATCAATGAATGGAATGCACCCTCGAGGCCGAGACGCCGTTGTTGCTCAACACAAGTGTGTCAAAGGAAACTCCCGTGCTCGTATCGGTGAGTGCATTAATTGTTGGAAAATCACTGGCGCGCGCGCAGACGTGCAGCCGGTGAATTTTCCATTGTTGGCGGGTAGTTTTAATTAGATTGGAGGACTAATGACATGTGATGATTGAGTAGTTTTGACCTCTGACTGGATATAAGCAGAATTTTATCTTTTACTGGTAGAAAATATTTTGTTTTAGCCTTGGATAAATTGATGATGGAAAAAATATTAGATATTATATTAGTCTCAATAAAAATGCCTATTTCGAACATGATTTATATGGTGTCCTGTGATTAATATAATTTTTTATAAAATGCATATCTACAATTTTCCATCAAGTAAGTGCCTCTCCTAATGAGGAAAAGATGAGTTATTGAATAGCTCATGAATTCGCTGAATGCAATCTAGAATCTCAGATTGATTTGTTTCCTCCATTAAGGCTCCTGTAGACTGGCGCGACCCGACGGTGCGTCGCGGCAGTGGTGGAACAATTTCTGTGAATTTTTCATAGAAATTATTCTACCAATTTCGCGTCAGTCGCCCCGTCGGTCGCATCGCGCCTGTCTGCGAGAGCCTTTATCTTATTCAATAAGGTTAAATGAAATGATGGATGTAAAATCTATCTAATGAATACCTCCTACGATCCATAACTTATATTGAAATCTTTAAAGTAATAGATCTTGCAATTCAATATGTTTATTAGTTATTCATAATTGGAAGGTTCATCTATGGACATATGTATACATACACAAGTTAGATATTCTTCTTCATTAGTATCGACGGTAAGTACATCTATATGATTCTGTGTTGGCGCAGTAGGTGCCACGGTTATTGCGGCGTCAGCAGAGTTGTTCAGATCGTGAAGGCTGCAGGTGAACAGACATTTGGGATAGTCTGTATCTCCATCGATTTACATCAATGGTATCATCATGATGTTTGATAGGGATAATACTTTCATCATTTCTTACACAAACAATTGGCTTCAGACTTTGGACAAGCATGTATAGCGTCGGTAGTCTCTGTAACCGCACGCGCACTCTTATATCAAACTCATTTCAAATGACAAGTAATTTGTTTACTTGTGTAATTAGTTAGCGAGAAAGTGTTCCCACAATGTCAGTGGGAGCCACCAGCTGACCGTTATCGGCGGAAGGGCGACGACCTCGCCGGAAGCCTTATCAGCTGGATACACCACGCTACTCATCCCACACCCACTTGTCGGTACCCTCACTTATCAAGGACTAGCTGTGTCCCGCGACGAGGATGTTTGTGTCCTATATGTGTAGTGTGTGAGCCTACAGATACAGTTGCAAAGATATCGTCTGTATGGGGCATTGTGTTGTCTCAATCGCTTTAACTAAGTCCATGTGTTAAGGATTAAACATTGAAATGGAACGAAATCATAGCGATCAAAAATTATTGTTGGTTTTGGAAATTAGTACTACCTCGCTCGATAGATGGCGTTGTAGTCGAATTAGAAGTCGCTATGGTTTCGTTACCGCCGCATACTACAAGGTCTAAGAAATAGTTTTTGTTTGTTGTCATTGTGCGAGCAGTACATCCAGTACATTGCGATCTCGGTTCGGTTTATTATATGTGATTTAAAACCAGTCCAGTGTACTTAATTTCACTACCCGCTCCAAGTCGACCCTCGGTCTCGTATACCATGTGACTGCCTGCGGTCAATTTTAACTTATAAGGGTTTTCAATCGTACAGCCTGGTGTGTTATGTAGCTATAGTATAGAATAATATAATAGAATTTCTCTTTGTTTCGAGTGACCAGGACTCAACAAGACTGTTAGTAAAACTTACGACTATGTACTAACATGTACTACTTACTAAAAGTACAGACATTAAACAAACAAAAAACGAGGAAAACAAAACAAGAAATTAAATAATGGCCGATCACTGCTGTGACATCCCATTCCCATGAAAGACGGCACAACAGCGACCCACGTGAGATAGGTAATCTGTTACATCATTTATCTTAAACTACTGAACTGCTTTAAACAATGCGGCGACCTGTGGTATTCACAAAAAGTTTTCTAGGTTAGGTACTTATGTGATGCCACAGGACATTGAAAATGGCGGCTTTATGCTTATAATAGTATCAGTCTAGTAGCTACTCAGTAAACAATGATACATGGACATGTTCAGCAGATCGATACCTACCTAAGGGTTGTTTGAACTTGTTTTCGACTAGTTTTCCGAAAGTAGCTGCGCGCGCGGCTCTGTGCGCACGTGCTGGTTCTTGTAAACATGAGTTATTGCGTAGCTTTTTAAGTTATGTTTTTGTATGTACTTTGACAGTAACTTGGAATCATGTAAGTTTGAGTATTTTTGTTTTAAACTTTTCAAACTATCGATTTACATTAAATATTGAATAATTTACATTAGAAACTAAAGATTCTTTTCAAAACATTAGGATTCAAAAATGCTATTTTTTCTGAATTATAATTATAATGCAACAAAAAAACAAAAATGTTAATTTGGCACCTACATACGTAATTTAGAAAACATTATTAAAATAATAAATGTAGCTGAAGGCTTTATTTTTGAGCGATTGTGTAATATTAATGTGTTATTCATTTGCGAAAAACTCAAAAATAAAGCAAAGTCCGAATGAATATACTTAAGTAGCTACTTACCTAACTAAACAAGTCATCGTTATCGATTCACCTTTCACTTGCGAACTATCTCTCACATTGATGCATCTTTTAAAATACCATTGCTTTGCATCAGTAGGTACTTATAACTTTATCATAACCAATTCGTCTTTCCGATAAACCCTTCAAACGTTAATATTTAAATATCAATTCAAGTCCACTTTACAGCTCATATTCCATTCAAATCGCTGCCTCGTGCGGCCTCTACCTTCGAACTATGATATCGGTGGCTCGCGTCGAATGGGATCGATCGGCCACAGTGTGCCATGGCAGGTGGGTGATGGCCCAAGTTCAGGGCCGCGCCCGCCCGCGCGCGGCCACGACACGAGCACGACACGTCGCACTCGCACGCATCACAAACATGATGAGCTTTAGGGTTGACAAACATAAAAAAGTGGAATGTGCATGCCATAAGTTTGATGATACCGCATCGTTTCATGTTTTATAACGAGAGGCGTGTCAATCATTGTATATTTTTAACTGACGTCTTACAAATGTATTCCGTGTTGTGACGTGCGCTGCAGACATCATTCACACAAATAAGCACAATGATTGATTACAACGTGTTTACTTGCCAACAAGAGAAGGTTTGTGTTTAAAACGTTTGGCGTCTAGACGCTGAATTTCAGTTTTATAATTTTCACAATCAGCATGACCCTGGAAATGGACTCACATTTCAGCGATTTGACTACTTAATAAATTCAAAATAAACGAATATAAAGCGGAATATTGGTTCGGTAAAAATAAAATGAACAAGTAGCTTTGCAATATTGTAGCGAACACATTATCAGTTAATTTTAGAAGTGTTAGGGATCGCAACATGTCTACAATCAGCCGGGCTAGCGACCCGTAGGTGTGCGGCAACACCGGCGCGGCGTCACAAATAGAATGTATAAAAACTCGCGCGCGGAAGTCCTATTTGTACACCCGCGAAAATAGAAGTTTGCGACAACGCGAACGGCCGCGCGGAACGTGAACGATTTTAGCACGGCGCGGTCCACGTGTTGACACTTGCACTATCGGAATACTCTTCCTAAATAGACATTTTATCGCCGGCTATATTGAGCAGGCAGTCCTGAACTGAACGGCAGTATAACCTAGCGCAGATTCCTAATTTGGTTCTTGGACGTGTGATTCGACATTAGAAATTGTATGCATACCTACCTTTTACTGTACCATAAACGATGTACAATACCTACGTACAGACGAATGAAAATGTCAATCAAGTTTGTAGCATCCGTTTCATTCCTCAACCTTTGTATTTGTATTGTTACTAGGTGTGCTACGTTCCGAACTGTATAGGTATCACTAATACTTTTCTAAATCTATCTAATCTTTTTTTCCAGGTAAGACTGAGTCTCATCGTGCAAACTGAAGTAATCGCCGTCCAATCAATAGGTATCGTAACCACACATTTCCATCTATATTTAGAAGCAAATAAGCTTGCATATAACGTGATTCATATTATTTACATGATTAAGTGAGGGTAGGTATGTTAGAATCTGTCAGGGGTCAACAAGGTGCATCTTTATCGTGTGCATGTTGCAGAAGTGTGGAGAAAACTGAAGCAAGAGACTATTTGTCTTGGCAGAGTTGAAATCAATGTAAAATAATTACATCCTTTAGAAAATTAGTGATGACCAACACTATTACGGGTATCGCCCCATGGGCACTTGCGTAGGCGTCAATAGTGATTATTTAAACGAAAAGCTCTACGACGAATCATTTATGTGTATAATTTATAGAAAATAAAGTAAATCAAATCCATCGGATATATCCATTTCGATAGTCAGATAAAACAAACGTAACCTCCATCAGGTATAAGTAAGTAATGATGCGGCACATCGCTCCACAATCTATAATTCTCTCCAATGACTGCAGTTATCGCATCGTCCATAACTGTGTGTACTGTGTGTGTATCCGCACATACCGCCGCTAGTTAGTCCGTGTGTAACGTGGCTATTTTCCGACATCCCGCGTAGTGGGAACCATAACATTTGGAACTAATAATATGGCCACTGGAAATATTTGCCTTTTTCAGTACGTATCTACGTGTAGGTGTCAAGGTTAAATTGTGTTATGATTTTAGATTAGCAATTAAATAATTTATTTATAGTTAATCAATTTTCATTAATAATACTAACCAGTAAAGTTTTACCCTGTTTGCTAGGACTGCAAAAATAATGAAAAGTTATCCTGCAAGAACTAAAGGAACAGGAATCTTCAGAAATAATTTAACTGATGACCTTTTATACCTATATTTATGACCTTTTATTTTATTCATTTGCGAAAAACTCAAAAATAAAGCAAAGTCCGAATGAATATACTTAAGTAGCTACTTACCTAACTAAACAAGTCATCGTTATCGATTCACCTTTCACTTGCGAACTATCTCTCACATTGATGCATCTTTTAAAATACCATTGCTTTGCATCACCCTATAGTCCTTCTTGAAGCACAAAGCTAGAGTAAATGCCAAATAATCAAAAGATCTTGGAGCTTAGCCTCAAAACGTACCTCCTACCAAAAAGACATAGAGCTTAACTCTCGCGGTAGCGAGACTGCAAATAAAACTATAATGATAGACGAAGGAAATTGGAAAATTGGCTTTATTCAATTCAATTCAAATAATTTATTTCAATCCATTGCAGATCATATTGTTACAGTTTCATTAATTGGATTAAATTTACTAATTATGTAACAATAAATATCTACAAATATATAAAAATAATAATAATCACTCAAATAATATAAATAAAAATTAAAATGTCAAAAAAAATTAAATTAAATATTACATTAAAAATCATAAAAATTAAACCTCAAACCTCTAACCTCAAATACTATCACGTGTCCTATATAAATCACATTCATACATAATGGAACCAGCTATTCTATCACGGTACCCATTTATGTTCCCCTGCAATACATACAGCCCACACAAAAAGGAGCCAAAATACAATTCTCATAAAATCGACATAACAGCTCATGATTTCGACATATGTATGACCATTTTAAATGTGCTATTTATAGAACGTTTACCATTCGCGGTGTATGCAGCGATCAACATGGCGGACGTGTTACGCTGATTACAAGTAAGTATATTGTTTTAGCGTTCTATATTTAAAACGTGATGACGTAACAAAATGGCGGTATAGTGACCCGTTTGGGTTCGGTTATGGAAACGTTCCGTGATACTTATTATGGAAGTCATGGGAGTTTAATTTAGATGTTATTATCTTATTAACACTTTTTAGATGGTTGTTTACAATATCTCAGAAGGATAAGTAGCAGAGTTCAGGTTTTGTAATAGTCTTGCGTCTACGGTTATCATTTAATTGAAAATTATGGAGATGGAGCGAATTTTGGAAATATGACTTCGGTTTCTATTATTTAACTAAATACCTACATATAAAATACAGACGGCAGGTGTGTGATGTGATCCAGTGAGGCGGCGAACCTCCTTGCCGGATTGCCGCCATGGGATCTGGAGGCAAAAGTCCTCGCGCACATGTGGGAGTGGCGCAAGGAGGCAAAACGCTGGGGCGTAACTCCGCTGCCGCGAGAAATCGCGGCACGGCGGACAGAGCTTCGGTGGGATCTCATGGCGTCATGGAGAGTGCGATTGTCGCAACCCAGTGCTAGGCATGCCACAATTGCGGCGATAAGTCCCCTCTTTTAAGAGTGGCTGGAGAGGCGCCAAGGCGTCCTCACCTTTCGCCTGACGCAGGTCCTCACTGGACACGGGTGCTTCGGGAGGTATCTGTTCTGGATAAAGCTGGAGGAAACGCCCGGGTGTCACCACTGTGTGGATCGCCCGGAAGATACGGTGGAGGTCTGCATGGCTTGGGCGGAGCACCGCCGTGTCCTTGCGAAAGCGATCGGCGGCGGCAATCTCTCGCGTCCGGCTCTGATCCAGGCCATGATACGGAGCGAGAGTACATGGGAAGCCATCACCTCCTTCTTCGAGTCAGTAATGCTCGCGAAGGAGGAGGCGGAACGCGTGAGGGAGAGGCAAGCTTTGCGCCCTCACGCCCCTAGTCACCACAGGAGACGCCCTGGGCGTCAGGAATTGACAGCCGATTCCCGGCCACCGTAGGCGCGGGCTTGCGGACGGCGAGCAATGGGTACCTCGCCCTCCGGTAAGGACCAGGCTCGAGCCGACGGCGCGTCGTGTTCCACGCGCGCCTCAAAGAGATGCACTATTGACGGGGTCCGCTAGGGTCGATGCCAGCTAGGGTCGCGGGATTTTCGAAAGAGTTACCGTAGCCCCGGCACAGGCAATTGAAGGAACACGGTTGGGTTTTAGTCAGTAAAAGTCTGACACGCCCTCCCGCTCCGCCCAGAGCAGGAGAAGTCATCAAAAAAAAAAAGAAAGGTGTGTGATGTGAAAGAATTACGCTCATAATTGGGTAGGTACTTATGTCCGTGTACAAACACAACGTAACTTGAACAAATTAGAGTCAACTTAGTTAGGTACCTACGTAAACACGTCGTCAAACAAATAACAAGTAAACATTTTAATTTATAGGTTGAATTACATTGAAATTGAGGGCCAATTAAAAACAATGGTAGGAGCTTATACTCGTAAGTTGAGGAAAACATGGTGTACCTACACTACCTGACGGTGACCGCACTTGTACGGGGGAAGTACAAGGAAACTCTTTATTTTTAAACTTCCTTATCTACTTTGAAAAACACCTGCACAGGTAAGAAAGAAAGCATATACTTACACACAGTCTTAAAATCTTCATAAGATTCTTTTTATAGCATCTTAATTGTCGAAATGTAACTAGCCACTACAACACTTTAATTACGTCCAACTTTATCAACTCGATGCAAGTGCGTAAACTTTTGGCCAACAAAACAAACTAGCAACACGGCACCCCGTCTACCTACATAATGACGAAGTTAGTACCTATACAAAATCCACCAATAACTTTGAGGCGACCCCTGACTTCTACAAGATAATATTAGTGATGTCCGAATAATAGCAGTTTGATTATTCACTGACCAACTTTTTGTCCTAATAGAAGAACACGACCACGTGACGCGAGACATAAATCTGTGCTATTTTTAGTCTATGGTCTGTTGTCTGCATACATTAACATGTTTTGTGTTTGTAGTTTAGCTATTAGACTGGTTGTTAGTGCTCCTAAGTTTAGGTTAACGATATGTTTGTATGTAGGCGTGCGTCTTGTTTGACCGCCAGACTAAAATCTTGTTGAATATGTAGGTGGCGTTGCTAAGAATGGCACGAAACTCATAATCATGTCATCTTGTCTTTGGTAGGGTAATACCCACTAGTTTGTGGTTGAGACGGCACTCGGTCTGCATAAAATACATGTTCAATACTAATTTGCAATTTCGTGAGTACCTATTTCTTATCAATACAGCAGAACTATAAATTCAGTCTGATACAAAGAAATGCTTACAAACAGATTCGTAATTCCAACTGCACGTAACAACATGTTTACGTACATATTCATGAGATAATTAAATATGCACATATTGTAATATTATAATTGTCTATTATTGTGGCGAGTGCCCCCTGCGCGAGCGAATGCAAGCTGCTTTATTTGTGTACTCTAGAGCTGTAGATATAGTTTATATAGGTAAACTGTTAGGTAGTGGTGGATACACATTGTTCTTTGAAAAAAAAAATACTAAAACTTTTTAGGACCCATTAGCCATAGAACCGATGACCGTCGGGGTCCTTGGGATACACGTGTTCACGAGTCGAGACCGCGAATCTGCAAATGCAAGGTAGGACGCCTCAGACTAGGAGGAGCGACGATCTTCGCAGGGGGGCTGGTAGAGAGCTGGATGAGAGTTGCCGAGAATCGAGTTGGCGTGCAATTAGAGAGGCCTATGTCCAGCAATGGACTGTGGTAGGCTGATGATGAAGCCTCACCATGTATACTAATACAGGGTGAGGCTTCATCATGTTCATAATATAGACTCCAAACATTTAAGTTTAGTAGCTCCTTGTTTTAAATGGAATTATTTGTTACTACAACTAAGAGCCACCTTATCCTTGTATCCAAGGAATATTACGTTTTGTAACAATAAGCTCAAGCTTACAATATTTTATGTAAATAGCTACAGTAGGAGTGGTTACACAGGAAGGTTCGCAAACATAACTACACACACAAATGTGAAGATGATCAGCTGCTTGTAGTTCCAACTTGTAAGAATGAATGGAGGGAAATAAACGGTTTTAATCATTATAGTTCTGTCATTACGGTAGCACAATTAGGAGCAATTTGCACTGCATTACGCTAGTTCTATAGGTAATGTAGGTTTATGGAAATTCTTGTTTTAAAGTAGGGTTTAGAAATCAAGGCTGTTGATTTTAATATGCTCACCATAAAACGAAATGAGGAAGTTTAGTACTGCTTTGAAAATATCTATATATTATAATATATACCTTAATTCTGTAAACAGCAGTTGAGTAAGAAAGATAAATACCATTATCACGAATGTTTGCATGAAATGTATGCACGTTGTGCCCTAAAGTTCGTTCGCTCTCTAAGGACACCTACAAATAACCAGTTAATTTGCGAGTATAGTTGTGAATTTTTCCTCGTTTGGCGTGAAAACAGTGTCACGCTGGGCGTTACTTGACCATGTATAAATAGATGTGGACAGCCTTATCGCCCTTACTGATTACAACACGGCTATTTCTGTATGGGGATATGATTACGGTGCGGTTCTGGTTATGTTTCGGAAATTAGGATCTTAAAAGCTTTTCTAACATTACTGTAATTCGTAGAAAAACCATAATCTAACTCTCATCATCTAATGGACTAATCAGCACTTACGAGCATGTTTCCCCTTGTTAACCATCCTATGTCCAGTTTACTGAATTAGAAAATGTATGGGTACCTTTTCTACTAAACTGTACTGTCATATAAATTTAAAATCCTTTCACAGGTTTAGCTGTAAATCCACCTGAAAAACACCTTTTATGGTAATTCGAAGAGCGTGAAATGACACATTAGCTATGACCAATATAGTACCTAACGTTGTCACAATTTCCCATTGAGTGCCCCGCGGGACTATCGCAAAATTGTGTACAGTTGAATCCCATCTAAAAATGTAAATTCCCAACATTCGTGTAACAGAGTTGTTGTGATAAAAACAGAAATAGTAACACGGCCACTATAAATATAACACATTGACAGGAAAAGTGTCGGCCATATATTGTGTAAAAATAGCCGCCATTGTTTGGATTATGTTCGCGATATTAATAACTTTAGTCGCCAGCTTTATGCGCTAGTTGGCGACTGCCGCTTTGTTGAGCTGATGCATGCCGCGGCGTACATAACGTGTTTCTGTGCGTACGGGAGTCTCACACGCGGGGAAGCAGAGCCATAGGACGTGAAACTGGTAAGTTCTTGAATTTATATTGGATTGTGCCTATTGGTTCTACTCAGGAATATTCGTTGTGGTTTTATTTTAAAAAGCCTTCAGTTCTGGGCGTATGGGACTGGGAGTAGACACGGTTATCGGAACATTATGCAAACATGCAGACTGCGCCCGTGAAGATACAGCTACAGAAACTTGAAATAATATGAGCAGATTGTATTTTAATTTCACTTTTATAACTTTAAAATACATTTAATGATACCAATAAAAATGCTGTACTTAGCTGTTAAGAAGGAAGTTAAAAGTTTTGTGTACAAAGGTCGACCTTCAGAAGTTCGTGTTGTTTTTGATAATATCGACATTTCCGGCCTCAGTCTATAAATAGACAATAGCTACGACATGTTTCCAGATCGCTGATACAGCACAATTTTATTTATTGCGACAAATAATGTCTATTTTTGTTGTAACTCTATTCTTGTTTCAGCGACGTAGCCATGATTGAGCACGTTTTCTATTTTACTTCCTTCTTCATCATAATATTGTTATGAAAATAAACAGAATAACATAACGAATAAAAATGGCTGAATATGCAAACTTGACTCGCTGATTTATTTCTAACGAACCAGTTAGCTTATTTAAATATAACAATCACATGTTGTAGTAATTAGATATACATATTTGATGCACACATTACCATAAATACATAAAATAACTATTATAAAAATTAAACACTAACATAAACTACACTCCTTTGCAAAAAAACGGGCACCTTACAGTAATTGGCTTTTCTATTGATAATATTAATATTTTTAGTATGTCATTATCATAGAAGTTTAGAAATTTCTTATTATCAATGAAAATATAGTTATTAACACTTAAATCCTGGAATCGGTGTTTTAGTCAATGTAAACAGAGAGCCGTGTTAAAATGGACATTTTAATGGGTATAATGAAATTAAGACTACGAGTATTTTATGGTATTTTAATTAAAAAAAGACAATAAGAAATAAAAATGAATAATGAGTATGACCTCCCCCCCCCCCCCCTTGCAGCGATTACAGCATGCCTTGGCATGCTTTCCACCAGGTCTTTGATGGTGTCCTGTGGATTGTGTTCCCACTCAGCCGAGATCACACGTTTAAGCTCACTGATGTTTTGTGGAGGTGGCTGGACAGATCGTACTCGCCTTTTTAGGAGGTCCTAGACGTGCTCAATGGGGTTAAGGTCGGGGCTCCGCGCTGGCCAATCCAAACGACGAATTCCGACCTCTTCTATATAAGCATCTACGTCGCCAGAACGGTGGGCCCGAGCATTATCGTCCATGTAAATGGCATCTTCAACAATTACAGTCAGTGTGGGTTGTACATGTTGACAAAGGTTTCTGTTATGTACCTTTGTGCATTTAGTGAGCCATTTTCAATGAATATGGCTGAAAGTTACGCCCGCCCAAAACATAACGGACCCTCCACCATAAAGAGTGATTTTTTCAACACGTCGGTATAGCGTTACCCTGGTCTTCGTAACACTCGCCGCCGTCGGTCCTCACCACGCAGACAAATTCGAGCGTCATCGGAGAAGAGTACGCTACTCCAGTTACCTAGTGTCCAAGATAGGAAATTTCTAGCGAACCTCAATCGAGCGATCCGGTGCTCACGGAGTAACTTGGGGGCCCGTCGACTGCGTATATCAGCCGCTAAAAGCCTCCTACTCGCGGTCCATAGGCTAACTTGTGCTCCTCGTACCTCTTCAAGGTTTCTTTTGAGGTCTATGTAACTGCATTTGCGGTTCCTCAGCGCCTGAGTCACTAAAAAGCGGTCGTCTCGTGGTTGTGTGCAACGTTTTCTCCCAGAACTTTACCTTCTCTGAACGGAACCTGTCTCTTGGCATCAAGTTTGGGTTCTTTGAACGGTTGAACGACTCACGTTTAACCGTTGTGAGACGTAACATTGGCTACACCCCTCTGCCAGCAGCGCTATAATTTTACTAGCTCTTATTGCTTTTCTGCCATTACAATAGACACAAAGATATCTGTTTTAAGTCACAATAAGGAAGGATTATGCGACAAACATAAATTATTCTACTAAAAATAACGAGAATTTAGTTTTAGTCGCCTGATAACCTTTTAACAGCGAACGCACGAAAATTAAAAGTCACAAACTGAATAAGGGATTATTATTTTTAAAAACAAAAGTTTCGAATTTGGAATTAACTTTTATTTCATACCCAGACTCTTTATTAAGTGCCAGTAACATAGTTTGGCTGTTAAAACCTATTTAGTACTAAATTCTTACCAATAATGTAGAAAAATCAAAACCGCCCGTTTTTTTTTTTTTTTTGCAAACGGGTTTATTTAACAAAATATTACACTATCTTACATTACGGCATATTTATTTAATAAAAATAATTTCGTCCACACTAAAGTTACAATCTATACAAATAAATAATATTGAAGTGTCTGTTTGTAATGTCAAAATAACAGCTGTTTACTAAATGCATAAGAAAGTATATACGGTACTTATAACAAAAAAGCATTTTTAAAATTTTTCGTGTGTCTGTCTGTTTGTTCCGGCTAATCTCCGAAACGGCTGGACCGATGTTGACGAGACTTTCACTGGCAAATAGCTGATGTAACGACGGGTAACTTAGGCTACTTTTATTTTAGAAAAATAATTAGGGTTCCGCGCAAAAATAATAATACCCATGTAATTATGAACAAAAAGTCGGATTTGAAAAATTCGGTAGCCCAATTCTCGAGGATGGTTATAGGCTATTTAACATCATGTTACGACCCTTAGGAGCCGAGCAAAAAGAAAAAAAAATCAGAAACAACACTGGGCGAAAACGAAGTAATCGCGCGGGCGGGTGATTCCTCGCGACGGGTCAGGGGATGAGGGAGTTTTATTAAAATGTGGTTGTTATTTTAGTATATTGTGTATCTTACGACATCCGCGCGAATGAAGTTCACAGCTAGTTGAAAATAAAATAGAACATAACCACATCGTAAGTAACCCGGTGTAATTTCACGAGCCCAAAGTACTTATTGCGAGTCGACAAACACGCACTTTGAGGATAACAACTTGACCAGCATCATTAGCCGTGCAAAATGTATGCTTGTTGCGTACACACTCGGTGGGGAAAGTAGGAGACTGCCTCAAATAGACTAAATACTGACTTAATACTTCTTGCCAAAGGTGTTTTCATCAATCAATAACGAAAGTTAGAGGTTCGTAGGCGATTAGATACTGCCCTAGTTCTAAAAGTTGAATATTATGAAAATAGAAACTCATAATTTGTATGCCATCTTGTTTGCTTTCCCGCTTGAAGTGAGCCAAACGGCTATTTAGTTCGTCGCCTCAGTCAATGGCCGTCGCCATAAAATGCACGTGGCGCACTAAACTCGTTACAATTGTACATAAATAGTGCATCGTCTACAAGCAGTTCAAAGGTAAAACGCTCTGTTTTACATAACTTTCAAATGAACCTGCCACTGCAGGTTGCTTTTAATTCAGCTTCACGACGTCTTTCTCTTCCATGTGTTTTTGCATTATCATCAGTCAGATAGACTGCGTTCAATACAGTAGGTACACCAAGTCAATTCCTTAGTTGCACCAGTGCTAATGCAATCAAAGCAAGCCCTGCTTACATATTCCCCGTTGCAAAACAAAACATGCCTTTATTAAATTCTGTAATTGTGTCTGCACCATCTTGAGCATTCGCTCTAGTTGAAAACATTCCAGCCATCCTACTATTTGATGACTATAATGATTTTCACTACAACAACCATCTATGTTGTTGAAGTAAGACGCGTGCGCATAAAAACGCGACTCCCTTTCAACATGCATGTTAACATCCATTGTCATCTATAATTAAACGGTTATTTTCCTGTTATTTCTTTCAATGAAGCTCTTTTTTTATTCAATTATGCATCCGCACAATTGTGTGCGTAGCTGTAGGGCTTTTACGGAAATAGCCGTTATAGTCATTGATTAGCATCGGATCACAATAATCCTATTTAAATACATGACATGGTTGTAAAACACTAGCTAATGACACAAGATAATTGTAGTCTTTCTCACAAAAACAGTGTAACTGAGAATACTGTTAGAAGAGTAACTGTGGGGTTATTTTCCATAGGTATCTACTCTATAACGTGTCAATCACAGTGGTAGCATAATTCTAGAATGATTCAGAAGTTGGAGGTAAAAAAGTTTCGATAAAAATACCTTTATTCCCTCTCAACTCAACCCTTCATAATCGTAGTCTTCGTTCGTAGGCATTTGATTGTTTGTTTGGCTCGCCCTCGCACTCGTCGATACGTTGGCTTCGGCTATAACTCGCCGGCTATTTATAGCCGCCGGCTTCAATCACGCGCCGAACTCGTGCAAATTTATATATAGCTTGTATATAGACGGGCTACTTTTTGTTTTATTTGATATTTCAATCGCGATAACCTTTGCGGTTGCTATTGGGAACGGGATAGGCAGAGCTCCAAGTAATAGAGAAGAATTGGGAGTGACAAGTACAATTATCTTGTCTGTAACTATCACCAAACTATCTGGCAAGCATTGTGTTGAAGTTGAAGTGTGAATTGATGATGATATACAATGATTGTGTCGTGGGGAATGGTATTTTGTCTTTGGATCTAGACTCCGGAGCTAGAGTACCTATGAGATCGTATAGTTACTTGACTATGGTATATTACTACCACAGCACACAGATAAACCCTTAGAGGTTTTCGTTGTGTGGCTAAAACCAAACGGCAAAATAAGCTAAATGTTTTAGAAATAAAATAAATAATAATTGGTCTTATACTAAAAACTATATTTTTATTAATATACAGTTATATAGTTGTTAGTTCTGTGAAATATCCCCCACTCATAAATTAAATTTCCCAGAAACACTTGAACCAACTTGATTTACGACTAACTTCGACTAAACAGTTACGTGATCATGCCCAATTTAACTCGATTGCCCAACATTAAGTTAACAGGAAAATTTCAAATTGTATGACGAGCGTGTATTAAGACAAAAGAGTTAATTGTGGGTTGATGGTTAACGGAGCCATTATTTGCGTATATTTTAAAATAAGCACATACTTACAGGTAAAAATAAAACTGTGCGTGATACATACATACACCGAAGAAGAATATAATATCAACATCGTAGTGCCAATCATAGTAAGTGTGCGTGTGTGTGTAAATAAAGTGGTCTGCGTTGTTTGATCAGGTTTTTCAGTTTTATTTGAGTTAAGGTCATACTAACTACGAATAACAAAATGCATTTAACATTTAAAGCGAATTAAATATTATTATCGTGACTGTGGTATATTTGGTCCCAAGAAGGATTTGTATCTACAAAGGGACATAAGCAAAACAAGAATGTGTTTGAATGTCTGACGGCTATATATGTAAAAAAATGGGCCAAGTGAGTGTCGGACCACGCGCAATGAAGGGTTCCGTAGTTGGGATGAATGTATCCCAAGAACAAACTTAACATTGTAGGTGTACATTTTCTCTCATAAATTCCGACTGCAAATATAAGTTTGTATGCACAATATTGACAGATTTATCATGTTATTTTAAGACCATAAACTTATAGGTTTTCCTGCAATCTACAAGTATAGAACAATTTTCTGTATTTTTTATTTTTATTTTAGCCTCAGTAGTTTCGGAGATGGGGGTGGTCAATTTTCATCTATTAAATAGCCTTAAAACTGTTTATTTAAAAAATATTATTTAAAAAAATATTGAGACCATCATAGTAAGCCCTTTCATTTGATATATCACACGGGACAATTTGAAAAACTTATATTTTTAATTTTCTTATTTGCCCCCAAAAGTGACCCCCCTTCAAAATACATTTATTTACGTTTCCCGTCCATGTTTGGGCCAGAGAAATTCATATGTGTCACTTCAACGTAATCGGTCCATTAGATTCGGAGCAAAATGGCTATGATAGACGGACGGACAGACACACGAGTAATCCTACGGCGTCCCTCAAGGTGGTATATTATCTCCTCTTTTGTTTTCCATTTTTACTAATCTCATTACCACCATGCTTCGGACTGCGTACCATCTTTATGCCGACGATTTGCAGCTTTACAGCCAGACAAGTGCTGACAACATTTCCGATGCGATTGTGGAGCTAAACCGGGATTTGGTTAAGGACTGGTCTGATCGATTTGGGGTGGCGGTTAACCCTACCAAGTGTCAGGCTATCGTAATAGGGAGCCCCTATAGCATACGAAAGCTGAATGGCTTAACTGTGCCACCTGTAATTTTTGATAACTCCGTCATTCCATTTAGCTCCGATGTTAAGGATCTTGGTCTGCATGTCGACACTTGTCTTGACTGGCGAAAGCAGGTCACGACTGTTAGTAAAAAAAGTCACCGGAACGTTGCGGTCGCTCTATCGGTTGAAAAATCTTCTCCCATCACACATAAAGGCTATGCTTGTACAGTCCCTAATCTTTCCCATAATTGACTATGGTGATGTGTGTTACTATGACCTGAATGCAGATCTCCTCAATAAACTTGACCGCCTTCTCAATAATTGCATTCGATTTGTTTTCGATCTTCGTAAGTATGACCATGTATCTGCGCACCGATTGCGTTTAAAATGGTTACCCATTCGTCAGCGCAGAGAGGTGAGGGCTCTGTCTATGTTATTTTCTATTCTTAACAAACCCACTTCTCCTTCTTATCTGACTTCCCATATTCAGTATTTATGCTCTGCCCACAGTAAAAATCTTCGTTCCACTAACAATCGTCTTCTACAATGTCCTTCTTACCGCTCTGGTTTCATTGACTCTTCTTTCTTTGTCCAGGCAGTCTTTCTTTGGAATTCGCTCCCTCTGAACATCAGGACGGTAACAAACCGGTTGTCATTTAAAGTCAAGGCACGTGAGCATATACGTAAGAAGGTGGCAGAAACATCCCAGCGCTGATTTGGTGGATTCGTTTTCTCCTCTTTTGATCGTTATTTCTCCTGACGAAGTTTATTCCGTTTATAAGTATGTATGTATATAACTATGTATTTATTCTAGTATTTTATAGTTATTTTCGTGTTATCTATCCCTTATGTTGCACCTGCCATGTTTTCTCTCTGCATCACCCTAAGGTTGACTGGTAGAAAATGCCTCAGGCATTAAGTCCGCCTATGTACGGTATTCTTTTTACTTGTGCATAAAGTTTTAATAAATAAATGAATCCTATAAGGGTCCCGTTTTTCATTCGGACGTACGTAACCCTAAAAAGATGAATGTCTTGCCAACTAGCAAATATCGAGGAGACCATAACCTACTTCCCACGGTCAAATGTTAATGGGAAATGGGTCGCCATGGTGTGCAAGCTATATAATGTTTTTATAATCAACAGCATATGTTTTAACTTGGGTTACTTAAGTTACTTCCGGCCGGAGACTAATGAACTAATAATAAACCGAGTCGAAATGCGAATAAATTGCTTTATTTATAAGTTGTAAAACCATCGACACATGACTTCAAATGACTGCTGTCTTGCAAGTTTTTCGAAATATAAACAATTCATGCAGTTTATCCGCTCGTGTCCACTTATAAGTAGTCAGTTAAAATGTGACTTTAAAAGTCAACACCTAAACAATTTATTTACAAAAATGTTAACGAACACATCCAAGGTTATGACTGGACATTTAAAAACATAACCAAATTATGCCGAAATTAACATCAGAATAGTCTGAAGCAAAGAAACACAAAAACTTGGTATTTGTTGCTTCATCTAACTTGAACAATACGGGTCCCAAAATAGCTCCTTGTATAACCAAGTCTGGGAATAAATGTTGTGGGAAAGTATCGACCGGGTTATTATTAGTGCCTGCGAGCCAACTTGTTCCACTCTTTGTTGGTTCAAAATAACCATGCAACCCCCCCTCTGCCCGCCATGGCTGGAGAGTTTACTCTGGACTTATTTTGGGAAGCAGTCCGGTTTCGACTTTAGTAAGACATTTGATTGTCTGCATCACTGATGAGGCGTGACTTAATGTTACTTGAGAATGATTCATGAGCTAAATTTAGCCTTTTTTTGTATTATGTTAAGCTTTGCAGAGTTGGTGATATAGGTATATTGGGTGAAAAAGAAAAAGAATATGCACGTTATTATTAAGATCAATATGGTAATCATGTAGAGACCTTTAATCTTATGTATCTTTCTTTACGTCTTGATTCGGTTAAAGAATGATTAGAATTTGTATATAATCCAAGGTTCATCGGTCCTTCCCATCTATTTGCGTATACGAACTATATACTCGTTCATCTTCAAATCTTTTACTTAGAGCATTCATTGCCAATTCGAACGCTGAATCCAAACAAAATGAAACCAACACTAACAGAAAACTATTTTCCTCCAACCTAAACGGAACTCAGTCATAACGATTCATCTATAAAAACTTAATGTTAAAAAAACTCACCAAGAGTCGGAGATTCCCGAATTAGTACAACTAAAAATAACCCAGGACGGAATGCGCCCATCTGTTTATAGAGCAAGCGGGGGAGATTTACTAGTCTATTTGTGTTAGCATGGGGGGCAGGTCCCGACAGGTTGACAAAAAATTGAACTTGTTCAGTGACAAGTGAATGAGAGGGTTGAAGCAAGTGAAGTGTGTCAGGCGTGTGTAGTGAGGGGCGAGCTGTGCGACATGAGGGATCAACTAGTGATACGATCGTACGTGAAGGTGCAGCATGCAGATTAACGGTGAATGTTTATATCTTTGACATTTGTCATAAATCTCTTAACACACATGAAAGATGGTTTTATCAGATCCTAATAGATGGGTCTTCTCACTTTTCGCCTTATCCTAGCTTTAATTACATAACGAAACCCGTTCAATTCATCTTCAACAACATACCTTTCACAGCAGTGGCCTGTGTTCACAGCCTCTCTTAAAAGGAATTATTGCTTTACCTTAAAATTCCGCTTCTTTCACAAGTTTCGTAACATCTTAAAAGTCCCATACGTTGATCCCAAACAAACAGTATTCACACATGACTCAATCAGATCCTTAATATGACTAGCCCTTTGTATGGCGTACTAATTATACACCGGCTAAATATAGCCGTGATTCACTCCTGCCCACTCTGTCTGCGTTAATAGGCGTGAATTATTGCATGCATGTGCCTACATGGCCTATTTTTTACACATGTGTCAAATGAGTTTAGGTCTGGTTTGTCCGTAAATAGATCGGACATTTGGTTCTGCTCGGGTTTAGGAAAACTTAGTGTTGATGCGTTATCATTTGTAAATATGAACTGTGGACATGATGCTGGAGATCTAGTAGCTTTGTTTAATTGTGTGTTGGTTTCAAATATGTTTCTAATTTCTTTTTATGTGCTTATCATCAACGCTTATCCTGCGCATTAATTTAATAATCTTTTGATTATTAACTTAGTTTTTCATGGTTCTTTAGATGATTAACTTCTATGGAAGTTAACCATTACTAATCCGCTACACCAACATTAACGATAACGATTGTTCGAGAAAGCTTGTTAATAAACTTTTGATATTCATTTTCATCGCCAAATTAGTTTTAAAGATTAATTCTTATCAGTTTTATTTAGCTCACCATTATAACGTGATACATTTTTAGTGTAGGTAACCTTAAAAAATAAGAGTTGCTTCTGTGAAGTAATATTATACATTTATTTTTATCTATTAAGGAATATTAAGAAAAACAGTTTTTTTATTTGCATCAATACTCGAAGCTCGTTGTATACCATCTGAATAGAGACGTAAAGACGGTTTCGTGTTATTCTATAAGTAATGGCGCCTACGTCACACGACCAGATGAGCGTATGCTAGGAACACTCTAGTGGGCGTTCTGTAGTACTTTTGGTAATGATAATGTAATTTGTAGGCCGAATTCTCTGCAATGTTATGTTCCACAAAGTAAAAGAGATAGAAACAAACAATATCATTTCCTTTTTCTTTGCAATAGGAATAGTCAAGTGATATGAATACAATAGATGATGAATATTGATTTAACCCGCATCTTAGGGGGCGTATCACCACCTTTTAAAGCAGTATTATTTTAATGTTACTTCAGTGTGAAAAAGAGATGGAGCTATACAGGACGTCTAGCTCCATCTCTTTCCTACACTGAAGTAAGATTACAATAATACTGCTTTAAGAAGTGGTGGTCTAGCTCCAGTTCAGCAATGAACATGCTTAATTTATATTTTAAATCTAGTTGAATTCATAGTTCTGTAATGAAGATGGTCTAGAATAGGAACCATAGCCCATACCTCAGGATAAAAAATGCAACCAATATTTGTCTTTAGAAAAAGATCAACATTCCATGTTCAATTAAAGCGATGTTTCGCTACCTGATCAATCTGTTGTAGACTCGGTCCAGTGTGTGCATCACGCCACGCGCGCACCGCGTGCTGTGCGTATGTATAATTTATGTAATATAAATATATTCTATTTATGTATTTAATATATTCGTACATCGAGGTGTTATTATAAAAGTGGGGCCGGACGCTCCGCTCAGTGCGCGTCGGTTCACAGAAACGAGAGTAAATACAGCATCGAAATACACGAGGACTTAATGTGAGAGGAAACGCTGGCTGGTCAGAAAATGTCCTGAGGGCCAACCACCACCTCTTAAAGCAGTATTATTTTAATGTTACTTCAGTGTGAGAAAGGGATGAAGCTATACAGGACGTCTAGCTCCATCTCTTTCCCATACTCAAGTAAGATTAAAATAATACTGCTTTAAGAGGTGGTGGTCTAGCTCCTGGACTGCAATCAAAACAGATAAACAATATTAAAGCTTCTTTTTCTGTGAGAGCTTTTAAAGATGACGAGGAGGGTGGACCTCATCCTCTTTTCAGTTAATTGCACTAACTGCGTTTACCAATCGGTTAGATATATAGTTGTCGGGTGGATATATAGTTTAATTTAGTGGTTAAACTACCTAATTGGTTAACCGTTCGTTGTTGTAGTCTAGGTGGTAGGGATATCAACTTGATCTTATAATACTAATACAAAGCCTTCGTCCTGTTATGATCGTAGCTCCCAAACATTAGTATGGTACGGTGGTATTTTCCCTGTTGTAATATTGTTTGTCTCTGTTGTTTGTGTGTAACTCCTACGATACTATACACGAAAATCTATCATTGTTGCAGTGTTTATTTACTATTACAAACCTGTTTCCTGTTATGAGGATGTAGAATCGGCTTGACGCTATGTTTAACGATTTTAATTTTCCCGAAGTGTTGATAGATTGGAAACCCTGTAAGCACAAGGAAAAACCACCCTCATGAAAACATACAAAGTGAGATTGCAAGCCACTGATATTAAATAAAATAACGCAACGCAGCACTGAAGGATATAAGCAAGTTAAATTGCTTAAGACTTCTGAGAAACTCGATGGTTCAAGTTTCCGATGAGACGATCGACGGAACTTTTCTATTTTTACTCCAAGGTTTAGTTCAGCGGTCGACGCGAGTCCTCAGGTCGCGCATACACTTGCATATTTCATAGTTAATTGTTACCCAGTTGGCTTTGTCTGGCTCTATCTAAGTATATGGTATTAGTTCCGAACTAAAAGTCGAGTAGATGTCAATGATTATGGGCTATGACCGTTTTATTTCTGCAGAATGTGGTCTGGGTGTGCCGTGTTATATCACGATATTATAAATAAAGGAGGACTTTATTTAATTCATAGTTTTCTTTGAATGGACCATTCTAATAAAAATAATTCCTTTTGAATGTTTGGCCACTTGCCCTCCGCCTACGCGAACAATTTTATTAGACTAATGAGAGTAACAGAAACAAAACAAAAACATTGTAGCACATCATAAAACACATTACCTACGCCATAACCTCCGGCTCTCTCCAAGATCAATGAAACGTCGCACGCGCACGCCATACATTCCCGTGAGTACCCACGTCCGAGACGATGCTGTGACGTTATTTTTATATTCATATATTTTTAGGCTGTCTGTTTTGGGCGCAAGCACCTCTTTGGAAGTAGTTTAGGTATTTTTTATGCAAATTACTTACTTGAAGTAAATTTATGTAATTTTATTCTGATGCTAATTTTTGTTTCATTGTTTGTAAGTCGATAGATAAGCAGTTTATACTTATATTTAGGAAGTTTATTTTAGACAAAAAATATTGTCTGAAAATAAACTTTATCTTATTTTTATCTACACTTATGTTTATCTTATGTTTTAATAATAGGCATAATAGAATAGATATGTTCCTGCAGACCGAATTTCGGCCTTCGAGCAATCTCAGCGGAGACTAGCCTTCGCCGCGGGAGATATTAAATGCGCATATGCACAGATGCACTTACTCTTCCTTCACTCTCATAGTCCGGTTCGACGGCAAGCCAACACGACCGGAGAGAGATCAGGCGCAGGCCCAGCAGCTTAACGTGCGCACCGAGACACGGGGTGCCACACCGCCAACATCCGAACTCCGGGCTGTTACTAAGAAATCCCTTATGGAAAAATCCAATAACACTTTACCCGACCTGGGCATCGAACTGAGGACTCCACGCTCAGCAGTTGCGCTTGCGACCACGAGAATATATACTTGAATAGTAGATACTACGTTTATTTTCAAAATCAGCTCATAATGTAGGCCAGTCTCCAAGCTACCCACATATTGCACATTGTAAATTATTGTACAAATATTTCAAACTAATGTGCACATAGCTTAGTATAAGGCACACTACATCACTGTGATGCCACCTGCGAGTGTTTTAGTAATGCGTACGTTATAGCAATGGCTGGTACATACGTTACTATCGTCCGGTAACAAACAGTAACACACCCAGTGCTGGACATAGGCGTTAAACTTTTCCTATACTAACTACATTTCATCTGAAGGCCAATAAATTCTCACTTATTGTAATCTCATCTCAGCGACAATCAATGTCAAAAACTTGTCATAAGTTCAGGGAAACTACAACACATATTTTTGACAGATAAATACTGAGACTAGAATGTGAAATTGTGAACATTCATAAAAATACGGGAATCGCCCTGGGTCTCTCGGTCAGCAACCTGCTGGCAACATTAGCCCTCGTGATGGTCTAACTAAATAGCAACTGACATTAGATTTGACATCATTTCAAATAGAATTCTGGCTTTCAGAAACTAGGTAAGATTTAAGTTAAATCCTTAATCGTCCACGAGCTTTCCACGAGGCTTTCCATTTTCTCATCTTCATCCAGTACAAAGCCAACCCTTCCCGGTTTGAACGACGCCGTAATACCCAATTCTTGGCACAATTTAACTATAAAACCCGACTGAACATCAATAACGACACCATACCAAAATCCATTTCTAATCTTTCCGGTGGCTGCTGCATTTAGCCGGTTGAAAATAGCAACGGACGGAGCGCCCGCGCATACGAATACTGTAACAAACTGTTTACACTGACCGAAATAGCAGCAGTTCGCTTCTGGATGTGGAACGGGTGAACACTTGGCTTTTATGGACAGCTATTTCTGGTGGAGCCGTCAGTTTAGGAGGTAAGAATTGTGGGAAGATGGGATGTGGTATTGTAGTGCATAATTGGTGTAGGGATCGCGTTTTGGTACTACCAATACGCGATGCCTCCACCAATTTGGCAGATGATTTTATGAGGTACAAGGATATTGGAGTTTTTACACATAATGAGTTAATTTGATAACGTTTTTCAGAGTAGTCTTTTAGGATAATCTGATTAAAAATTAATAAAAAGATAAATGTATACTTTTGTAGCAATAAAGACTCGAAATTGTCTACTAAAGTGCATGTAAAGCACGCGCGTAGTACGTATTGTAATTTGTCTGCTCGCTGCGCAGTCATTCATTATGAAGTAGTCGTTTGTTTTTCTACTTACACGTGTAAATCGAGTTTTAATTTTCAGTAGTAACTTTGTCCTTGCCGAATATTACAATAGTAGTACCAACTATGAAAGAGAGCGACTTGTGTGTGAGGTAAACTTGATCAGCCTACATCATAAATCATGTTTGTAATTCGCACGTTCAACAACCGGATCACTGCGTAATCGCCTTTCACCATAACTAAACCTAATGAAGTAAGCTACACTGAGCCAAATTTCCGAAAGAATCACGTAAACAACATCTTTAAAAAAGCCTCCATTATACCAAAAGAAACTCACGTTGCTAAAAACGGTGTAAAATTTATTGTTTTTCGTAAACAACTCCAGACGAGTCTGCACAGTTTTTGGGCTTCAAGGGTAGCCAAGGGAAAGACGCTTTCGAAAATATCGTTCGGTTATAATTTTGTGATATTTTGAAGAGATTTTTTCGGTAGCCTGGTAAAGTACAGGAGATACTTATTAAGTAATCATTTAGGGTTGCAGAATTTAATCAAATCTTAGTTACCTGTAGATGTTACTTTGCTTAGTGCGTTTGAAAAAAAACCATAAAAATGATTTCAAGGCGCGGTAACTCGGTCAGTAATGTTTCGGTACGTCACTTGATTACACACACGTATTTATTGAAATTAAATATTTACTCGAATGTTAAACGACAATAATTTGGCAACTCGTTTTCCTTAATACAAGAACAGTCTCGCTAGTATGCATAAAAAATATGCCAATAATAAAATCTATGCGGTACACACTGTTTTAATAACGTGCATAACTCATATAATTTTTCAATATTTTGCAAAGCTGCAAAAAGAAAATGATAACAATAGTAAATTATGCCAAGTTAGAAAAAACAATTATCTCTGTTCAGTGTTTAGAAACAGTAGTTACATCAGGCTGACGCGGCGGCGACACAACACGTTACGTGTAGTGATGCATTGCAGACGGAGTCGCGTGGCGCAGTACTACAAAAAGCGATTTCCGCGAATTTATCAAATAATTCGACTGTGCCACGTTTCGTAGCTCGCGTGTATGTTCTATTTTTAAAACTCAATAATTTCGCTCTGTATTGTGCTTCTTCTCGTTTCCTCAAGCATTGTACTAAGTGTGTGCGAGAGGGAGGGAGAGAGAGGCGCGGGCGGGGCGCGTCCTTCACTTGTCGCGCGCCGCGTTGCCGGGTGTTCTAAATATAAAACGCGGGGGGCGCGGTGCGCGGGCGGCGGCAACCGGCTTTGTTGATCTAGCTTTGTTGTACTTCTGCCATTATAATATTCTGTTTTTATTTTAATGACATATTGAGGCTTGGCCAAGGCTCGCACAGTCTTGATTTACCCACGAGCCGGATATAATATAGCCTTTTCAAAACACTTGTAAAGTCGTGATATCCAATGACGACAAATTAAAGTAACACAGCATTGTTCAAACTTATTTAGTTAAGTAAACAAAAATGTCCAAAAAATACAGCATCACTAAATGTATTCAGATTCAAAAGCACGCGTTCAGTTGAATAACCTCAAAGTAAGTGTATTTCTGGAGGACACACATTATTTTATTTTTCGCTGACGAGCGAAACATATTTCCATGTAACACTATAATTATGAATTTCAAGAATTTCTTTGTCGTAAATAAAGCTTCCTTGTATCTACATACAAGTATTTGTATTGTACTAATCGGGGAGAAAAGAGTACGTAATTCAATGATAGGTAAAGAATCCTTACGGTGGGCTGCCTGTAAGCAACTGTTCCTATTTTAGTATTGATGCTTGTGGATAAGAATAGTACGAGCACATACTAAGTGCACGTGCTTCGGACCTGATGTGAGTTTCAAACAGATATAGATGTTTATAGAAAGTAATGGCCTCCTATTTATATTATGTATTGTTGTAAGTTGAAAGAAGATAATAGGTACGTTTTATTTATTTACTAAAAGTAGATATAAAAATATACTCTTAAAGTAAAACAATTTTCTAACAAGTAACAAAATAAAACACCTCTCTTTTGGGTTAAAAAGTAAAGCTACGCTAGGCAGGCGCGTAGCCGGACGTAGCGTAGAAAGTGCTACGGCGTAGCACGAGTCACGACCCGCTCTCGTAGCCCGCTACCATCTCCCGTAGATCTCATCGTAGCGCGCTACGAATATTTTTGAGCTGTTGCATTTTCGTTTAAAAAGCACTGAATTTGAAATTGTCGAATCAAATTAATAATACATATATGTATAAGAAACATATATATTATTATTTATGCATACAAAAGCTGCCAAAATAGTTAAAGATATTCTCATTCAAACATTATTTATTCAGTAACCGTTCCACTAAACTTCTCCAAGAGACTATTTCCAAAGCCATTTAAAATCAGCCTCCATCCAAAATAGACCAATCAGCGGTATCGAATTTGGTCTACTTAACTCATTGCACACTTGTGCAAGTCTTTGGATCTCGTGTGAAATGGGGGCGGAGCTGAATATTTAAGAGGCTCAGTTATGTCACTCAGTATAAATTAGGTCTTTAGGAGACCGAGTGTGATAGGTGAGCTAAAAATATTTTGGGATATCTTGAACCAAGTATTTCGGTTTTATTGGTATAATTTGATAAACATTCCTTGGATTAAAAAAACAGCAATGAGGATTATAGTAGTGAAAAAAAACCATCAAAGGGTGGGTGGACGATGGTAACATGTGAGTTTAATATTAGCTAAGAGTACGTTATAATAATTCATCTATTAAGTAAACGTATCCATTACGTATCATAATAAAAAGCTAATAATTGAAAGTACTTTGACTAAGGTCGTGTAACACACCCATAACTGTCTAAATGTTTAGTTACGCTTCGTATGCTTAATTTGTAATGACATCTAAATGCCTGCAATATGTTATATGCGCAATTAGGTTTGTGGCACGATCCGGTAACTCACAAAAAAAGCCGGCCAAATGCATGTCGGACCACGCACAATGAAGGGTTCCGTAGTTGGGATGAATGTATCCCAAGATCAAATTTAACTTTGTAGTTAAGTTTGATCCGGGGTGCCAGCTGTTTTAGAACCCAACGGCTTGGCACGCGACGATGGCAAGAGACCAGACGGAATGATCATAATGCCTTGGAAGTTAGGCAGGCCTTTGGTGTGGGATGCAACGTGTGTCGACACCCTTGCGCCATCCCATCTTCCTAGTACGGCAAGCTGTGCTCGGGGAAACACTAGGGCCATGGGGTCCGACTGCCCACTTGGTTTTCCAAGACATCGCCAAGCGGTTGGTCGACTCTTCACGTGACCAAAGGGCTGGCCTATTCTTTGGCCAAAGAATCAGCATCGCCATACAACGTGGCAATGCTGCCAGCCTTTTGGGCACTTTTTCTACTGACAGCGATACGGACGAATTTTTTGATGCCCTATGATTATATGTTTTTTTTTACATATGTAAATATTGTAATTATTATTAGTCTGTTAGCTTATATATTATGTAAATATCATGTATATAAAATTACTGTTATCAAGAAAAAAAAATTGTGACTGTAGTTGAAAAAATGTTCTCCCATACATCGATATATTTACGTCGCGGTCAATTCTCCAACTGCAAAATATATAAGATGGTAATCGCAAAAAAAAAAAAATGTGATAAAACTACAAATTAACGATTTTCGGACTTTTTTTCCTTTACCTGTGCTGTGAGACCTTGATTCTTGCCAAATTTCATGATTCTTGGTTAACGGGAAGCCCTACCTATAGGTTTCGATTTATTTGCGACTGTCAAAATATGTCGCATAAATGGCCGTATTTCTTATCACGTTGACTTAGACCATAGACCTACGTATTTGATATTAATATCAACTTGATACCTCTACGCGTTCCTGAGAAAAAGGGGCTTGACAGATTGACAGACAGACATATAGACGGACAACGAAGTGATCCTATAAGGGCTCCGTTTTTTCCTTTTGAGGCACAGAAC
The DNA here is from genome assembly GCA_947568875.1 of Fissipunctia ypsillon. Classification (NCBI taxonomy): domain Eukaryota; kingdom Metazoa; phylum Arthropoda; class Insecta; order Lepidoptera; family Noctuidae; genus Fissipunctia; species Fissipunctia ypsillon. The sequence continues at coordinate 1,085,143 of OX387657.1, read as the reverse complement.
ACAAAAAAACGGTTTTGTGAAGAAATATAATACAAAAAAATGTGTGATGTTTAAGGCTACGCATTTTGTATCGGTTTTGGAATGAATCCTAATGTTACGTATTTCAATATTTATTGTAATGTCGCTTTAGATACGTGTGTTTTTCAAGATATCAAATTCTCAAAGCACCTCTTACCATCCCGGAAACTACAGACCAGACACAAAAAAAAAAAACATTTTAAAATTACGTATCAACTAAAATACCTAATATTTTGTTCGCCAAAAAATCCCCTAAAAACGTTTGTCCCCAAATCACAGCGCTGTTCTCAAGGCAGCTAAAATAAGAATTAACCTTTCACGCCGATCTTCACTGAGATATTAACAAGGCCTCCGTGACCTCCAATTCGGACCCTAAGTCCTCGGTCCCGGGCGGACAGCTCTTCTAAATATATCCAGAGCCAAAAATAACCGTCGCTGCCCCCCCTTGCTACCCCACTGCCTACTCCAGCCCCCACCAGTTGGGCGCCGCAATCCCCCGACGACCTACATTAAAACGGGTAAAGCAGGTCGCATCGGGACTCAAAACGTCGCTTATGCAGTATGTAGTCCTGAAAGTGCAGGTCAATACATTAGCGTGAGGGTGGATTTGTTGCACGTGTTTGAGATTATAGGTTTCTTTTTTATTTGCCTTTTGTAACCAGGAAGAAAGTTTGGTAAAAGACGTAATTTCTTACATTATAAATGTCTAAGGAATGTTCGAAAGCAAATGAATAACCGAACACCGACAAGAATATAAAACGTAAATACCCAAAAATAGCATCAGCATAAACGCCTTTCGATGACACACAGAAAATCAGTAACAGCAAACACGAGCAGGAAAATAATAAAGGTTGCGAGAACCTTCAAGGTCCCTCCCCCCTCACCACCCTCTACAACAGCCTTTATAAGTACATACACAAACCAAAACACTCGAGTTTTTGGAGGACACTAGTCTCAAACAATTGAAAAAGCAGAGCTTTACTACACTTCAATAAAAGCAACTATTTTTCAAGCAGTAACTAGGTACATCAGGTACCCCCCTTCACCTCGGCTAGGTTAGTTAGGTCACAGGCATAAGGTCGCGTACACACGGCGGCGTACAGACGTGTGCTGTGCCTGCAATGTCGTACCGGACTAGTTTCGTGTGCCATTATCCTAATCTAAAATCTTAATCGAACGAGTTTTGGGTAGTTTTGATGGTGACAATTGTTGTTCGTAGAATCTGTGATTTATCGTGCGAGTAAAGTCAAATGTGCAGTTCATGTTAGTGTATATCTTTACGCTTGAGCGGTAGTTAAATGCGCTCCTGGAGTGAGACATTCGCAGGCCACACGAAGCACGTTCAGTATGCCCAGAGGCTGAGCGGATATTCAGTCTAAATGTTAATAAACAAGAATTCGAGAAAGTATAACGTAACAATGCTTTTCCTAAGATTTATTCTACAAATGTCTTACACAAGCCGTATTCCAGTTCCAAAAGCCTCAACATTGCACCGGTTGGAAATGTTTACGGATATATTATGACTTTCTCACCGCCCCGCGCTTCGTTGCAAAACAGTCGGATTATTGTCAAGTGATCACATAAAGCTGGTTGCTTTAGCATAGAGAGCACGAGACGCCTCGGTGGCCGCATTACCAAACCTTTGCATACAAACAAAGCATGTCGCCGTTTCCTCGCAATATGATACAAAATGGCGAAACGTGGGTGTACTGTCGGTACACCTCTGCCTGACCCTTCGGGGAATACAGGCGTGATGTTATGTGTCATGTTTATGATACAAAATAACGTATAGAAACTGACGGCTTTGAAAGCGTTCCGTGATTAAAGTTGTGCGCTCAACGCAGTGTCGTGTCGGCGCCACAAATGTAGTACTGCTGTCTCAAGACTGCCGGCGGCGCGCGGCGTGGCCATTCCGTGCCCTAAGGTTTAGGAGTTTTTATTTAAGGCGCTTTCCCGACCGAACGACCTTGAGCGTTCGGTCCTTCTCCGTCCAACTCCCCGCACGCCCATTTATAATTCACACAATTTATAATTTTAGAATTCACACAATTTTTGGAATAACTTTAATAAAAGAAGAAAAGTGATTTTTGAAATAAAATAAAACGTGAATTATTTAGATTTTTAAATTATCTATCCATTAGTTTAATCCTCAACTTAATAGAACGTCACCTTTAGCAAATGATGCATGCAATGCAATCAATAATTTTAGTAATTTTTTTTACAAGAAGTGATTTTAAATGTACACACATAAAAACAAATAAGAACGTGCAATGTGATGATAGGATATCGAACATTAATAATATAGATGTAGTTTATTTCACTTAATTAATGAGTTAAGAGCCTCTGAATTACGCACTATCGCAAGGTTTTACTCGGAGTAGCGCCTTTAATCATAATAGAAAGGTATGATTTATAGTTTATTTATGCGGTATTTTGGGTGCAGCTTTATTGGTGATTTTATGATTTTGATAGCAGCTATTGTCATCAACCTAGCCTTTTCTCCGACTAGTAAGGTTCCCAAAAGTAAAGACTGCCTTTGCCAGTTTGTGCCTTTAGTTTGAAAAATGTTTTGAAAATCTCTAACGACACGTAGGTATACGAAGAGTGTGGTATCTGCTCCAAAGTAACTTGAATTAAACACCACTCTTTGGGCACAAATTATTACTGTTAGCCACAATGTGGTGTCCATTATTCACAAGACAAGTCTTTGAACAAGTTTAGGAGGATATGCAGTCAGTAGTTTTCAACTACTTTCTTTTGAAGAAATTAGTAGTCAACACCTTGTTGAATTTTGTTTTTAGTTTCAGTACCTCCACAATAATCAGTATCATCTCCATCTTCATTCTGTAGCTATCTTCCGTACTAACAGTTGTTTCTCTCTTTGTAGCAGAGATGGCGCACGAGAGCGGCGGGGGCGCAGACGGGTCCCCGCAGCACACCCCCTCCCCCCCGCACGCGCCGCGACTGCCCCTCGCTGACACCAGCTTCCATCAGCAGATCATGCAGGTTAGCATCAATAGTTGTTCTAAAGTTACTCTCTTTTAAAGACTTAAATTCTCTCTATGTTTTAATCTTGATTTATCTTTGTATTTTTGTTCTCATTAATTAAGACTTCTATGTTATTTTTATCTTTTTTCAATTTCTTTGTATATTTGCCCTGGTATGTTTATTTATTTAGGTTCGTATATTTCTGTAGTTTGGTCTTGTATGTCTTTCTCAGTTTTTACTTTTCCTTTTCTGGTTAATCGTGTACTTTTTACTTTTTAGCTATTCAAAAGCTGCTCTCAATGTATTATTTGGAATTTTCACTTTTATCAAAACGATCTTTAATAATTTCGCTTGTCGTCATCTCAAACCTTACCATAAGTTTCAGACACAATAATGACTCACAGATTGTACACACAAGGTTCCCCAGCTATTACATAGCTCATTCTTTTATTAGATAAAGTAGTGTTTGTAAACACAGCATTGTTGGGAGTGGGCGGAAGGCCCGATTACATCTCATAGTACTACAAGTCTTTACTACTCTGTCAATAAAAATATCTCATTATTATTGCTATCCTTTACTATCTAGGAAAAATACGGTCTACATAGTTTAGATAACGATTTATATCTTTTTTATTACGATAGCTATAAGTAGCAAGCCGATTTAATGATTGTTAAAAATAGTATTTTTCTTATAAAGTCATATATTTTGCTGATATCATTGCGACGCATAAACGTGTCCGGTAAAGAGTTAATAAAATGTACAATCTTGTAATAGCATCACAGACAAAGCAAACACTATTCATGAATAGATTAACAATATAATTCGAGACAGCGGCGGAGTTTTATATATAGCTGACAGAAATAACAGATTTGCTGACAGATTTGTAGTTGATGAATTTATTCATGTCAGTTCTAAATATAGCTTGTTTATTTCTTGGAGCGCCCTATCTTCTGCCGATACAACGAGATATAAAAACACGCATTCCGCGAAACCTAAAGATAGAAAGGGACGATAGCCAAAAGTTTTGAATAAATGTAGCACTTTTTTACGTCTATTTCCAACAGACTATTTGGCCTCAAAAGCCTGTCTAAAATGATTCGTAAATGTCTTTGATAAAATTGAGGAATACTGGTTACTTTAACAGAATCTTCCCGGTATTCGTTACAGATCAACTGGATCTATTATTCCTTTGTCCTCCGTTTAGTTCACTTGTATCCTTAACATCTATTTTACTCTTCAAATCTTCACCGCAAGCTTAGAACTCCTGCAAATATTCAGACTGTTATTGAAATCAAAACCTGAATCTTACCCGTTATCATGTAAATAAGAAACTTGTACAAAACCTCCACAAAGCAGATAACAAATGCAGGTGAAGGAGCGAAGCCCGCAGATTACCGTGACCTTTTCCCGAAATATAGCGAACGCTCGCCGCATACATATTATTTTTACGCGATATTTATACCGACACCGGCGCGCGCGCACTATTAATATCGCGTATACGTTCGTGTGTATGTATGTGTTTAGCGTCTGCATATGTTATGATTATATGCGTATTATACGGATTAAATTTAGATATGAAATTATTCGCGGCCCCTTTCTGCTTTCTGAATATTGCTTGTAGTTCTGTTGCTATTTAATTAAATAGTGATTGGGGTGTTTGTCCTTAAGAAGATAGTATGTATTGCGTTGCCACCATTCGATGATGGTTTTGCACCTGTTAGTACGCAAAAATGGTCTTTTTTATTAGCTCTTAAGATAAAACGAGTCAACTAGTAGATTGACGTCAAACTATTAAACAGGTTCCCTAGAAAGTGTCTAGACTTCGGTGTTTCAACTTGTTGCAAATTATTCAATAAGATTTTCTTTGTAAAGAGGGGTTAGAGAAAACTAAAAATAAACGTTTGCGGTTCAATTAGGATCAATAAAAGTCTGCAGTCATGTATCAGTCGTAGGTTGTAATCGAGATCTTTTCGATAAAAGTAACGACCCAATCATAAGTCATTCAAAACTACGGAATCTGTCAACACTTCCTGACCACGTCCTCGCACATGAATGTGAAAGTTACGTGGTCTGAGGCGAAGCCCCGGGCTCCCCTGAACCACGACAATTTTCGACCCAACCCACGCGTCTGCGCAAAACATCCGTTCACGCGATCTATTCGCGGCACATTCCGACCACCCGCCATTTTTCCCCATCGAACAAAAATAATGCGCGCGTCGCCAGAAATACGCGCACCTCGGTGTGCCCTTTGATGTATTTTTTTGTTAATCGAACGCTTCCGACCTGTGGTGCAAGGTTGCATCGTATGTTCAATAGATATACATATGCTTTGTCTGTGACGGGATTGTTACCTACTTATGTTCAGATGTATATGCTACATAGAGGTTTAGACAAAAGAGTCGCCAACCATGGCAAGGAGCACTAATACTTACGCCTATTTTTCTGTGTCATCATTTAAGTTTCTTAATTTAGTTGATACTTTTTCAAATGGTTTGGATTCAATAGTTTCACGACTTTCTTGAAAAAACAGCTTTGTAGTTTTGTTATATTTATTTTTTTATTCAATACTCTTTTCTTCAACTTTCAAATTAATGACGACAATAAAGCGCTTTGTACGAGTATGGTGCGTAAACACTACGTATTGGTGCTCCTCCCCTAGAACCAACAGCTCCTCCCCGCGGCCGAGGTCGACTGGTATCCTACATGTATTTCATCTCTCGTTGTCAGAATCAGAACCCAAGAAAGAACCATATTGCTGAGCGGGCGAAACAGACATTAGAGAGTAGTTTCCTGCTGCAAGTGAGTTCCAATTACAATAATAATGTGTACATTAAACAGTGTTCAATGTGTCGCATTCAATTAACATATCCAAATGTTGTCCAAAACATATTTGACAAGACGCCAAACTTTCACGCCATAAATTCTGGATCACACAGCCTGACTCATATGTCTCATTGTATCATTAAATCATAAGATGCCATTTTTCGGGGCATTTCTGCAGATTTTAAATAATTCAGCGAAACCATACGCCTGTCAATCTCCTAACATAATAAAACCATTTCACAAACATATTTCACATTTTAAAAATAATATCATATTAAGGCAAACATTTGGACATGATGATCAACACGGTGTAATATCTATTAATATTCTTGTGAATAGCGAATCAAACATTACTAATAATGATGAAGTAGTTGAATGTGACACAGAGGTTTTGACTAATTCAAAAATAACATTAACTGGTAATGGTGTAAAGGGTGATCAAATTAAAACAATCAGTGTAAATACTCCGACAATCAATGAAATTGTAAGATTAATATCCTACTCGCACTTTGTAAATTACTGTAAAATAGATTATATTCTAGCACGAGTAAAACATTGTTTTTCCCATCCTCAGTTTAGAAAATACCAAAATACTTGTTTTTTTAATACCTCTGTTGTGAGAGGAGATTAGAATTCTAATTTACTATTTTATTGTCAATAAATAAGATCTCTAAACTATAACTGCAGATGATGGAAAAAATAAAAAACTAAATTCTATAAAAAATAAATTAGAAATCGTCAAATCTCCACCCACAATTTCGCCGATTGTCTATAATCATCGAGTGTGTCAAACACCTTATTCAGTCCTAAACCTAAGATAGATCCCTGAGGAATGCCTTGCCTAATTGTTCGGTCAACTTTTACAGTTGAAGAAACAGCAGCAGCTGCAGCAAGAGATCCTGCTGCAGCACTTCCAGCAGCAGCGGCAGCAGCTGGCGCAAGAGCATGAGCAGCAGCTGATGCACCATTTGAAGGTAAATATGCTGCAGGTAAATACAAATCGAACACCTTATTTATTAGATCATAGTTATTTTAGTTTATTTTTCTTTCTTTTGTGAGATTTTTCTTTCTTGAGCAGTACTTCAAGATGATACAGACAGATAAGTAACTGATACACTGTAATTAGATGAGGACCCAAAAGAAACATGTTTTTGTATAAAATACCCAGTTATATTCCCCTCCTTCACCTTCAATTAAACTACCTAACATCATGTTTATAAATAGTAAATCAACAAAACATGTAATAAATTTATTCCAAGCTCACCTCAACGAGCCGTCACACCAGTGGCATGTGTCGGGCTGGACCGGTCGGCACCGAATCGTGAGCGAGTGTAATTACTTTATTCCGCCCAGTCGATGAACGACCGTGATTGATGCGAGGATCACGCGATTGAGATTACTTACCGGGTGCTCGTGATCTTGAATTGGTTGAATAGATTGAGATAGGGGTCTATTCGATTAAAGAAAAAAAAGAAAGTAGACTTTTTCCCACCACAGCAGGACAAAAGCCAGCCTCTTTCTTCGTTGATTGCTTGGTTCAATCTGTCCATGTTGCCTCACCTTCTGGGCAAAAATAAATCATTATTTGATAACACCTTTTGTCTTCCATCCGATTTACTACGGAGAAACGTTTGGCAAATGTACTTACAACAGAAATAATTAACCTCGATTCCCTGTACCATTCCTCAAGATTCCCCATAAATCTATAAAAACAAACAGTCGAACATTACTCCTGATTGGAATGTGGCACCAAGCCGGCTCGACATCCCCTTAGCCGTATTAATAGTCATGAATGGACGACACAACTGCTAGTACTTACATCATTGATACTCACTAGTACTTCGTGTACTCGTGTTGACCTCCGCCTTAGTTCTGCCACTCCCTTGCGGCTGGGAAGTTGCAGGTGGTCTATAGTTCGTCATCGTTATTGGCCTTTTGTTGTTATCGTACACTATATGTATGTATGTATGTATGTATGTATGTATGTCGTGTAGTTTAGTGTGAATATGTTACTGTTTATATTAGTTCATACCTAATAGTTTTGTAGGCTTGTGGGATGCTGTCGGAATGTGTTCAAGGATATCGGTGTTGCTGCTGATGGCAATCTTTTTAATAGAAGCTTTCTTTTCATTGTTTCGGTAAAGAAAACCAACAATGTTTATACTAAAAAGTTTAGCTATAGAGTACTAATCAATCTATTCACCCTATAATAAAAAATGTTGTTTCTTTGTTGTGGCATACTTTATCACCATCAATGGGTGACATTCACACAATTATGAAAAACATAAACAAAGTATTTTTAACCGACTTCAAAAAAAGGAGGTTAGCAATTCGTTATGTATGTAATATTATTGGAACTGCAATATATTCACATATGATAATCTATTAGGGCTAGCAAACAAAGTATATACAACATTTTTATAGGTGCATGTTTGTATGTATGTTTGTTCACGCATTTCTTCGAGATCGTCTTGAGATCGGCTTGTGACCATTTTTTTTATTAAGTTTTATTACCTAAGTTGAAGTAAACGTAAGCTACATTTACTTCAACTTAGGGAACAGTGCAAGTTTCATCAAAATCGGTTCAGTAGTTTTCAAGATATGGACTAATAAGTGTAAAACTATTAACTACTTATTACAAACAAATATTTTAGTTTTTACTTAAAAATAAAAATTACGAAATAAAAAAGTAATTAAAAAAAAATTATCGGCTTTACAAATAAATTGACTCACAGTTATGAAATAACTTTAATTTCGGAAGTCGGTGGCAAAAAACTAAAATACCGATCCCACGACACCGATTTCGGAAATTAAGGTTGTTTCATAATTTTGAGTTAGGTAATTTGTTTTTACACAATATAATCGCATCGCTAAACACACGTTTGGATTAAATCATAGTTACAAATAGCTACGATAAGCTATCCGATCGTGAAAGTACGACAGCGAATTTATAAGCCATGATTAATCAAATCGATTATTATGCAGTGTAAATATTACCGTCATAGTGTCAACATTATAAATAGAATGCAGTCATTCTAATGAGTAGACACTTTTAACTTTAACTCAGCACATTAAATTAATTTATCAAACTTACACACAGTGCTTAACCAAACAAGTAACAATATAAAATACTAACTCACAGAAGACTTGACAGATTTGACAAACTAGGCACAGCCTGTATCTTGGTGACCCTAAGTTACTTCAAACAGCGTTTTTGTTAAAAGAATTTCGGTTACAGAGAACTGCTTCAACAAAAACAACATCTGAAATACTTTCACAATAAAAATTACAGTAAATAAGTATGAAAACGTTGGCAAACGATGTAAACTGTGTTATTTCGAAAAGCATGCGCGGACGCATAATGATCTGATGATTCCATGTTTAACGGGAATGGCATCCGTGACGCACCTCTTACTCACTACCGAATCATTCGCTGAATGTTTGTGCTAGTATCATTAACTAGGTTGACAGCACGAGGTCCTGTGACTCATTGCGAAAGTGCTCGGGTTATGGAGTGAAGTAAATAATGTGCATTCTTTAGAAGTTGTCGTTTTGTTATTCTAGTTTATGTTGTCATAGCTTGATGGTTGTTAGTCCGCACGGTAGTCGTCCATGTCACTCCACGGCCGACACATCCCTTCGATATGTCTAGTGTACAAGTGTATTAAAATCTTAGGACATTCTTTTCTTTTTATATTTTTGGGCCAATGCTTATGGAAAAGTACAATGTAATGGCCACACCGTCCCGACAGTTAACTGTAGCTATCTTTTAGTAAGCCTGGTTAGGCGGATATGGACAAATCTCGACAGTGACGTCAGCAATCAGCTGTAAACTACAACATCATTGCTTTAGCCCAATAGTAGGTCGACACTTACGAATACTCAATCAGAACAGACGTGTGTCGATACGAAATCAATAGCTTAATATCGAAAATAAAGAATCGATATAAAACATTACAGTGTCACCGTGATTCAACAAACTTAATAGTCAGCCAGTACTTATTTTAAATCTGATTGAAGATAAATGGAACTTTTGAACCATTGAAGATTCGCAAAACGCATTAAGATCTATCATTTTGTTTTGTTGAACTACTGTTTAATGTAAAGAAAAATCGCACGAAAAAATGAAGTCTAGTCACTGGACTTTAAAATCTGCAAATAAAATTCAAAAGCAAGACAACCAATTTAGATAGCAATCCAGATGTGGCTATAATGTTGAATATTAGACAATCAAACAGAATCTCTATACCTATAGGAAAATTGGCCAACTATTTTGGATTTCAATCTGAATGAACTGCAGATATTTTACTTTTGACCCTCCCTAAGAGGGGTCTGTTAGCAACAATAACGGCATGACTAACGTTCCAGTTGTGGGAACAGCAGAAGGCCATGGAGGAAGCCGCGCGGCGCGAGGCTCGCGAGGCGCTGGAGGCTCGCGAGGCGCGCGAGCGGCACGAGCGCGACCGCGTCGAGCTCGTGCGCAAGAAGGACAAGCACGAGCACAGCGCCAATGCGTCTACGGAGGTCAAGCAGAAGCTACAGGTATGGACCACTACTAATAAGGACAGTTCTCCGTCCAAATACATAAGTAATTTCAAGTGTCCCATATGATGAGAGAAATGCCTAGGTATAATTATGTAATGGTAACATCAAAAACCATGAGGCAGCAGTCATTGAGCGAGCTTTGTAAAATTATTTTATAAGGCTTAAAACGGAAAATAGTGGACACTAAGCTCCGTCTAAGGATTATAACAAAACTTAACAATGTAAAACTACCGTTTGTAATAATAATAACGTATAGTCTTGTGGAGCACAACGTAACGTACTTATTTTATGCATTTTTATTCTAAAATAAAAGAAATAATAATAAGCAAACAAACGATGGGGGCGCCACTGCGCGTGCGCTGTCGTCTTAAATTTTGACAGTGAATGAATTAAAAGTTGAAAGTTGTACAATGTAGTTGTACACCTTGTTGACCTTTCGATTCTACTTCGCTTTCACAAGTTTAAGGAAATAATTTTAGTGTCGTGCAAAAGTTAACTTTTGGATATGATTATAGCAGAAATCTATCTTCTTTCCAGCAATTCCTAAAAAAGAAACAAGCTAGTGCAAATGGAACAGTACCTGGGTCGTCATACAGAAATTGGTAAGTTTATCATCCCGCAAACTTCTGCATGACTTCAATTATCGGGTTCGTCACCAAATCTTAACACCACCCGTCTCTCCTGCAGGGGTATAGTGAAGTCATCATCAGGCGAGTCGATAACGTCGACGGGCGCGACGGCGACGCACCCGTACCGGCTGGCGGCGCCTCTACCGCTCGCCCTCAACGCCGCGCCGCCGCAGCCGTCCCCGGACTACCCGCTCCGGAAGACCGGTACGTATCCGATAGTTGCAGTGTGATGCATCCGTGTTGTGTGGACGTAGCCTAAGATTGAGATGTGAGGTGTGATTGTGGATAACAATATGAATTTACAACAAAACTACTTTGTAAAGGGTGCTGTACATTAGATCGATAAAACGCTTGTAAACGCGCGATCAAGTCTACAATTACAGGGCCCGTACCTACTAAGTGTTGAGCCTATGGCTCTGATACATTCTAGTCAAGTGCATTGTGAAAAAGAGATGGTGCTAATTTGCCTTGTATAGCTCCATCCTTCTTTCGCACCGGGACAATGATGAATTTTTACGTGGAAAACATGATCCTAGAATAAGTTAATAAATAACTGTCGTGACGTGAGTTTGTCTTAACCCGTTAACGTGAGCATGCGTGTGCACTAACCCGCAGCGTCGGAGCCGAACATGCTGAAAGTGCGGCTGAAAGCGCGCGTCATCGAACGACGCGCCTCGCCGCTCGCGCGACCGCCCTTCAAGACGCGCGTCAAGCACCGCAGTGAGTTGATGCCTTTTTGTTTTAAATGGAATGCTGTGTTATTTTAGATGTTTTTGCATTTGAATGATGATGTTTTACTAAAGAAATTCTTTATTTGACGATTAAGATGTGTCAAAAAAAAACAAGCAGGTTTTGTAATTTCTCTCAAAGGTAGAACCGATTTTAGTGAATTTCAACATATTATTAATTGAATAAATTACTTCATTTCATATTTATATCCGTGACAAAATTGAAGCAACTATTATTTAACAAAAATGCTTAGATTTACGAGTGGATATTGAAATATTGACACTCGAAAAAAAATTGTCAACGCAAAGAACAAAAATTGACGCACGCCGTCACAACATTGCAGGTGACGCGACGGCGCGGTGACGGAGCGCCTTTAGCGGCGATTCCTGTATGTTTATGAACGTTCGCATCTAATCTCAATCTCAATAATCTGTCAAAAATACAATCAATTTATAAACATTTTTGTCAAGTTTTTGCCATTGATTGTCGTTTATGGGTTTGCGACTTGAAGTTGAACGTTTTGAAGTACGAGAAGAGAAGGCTTCTGATCACTACAATTACGATTATTTGGGCATATTTGAAGGTCGTTGTGTGTCCCGTAGACTGCGACGGCAGCTCCCCGCGCTGCTCGCCGCCCGGCGGCGCGGGCGCAGGCGCGTCGGCGCCCATCCGCGAGGAGGAGGAGGGCATGGGGCGGGCTGCAGAGCTGCTGTTCTCGTCGCCCTCCATGCCCAACATCAGCCTGGGCCGGCCGCACCAGCCGCACCAGCCGGCGCGCGCGCAGCCGCCGCCCATGCCGCCCGTGCCGCACCCGCACCCGCATCCTCCGGTATGTAACAACTGATATCGGCTGTGCTTTAACCGAGCCAAAATCGAGAAAGTACAAATTATTTTTTTAAATTTATGCCTCTTTCGATCCATACATTTTTATGTAAGTCGAAGAACAGGCGTTAAAGAGAGCGTCCTGGATACATTTAAGTATTAAACAAAATGAATGCTGCAGTGACTTCTTAAGATTCAAATGATTTACCTGAAAAACTATGTATATCAGGTGTAAATAGACGCTTAACGAAGCCGGGAGTCACTTGCCCTCCCCGATATTGTAATTATTTTTATTTTTTCGGTGTAGACCATCTCTGGGAACCTTCTGGTTACGGAGGTACCGCAAGTCTTTCCAACTTTTTTTTAACTTTTCTTCACGAAAGCAAGTTTTAATTACTATAACTTAATTTTAAATATCTCCACAACTCCTGTGACGTTGCGTGTGATCATAATGTCGCGTGCGTCACACGGCACGCTGCTATAAACGGCGATATTTTCACACCAAAAATAAAATTCGATTCGAAGCAATTGTTTTTGTACAACGTTATTCAGTTTGATGTACAGAATGTGTAGATAACGGCTATGTGATGGGTCTTTTCATATCCTGGATCAATATTCTGGCAACTTGACACTTAGCAAGCCAGTCTTCTAGGAATGCTGTTAAAGCCAGTTTGTAACGTCACCTCCCCCGCAGGTGGTGTCGTCCCTGCCGCCGGTGTCCGAGGCCCCAGGCTGGCCGCTGCCCGCGCGGCTGTGCAAGCGGCCCCTGGGCCGCACGCACTCGGCGCCGCTGCCGCTCGGGGACCCGGCGCTCACGCCGCCCACCGCGCACCACTACCTCAGGGACCAGATCCGAAAGACTGTGAGTAGTGCTGCTCTGGACAGTATACGCGTGACGCAACATATCGAACTGCGACATCATTGTGGAAACATTACGCAGACGTCGATATTGTGAGCTTCAGAAAATGTGATTAATGAGTTGAAGCCAATTCCCGTAATTAAAAACGTTCGACATCTAGTCGGAATCTCATCTCAGTGATGATCAATGTCAAAAACTTGTCTAAAATGTACTAAATTAGAGGTATTTTTGACTTCAATGAGACTGAGCTTGGACTACAAACGTTCTTAAAAATACAGGAACGGCCCCAATGATATTTTACATGTTTGTAACATTAAATTCTTGACGTAACAGAACAGAAAAAATCCAGGAAACCAGACTGTTCTGAAAAGACCAAACGACATGGAGTCTCCGTTAATATTTGAAGACAATACATAACATAACATCACGCCTTGTTTCCCCGTAGGGTTAGGCAGAGGTGTACCTATAGTACACCCACATTTCGCCAGTTATGTTTATGTCCCATGTAATAGGGGGCAAGCCTATTGCCAATACATACATTTACAATACATTATCATTTAAAATATCAACTAAACATCTTCTACCACCACCAGGTGTTAACCCGTGCTCACGACGCGGCCGCGGCCCAACTCCGCGAAGAGGAAGGCGAGGTCATCGACCTAACGTCCCGGCGGGTCCCCGCGGCTCCGGCCCCCTGCAGTACGACCGTGCCCCCCCCTGCGGCCCCAGCCCCGCCCTGCGAGCCGGCCCCGCTGGCGCGCGCGCTCAGCTCGCCGCTGGTCGGCGCGCGCACTCCCGCTACTGGATTAGCGTACGACGCGCTTATGCTTAAACATGGGTAAGTCAACACAACCATTGTAAAAATCCCATTATTACTACATAAAAATGAATGCAAAAGAAAATGTCCTCCCTAGAATCAAAAATTAACCATCAAATCCAAAAGATGATGCCAAATCAAAACTGGAAAACATCGTTTAAATGATAGTCATAAAATACAAAAGTGGGCGAGCGAACCCGAATAGTCAGGCTATGGACGTTGCCAACCCTGGTAATTAGCTACCATGGCATGGCATGAGTCTTCGCTCTCGCACGCGACAAAACATACAGTAACAAGACAACCCGTCACCTGGCTCGTCCCCACACAACTGGCTCGTCCCCACACAACTGGCTCGTCCCCACACAACTGGCTCGTCCCCACACAACTGGCTCGTCCCCACACAAAGGAACGTAAAGTTGCTCTAGTCTATCCGCCAACCTAAAATGATCTTTATGCTAACGAAACCGACTGTTTGTACGTAGATGCGCGTGCGGCGCGCACGCACCCACGCACCCCGAGCACGGCGGGCGCCTGCAGTCCGTGTGGGCGCGCCTGTGCGAGACCGGGCTCGTGGCGCGGGCCGAGAGGACAAGGCCCAGGAAGGCCACGTTTGAGGAGTTACAGGTACAGGGATCATGAACTTATGTATATCGATAGGTGCAGAATAACATTTTTAAGAACTATGTTAGAAAATAACTTTCATATTTTTGATTTCCAAGGCCTTTAATCTGCAACGTTAATGCTGATGTTGGGTATTTTTATTTTTATACCTCCTTACTAATAAACGTTGTATAGCGTCTGTATAGTTACACAACGCTTTGTCTTCTTCGTTCGAAACTCAAATTACTGACGACTGAAAGAGAGAAATCGGTGTGTAACTATTCACCTGATGTAATACGTTTATTAGTAAGGAGGATAGTATTTAAGTGGTTGGAACTATTGCATTAGAATTGAAAACGAGTCGATTTTAATCCGTATGGAAACGCTTACAATTATTGACAAAATTAAATTCAAATCCTTCTTTTAATACGATGTTATACTGGGACAAAATGTCAACTTTATTCATGACCAAATTAAATTGATTTCAGAATGATTAGTGACAATTGAAAAGGTTTCAACTTAACTTCATAGAAATTAAAGTTATTTTTCCTAAATCACATGCTTAGTGAACGCAACTTTTGTTTTTCAACCTGTCCCACTGCAGGGTGAAGGTCTCCCCATAGCTTTCTACTGTTCCTCGTGCGTTGCCTTCTCCGAGCAATCTCCCGAATACAATATTAACACAGTGTATTCCCCTGTAGTCCGTGCACTCGGAGTCGCATGTGGCTCAGTTCGGCGGGCGCGCGCGCGAGGCGGGCGCGTGCGCGGGCGCCCCGGGCGGCGTGCGCCAGCTGGTGCGCCTGGCGTGCGGCGGCCTGGGCGTGGACTCTGACACGGCCTGGTCCGACGCGCACACGCCGGCCGCGGCGCGCGCCGCCGCCGGCGCCGTGCTGGACCTCGCCGTCAGGACCGCGAAGGGAGACCTGAGGAATGGGTGAGTTTTACTGCACAAACACCTATTCCACTGCACCTATTCTATTCACTGTTTCATAATCCCCTCCAGTCTATTTAGAGATGTTGACGGACCTTGAAACTCACTTTGGATGAGCTATTTATATCGATAAGTGCGTTTATCGATATATTATACAGTGTTTTTGGAACGAAGTTCTTTTACGCGACTTGCGATAGGAGTAAACTGGCAAAAATCGTTCATACTTGTATGCCGCCTTCATACGACTTTCTTCTTTTGAATTCATACTTTCTTTTCACACTTTCTTTCTCTCTCGATAGATAGAAAGTGTGAATTTGGTGAAAAAAATTTGGTAAAAACGACACCCATGACGAAAAATTTGAAAATTTTCATTGCCGCCATATTGGATTTTCATTTTGACTTCACTATCGGCTTTAGCACCCTCAAAAACCATGAAAAAGATACCCATGGAGAAAAAATATAAATTTTGGCAGCCACCATCTTGGATTTACATTTTAACGTCACTGTCGGCTATAACACCCTGGAAAACCATAAAAATGACACCCATGATGGAAAATTAGAACATTTTCGCAGCCGCCATCTTGGATTTACATTTTAACGTCACTGTCGGCTATAACACCCTGGAAAACCATAAAAATGACACCCATGATGGAAAATTAGAACATTTTCGCAGCCGCCATCTTGGATTTACATTTTAACGTCACTGTTCGGCTATAACACCATGGAAAACCATAAAAATTACACCCATGATGGAAAATTAGAACATTTTCGCAGCCGCCATCTTGGATTTTCATTTTGATCAAATTCACACTTTCTCTCGCATGTCGCATGGAGGACATAACGCTTTTTCGTTTCGTCACAATTTCTGCTAGTTTCCTCCCACCACACGCCGCACTAAAGAAGAACTTCGTTTCAAAAGCCCCGTATAGAAGTTATCGACACAAATCATTCACTCCGGCCGCCCTGTGGATTGCCTGAGCACTTCTTGTGTAAAACATGTCTCCAAAGACTACAGCAATGATAAATGATTTTATTTCTGTAAGTAGGTTTATACAAACACTGTTACATGTCAAACATTTTTTTCTTTAAACTAGATGAGGCCGGCGTTTCCTATCTGACTACTCTGAGAAGAAAGGCCGAAACAAACTCAGAGGTCACAGTCTCTTTTAAAGTCCAGACATAATCTTGGTCAGATCATGTGAAGACCATGTAGGTTGGTGTCTGAAATGATCTTTTGAGGAAAGAACCACACAGATTGAGTGGACCTGTCCAGTCAGTGCAAGCATCTGTCAGTAATCGTACAGCTCAACATAAAAGTTAAGGAGCTCAACGATTCGACGAACAATACCAAAGAAAGGACATTTGGGTAGGCCGCATAATTTACTCAAACTGGCAAACTATAATTAAAGCTGAGAGAAAAGAAAAAGAAAAAAAACAAGGACCCACATAGTCTTCACATTCACAGTAATTAAAATAATATTACATTTTACAAAGTAAATATTCATGTCAATGTATATATAAAATTCATCCATGACAATGTGTATATAAGAAAAAAAAAATAGCAAAAAGAAAAGACCAAAAAACAAAATCAGTATGTATATAAAAAAAAATTAAAATTAGTTGGAGCAGCTCAATCCCACGCCTTTTTGTCATCAATGTAATCTTTAACGGTATAAAAGGCTTTCTGGCACAACTAACGTTTAATAAATGATTTGAATTTATTAAGGCTCAGATCTTGAACGGGGCTTGGAAGTTTATTATAAAAACGTATACATTGACATCTGAACGAGCCACCTATTTTCTTGAGCCTTGTTGTAGGTACAACAAATTTGTGTTTGTTCCTATGGTCTATCGGTTTAGGTAGTTAACTAAAGGTAAACAATCTTGGTATGTCTTTTTATATTAAAGTGGTCGTATATAATATACACAAAGATTATTTAAATTTAGTTTATTAGCTAACATCGATTTAGTAAATACCTAGTCGCAAAGATTTTTATATACAACTTATAGACAACTTTTAGATAAAAAGACATGCCAAGATTGTTTACATTTAGTTAACTACCTAAACCGACGGAGTATAGTGTTCATATTATGGATATCACTGTATTTTTTAAACAATTTTATATTTTTATGGGCATATAAAAGATTTTCAAAAATATACTGAGAAGGCACAGTCATTATATTAATCTCCTTAAATTTCTCTCTGAGAGTGTCTTGGACTTAACTTATAAATTGATCGAACAGCTCTTTTCTGCAAAACAAAGATAGTCTGAATGTCGGCGGCATTTCCCCACAACAGAATACCGTATGACATTACACTATGAAAATAGCTAAAGTACACTAAACGGGCTGTCTCTATGTCAGTTAAATTACGAATTTTTTTAACAGCGTATGCTGCAGAACTTAGCTTCTTTGACAATTTATCTATATGTGGGCCCCACTGAAGCTTAGCATCCAAAGTTAAGCCCAAGAATAATAAGTTGCAATGCTGTGCAACTTTTGAATACGGGGCTTTACTTCAATTCTCCCCTGAACTAACTTCTCTTTAAAACAAAAGGACTGCAGTCTCCTAACCAAAACCTTTAAACCACAGGTTCGCTGTGGTGCGTCCGCCAGGCCACCACGCGGAACCCAACCAAGCGATGGGCTTCTGCTTCTTCAACTCCGTGGCCGTCGCCGCGCGCTTGCTGCACACCCGGCACCGCCTGCAGAGGATACTGATTGTGGACTGGGTATGTACCATGGGAGAAACGAACATCTACACACCGTAAGGACTATTCTTGCTTGCAACGCTCGGCCGCTACAGTAACGCTTGCTAACAGATGTGGTCATCGTGTGCACGGGATTTTGTTTTCAAATTGGTCAGATGTAGTTTCCTCGATAGTACAACTATAGTTATGGGGATGTTTTATTAAGCTCATAGCACACGTACTTAAGCACTGCATCGGATGACCATCTACTCACCTCAGTTTTACTAACTGATCCCGACCCGAGGCGACGCCGTAACGATGCTTGTAATGTGCGTTGCAGTATGCAGGCAGTTTCATAGAAAACAAAAAAAATGAGGAACAGCTCGAGTTGAGACCTTGCTGATTCGGTGCAGTGCTTGTACGTGTAAGCACTGGTGCAAATATGTTGAGCTCTGGCATGATTGGCAGAAAGGATAACTATCGGTGATTCGAAATTTTTTGACATACGCACAACTAGGTGCTCGTTTGCAATTGACCGAATTGCGTATCTACTGAATCACATTTTAGGGTTGCGTACTTCAAAATGTAATACGGAACCTTTAATAAGATCACTGTTTTCTCCGACCGTCATCGTCAGTCACAAAAGTTTTTCTCAAATGCTATGTAACGTAGGAATATGATATGTGCCACATTTTTAGATCTTGATACCACCGCACATAGATCGCTTAGCAACGATTATTTCTAATTTGTTTTACTCAATGGGGTTGCGTGCTGAAAGCTTCGCCGCGAGAGAACGCTGTTTCTCACTTCTCAAAATCATCTTGAATGACCGGTCGGCGACAAGTCATGAAACGTAGTACTATCTACGCGGAACTAATTTGACAGTTTTGTTCCCCACTCCGCCGCGCTAATAAACGGCTCCACCCCCAGGACGTGCACCACGGCAACGGCACGCAGCAGATCTTCTACTCGGACCCGCACGTGCTGTACATGAGCATGCACCGGCACGACGACGGCAACTTCTTCCCCGGCACCGGCGCCGCCACGGAGGCGGGCGCGGGCGCGGGGCTGGGCTACACCGTGAACGTGGCGTGGTGCGGCGGCACCAGCCCGCCGCTCGCCGACGCCGAGTATCTGGCCGCTTTCCGATCGGTTATCATGCCTATTGCTAAGGTGAGGATCACGAGATATTAGTTTCTCATAGTACGTCAAATTGAGACAAATACATTGTTCTACGTGATTGGAACAACTTAGAAAAATTTACTTTATTTCAATAGCATAATGGGTGTTTCAGAATCAAAACAGTAAACGACATTGCAGCATTTTTATCTAATTGAGATAAACTTTAATTCCTTAGTTGTTTAGATCATTTGAACAGTCTAGCTGTTCGTGCCTATATTATCCTTCCACCACCACTTTCAGTCTTAGTCTATTGGCGCCTGCCGTACCACGGCAGGCTGGTGTGTGTCTAACTCTATTGCGATTATCTATAAAAACTGAGTGCCCTATCTCTTTCGTTCTTGTGGTATAGTGAACACAAAAGACAGAGCTAACAATAAAACACGCCATTCTTCTAACATTTTAACCGTCAAAACGAAAAAATGGCAACCGAAATTCACTTCCGTATATTGCAAAAAAAAATGGCGGAATATCGCAAATGTTGCGATTTTATATTTTTATATTTTATTGTTCAAATTAATCATAAAAATAGAACTGCTTGTATTATGGAGGTAATGTAATTAAGTTTTTACTAAAAACCAATAAATGATGACGAACCAAAGATACTTTAAAAAAAACGTGTCACGACCGACGACGTCAGCTGTTTTTGTATTTTCCGGTAGTATTTGCATAAGATAAGCTAAACCCATAAGTTAGCAACATAACTCAAAACATAAAGAACTTTGACACGTTTATGATAATTACAGAGCGTTGAGTGAGTAGGGTTGGCGCTGCGAAATTCTATGACGTTTCAATTCGTTATTTGGACATACTAGGAAGGGGGGGGGGGATAAAGGGTTATATTATTGTTTTAGCTTACTGATAGGTAAACTTCGTAGGAAAATAATTTTAGTTTGTAAAAATATGCAGAATTTTTATATCTAAGGTCTTGAATGAAAAAAAAATGGGTGAAAATAACATAACTTGTTTTTGTTTGAAACATGTTCATTTTATTGTGAACCAAATTACATAAAAGTCATACAACGAATAGGAAATATTGTACAGATTACGAAACAGTTACTTTTTTTTATGGGTTTCATAGTAAAATAGCGAGAAATAGGAGTTTAAACGCAAGTAGTTCCGAAAAGGGGCGGGTCAAGGTCAAGGCCGTTGGCAAACTTCCTAATTTCAACGTTTAATAGCTCGTCAGTTGAAGGGCTTCTTAAGTTACAATTCATAAGATACTGTTAATTCTAATGTTACTATTTAGTGAAATGGTCATTAAGTTCGTGTGTGTTCCGCAGGAGTACGACCCTGAGATAGTGCTAGTATCGTGCGGGTTCGACGCGGCGGCGGGGCACCCGGCCCCGCTGGGCGGCTACAACGTGTCGGCGGCGTGCTTCGCGCACATGACGCGCGAGCTCAGCCAGCTGGCCGGCGGCAAGCTGGTGCTGGCGCTGGAGGGCGGCTACGACCTGCCCGCCATGTGCGACTGTGCGCAGGAGTGCGTGCGCGCTCTGCTGGGAGACAAGGCGGCGGCGCCTGCCCTGTCCGAGCTCGCTCGACCGCCACATGCGCGCGCACAAGAGGCGCTACGAACGACTATCGCAGTCCACAGCGCGCACTGGCGCGGGCTCAAGCGCGGGGCCGAGCTACTGCCCCTGTCGGCCCTGGACGCGGCCCCGGCGGTGGCCGCACTGCGGCTGGGCCGCCTGCAAACGGAGCGCGACGCGGCCGACACGTGCCAGGCGATGGCCACGCTCAGCATGCACCAGCAGGCGCAGCCCGACCCGCCCGGGACCTCGCAGCCCGCACACAGGTCTGTATGAGTTGCCACACCGTTGTAGTTGCCACGTCTCATTGTGTTTACTGTATACTTACTAACACTGTTCGTACTATCGCAGGTCTGCGGAGAGCTCCCGCTCGGCGTCGGAGGAGCCGATGGAGCAGGACGAGGGCAAGTGAGGGGCCCGGGCCCCGGCCCCGGCCCCCGCCACACTTCAACATTCCGGTTCCGGTAGTTAGCCGTTAGTAGCGTGGAGTGAGACGTACTCGAATCTGTGCGCGTGGCGCGTGTCGTGCGTATCTTCAGTCGAAAGCTTTAACGTGTAACGTGTAGTGTACAACGATGACGTGACGATCGAGGCGTAGCGAACAGTCCGCGACGCCTGACGCCTGACGCCTGACGCGACCTACTATACCAAAGATTGTTTCAAATTCTGATGTTACAAAAAGTATTTATTCAATGTGTATATAATGGAAATTGTGCAAATCTATTGTTGTAAACTAAACTAATTTTTTATGGTGGATATAAAATATTTGTATATGTGTCCCTGTCATACGTAGTGACGCTCGGCGCGAGCGTTGACAACAGCCTGTACAGTAACTGTGAGCCGTGTCTGCTGTCGCTGCGTGTGCAGTAACTCGTCTCTTGTATTATGTTCAGACTCAATGGTGCAAGTGAACACTTGTTTGGTAGTACATATGTACTTGTACGTCGCTGTCGGACGCTGCTCCACTTTTTGTAACGTGTGATAACTTAATATGAAACGAATTACATTTTGGACATAATGTCTACAAGAAACTATTGAAACAATGAATTTCTTATTATTCCCTCCGCACGCGTCGACGTGCGGGGAGCAGAACGTTGTATCTGTGTTGGTTTTAATATTTTCACTATGTGATCGGATCCTGAAGGATTCTTTATCGTCCGCGAGGCGATGCAAACTTATAAGAGAAGTTAGATTTATGTAAAGTCAGATGTAAATGTTTATATGAGAATGGTATATTTAACTAGCAGAGTATGAGATGTTTCCGGAGGGTGGAACTTGTTGAGTATAGCCGACTACTTGTCCTGCGTCCGTCGCATCCTCTAATTATATATTTTTGTATGACGGCTGTCTGTGTGTATACAACGTACTACGGGATGCGATCCTCGTACGATAAACAGAGTTAAACAAATGTTGTGTCTTTGAGAATTTTATTGTTAAATTGGAATAAAGATGAAATGATTATTTAATAAATGTATATATATTATATATATATTTGGAAATATAATCGTATTTTTATTTCTATTCATTACCCTCGGTCACATTAGACGGATAACCTTAACAACCTTCGATACCTTGTTGCTTACTACCAGCAGTAACAGGCTGCAGTTGTAACTTGGGGGACATATTTTTATTTCCCATGAATAAAGGCAAAATAAAATTCCCTTCAATTCCTAACTTCATCTGGTAGACTGCAAAAGAGGCTGACGATTTAAACAACAAATATGGATAATCATAAATACTTTATAAAACACACTCAGCAGATCAACGTAAGTATAACAAAATAATAAAATAGAAGATGATATTTAACAAAATAAACCTAAGCTATTTAAAAAGTTGTCAAAATTTTATTAAACATGACAAAATTGCAACAACAGACTGACGTGATAAATTTTATAAATAACATAATTTATAGGAAAAACATTTAAGCTTATGTAGTGTACAAAAATAACCCATCTCTTATAACTAGGTAGAAAAATATCTGCGACGCGTATTTCCCTTTCCGTGTTCAATTCCAGACACGCGGTTGCGCGAAATCGCCCGCTTTTGTAGTACGGTATATTCCCACCAAAACTGTTCAGTTTGCATCAACTAAACACTGTTTAGTAATCGACTTACCTTGTTTTGCTTTTACAAAACGGATTACGGTTTTTCTACAGATGACTTAATTGACTACGACCGTGACCGTGACACTTGTCAAAAAAAAATTGGATTTACATTTCGCGTCACGTCAGTTTGCCAATCGAAAAACACGCTTTTCAAATCCGCACGGCACAGCGGGCTGCTGTTTAGATTACATATTATTGACTATTTAGTAAAAAAATCAGTAGACCTTTCTTTTGTACCCATATTCGCAAATGAATAAATGATTATGATTATGATTACAAACGTAACTGTGGTAATGTTAACAGCTTCATGTAACAGAAATCCAAAATAAAATTGTCAAAGGACATGGTCAAGGTCAATAAAGGACAAACCGTAAACTATACATTGTTTTGTAAAAACGAAACTAGGTGAGCTACTACTAAACAGTGTTTAATTGACGCAAACTGAACACGGTTTTGGTGGGCATGTACCGAGCTACAAATGCGTGGCGATTTCACGCACCGGTGTCTCGAATTGAACAGCGAAGGGAAAATACGCATCCGCGACACATTCTTTGTCATACTTACGCTATGAACACAAAATTACTTAATATAGTACCTACATATTCAACACATAATCTAGACGCAGCTGGCGTTGGAATTAAAACAAGTGCTGATTAGCGGTACTGACCGTGGACAGTATGAGCAATAGACAAGTCACTAAATATAATGAGACAAGGACACTTATTACATCCAGAGTAGTAAGAGTAAACGACGCAGAATATATATTCTCTTTCTACTTCGCGTATGAAAACACTTCGTCTGTCTCCAGTTGTTAGTCCACAACTGGGGACCAACAAAACGTCTGTCACGTTACGATTTCGTTGGAATGTGTTACTCGACTGCATTAGATAGCTACCTCATAATATGGCATACGCTGACAGCTAATGTATACATACTCTATCTAGTATCTACGGTACAGACCAAGGTTTAGTATTTTACAACAGTTAGACAGATCTATCTCTTAGAAAGTATAAAAATTAATCTGATAATTGAAAACGGGCCTAAATCTATTTAAAGCTACGCCTATTACAGAGTTGCAAAAAGAAAACGTTGTGCATGTCGACCGTTTTGAACTCTGTAGAGGCAATAAGTATGATGATAACAAAAAAGTCGGGAGGCGCCGTGGGACACCCGGTAGGAAGGGACACCCGGTAGGAAGGGACACCCGGTAGGAAGGGACACCCGGTAGGAAGGGACACCCGGTAGGAAGGGACACCCGGTTGGAAGGGACACCCGGTAGGAAGGGACACCCGGTAGGAAGGGACACCTGGTAGGAAGGGACACCCGGTTGGAAGGAAGGGACACTCGGTTGGAAGGGACACCCGGTTGGAAGGGACACTCGGTTGGAAGGGACACCTGGTAGGAAGGGACACCCGGTTGGAAGGGACACTCGGTTGGAAGGGACACCTGGTAGGAAGGGACACCCGGTAGGAAGGGACACCCGGTAGGAAGGGACACCCGGTTGGAAGGGACACCCGGTAGGAAGGGACACCCGGTAGGAAGGGACACCCGGTAGGAAGGGACACCCGGTTGGAAGGGACACCTGGTAGGAAGGGACACCTGGTAGGAAGGGACACCCGGTTGGAAGGAAGGGACACTCGGTTGGAAGGGACACCCGGTTGGAAGGGACACTCGGTTGGAAGGGACACCTGGTAGGAAGGGACACCCGGTTGGAAGGGACACTCGGTTGGAAGGGACACCTGGTAGGAAGGGACACCCGGTTGGAAGGGACACCCGGTAGGAAGGGACACCCGGTTGGAAGGGACACCCGGTAGGAAGGGACACCTGGTAGGAAGGGACACCCGGTAGGAAGGGACACCCGGTAGGAAGGGACACCTGGTAGGAAGGGACACCCGGTAGGAAGGGACACCCGGTAGGAAGGGACACCCGGTTGGAAGGGACACCCGGTAGGAAGGGACACCCGGTTGGAACGAAGTTCATTTCGCTGTTTATTATGTACTTATACTCCATTTACAATAAGATTAAAAATTTAAACAAAACTTTTTACAATCAGTTTAAACGATTTTGACTTCTATTCCGTAGGCATAACGATGGCAATAAAAGCAAAGACATGATTATAATACAAACTGTTTACTGCAGCCACCATTCGTCATGCCACCAACGCAATAGAAGTCAAAATCGGTTGAACGGACTGTAAAAAAGGTTTGTTTGTATGTCTAATCTTATTGTAAATGGAGCATAGCTTATGCCCGCGACTTCGTCCGCGTGAAATTTCTTGTTCCCCCGACCCACCCCGGTTTTTTTCTTTTTGCTCGGCTCTGAAGGGTCCTGGCGTGATGTTAATTAAGCCTATAGCCTTCCTCAAGAATTTGGCTATCAAATGCAAAAATATATTTTTACATCCGACTGCTAGTTCCAAGAATACCGCGTGCAAACATACAAAACTCTTCAGCTTTACTATTAGTATAGAAATAGATTAATACAGAGCCATCTTGTGTGGTCTCCAGTTTCAAGTGTCAAAAGTTTTTGTTTTTTAATACAGAGCCATCTAGTATAGTTTTTAGCAAGCTAATAGCTTAGCATAACGCTTTTTCGTTCGTCACAATTTCTGCGAGTTTACTCCTACCACACCTCCACAAGCCGCGCTAAAGAACTGTGTTCCAATAACGTCCATTTTGAATGCGCCCTCTACATTGTCTCGGTCAATGTCCACTACCACAATAATGCGAATAGACTAGAATGGTTTTAACAAGTTTATGAATGCAGTAAGTTTTACTTCACATTTATTTATGAGTGTCAAACCCGCAGGCATATAAAATTGGAAAAAAAAAGATGGAATCCCTTTGTGAATGCAATACTTTCACAGTTTCACCAAACAAGTCTCCCACTAGGCTACGGTTTTGACCTCTATAAATGGGTTTCTCGCAACTCTGTTATTTAACCTATAGGAAAGTATACAACATAGAAAATATACTAAATTTTAACAATAAAAATAAAAGATTCAGACGAACTGAGAACCTCCTCCTTTTTATGAAGTCGGTTAAAAATAGTAGCTTATTCACTAACAAAGTCCTTCCATTCCACGAAGATTCAATTTATAACTTATTGCATGGACTTAAGGTTTAAATTGCAATAACTCGAGCGTGGTCGTGAAAAGCAACAGCTTTACCTGAGTAACAATGGCATAGTTTAGTGACTGTTCGGCTATCCTCGGATATGTTCGGCGAAGCTCGGCTAGTGTCTATCGGGCGGGTCGAGTGTTGCGCAGTGACAGTTACATGAACTAACTGGACACTCTGTGTGCTCCCTGTGAAGAACATTGGTAGTTTCAAGTAACAAAGTAAGGAAATACATGGATTATAAAATAAGTTGATTGAAGATTCGGCTAGAATGGTTATTGGGCTCAAAATGCCGCTGCCCTGTCTTTCTTTAAAGGTTTGTAAGGCGCTACGGAATTGGTTGATTACAAGAACCATTTTACTTTTTGTTTCTGCAACTTATTGTAATCCATCCTAAATTCTGATTTCCAGCTAGTTTACATTAGCGGCAAAACATTATCAAACGGTCGCAATACTGGACATGAGATAAGACAATCGTTTTTATCATCAAACGAAAACAAAGTAAAGTGTATAAATGCACTACAAGTGTACTATAAGGGATCGTCGCGGGGATACGCTCCTAGCATCAAACACGAAAAATATTTTGAAAAAAAAAAACCGACTTCCTTAAAAAACAATACAAAGTGAAAAATATCTTTAATTTCGGAAGTCGGTGTCTTCGGATCTGTATTTAAGGTATTTGCCACCGACTTCTGAAATTAAAGTTATTTTTCACTGTGTAGTGTTTTTTTTTGGAAGTCGGATGTTTTTTTTGCAAAACAGTTTTTTAGTTTTCCCTTTTTAGTCAATACTCAATACTTTATTGCATTCCACATGCAATAAAGTATATCAGTAGTAGTATAGTAGTAGTGTGTAGTGTAGTGTGTGTAGTGTAGTAGTGTGTAGTGTAGTGTGTGTAGTGTAGTAGTGTGTAGTATAGTGTGTGTAGTGTAGTAGTGTGTAGTATAGTGTGTGTAGTGTAGTAGTGTGTAGTATAGTGTGTGTAGTGTAGTAGTGTGTAGTGTAGTGTGTGTAGTGTAGTAGTGTGTAGTGTAGTGTGTGTAGTGTAGTAGTGTGTAGTATAGTGTGTGTAGTGTAGTAGTGTGTAGTGTAGTGTGTGTAGTGTAGTAGTGTGTAGTATAGTGTGTGTAGTGTAGTAGTGTGTAGTATAGTGTGTGTAGTGTAGTAGTGTGTAGTATAGTGTGTGTAGTGTAGTAGTGTGTAGTGTAGTGTGTGTAGTGTAGTAGTGTGTAGTATAGTGTGTGTAGTGTAGTAGTGTGTAGTATAGTGTGTGTAGTGTAGTAGTGTGTAGTATAGTGTGTGTAGTGTAGTAGTGTGTAGTATAGTGTGTGTAGTGTAGTAGTGTGTAGTATAGTGTGTGTAGTGTAGTAGTGTGTAGTATAGTGTGTGTAGTGTAGTAGTGTGTAGTATAGTGTGTGTAGTGTAGTAGTGTGTAGTATAGTGTGTGTAGTGTAGTAGTGTGTAGTATAGTGTGTGTAGTGTAGTAGTGTGTAGTATAGTGTGTGTAGTGTAGTAGTGTGTAGTATAGTGTGTGTAGTGTAGTAGTGTGTAGTATAGTGTGTGTAGTGTAGTAGTGTGTAGTATAGTGTGTGTAGTGTAGTAGTGTGTAGTATAGTGTGTGTAGTGTAGTAGTGTGTAGTATAGTGTGTGTAGTGTAGTAGTGTGTAGTATAGTGTGTGTAGTGTAGTAGTGTGTAGTATAGTGTGTGTAGTGTAGTAGTGTGTAGTATAGTGTGTGTAGTGTAGTAGTGTGTAGTATAGTGTGTGTAGTGTAGTAGTGTGTAGTATAGTGTGTGTAGTGTAGTAGTGTGTAGTATAGTGTGTGTAGTGTAGTAGTGTGTAGTATAGTGTGTGTAGTGTAGTAGTGTGTAGTATAGTGTGTGTAGTGTAGTAGTGTGTAGTATAGTGTGTGTAGTGTAGTAGTGTGTAGTATAGTGTGTGTAGTGTAGTAGTGTGTAGTATAGTGTGTGTAGTGTAGTAGTGTGTAGTATAGTGTGTGTAGTGTAGTAGTGGGAGTATTTTTAGTGGGTCGGTTTGTAATTTATCTAAGTTACAATAGCCTAATGTCAACTGCTCATCTCCTTTTACAAAATATTGTTTTTCCCGATGCAGGAACGTTAACTGTTGAGTTCTCCTGGTACTTCACCATCAGCTCCACTTCACCATGTGCATTGTGACGAGCTTATATTGTAATCGAATCGCAACCCGTGAAATACTTATTACTGAGTAGTTCCGGTAGCCATCTATGGTCTTCATCATCAGTTCCACTTCATAAATGGTGCTTTCCGAGAGCAAATGAACACTATAAATAATACCCTAATCGCTATAGGTGTGCCTATAATATTTGAAGAGTTCCCTCGATTTCTCCAGGATCCCATCATCAGATCCTGACCTAATGACAATGGGACCACCTGTGAAGTACACCCTTTCAAACAAAAAAGAATTTTCTAAATCGGTCCAGCCGTCTTCGAGTAATCGGGGAACATACACATAAAAAAAAACATTCCGACGAATTGAGACCCTCCTCTTTTTTTTTTAAGTCGGTTTAAAATAGGATAATTAATCCTAGAATTAACTACTTTTTCATACAGCCCGCCTGTATCTGGCCGTCAGCATCTGAGCTCACTGTCGAATCTTTTCCTAACCTAAAAATACAAAAGCTTTATCTCTTAATATATACCATTAACTTCTTAAATGTTCATGGAGACATGGATGGGAAAGCCATTCAGATTGAGACTGTACAGTACTTACTTGAACCAGTTAATAAGATGCTGCGCATGGCCGCCGTGCCTGCAGGCGACGCACCAGCTGAACCACGCGCTGAAGGCCGCGCCCGCTGCCCCCGCGCCGCCTGCGCCCGCGCCGCCCGCGCCCGTGCCCACGTGCAGCGAGCACACGCCGCAGCGCGGCAGCGGCTTGCGGCAGTTCGGGCACGACGAGATTTGCTAGAAACACGTCACGGATTAAAATTGGGTGATCAAAACTGGTGTTGATAATTTGATATTAACATGCTCTACGAACTAAATTCTGCAAAAAGCTACGATACCAAATGAAAATCTACTTAAAAAAAAAAATTCATTCACTGACAGACAACGCACTGCCTAAACCTCTGCCTCTAGAAACATGAAATTTTTAAACTAAGAAAGGATTTTTGAAAATAATTCATCCCCTAAAAAATGTTAAATAAGTGATAAAAGTTTGTATGGAAGTTCCTAATATTTGCCGATGGGAAAGCCCATCAGGCATATGGCATCTTATTCTAATAAAAATGTTTGAGTAGACGAGTAAAAGAAGGTGGTGGAAATGATTCGAGAATCATTTTTCTATCACTTAAAAAGCTTCAATGAGATATTGCTAGGGCACGGATGGCGAACCTCTACACATGTTCGTGGCATTTTTTCCAAATAAATATTGAATGTGGCCATGACGTGCCAACAAACAATCTTGACTGCTGGGAAAAAAATACTTTCACAATAACATCTACTCTTTAATTGTAAACAGAAATAGACCTTTATTATATATTACACAGAAATCCTATCGTTAACAGTGTTATATTTATTTAAGTGAAATAACAAATTAGTGCAAACTCTGCTGCAGTTGCCAACTAGATGACAAATATTTTATATCACTTGCATATTTTGTTACTTTTAGCAGAATGCAAGCTGAACTGGAATCATCTGACGAACGGTTTCTAAGCGAGTCTTTTTCAGAAAAAAACGACTCACAAGCATAGGTAATGTAAATAAGTATCGCGCTCAGATTTCTATCCTACTGTGACTAAGGTACTTACCTAAATTTCTCAACTGATGCCGTGCCCAAATTATATTGCCGCGTGCCATTGGTTCGCCATCCCTGCTAGCACTTTCTTTTCTCATCTTGGGCTTGAAAGTAGTCGTATCCAGGTGTAAGTCATCATCACTCACGATCGTTGAGCCACCTCTCAACAAGACATCCTACATTCTTTATCCCTTATCTTTCAGTCACCATTCTACCAAAAATGTTCCCATCGTACAGCTAGCAATGTTGAACACATACCTTCATCTTAGCAGCGGGCGGCGGCAGGCGCTGGAAGGCGACGCGCGGCCGGTTGTGTCCGGGCGGCGCGGCCACGGACTTGCCGCAGTACGTGCACGCCACGCACACATGGCGCGGCACGCCGCTCACGCCGCCCGCCCCGCCCCCCGCGCCCGCCGCGCCCCACTCCGCGCCCCCCTCCGCGCCGCACACCCACGTGTCCAGCGCGCAGCGCGCCCACCACAGCTGCCAGCTGTCCAGGATCGTGCGGTAGCTGCAGGACACGGAGTTAAAGTAGCTTAAGGAGGATGCTCCGATGGGCCGTTCATACGTTTTTGGTTAGGATTATACTTTAAACCAGAATTGTTGTATAATTAAAGGTTCTAATAATATCATTATATTTCAGCATACTGTTTACTGTTGCAAACACGAATAGTTACCCAGCTGCCATAGTAGAACTCTAAAAAGTATTAGCTCTGTAGTTGTGTATAAAATAACGCCACTGTGGCAGAAAAGAGGAGACGCTTGTTCCAACGATAAAACATGAATATTTGACGAAGACTTGTGTGGTCTGTCTCTGTCTAGTATTAAAACAGGACGTATTGTGTTTGCAATAAAAGTATTTTTGAAATAAAATAACTTCTTCGACACAATAATTGCATTGGAAAATCAAGGAACAGCAAAAATAATATTTTGGCAGCGGTGGGATTCGAACCCACGCCTCCGAAGAGACTGGTGCCTTAAACCAGCGCCTTAGACCGCTCGGCCACGCTACCCATATATGTTAAGCTTCATTTAGCAGATCTCTAGGATTTCTATGAAATCGTTTATTATAAAAGACTGTGACGCAATTAGCCGTAGAAATGTTTAATATTGACAATATTGGCATTCGTTCAAGCTACACGGAATGCTACGGATATCAGCAACATATCTGCCCGTTTATATTAAAATTAGGCAGCAACTAAATGTATTGCCTAAACAAAAGCGCACTGTTAGATTTTCAACACTTTGCTCAGCGCCGAGAGTTGAAAATCCAACGTTCAATAATAACATTTAGGCATTACGAGTACATTAAGTGACCCTTAGAGTTGTTGAAAACGGGCAATTATCTCTTTTATATGGTGTCATAGAAGATGATAGAAAGTGTAAAGTGGTGATAAATAGCAACATTCGACCTTTCTGAATACGATACGCCCATGGTCACAACTAGGAATGCACAGTGCCTTGACATCTGATAGCTCAAGTCCAACTGGTATACTTATATTTCTCCTTAAGATTCTTGATTATTTTTATTACCCTTTTGTCTTAAGCATTTTTGCGTTATAATAATTAATATTTATTCATTCATTGTTGGTAAACAAATTACCAATTTAGATAGCAAGTTTACGTATTTCAGCATTGCAACATTATTTTTGAGATAAGAAAGTGCAAAGATACCGATTTACACTATAAATAACTCACTTGTGTGTTAAAAAGAATTTTGGCAGCGGTGGGATTCGAACCCACGCCTCCGAAGAGACTGGTGCCTTAAACCAGCGCCTTAGACCGCTCGGCCACGCTACCCATGAGAAACTTGCCCAAATCTACCATCCAATCTTCACGTGTGGATTATTTAACTATAGAGAAATCCACATTGAAATGTGGAGTCCGGCTGGTATTAAGTTTTCTTCTATGATTCGCGCTCGCGCTGTGGTACATATTATGATTTATGAAACACCAAATTATGCCTGATCATCACACACGACACAAAGCAGGTTACAGTTGACACCCTAAGGTCGAATGTCGCTTGCACGTCATAAAAGTCAGAAGCTATTTTTACCTTAAGACCAATGTGAAAATTATCGTCTGTTCTAAGATTTTCTGTTGAAAAAGTAAACAAATGGATCAGGATACGAACCTGTGGATGCCAGTTTGTAGCGCCACTTACAAATTGAGTGCTTTGATGTGATTATTTGACTATTTATACCTGAAAATCTAATTTTAAAACACCTTTAAGATGTTTTAAATAATTGACAATCGAAGTTGAATTTAATACGTTATTCAAACAATAATTGTTAGAAAAAGTGGTGAAATATAAAGTTGTAACCTTCTAAATACAGATAAATGTGTTTCTAATTCCCTTTGGTGAGTGGTTACGTAAGAATTTAACCTGGACAGGGTTTGTGTACACTTTCATTTGGAACAATGCCTTGGAATATTTATTCTGTAACGTTGTGCATGTACACTTAAATAAATATTACCTGTCCACTGTCCAGCCAGTTCCTGGTGCGCGGCTCCCGCAGCAGCTCGGCGGAGAAGCACCTGGCTGCCACCAGCGCCACAGACTGCACGTCGCCCGTGTTGTGCACCAGCGCTATACCTTCAGTACTGCTCTCCTACCTGTCCAGCCAGTTCCTGGTGCGCGGCTCCCGCAGCAGCTCGGCGGTGAAGCACCTGGCTGCCACCAGCGCCACAGACTGCACGTCGCCCGTGTTGTGCACCAGCGCTATACCTTCAGTACTGCTGTCCTACCTGTCCAGCCAGTTCCTGGTGCGCGGCTCCCGCAGCAGCTCGGCGGTGAAGCACCTGGCTGCCACCAGCGCCACAGACTGCACGTCGCCCGTGTTGTGCACCAGCGCTATACCTTCAGTACTGCTCTTCTACCTGTCCAGCCAGTTCCTGGTGCGCGGCTCCCGCAGCAGCTCGGCGGTGAAGCACCTGGCTGCCACCAGCGCCACAGACTGCACGTCGCCCGTGTTGTGCACCAGCGCTATACCTTCAGTACTGCTCTCCTACCTGTCCAGCCAGTTCCTGGTGCGCGGCTCCCGCAGCAGCTCAGCGGTGAAGCACCTGGCTGCCACCAGCGCCACAGACTGCACGTCGCCCGTGTTGTGCACCAGCGCTATACCTTCAGTACTGCTCTCCTACCTATCCAGCCAGTTCCTGGTGCGCGGCTCCCGCAGCAGCTCGGCGGTGAAGCACCTGGCTGCCACCAGCGCCACAGACTGCACGTCGCCCGTGTTGTGCACCAGCGCTATACCTTCAGTACTGCTCTCCTACCTGTCCAGCCAGTTCCTGGTGCGCGGCTCCCGCAGCAGCTCGGCGGTGAAGCACCTGGCTGCCACTAGCGCCACAGACTGCACGTCGCCCGTGTTCTCGACCCAGCGCTGCAGCAGCGCTACACCTTCTGCGCTAGCACCTGTACAAAACACCAGATTCTTGTAACAACAGCTCGCAGTACAAAGCTTCGTCATACAATCTCCAGTGACCCACTTCACTCCTTTAGAGAAGCTCATTACCATAAAGGACCTTGGATATGTCTGACATCCGTGAAGGAAAACCTCGTGAGGAAACTTGGAATTATCTATACATATAAATAAATAAAATTGAAGTGTCTGTTTGTAATGTCAAAGAGTACATTAGGCTACATTTATTTTAATACTGAATATGTAATAATGAAAACCCATGAAATTGTGAACAAAATCGAATTCAAATAGAGAAGTTGCTTTCCGCATCCACGCAAACGGAGTCGCGGGCACAGCTTGTAATTAATATAAGCATGAAATCATCAACCCGTCTTGAGCAAGCGTGGTGATCAAGGCTCGTGCCTTCTCTGTATGAGAAGAGGCCTTTGTCCTACAGTGGGGCAATAGTAGGCTAGTATTATAATCTTCAATAAACCATTTCACTCCTTTAGAGGGAGGAAGGGTCTTTCACCGGCCCACAACCTACCTCTATGCAAAAAATGACGTTGATTCGTAGATCCGTTGCTGTACGAAAGAAGGACAAACCAACACACAGGCCTATTCCCTACACAAATCCTTATTTCCAGTGGATGTTGTTTCCACTTAAACAAATATAAACTTTATAGTGGTGTAAAATAAGTTGATTTCAGAATGACTTGCTTTATTGAAAAAAAGTCATGGACAAAAATTGAAGTTGTAGCGGAAACAACATGTTTGGAAACTAAATAACGAGCAAACAACAGCACGATACAAACACACTTACACATTTATTATTTGATAAACCATTACCAATTCTTGCAGATTGCATTTTATTGGGCGTAAGAATCATGCTTTATGAATGAACACTCAATGTTGTTCTAGCTAAGGTCCACAACACATTAACACAAGTTACCAGTGAGTAGTATCCCGGACAGGCTCCCTTGCTCGACGAGCGCGTCGCACGTCTGCCGGATGTACTCGTGCAGCTTCGCGTCGGAGAGGAAGATGCACGCGAATGCCACGCGGTCCTCCAGCCGCATTTCAGTCTCGTTCTTTAAGAAAAACATTATTACATTACTTGATTTTGTTTCATTTGTCGTACAATTGTTAATTTTATTTTTGATACTTTCTGTTCGTTACAGACTTTTACATGTCAATATTGTTTATTAGTTAGATGAGCATAATGTATTTAGAAAATTGGGATAACGACATCATCCAGGTGGCAAAAAATACCTGGACCAGGGTCGCTTGTAACTGTGGACACTGTGTCGACAAAATCTTATACGCAGTGGTGGCTGAGTCCGGGCGGAGGCGATGAGGATTTAGAAAATGAGCAAGCAGTCGCGGAAACTTTTAATATATTTGGAAAATGTTTTAGATTCTAATTACAGCCTGATTCGGTCTGTTATGTTGAATGTTAACACTATGTATGGAGCATGGCGTAAACTCACAAGTACAGCAGCTAAGTCCGGATGATGTGCGGGCGCCTGGTGATGGTGCGGGTGCGCCGGCGCAGACGCCGCCAGGAAGCGCAGCAGAGCGCGCAGGTAGGGGTCCGGCAGGGCTGCGGCCGCGCCCGTGAGGGCCTCCCGCCACAGGCGCTCGTCTGACAGACCTGAGAGCAGTTATTGAACAGGTTACACGTTTGGAACAAATATAACGTCATGATTCATACTTTATAGTATCAATGAAAGGTTTCCTGCTGGGTTTCATATATTTTACTGAAATAGGACGAAACAATGATAGCTATAAATCTAAGCCGGTTAAACCATTTTGTGCGTGGTTCTGGTCCCTTCTCCTCGGGATGTACCTGCGAGCGCGAGTGCTACTACGCGCAGCATGGGCTCGTGCGCGCGCGCCAGCACGTCGAGCGCGGCGCGCACGCGCAGCTGGAAGGCGGCGAGCGCGGCGGCGCGGCAGGGCGTGCCCTCGGCCTCCGCCCTCTCCACGCCGGCCAGCGCGTTCTCCCAGCCCCAGCCCCAGCCGCACAGCTGTAGCGCGCGCGTGCGCTCTGCACTCCTGCAAACGAAGGAAACACACTAACATGAGTTATGTTATGGAGATAGGCCGCAAAAACTACACACTTCACTGCTCGCTCGCCTCCACGAAGATGATCTGTCTATAAACACACGGCATTACTTACCTGTAAATAGTAACTCTTCTATTGGGTAGGTCTGGCAGAAGAGACGGCACGATCTCTGAGCGGTACCCGCCGTCACCCACTGAGCGAAGCACCGTGCGCACTCCGGGGTGCTTCCATGGACTGTTGCGGATACAACCTGGTACATAAGCATTTGTTGGTGACAAGCTTTACAAAGGAAAATTAACTGCGTCTAAACTATTATTGTAAAGTGGGTACGTACGGGTGATGAATGAAAGCCGGTATTCACTAGTTGGTTATAATGTTCAAAGTCCACACACACATATAATGTTCGAAGAACAGAAAGTTTACACAGAGAGCAGCCCGGAAGGAATTACACAAGAACCAGTAGGAGGCAGAGTACATATAATAGCTTTGGTAACAAGCGCGCGAGTTGCACACGATATTATAGCGACAGAAGTAAACGTATCGTCAGCCCAGCGGCATGCAACAGACTGACGAGCCGGTGAAGCCCGCGGTCGATGACTCACGCGCTTGTTATTCACAAGCATAATAATTAACTATCTACTAATAATAAAATGTGTACGTCCGTGACATTGTAATCGTTTGATGTAAGTATTTATTTATTTATTTACAGCGTTCACAAAACCAGAATGAACAGTGACGCTACAATTGGTTTGTAGTAATCGACCGTGTATTATTTATTTGTTGAAGTGAAACTTCTTAGGTGGCAATTCGATAATTTGACAAGAACTGAGAGGGAAATTTCAAGGGCGCGTCACGTTTAGACACATTTCGTTACATGAGAGAGAAGAAAGATATAACTCTCTCTGTCTCTCACACGGCGCTGTAAACGCAATGTTTGTTTTTAATTTATGTTATAGTGGAGATTTTTAAGAACACTGTAATAAGTTAGCTGTAAGTTTCCCAAACAATAAAATTAAATTACTCAACATTACCCATTTTAATCGAAGCAAAGGGAATTTTTACGAAATCGCTTATTTTAAAATGCATGTGCAGTAGTTTTATCAGGCAAAAAGTTGCAAGAAGAAATGCAGAATTAAATACGATAGTGTGTTACTTATATCCCATAGACAAAATTTCAGGAAAGGGTGCTAAAAAGTTAAAAGATCAGAAAACATAATCGATAAAAAGCAGACAGCAAAATTAAAAACATAAAAATCTTACCATCTTCAACAAGTGACTTGCTGAGTGCCAGGAAATGCCAGAGCCCACTGAGTGCATCATCATCTGCTAAGTCTGCGTTCTGCCATAAATCTGGCTGCAAACAAAACATATCAAAGATACGAAATTCTTTGCTCCCCTATCGGCATTAACCCCACTGATCTCAACCTCTAAGCCTGCATAAAGTCGAATTCAGGACAACAAAAAACAAAGGCACAAGTGTCAATGTAATGTCAAACCCTGATTTTTTCAAGTGACTTTTTTAACCTCTAGGGTTGTGTTCGTGGTCTATGGTGATACTGACCTTAAGTCCATAATCAGTCTGAGCTCTCTTCTTCATGACGAAGGAGATATCCCTGATGGCGCCGTAGAAGTCGTCGTTCATCATGCGCAGGGCTCCGCCCCCACCCGTCCACACTAGTGAGCCGCCGCCGCCCCACGATACTGTCACTCGCTCGCACACTGTGTAGTCTACTAGGGCTCCTGAGAGAGATAGCAACAGTTTTGAAGATAATTATCTTACTTTAACAGTCACTTTTCAGTTCTTATAACTTAACAGACACACGTGTCGCGCTACTTCTTCTTTCCAGCTTATCACTAGGGAGTGGTGACGGACAGGAGTTTCTGGGATTGTCTTTGGTCACTTTTAACGTTCAAATAGTTTAGTTAGTAGTATTTTTTTAGTGAAGCATTCATCGGAAATTGTTATGTATGAAATAGAAATGAGCGCTCAATTCGGTATGTAAAGGTTTTCCAGGTATTTTTTTTTAATATTTTTAATTTATAGATTCAGTTATTTTAAGCGACTAATTTCAATATTTTGGTTTTCCAAGCAGTCAGCAGTTTTAAATAAATTTTCTAAATTCTACTTCGAAAAGTAGGCTGAAGAGTTCGATATCTTTGCCACGTCATCATCTGCCTAGCCTTTTCGCAACTGTATTGGGGTCGGCTTCCAGTCTAACCGGACGCAGCTGAATACCAGTATTTTACATGGAACGACTGCCTATCTGACCACCACAACCCAGTAACTGGGTAATACGATACCCCTTGGTAAGTCTGGTTGTCAGACTTTCGGGCTTCTAACGACCCGTAACGACTGTCAAAGATCCACGAATGACAGCCGGGACCAACGGCTTAATGTGCTTTCCGAGGCACGGAGGAGTCTCGGTATGTAAAGATGGTCACCCATCCACGAACCAACCCCGGCAAGCGTAGCTTAACCTGATGGATCGACCCGTGCGGCTGTTATTACTTAGCCACGAGATCCTCTCTCTCTCTCTTTGCCACGTATAACACAATAATAAAAATCCAAAATTTCAGACATCAGACACTTCAAGCATGACACTTGACAGTTATACAAATGAAATCATAGTTGGGAATGATCGACATAATCGAACATTTACTTATTACTTTAAACTGATAATCAATTATGAAATTAGTAATTCAATTACAGTTAATCGATTATGATAACTAATTTTAGATTCAAAATCTAAATATTTTAATTCACATAAACCTACAAGAGCACTTATGAAGGTGCACGGTTCCAATTGGGCGTTTCTTATGAAGAAGAACCGGCAAGAAACTTCACGGTTACTCTTTTAAAAATAATTGGCTTTTACAATGTTTTCAAATTACAGTGTTATTAAGTATGGGAGGACAGTGTAGGTCTGTCAACAAGTAACAGGTACTTAACACAACGTTCTCACATTCACAAAATATAAAAGACAAGAGTATACAGGGTGGCCGGAACATTGACGTCCAAAAAAAAATTAGGTCCCTCGTATCGTGGGGTATCCGAATTACCCCCATGTATGTTCCCCGACTTTTCATAGTTTTCGAGTTATTATTTTTTTCTGATTTTTTGAGAATTTTCGACCTAAAAAAAAATTTATAGAAAAAAAAAGTAGAAGACTGTCGAGATTTTTTTTTGCAACTAAATCTTCATGAGTAGTACTTTTATGCATAAAATATTCAGCTTCGTAACTGTGATGAAAGTTATGAAAATATTGGTCTAAAGTGAAAAATTTACGTGCGGTAAATTATGATATAAATTTTCAAATTTAAATTAAAAATCTAAAACGGTGATTTCGTGGTTCCTAAGTAGGCCTCAAGAATGCGCCAGACTTTCAGCTTTCATAATCATTAAACAAAAAGTAGTACTTAATGGGCTACTTTGGCTAAAATCGGCCTTCAAAGACAACGAGGTGGAAAATGATTAAAACTAGACATCTGATAAAAAAAAATTTTTGCCCATTTTCTCGTTCCTAAGGTTAATCAGTTTGTTAACTAACCAAAAATAACTGCAGGAAATCTAAGATTTAAACCATTGGAGCTTTTTTTTTTAGTTAAAGAAAGAAGAGTTTAATGAATTTTGCGCGATCCGTTCTCGCGGATCGTGGGTTGTAAACGTGGGCGCAACTCTTTTACATGTAATAACAATGGGCCGAGAGGTTAAGATACCGAATTATTGCTATCTCTCACACTCTCGGTGGCGAGAGGGGCAGCGCGCAACCGAAGTCAACGCAAAACAAGTTACCTCAGTCGTGCTCACTTTGTGTTTGCTGTTACGCGTGTCGCCATTTTGTCTTTACCACACTCGCTTTGCCCACGGCCCTGCTGCCTACTTGTTTGATTACTTTCCTCGTTTATTGGACTGTGTTTTGCATTCTAACTTGGACTTTGTTTACTTGGAAGTGTAACAGATGAGTTACACGTTAAGTGAATATGCAGAAATGCATTATTCTCATGGAGTTGCACGAGGAAACAGCCGTGAAGCAGCGCGACTGTATCGCGAACAACTTCAACGTCGTGGTGGGCCGCAACCAGAGCGATATCCTGACCATCGTGTTTTATATTAACACGCACAACACCTTAATGGCAAGCCGCATTCCTGGTCGACGCGACAGTGATGAAGGAATCTCTAGAGCTGACCCGGATCGCAGAGAAACGGTGCTGGAAGAAGTTCAGCAAAATCCGTCTACGAGTACGAGAAGTATGGCTTTTGCTCTGAACATCTCAAGAACTTCTATCCAAGACATACTTCACGACGAAGGATACCACGCGTTCCACATCCAACGAGTCCAAGCTTTACTGCCGACAGATCACCAATTGCGCGTTGATTTTTGCCAAACCATGTTACGAAAAGAGCAAGAGGATCCTGGGTTTCTCAATAAAGTTTTATTTATGGTCAGATGAGTCACGATTTGAGCGATCTGGAATATTCAATATTCATAATTACCACACGTGGGCGATTGAAAATCTACACGAAGTGAGAGCTTCAACGTTTCAACATCATTTCAGCGTTAACTTGTGGTGTGGTATCCTCAATGGCGAACTAATTGGTCCGTTGAACTGCCGTCGTATCAAAGCTTGGCGCATAATGCTCATCATACCCTTATGTTTGTAGTTCTGAAAAATTTTGATGTACTATCGCGGACATTTGAATGGATTCCACAACTTACCGGTAGCACAAACAGCCAACAACCTTCCCTCGTGTGTGGGATGCCAGGTGAAGGCGACAAGCGGCGAAGCAGGCGCACTGCTTACACACACATCTCTCTCTATAACACTAGGACCGCGAGAGTATTGCTCTTCTAGCTCAGCTTCCACTGCGGGGGCAGCCATCTGCGTCAGATAATGTAACAGAATTAGATGTGGGCCAAGTTTGTCCCGGCGACTAAACGAAATGTTGTTCTTGCAACACTACAATGACCTGATTATAGTAAACTTCGCTCACCAGATGATTTTGGTTAAGCATTTGATAAAGACATTCTGGATCACAGAAGCAATAAATACCTAACTATTACTAAATATAGATAGATTTAGTATTAAACGAACGTCAGACATTAAACATCAAGTACTTACTAAATTTATTTTACGCTACGACATCCATCCCAAACGGAATGCCACAGGGAGCTATTTTGGACCCACTACCTAGTCTTGGCAATCTCTTTCTCATGGCATCTCGCGGCGATGTTAACTACTGATTTGGAAAGCTTCTTACTTGAAAGTTGATCAAGGAAATAATAATAACAAGATATTTCTGATTGAACTCACCATACTGTCGGAAATGTTAACTTTAGTATCACTGTTGGCCTGTTGTATGTCGTGGATGCGAAGAGTGCTTGAATCACGCTGCAGCGACACCAGCAAGTTACGTCTAGGACAAGAAACAAAGAAGTAATGTAGAGGTCGATCCTTTGAAACGAATCAACAACGGACCGACGTCTTGAACTCCCGCCGCCGATTCGAAAAATAACTCATCGCTGTACATTTCTCCTCTTTCCGTTTTCCCCGTTATGAGTGTCACATTATCATTCACTCTTTTCATTCATAATTATGATCACTTACACAATCTATACTTAATATTTGGTGTTAGTTTGTGAAGCCAGAGAATGTTTAGCTGGCTGTAGCGGTTGACTATTGGTCATTAGGCGTACGCAATTAAATTAAATTTACTAACCACTTAGAAATCGCTTAACAGGTGACAAAGCCGCAAAACTTGCCCTTCTAAATGTTGATTACCAATAACTCGATTGTTTCTTTAATAAATGTTTAATTAATATTTTTAATCCTTTACTTTTCAACCTCCACCTCCACCGTCCGTCAAGCTCTGCACATCCGCCTCCGCCTCCGCTAAGATGGCCTCCGTTACA
This sequence comes from Fissipunctia ypsillon, assembly GCA_947568875.1. Classification (NCBI taxonomy): domain Eukaryota; kingdom Metazoa; phylum Arthropoda; class Insecta; order Lepidoptera; family Noctuidae; genus Fissipunctia; species Fissipunctia ypsillon. The sequence continues at coordinate 1,043,599 of OX387657.1, read as the reverse complement.
TCCCTAGTCTTATTTTTTTATATTATCCTGCATGCACGTGTCGGAATATGTAGAATCACATAAAATGAATCTTTGATTTCTTTTCCTAAATTGCATGGAATTAATATACAGTGTAAGTCTTCATAATGTGCACATATCAAAATGTGCACATATCAAAATGTGCACATATCAAAATGAGTGAAACTATGCTTACTTTTATCGACGGAAAAAATATTTTAAAAAACTTAAAAAAAAAGGTTTTCAGCTTTTTAAATTCTTGTTCGCTGCTGTGACCCCTGTGTAAACAAAACGGTACAACTTTTAAACTAAACGATCTGTCCCGATAAAACAAACTCAGTAATGATTGGAAATAACAGGGCGTCAACTTGATGGTGCTAAGCGCATGGAAGTGTGAAGAAAAAATTGGAATTACTCTTCAAATAACTTCTGGTCACGGCCTACACTTAAAAAAGTCTAGTTCAAACTGATAAGGGTCCCCGAAACGATCAATTGCAATTGTCAATTTTTACGTGATTGATACACATTGATGCACAAACTGATCGTCTACCAATGCAATTGAAGCGATTAACAATAACAATATTACAACAATATAGATTGATGGCAATTGATTCGGGATTGATGGGATTGATTGTTTCTGGGACCCATAAAATTAGCGATCAGTATCCCGCGTAAATACCTACCTACGCCGGCGAAACGAGTGAGCACACAGCTGATAAGTACCTCGTTCCACTACGCCGCGCGCCGGCGGATCACCATAAAACCAATTTCAAAGTAAACATTTGTGTTAACGATAACTTTATTTACTTATTTATATATACTTTATTGTACACCAGATTACACGTTACATAAAGATACATCTTAAACTACAAAATATACATTTGGCGGCCTTATCGCATACTGCGATCTCTTCCAGACAACCTTGGAATGGACAGTGATTTTATGGACATTAAATAGGGTTGTTCTAGGTGCAAATAAAAAGTATATAAGTACAGTATACTATAATAGAAACACAGATACATACATATGCTATATAGTAGATAAATATGCCATATAATATATACATAGATACATACATACTAAATATGTAAGCAACGAAAACAAAAGACGACTGTCAGCCAGCAACGAGAACAAAATCACAACGACAAGTAATGTTCCTTCACGAGTCGTTTAAACACAGGCAGCGATTGCGCGCGCTTTATTGGAACTGGTAATGCATTCAACAAACGATATTTTTTTCGATATTTTTTGTATTAAGACAAATCAAAATATAAAATAGGTGTTTAATAAAACTCGTTTTTAATTTGTCAAAATTTGCGCACTGGTTAAAAATGTTTCCTGTATGTGTACACACGTTTGAGCAAATACATATTTGATCATGGGTCATCGTACCTCGTGCGTGGGGCACGTGAAGAGAGGCCTCTGCAGCGCGCGCGCGTCCCACACGCACGCCACCAGTACCTGCTCGTGGTCACACATACCTCGTGGGGCACCACTGCAGCTGCGCCAGCGGCCGGGGATGCTGCATGGTGAGGAGAGGCCTCTGCAGCGCGCGCGCGTCCCACACGCACGCCACGCCTTCCCCGCGCGACGCGATCTGGTACCCCCCGCACGGCTCTGCGCACACGCCGTAGCAGTAGCGGGTCGTCGTCATATTTACCGCCTTGTTTGATAAGTCTGGAAATGACGAACGAGCGAAAATATACCAATAGTGGAAAAAAAATGTGTGCGGTCGTTCCTTATCACGTATGATTTAAAACAAAAACAAAATTTTCTCCATCATCTTGGATTTACATTTTGACCTCACTATCGGCTTTAGCACTCTCGAAAACTATGAAAACGACACCCATGACGAAAAATTTGAAAATTTTCGCAGCCACCATCTTGGATTAACATTTTGACCAAATTCACACTTTCTCTCTCTCTCTAGACAGAGAGAGAGAGAGATAGAACGTAAATTCACTCTTTTTCTCTCTGTCTGTCGAGAGAGAGAGAGAGAGAGAGAGAGAACGTAAATTCACTCTTTTTCTCTCTGTCTGTCGAGAGAGAGAGAGAGAGAGAAAGTGTGAATTCGAAAGAAGAAAGTCGCATGGAGGGGGCATATACATAAGTATGAACGCTTTTTCGGGTGACGATTTCTGCCAGTTTATTCCTACTACAAGCCGCGTAAAACAACTTCGTTTCAAAAAACTAAACTACCTACAGTTAATTCTCTGATAATTTACAAGTTTTGGGAACACAAACTCAATGTCATACACGAAAATGTTGAATTTCCATTACAATCGAAAATTAAGCCATAAGTCGTTTATTAATTTGTAGAGTGCCTTTGTATTACAAACGGTTAATCCAAAATCAATTAGACTACATATGGCAAAAAGTAGATATTACTGAACAGGAAAATAATGATGTCTGACAGGGCGAGGTAAAAGTAGAAATAAGAAATAGCACTAAACTTTAGAGACTTAAAATGATTATGGGAAACTTCTCAAGTTCTCCCATTACTCAGTAATATTCTGCGAATTCTGCTTTTTCAGAATACCACTGACTAACCCTCCGAAGATTGTAGACGTATGGGGACGCTTGCATCATTATGAGTCAGATGTACGTCATCGTCAAGAATTTGTGTCAGCTGAAGAGTAATACGTTATTGCGCTGTGACTGCGGTCTGTGGTGCTGTCTGTGTCACCAAGTATGCTGGCGACCTTGAAGACGCTTCTAGTAATGCTTGCGAATACAACAATAGCACCACAGAGTAATTAACATTAATACCCAAACTTGAATCGATTATTAATTTTTCATAACGCCGGCACTGAAAAAAAAGCAAAGCAGGGCTTGTTACTTTTAGAACAGTAAGGCCGCGTCCGTCAGAGGGCGCCTTCCGGTTTTAGAGCCGTAAGGCCACGTCCGTCAGAGGGCGCCTTCCGGTTTTAGAACCGTAAGGCTGCGTCCGTCAGAGGCCGCCTTCCGGTTTTAAAACCGTAAGGCTGCGTCCGTCAGAGGGCACCTTCCGGTTTTAGAACCGTAAGGCTGCGTCCGTCAGAGGGCGCCTTCCGGTTTTAGAACCGTAAGGCTGTGTCCGTCAGAGGGCGCCTTCCGGTTTTAGAACCGTAAGGCTGCGTCCGTCAGAGGGCGCTTTCCGGTTTTAGAGCCGTAAGGCCGCGTCCATCAGAGGGCGCCTTCCGGTTTTAGAACCGTAAGGCTGTGTCCGTCAGAGGGCGCCTTCCGGTTTTAGAACCGTAAGGCTGCGTCCGTCAGAGGGCGCCTTCCGGTTTTAGAGCCGTAAGGCCGCGTCCATCAGAGGGCGCCTTCCGGTTTTAGAACCGTAAGGCTGCGTCCGTCAGAGGCCGCCTTCCGGTTTTAGAACCGTAAGGCTGCGTCCGTCAGAGGGCACCTTCCGGTTTTAGAACCGTAAGGCTGCGTCCGTCAGAGGGCGCCTTCCGGTTTCAGAACCGTAAGGCTGCGTCCGTCAGAGGGTGTCTTCCGGTTTTAGAACCGTAAGGCTGTGTCCGTCAGAGGGCGCCTTCCGGTTTTAGAACCGTAAGGCTGCGTCCGTCAGAGGGCGCCTTCCGGTTTTAGAACCGTAAGGCTGCGTCCGTCAGAGGGCACCTTCCGGTTTTAGAACCGTAAGGCCGCGTCCGTCAGAGGGCACCTTCCGGTTTTAGAACCGTAAGGCCGCGTCCGTCAGAGGGCGCCTTCCGGTTTTAGAACCGTAAGGCCGCGTCCGTCAGAGGGCGTCTTCCGGTTTTCCGAACACATGAGTGTCATAATATTTATAAACGCGACGATCGCGTATTCCTAGGACCGATCACTTTAGTTAGGACGCGGGGAACTCTAATCGAAGTAATATTTATCAAACCTTTTCTTACTTCATTAAATAATCGCAAACTTTAGCTTTTCACTTTTTTTTTCGGACCATGTTCCACGTCCAAATAAATGTTAACCTGTCTTTCTTAATGACGTGCTTCTTTTAGTGCAGATGTGAATTTTAAAATGTATTTTTTTTAATCCTTTTAAAATATTCTTACCCCTAAGATCAAATATCTTGATGTACTTGAGGTTCATCGAGGCGATGAGGGTTCTGCTGGAGAAGTTGGCCCAAGTGACGCAGTGGGCCGTCTCCGAGAGCCCCATCTCGGCCAGCGGACGAGGGGCCTCCGTCGCTGGTGACGAAGAGGCAGAGTCTGTAGCTGTTGGGGAAACAGAAGTTGGGAAATGTTTTGTTGATAATACATTTGTTGGTAGCAAAAAATATTTATCACAAAAAAAGGAATACAGCCCGATTCAAACTTGATGGCGGCTCGGAACATGAGGCGAGTCGCTGCGCAGTAACAACTTCACGTGTCAGCGGGGGTGCGGGGTGCGGTACTGCGCAGCGAGTAGCGCACTTCACAGCCGCCATACAGTTTGACGCGTACTATACCGGCTAACTGAATTACGAGATTTAATGTTTATATTTATAGTTTTGAGGTGTAAGTATGATACTACCAACCGGCTGTTAGCATTGTAAGTATTATATATTATTTTAGTAATGAATATAAATTGTTAGTAAGAGAAAAAGTTCCTAATATTATAAATATGTATGTTGTGATATTATCTAGTAGGTTTGCAATATTCTATGTTATATATAACCAGCTATAAGTTAAATGTTCCTACTAGCTGCGCCCTGACGGGCTCATGTCCTCGACAAGTGCAGCCTAGTTATTTATAGCTTGTAACTGTGTGTACAGTGTGCAATAAATAAAATTCTGTCTGGCTGTACCTACGTATGAGACGTGATCAAAATCGCACTTTGTGCCTACAGTTGGGGGGCGTGTGATAAGCCATTTACGCCAAGTTTTGCTTTTATATGAAGAATTATTTCTTCCTTTTCAGTGAAAAAGAGATTTCTGGTTTTGTAAATACAAAACTCATTTACGTTTAGCCTCCTCAGACAGCGTGGATCCCCGGTACACATCCCACAGCAGTATGCAGTGGTCACTGCGGTGTTTCTCCATGGCCACCGCCAGCATGTTGGTCTCCATGTGGCTCCATGACACTGAGTTGCAGAGCCGAGCGTAGCGAGGAGCTGGGGAAACATTAGAAAACCAATGCAATTTTCATTCATCAAATTAATCAGAATAATTTTGCAAAATAAAATGACGAAACCAAAATTGGGTCTGGTTTCCATAAGAGGAAAGAAGAGAGATGGTTCAGAAACAACCAATTCACATATTTGTTGAATTCAATCTGTCATCATCATCTGCTTTCCTTTTCCCAACTATGTTGGGGTCGGCTTTCAGTCTAACCGGATGCAGCTGAATACCAGTATTTTAGATGGAGCGACTGCCTATCTGAGCTCCACAACCCAGTTACTGAGTAATGTACCTTAGTAACCCCTTGGTAAGGACTGGTTGTCATACTTTTGGGCATCTGACAACCCGTAACGACTGCTAAAGATCCAAAAGTGCCCCTAATTTTTTAATTCAACCTGTGTGTTGTTACAATAGGTAAAACTATTGGTTGATGGAGACATCTGTCCTCTCTACTGGTGGACACAAGGTCGTAGGAATAGGTAGCAACTATTGTTATTTATTTAGTTAGGCCATTCTGTCCCTCTACTGGGCAAAGACCTAGCCCAAATATTTGAAGATAATAAAGATATATGTAGGCGAAGCACAGTAATGTGAGCTCTATTTCTAGGTTTAAGATAGTTATATTAGGATAGGAGTATATAACTATAAGAATATTGTAAAGCAATTTGACTGGACATGTTTGTTTTACCAATTAGTATACCCGCTACTTGTGCCATGGTAGTAAAATGCGCGCCTCCCGCATTGTCAGTCATTGGGTAATAACGGCGGGGGGTACATTTTACGACCCCCGCCACTTGCGCTACCCATGCCAGCGCATAAAAAGGGCGCACCTTGGCACAAGCAAGTCAGGATTAGCCAGTGGTCGAACGACTGACTCATCCTACGCATACCAGTTTGCTCCGCGCGGACCGCATCATTTTAATCGTTGCCTCTGTGTTTGCACAAGTAACCTAGCCGGCACTTGTGTGGACACAGGGGGAGCCCCACCGTGCTGCCCGGTGAGCCGTCACCGGTGCGGTCGCGGAGGACCACGCCCACGGGATGCCGAAGCCCGACAAGCGCGGCTCTTTGGGCCGCGGTGTCGGGTCCCAGGAAGACCTTCCGGCGCTGGACCGGGCGATGTCGATGCCGAATATCGGTGACGCGTCGTCCGGTTCGTCGCCGGCCGGACCGTCCCAGCGAAGAGGAGGAGAGGAGGGAAGAAGAGGGGAGGGGAGCGCCGCTGTAGCTGCCGGCCCACCGACGACATCAGCGCCTGCGCGCGTTGCGCCGACGCCGTCGTCGAGCCGGCAACAGGCGGTACCCATCCGCCCCGCCGCGTTCCGCCCGGTACCCATACAGGCCCCGGGGCCTGCCGCGAACACCGGTCATGCACCGCATGCGCGCGCCGCGCTGCCTTCTGCGCGCGCGCCCGCACCTGTGCGCACCTCTGCGCCGGCCGCGCGAACTGTTGCGCCCGCCGCGCACCCTACCGCGCCCGCTGCGCGTGCCATCGCGTCCGTACGCACCACCGCGCCCGCTGCGCGCACCACTGCGCCCGCGCGTACCGCCGCGCCAACCGCGAACCCCGCGACTGCCGCGCGTCCCCGCGCACCGCCCGCGCGCATAGCCGCGCCGCCGCCGCGTTTTGCGCCGCCGCCCACGCCTACCGGAGCTGCGCCCGCACAGGCGCCCAAAGCTGTGCCAGCTTCGCGCACCGCCACATCCGGCCCCCGCCTCTCGCTGGCGGGACCGGTGACAGCTAAGCAGGAGCGGCCAGCGCCAAGAGAACCAGCGCCTGAATCACCGGCGCCACCGCGAGTCTCAGCCTATGACTCGCCCGCCATGCTGTCGGCATGCTCGTCACGCGTAGGGTCGAGCATGTCGCTGGCATCCGTGGGCTCGGCCGCGTCCGGTCAAGAAGATGTGTCTCGGGACACGCTCCTGCGATCCGGTACGCGGCCCACCGTGGGAAGAGCTGACGCCGCCGCAATGTCGCCGGCATCACCGACACCGTCGCTGGGGTTCGGCTTCGAATTCCAGTTTGAGGCCAGAGCCCAGCGACGCAGGAGGAGCTCCGGCGAGACTGCGGCCGAACAGGAGGAGGCGAAGCGGTACTGCCTCGACCCGCCGCGGCCACAGCGCGACAACGCGCCGCGGGGTCGGGGTACGCCCGCGTCGCCCACATTCGCCGACGCGGTGCGCCGCTCACCACCACCTGTGTCGCCGCCTCCACCACCACCTGAGCAGACTACAGCAGGGGTAAGTACTGTCAATTTACCCCCTGCCCCCATCATGACTACCGCACCCCCTACCGCTGCCCCCGGCGCCGCAACGTCGACTACGAAGCAACAGCCGGGGAAGAGGACGCCCAAGTATCCTCCGCTGGTGGTTGAGAGGCTGCCGGACTGGGCCGCCCATTTCAGGGCCATCAGCGCCAAGCTGGGCCGGCCTCCAAATGCGCGTCCATACGGGACGGGGGTTAGATTTTCCCCCGAAACCGAGGACGAATACAGGCTGGTCCAGCGGTACTTGACTGGCCTTGAGAAGGATAGCGGCGTTTCCTGGTTCGCCTACTCGCTACCGGCGGACAGGAGCTTGAAGATCGCCATCAGGGGGCTGCCTGCGGATACAGACCCCAAGGAGATCGAGGAGGAACTCCGAGCGTTGGGATACCAGCCGGAGTATGTGCGCCATATTAAGGGCGCACAAGGACGACCCGGCTGCGTGTTTCACGCTATTATAAAGAGAACCCCCGACGTTCGGGCTATCTTTGACACCACCGTGTTCATGTACATGCGGGGTGTCAAGATAGAGGCTTGGCGTGGCAAACGTGGGCCCGCCCAGTGCCACCGGTGCCAAAAATTTAGGCACAGCTCGCACCAATGCCACCGCCCGCTCGCTTGTGTACGATGCGGAGGCGAGCACGCGGCGCGAGATTGCCCGCGCCCGCGGGAGGAGCCGGCCACCTGCGTCAATTGCGGTGGCCCGCACCCCGCGTGCAACATCAAGTGCCCCGTGTTCCAGCAGGAGATACGGAACAAGCGAGCGGGGACCGCCGCCATTACGGCCGCCTCACGCCGGCCAACAGCGGCCACCGAGAGGCCACAAATGATGCCGGAAGAGGCACAAGGCGCGTCGCTGATGGCGGCGGCCAACGGGCCTACTGATAGAGCACAAGCCACCTCCTCGGGGCGGAGGAAGAAGCATCGTAGCGGGGGGAAGGGAAAAGGCAAGAAGGCCAAATCCACCCCCGCGGCGACCGAGGAAGAGATCCCGACGGCCGGCCCTGCCTCAAACAAGGCGCAGGCTGTGACGCTACTCCAACCTACCACTAGCGCCGGCATAGCGCAGCGGCAGGAAAAGGAAACTAAAGATCTCGCCACAGATACCACTGCCGCTGCCAGCGCCGCTACCGAGAAGCGGCAAAAAGTGGACCTACGCAGGTCCACTAAAGAAACGCATGGCGGCGCCACCGGCGCTACGTGCACCAAAAAAAAGGATTTCACAGCCTGCGCCATTAAATTATTAATGGACCTAATAAAGGCCATTAGGCAGGGCGAAGATATCGAGACGATCATCCTTGATGGCCTGGCCAACCTACTCACACTTTACAATGGCTAGGTCGTTAAGGATGATACATTGGAACGCCCGCGGCCTAAGGGATAAGGTCGCCCCCCTCCGCCACCTCCTTCGGGAACAAAATATCGACGTGGCGCTCATAAACGAGACGCTCCTGGGACCCGAAGACAGGGTTAGGTTCCCGGGATACCTCGTTTATAGGAAGGATGAACGGTCGGCTCACAACGTAAGATACCGTGGTCTGGCGGTACTTGTGAAGCGAAGAGTCGTCCATCAAGAGATCCCCTTGCCGTCGATTAGCAGCTTTTACGCGCTGGGTGTTCGGCTGCACATAGCCGGCGAGGACATCGACTTGTATGCGTGTTACAAGCCGCCCGCGGCTCGCCTAGACCTAACAGAGCTGCGGGCCTTGTTAAATCGAACAGCACACGCCACGCTCCTCGCCGGGGATTTAAATTGTAAACACCCAGCGTGGAACTCGCTAAACCAGAATACCGAGGGGAGACGGCTCTTCGCGGACGCGGAAGCCTTCGGGTACACGGTGTCCGGCCCAGAGACGCCGACCCACTACCCAGATGCCGTACAATCAATGCCGGACGTGCTGGACATCGTAGTCCACCGGGGGCTACAATGCCAGATCACGGAGCAAGTGATAGACGACGAGTTGCAGTCGGACCACCAACCTGTACTCGTCGTCTTATCGGGTATGCCGACCCGACTGATGCCACCAGCGCCACGTCGATCCATGGATTGGACAGTCTTCGCAGAAAAAGTAGAGACCACCACGCCGACTTGGCCTATTGCCTCTTCCGCGGACGTAGACCAGACGGCGGATGACGTCACTGCTTGCATCCAAAGCGCCTTAGAAGCGGCGACTATAACGCAGCCGCAGGGGAGAGGGCTACTGCCGCCCCTGCCGGCGCATATCAGCGCGATGATCGCCGTGAAGAGGCGCCTTCGCAAGCAGTGGCAACAACGTAGATGTCCCACGCTCAAGACGCAGCTCAACCGTCTCGCGGAAAAGGTGAAGGCCGAGTTACAGGCACACACCGCCGCGAGCTGGGAGGAACGAATCGACGCCACTACAGACAGTTGGCCGTCGGTTCACAGACTCTGCCGCCAGTTGAAGAATACCCCAGCTCCGGTGCGTCCGCTGCTTAACAGCGACGGGGCGCTCAGATATGTAGCGGAGGACCGGGCGGAGGTCTTCGCCGAGCACCTGGAGCGTCAGTTCCGCCCCAACCCGACCAGCGACGTCGAGCATGTCGCAGCGGTCGAGCAACACCTGGGAGACTACTTCGCCACGCCGATAGCTCCCGATGAGGACCCTGTCTTCTTCTCGCCTGGCGCAGTTAGACGCGCCATCCTAAGAACGAAGCCTAGGAAGGCCCCCGGTGCTGACGGTATCACCAACACAGCGCTGCGCCACCTGCCGTTCCGTATGGTAGCGGCGCTGGCGCGCCTGTACACGGCGATACTGCGCACGGGGGCCTTTCCCGCCTCGTGGAAGGAAGGGCGCGTCATCATGCTGCCCAAGGCGGGGAAAAACACCCTGAAGCCGGAGAGCTATCGGCCGATCACTCTGCTGCCGACAGTCTCCAAGGTGTTCGAAGTACTCCTGCTGCGACACCTCCAACCACATATCGATCCGCGGCCGGAACAGTTTGGGTTTCGGGCGGAACATAGCACGACGCTCCAGCTGTCGAGGGTACTGCACCACCTCACAGCCGCGCACAACAAGAAGGAGTACTCGGTGGCAGTATTCCTCGACATGGAGAAGGCCTTCGACCGTGTGTGGCACGACGGCCTTATCTACAAGTTAGCCACGTCAGACGCGCCCCGACGCGTTGTTAAAGTGGTCTCTACTTTTCTGTCCCACAGGAGCTTTAGGGTGGTGGTCGACGGAGCGCTATCAAGCGCCCGCCCGGTGTTGGCTGGTGTGCCGCAGGGTAGCTGCGTCTCGCCGGCGTGTTACTCACGCTACACCGACGACATCCCCACTACGCCCGATGCGACGCTAGCGCTGTATGCTGACGACGCCGCGTACATTACCACCTCGCTTAATGCGAAGCACGCGGCGGTCAAAATGCAGCGCGCCCTCGATCTTCTTCCCGAGTGGCTGTCGAAGTGGCGGCTGTCGGTGAACGTGGGTAAGACGCAGGCGATGGTCACCGGAGCCGCGCCCCTCCCACCACCCCTGAAGCTGCAAGGAGCCGACGTCGAATGGTCGCCCCGGGTCAAGTACCTGGGTGTCACTATCGACCGTCGGCTCACGATGGGGCCACACGTCCGCAAGGTCGCCGCACAAGGTAGGGTCGCCCGCAACCTCCTTAAACCGGTGCTCTCGTCCCGCCTCCCGGCGCGCGTCAAGTTGGGCGTGTACAAGTTGTACGTGCGCCCGATACTGACGTACGCCGCCCCTGCATGGTTCGTCCTCGCGAGCGAGACGAACCGCAAGCTGCTCCGCGCGCAACAACATCTTGCGCTGCGGACTATCGTTGACGCCCCTCGCTTCGTGAGGAACGACATCATCCAGAGGGACCTCGGGATTGAGAGCCTGGACGAGTTTGTGAGGCGCCTCGCGAAAGGAATGTTCGCGCGTGCCGACGCATCTGCTTGGCCCCATGTCAAGCAGATTGCGCCCTGGCATACGCGCCCCCCTGACGCGAGGAGACCCCTACCCCGCGACCTGGTCGCGGACGATGACCCCGTCCACCCACCGGATTGACCTCCGAGTATGCCGCCTCCGGTCTACACGCGGCATACTTGTGACAATAGACTCCACACACTTTACATGCATCTGTTGCGTAGCGCGTGCTAGGTTAATATAGGCGCGTTACGTAGCAAACATCAGACATTCACCTCTAGACAGGCACCCAACTCACACGTGTTGGTGCGGTGCGGGCCGCAGTTCACGTAGACACCGGACGGTGTTACACAATACAATACCGTCCTCACACACACGACAGCCTCTTAGCCTGGACTGTGATCGGCTAGCTCTGAGATCAGGACGGGCGGGGGCTATTCACCTTATCTGTAGGAGCGTGGAGTCGGCACCTCTGTCGCTGGTCGTCCTCGTCGGGCCTCCCCCAGGTAACTGGGGGTCTCACCTGGCGGGGGCTGACCGCCGAGGTGTCGTGAAGCAAGCGGCGTTGTGGATCAACGTCGTAACGCGCCTACAGAAACACCAATAGCAATCACTCACATGGGCGTGCACGCACGCCCACTACCGCCAGCCGCTATAGGCGCAGATAGTGAGGGGCCCGTATTTGCGGGCCACTGTAAAGCTTCCGCGGGAAGGGGGCCAAGCCCCGACACCGCTAGCCGCGCCCCCTGACGGGGACGTAGCGACATCCACAAGCAAGTCAGTCTCCAGCGATCATCCAGTGAAGCGACATACCTACACCCGTTGGTTCACTTCGCGCCGCGCTTGAAGTAATTAGTAATACCAGTCAAGTTGCTAAGTTTGTAAATAGTGTGTAAATTTGCCCGTGTATTTCCTTTTAATATTTTGTATTGTGTTGTGTCGTATTGGAAATACAAGTGTTTTACCCCGTGTCGCGTGGTTTTATTTCCACTTCTTCGTCAAGGGAACAACGTCACCCCCGCCTACACGCCCGTATCCCCCACCTGCCCCTCAGCGTGGGCTACATTTTGGTCCTTCGATCCGGATCGGGTTCAACAAGAAGAAGTGAAAATACATCATGAGTCAGAAAAGTGCAATGACCACGCGCAGTAAGCTAAGAAGATTGGGCGAGGAAATAAGTGCGCGTCGAAAGGATGACGTCATCTCGGACTCAGGCTCGCCATCTGAAAAGGCACCAGGTTCACCATCGGTGGCTCCAACATTGGCACCGACGCTGGCTCCTAACATTCCTCTGACGGGTGGTCGTGTGATTGACCACAGCGGAAGTACGTCAGAAGGACTGCAGAAAGGACAGACAGTCGCACGAAGTCGCCATGGATCAACGCGAAGCAGCAGAGTCTCATCTAAGAATAGCCGCAGGAGCGTCGATTTCTTACGAAAGAGGATCGAGTACGAAGCTGAGCGCGATTTGGTGCAACTAAAGGAGAAGCTCATGAGAGACAAAGAGAATCTCGTGAAGAAAAGGATGGAAGCAGAGATTGCAGAGATAGAAGCCGCTGCTGAGAGTGATGACTCTGTCTCGGATGTGGATTCGGAACAGCGCGTTGAAGAATGGTTCAAAACAACGCCTCAAATGACTCAACAGGATGCAGTATTGTGTGCGCCTTCTGTATCCCGCGCACCTGTTGAAGTGACTGCACCCCGTGAAACAGCTGTGACCCACGATGAAAATGTGAGTACAGCGAATCGTGAATCCACCGTGCCTCGGAAGATAGATGTGTTGCATGCGCCAGTCCCGGTACCTGACATGACAGCACCGACCGCGCAAATGTACATGCCATTGTCGACAGAAGGAGTGAGATTCCGTCTGCCTGATGACTATCCCGTCTTTACCACTCCGGCCGCAAGTGTACCTCGAGTACCAACACTCGAGTCGGATACACGGCGGCAGAGATATGACGGAGTGGATGAAAGAGAAAGACGTCGAGAATCGTCGGGTGAAAGAGACAGGAAGATAGACAAGCTGGCAGAAGCAATCGCAAGCATGGCACGCCCGCGACCGATACCAAGGCAGTCATATGAATTGCCACCATTTCACGGAGACCCTTCCGAATGGATATCGTTTCGGAAGATGTATTGGGACACAACTGAATTGTACAGTTTCAAGACACATGAGAACCTAGCACGACTAAAGACCTCACTGCGTGGCGAAGCAAAGAGTTCAGTGGAGGATTTACTGCGAACGTCAACAGACCCCACAGAGATAATGCATGCGCTTGAGGAAGAGTACGGTCACCCGACCGTAGTGCTCCAGTGTGCGTTGAGAAAAGTGAGAGATTTACCCAGAGTGACGGAAAGTGGCCGGGAGCTGAGGAAATTCTCATCAACAGTTAGAAACTGTGTGTCCTTATTGAAGAACATTCGTGCACAAGGTTATATAAATAACCCACAATTAGTGAGTGAGTTGCTGAGCAAGCTGACACCAGTACAACGTGCGCAGTATGGTGACTTTGCGATGGGCTTAGATAACGCACAGGGAGTGGATTTAAGAGTGTCACCGAACTTAGAGATATTGTCTCACTTTCTCATACATTTGACACGTTCGACGTCATACTATGTGCAACCAATGATGAATGAGCCTGGACCGTCGAAACCCCTTGTGAAGCAACAGAAGAATGTCACCGGTCAAGCCCGGCCAGTGAATACCGCACGTCCTGTCAGCAGCAGACCACCGTTGGCTCATCGAGTAAATACGCAGAGTGACGAATCCTCCGTACCTAAGGATTGCGTAATATGCCAACGGGAACACGCCATTGAAGATTGTGACCAGTTTAAGAAGCTAAGTGTGCAGCAACGTTGGGACACGATAAAAGAAAAGAACACATGCTTCAAATGCCTTGTCAAGAAGCATCCCAAGAGGTTCTGCCGCGCAAACAGATGTGAAAAGTGCGGTTATGGACATCACGTGTTGTTACACGCGGATAAGCCGCAGAAAGAAGATAAAACAGAAAGTGTAACAAACATCGGGGAATGGCGAGCTACAGCGTTACTGAAAATAATGCCAGTGACTTTAAGTGACGAAAACGGCGACGACAAACAGTGCTATGCGTTATTAGACGATGGTGTGACCGTATCGGTCATAGACAGTTCGCTCGCAACCAACCTAGCGGGACCGCGTGTACCTCTCTCGCTAAAAACCGCGGGTGGCTACGGAGTGACGGACTTAACCTCGCGAGTAGTACAAGTGCGTGTGAAAGGACCTAATGGACAGTGTCACAAAGTAAAGTGCCGTACAATGGTGAACGTGAACTTACCAACGCAAACAGTGTCCGCCTCAGTGATACGTGACAACGCTCACCTCTGTAACTTGGGTTGCGTGGAAATGAGGGGAGCCAAGCCGCTGCTGTTACTCGGACAAGACAATTGGGAGCTGCTCGTCAGTCGGGACATCCGCCGTGGACGATCCGGTAAGCCGGTTGCCTCACTCACGAAGCTAGGTTGGGTCATACATGGACCATTCGATTCAGCTAGTACTAACGAAACAGTGAATTGCACAACAGTCTCCCTTCCTGATCTACATGATTTGGTAAAATCACAGTTTGACTTAGAAGCCATAGGAATTTCACAAGATACTCGCAAACATAAGGATGTTGAAAGAGCCTTAGATGTACTAGATAGCACTAGTCACCGCACTCCTGACAGGTCACAGTGGGATGAACCATTAAATGAGGAAGATGCCTATATGTGGCTTAATTGGCTTAATAATTTACAGCGATTAAAAGATGTTAAGATACCGCGGTGGTATAGGTTAAACCTAGAGAACCTAGAGTTACATGTGTTCGGGGACGCTAGCGAACTAGCTTACGCCGCGGTAGCTTACCTAGTAGGCTATAACTCCGAAGGCAATAGAGAGATTGTTATGATACTAGGGAAAGCGCGAGTAGCGCCACAAAAGGTTATCTCTATCCCTAGATTAGAGTTACAAGCAGCGGTGTTAGCTTGCCGATTAGCGGATACCGCCGAAAAGGAGCTAGGGTTACCAATTAAAGAGAAATTTTATTGGACTGACAGCAAAACTGTTTTAAAATGGATAAATTCTGATGCACAAGAGTTTCAAAGGTTCGTTTCGCATAGACTAGCGGAAATAGATAGGCTGTCAGATAGAGGCAACTGGCGCTGGGTCCCCACAAAGGACAACCCAGCTGACGTAGCGACCAGATTGTGTTGGCCCGATAACCATGCAAAATGGCTCTCGGGCCCCTCGTTTTTACGTGATTCACAGGAGCAGTGGCCGACATGTCAGGAGCCTGAGGCGGCGGAGGCGGATCTTGAGTGCATTCAGCGGGTCCACGCCACCATAGCACCTCCAGCACCACTCCTGAACTACGAACGATATTCATCGTGGACGCGCATACAGCGCGTTATGGCGCGCACGCTCGTCTTCGTCAGCCGATGCCGTAAACGCCGGGCGACGACGGAGCTGCGAACACACGACTTAGAAGAAGCACACAACATTTTAATAAAGTTGTGTCAAGAAGACAGCTTTCACGATGAACGAGCTGCCATTCTCAAGGGGCTGCCCGTTCCCAACGACAGCAGCATAAAAGCTTTGGACCCAATGATTAGCGACGATGGGTTGCTACGAGTGAGAGGACGTCTGAGTGCCTGCGAAGTGCTCACATTTAGTGAAAGGCACCCTATAATCTTGGACGGGCGTCACCCTCTAACTAGGAAGCTAATCGCACACTACCATGCGATGGCTTTACATGCGAACCACGAAACCGTCGTCAATAACCTACGAGAGAAATACTGGATCACATCAGTAAAGACAGTGGTCGCAAATTGCCAGCTCTGTCGCATCTGCAGAGCTCAACCCGCCCCACCAAAAATGGGTGATCTCCCACTTGCAAGGCTGGAAAACACCAGAAGAGCTTTCGTGCGAGTGGGAGTCGACTACTTCGGCCCAATGGAAGTGGCGATTGGCCGGCGCCGCGAAAAGAGGTGGGGAGCCTTATTCACCTGCCTCACTACGCGCGCCGTCCACCTGGAGTTAGCCGCCACGCTGAGCGCCGATTCAGCCATACTAGCCCTACGGCGCCTAATAGCGCGCCGTGGGCAACCAGCACATTTGTACTCCGACCAGGGTACAAATTTCGTCGGAGCCAACACCGAGCTGCGAGCTGCACTGAAAGACCTCAACCATGGGCAGCTCAGGGACGAGGCCATCAACCGAGGCATATCGTGGCACTTCAATCCCCCGGCGACACCTCACATGGGTGGCTGCTGGGAACGCCTGGTGAGGTCGGTGAAGAACGCGCTACGAAGCACACTCAAAGAGCGAGCGCCTCGTGAGGAGGTTCTTTACACCCTCCTCACAGAGGCCGAGCAAATAGTGAACAGCCGACCGCTGAGTTACGTGCACGATGACCACAACGAGCCTGTGGTCCTGACACCGAACCACCTACTCCTGGGCACTGCATCCGGGAGTACGCCGTTTGCACCGAGGGACATCGAAGACGTCGACTCCCGCAGGCAGTGGCGGCGTGTGAACGCGCTTGCCGACATGTTCTGGCGGCGCTGGCTGCGGGAATATCTCCCGACTCTGCAACGTCGCGAAAAGTGGAAGAACAATGTGCCAAATGTGCGTGTCGGTGACGTAGTAGTGTTGGTGGACAGTAGCAAAGAACGAAGTGCATGGACAAAGGGGATAATCCAAACAGTGTACCACGGAAATGATGGAATCATCTGTGTAGTAGATGTTAAGACTGTATATGGGGTCCTGCGTCGGCCCGTAGCAAAGATTATTGTGCTTCCCACAGACCAAGATGTAATGCGGCTGAACCCTGTTACAGGGGGTGGAATGTAGGCGAAGCACAGTAATGTGAGCTCTATTTCTAGGTTTAAGATAGTTATATTAGGATAGGAGTATATAACTATAAGAATATTGTAAAGCAATTTGACTGGACATGTTTGTTTTACCAATTAGTATACCCGCTACTTGTGCCATGGTAGTAAAATGCGCGCCTCCCGCATTGTCAGTCATTGGGTAATAACGGCGGGGGGTACATTTTACGACCCCCGCCACTTGCGCTACCCATGCCAGCGCATAAAAAGGGCGCACCTTGGCACAAGCAAGTCAGTCTCCAGCGATCATCCAGTGAAGCGACATACCTACACCCGTTGGTTCACTTCGCGCCGCGCTTGAAGTAATTAGTAATACCAGTCAAGTTGCTAAGTTTGTAAATAGTGTGTAAATTTGCCCGTGTATTTCCTTTTAATATTTTGTATTGTGTTGTGTCGTATTGGAAATACAAGTGTTTTACCCCGTGTCGCGTGGTTTTATTTCCACTTCTTCGTCAAGGGAACAACGTCACCCCCGCCTACACGCCCGTATCCCCCACCTGCCCCTCAGCGTGGGCTACAATATACATATACTTAAAACTACACAAAATCTTTTTTTTTTTTTTTGCTTCATCAGGAGAAAATTCCAATGTGGAATGCATGCCTTTTGAGTTGATACTTACTAAACTCTCTCCCAACAAGACCCAATGGGTCATATGTCTGCTTCAGTGTAGTCAGTGCAACTCGCCCACTAGCACCGCCCAGCGCCAGCAGTGGCTCTGGCTGCTCAGGGATGGCGCTGATGTCGACACAGCGCACACCACTGGCACTCTGCGATGCGAGAACTGTCGCACCACGGGTTGACGATATTGGAGTGACTGGAAGACAGTTAAATGTTACTTTTTAAAGAAGTTTTAAAAGTTGTCTTTCATAATATTATTTATTTTTATAATATTATTTACATAGTCTGCCTGCCTCGTTAGTCTAGTGGTTGCAAGCGCTACAGCTGAGCATGAGGTCCTAGGTTCGATTCACAGGTGAGGCATAGTGTCATTGGGTTTTTCTATCTTGAATTTCTCAGTAGCCGCCCGGAGTCTGGATTTGTACCTGGTTGATAGCAATAGGCTCGCCCCCGATCACATGGGACTTAAACATAACTGGCGAAATGTGGGTGTACTAACGGTACATCTCAGCCCAACGCTTCGTAGAAACAAGGCGTGATGTTATGTACGCACATGTGTTTACATAATATTTCTATATTCTATCAATTGAAGTAACTTGAGAACAAGTGGGCATCTTTAAAATTCCAGCCAATTACACTGGTTCAAAATATACACTCACATTAGAGAGCCAAGTTATTCTGTGTTCATTTGCTCTAGAACGTGGCGCTAAAAACAGTCCCACAATCATACTCATTAATCCACTAATAAGCATGTTATGTGCTTAATTAAATCTATATCTATACTAATATCATACAGCTGAAGAGTTTGTTTGTTTGGTTGAACGCGCTAATCTCAGGAACTGCTGGTTCGAATTGAAAATTCTGTTAGTGTTGGATAGCCCATTTATCGAAGAAGGCTATGGGCTATATAACATCACGTTACGACCAATAGGCGCGGAGCATCAATGAAAAATGTTGCAAAAACGGGGAAAATTCATTCCTTTTGAGAGCTTCCGTTGCGTGCGCTGCGTAAACGGTCAAAATTACGGAAAAATTAGGTATGTATGACGGAATTGTTCCTCTTAAAAAGTTCTAAAAAAGGTGCGTGATAGCATATATGTCTATCTTTTAAGGTTGACTCACTATAACTTTTTTAATGGTAATCAAATTTGTTATAAAATAATGCATTATTTGCGAGGGTGTTTTCATAAACATGGTTTTAAACCTTATCCAAATAAATAGTTTCATAATCATGGTTGATTAAGTACATGTAAATTCCTTTTTAAATTATTCGAATCGGACTTTTCGTTTAGAAATTACGACGGTTAAAAAATGCTTAAAGTAAGAAAAATGCGCTTAGTCTATTAGTTGCCTACTGTTTGAACACGCTAATCTGTCACTACCAGTCGGATTTGAAAAATTCTTTTTGCATTTTATAGCCCAATTCTTGAGGGAAGCTATATTGTATGTAATATTACGCTAGGACCCTTAGAAGCCGAGCAAAAAGAAGAAAAGTAAGAAAGAGCGCTAAGCGAAAACGAAGTAACAGCGCGGGCAGGCGATGCGATGCAACAGGGTGGATTGGGGGAGCAAGAAATTTCACGCGGATGAAGTCGCGGGCGGAAGCTAGTCTATACATAGTTATAATAAAATCGTAGCGAAGTCAAAACTGTACATTGAATATTTTTGAAAGAAAGTAATTGCCATGAGGTCTGGGAACGATTCTAATGCCGAGAATATAGTTTTTAGAATTTATGTCTGTTAATCTGAATGTATGTTCCATCATCACACAAATACTACTGGATTGAATTTGTTCAAACTTTACGTAGATATTCCCTATAGGTCTGGTTAGTCTATAGGCTATAAATTATCGCACTATTTGCTATTGGGGGATGAGCAATATTGCAATCTGTTCATATTCTTCTATTAGTTTACCGTAAATTGTAAAAAGACGAGCCAAAAGATTAGAATATTGCAGATAGTTACAGATTTAACTTTATAAATGATTATAACCATGCTATATCTTTAGAGCTAAGTAGAGAATACAGGGTGGATCTTTAAGATGGGGCAATAAGGAACCTTAACCACTGTTTCTACAAGAAAACAATCTTAGGAGGTCCTTAACTTTTAGGTCCTTAACTTTTAGGAGGTCCTTAACTTAGGAGGTCCTTAACTTTTAGAAACATGTTGATTTGCATTCACAGATTTTGAAAAAATTGTACCTACAGTCAGCTAGAAAATCGTAATTTTCACAAAAACTTTTTTTATGCCAATAGATCCTGTTTGTTATGTAGATTAAAAAACTCTATTGGACTAACTGAGGTTTGAGTATTAGAAAAGTCACAAATCGCAAAAAAAACCTCCCATACATTTCATAGGAATTGAGACTGAGATGAGAGAGAACACAACATACCAGTGTGTGACAACAGTCGAATTATTGCATAACTTTGCTGGGCTGAATAGGGAATGAAATGGCTATAGCAGATTGTTACAGATTTAACCTTTTAATGATTATCAACATAAGCCGTCAATCATGATATAATAATTATAAGAATGGCTATTTTAGTCAACTTTAAACATAGCAGGTAGCTTAATAAGGTTTGACGACTGCTTTGCAAACCTAAGTGCGATTCTCAACTGCAACATATTTATTGTGCTTCTTTTTTTTACATTATGTTATATTGTTACATGATAGTTCATAGGACATACACAGAAAAACATAAAGTTAAGGCCTCTTCTGTCATCTTTGCTAAATAAAAATAAATATCGGAAACAAAAATAATATCGGGTCAGGCAGTGTTACTGGGTTTTTCCATCTGGAAATTCTCAGTGCCAGCCTGGAGTCTGGATATGTGCCCGGTTGTTGGCAATAGGCTCGCCACTTATTACATGGGACTTATAAAACATAACTGGCGAAATGTGGGTGTACTTTAAGTACACCTCTGCCTAACCGTTCGGGAAACAAGGCGTGATGTTATGTTATGTTGTGTTAAAAATAAATATCTATGGTTAGGTGACTGTTAATGAGAGATCCCGTGGGTTTACAATCTATTGTTATATTACTTTAGTGAAAGCTGTTCATCAGGAATAAACTGTAAGAATGCATTGATCAGTAATTCACTAAATTCATTAATTCACTAAAAAGAAAAACTTCACAAGCAATGGAAAATTGCTACTGCAGGCTGCAGGTGTCGACCTTAGGACGAGCTGATTCTCACACGGACAACTGTACATTGCTTGCTCCCGCGTCATCAGTCCTGACTCTTCATATTTTGGTTGCTGAGCCCAAAACTACAAATGTATAGGGAAGTTTTATAAAAATGTGGCTGTTATTTTAGTATATTGTGCTGTCTTCCCACTTCCACGCGAACGAAGTCGCGGACAGTAGCTAGTATAAACTTTGGCTATATTAATGATACCAACAAGATAAAAAGTAATTCAATAGATTATGGAATTTTGCTGTTAAATATTATTAACAGAAATAACAGCGCTCGTGAGTTCTTCCCGTTTTCACCATAAACCCATTAAATATGTAATTTTGTACGTACATGTTGTTTTTTTCTCGATTTCCTTTATCCGAGAAACTTCGTATAAGGTTATGTCTGGGCCCCATAATATAAATTTATCGTGGTGTATCGGTGACCAAAGGACTTCCAATTTAACACCTGACATCATTTTATTTTTATTTTACACGTTTCCTGAAAGAATCAATTATTAATCATGTTTGTTTTGCGTAAATACCAAACTTCCATGAATGTTTTGACTTTTGACGTTTGATACGTTTTGTTTTTACACTAAAATAAACACGTTTATGTCACGCAGTTCAAAAAACAAACGAGAAAATAAGCCACTAGCAATAATGAAACGCTTTAATTTATAACCATTTTTGAACGTGATTTTGAGTGTCACATGAATTTGGTGCTGCCACCATAAAATTAATAATATCCACTTTTTGTGCAATCACAAAAGTGTTAAAAAAATCAGAGATTATGCACTATACAAGGTAAAATTTTAATCGGTGTTTATCTCTTAAGGGGTCATTGTACTCATCATCATGAACAACTTTTACGATGGGTCCAAACCCGAAATCACGAAAAAAAATCAGGTGTTCCCTACATTTTCATGACTTATGCGAACATAAATGTAGGGAAAAGCTGATTTTTTTTTCACGATTTCAGGTTTTGCTCCCATAGTAAAAGTTGTTCATAATGATGAGTACAATGACCCCTTAAGAGATAAACACTGATTAAATTTTCACCTTATATAATACATACTATTTCTTATTAAAGATTTAAATAATTACATGGAAGGTACGGAACAAAGTATTGTACGACATCATCTGCCCAGCCTTTTCTCAACTATATTCGGGTCGGCTTCCAGTCTAACCAGCGGGGTAGTTGCAAAACACATTTACAGTAAGAATCGACTTCATTTTGACAGTTCAACAACATTCATTACGTTATTTACATTGTTGAGCTGACAAATTTTTCAAGCATATGAAGGATTAGCAATTTGTTTCAAAGTCATTCAAATTGTAATTGATAGTGTGTTATGCAATTAAGGTGCTGATGCAGCTGAATACCTGTATTTCACATAGTGCGACTGCCTATCTGACCTCCACAACTCAGTTACTGGGTATGATACCCCTTGGTAAGACTGGTTGTCAGACTTTCACTCTTCTGACGACCCGTAACGACTGTCAAAGATCCACGAATGACAGCAGAATAAAGATATTTTACGTGAATTGTTAAAAAAACGTATAGAACAGAAGAGACTGCAAAGATAATAAATAGCTATTTTTTATTTATTAACGTAGGTGTTTTCTTCTTCAATGTAGGCTAACATAAAATAATAGATTGCTATCAACACGCTAAGACGAAGAATCTAATCTGCCACATTCCGTTAGTCAAATGGCGTGAATATAATATTATAAATTATCAATTTATCACTTATATTTTTGCCAACAATTTGTGTATTACCGTTTACACTATACATGCTGGCTTCATAAAAAAATGTTGATAAACTATCATTAGGATACCAACGAGTATACAGGATGTTCGGCGCATGGTTGAACAAACAAAAACAGCGAAGTGGTGCGGTCATGTGCTATGTACTCAAGCCAAAAACTCGGACTTTTCTCCACGTCTTTTTAAAATAAATTTTATTAAAAAATTGCCAAAGCTGCTTGGTTCTATATTTGAATGTTGTTATGTTCTGATAAAATTCATACTTTGAGCAGATAAGTAGTACATTTTTGATTTTTTTAATAAAATTTATTTAAAAAAAAAACGTGGAGAAAAGTCCGAGTTTATTGGCGTGAGTACATAGCACATGACCGCACCACTTCACCGTTTTCGTTTGTTCAACCATGCGCCGAACACTCTGTATAATAATAAATAGGGAGATCATAACGGAAACAAAATCTCCCTACATAAAAGGAAATGTTTATTTCAATTTAGAGTACCGCCCTGAAGAGGTCGCTACCTACGACATCGACACCGATCATCAACCCTTTTTGACAGTCGCGTAGAGTGAGTGACCATTGATGAAGTAAGTGAAATTAATTTACACCGAAACACTAAAACGGAGGATAAACCGTCGGAGTCTTATTAATTTAGGTAAGTGCTAGAATTCACGCAAAGTGTCGTTCAGAAAGTGTAGCGGCGGGTGGCTCGGCGGCGGAGCTGTGTAGGTCAATGACGTGATGAATGTTTACTACAATGGCAACGCCTCGACTTCTCCCACAGTTTCACGCGCATTGTCTTACGGTTCTCACGTGTTAATGCATTTTTCCCGACCCGGTTAGCTGGCCGAATACTACTGTATTGTCGTCGGTCGTGTGTGCTACAGTTAAGTGTTTGTACAAGTTTCCATAAGGCGACGCAGCAGACGTTTGTGACTCACTTGCTCGTTTTGTAATTGATTTTCCGCGGATTTTCCTCGGAATTAGCCGTCGTCGCTAATGATAATCATTCGTTAATCGTTTATTGTTGCAACGAGCGCGTCGAGCGCAGTGTGTGTGTATCATGGTATTGTTGGGGCCTTCTCTCCTGTCTCCCGCGTTGTGGAGACTGTGCTGAGCCCCCAGTGATGTTCTCAGCCATAGCCTACCAGTTATCTACTAAGTTTGTGGAAGAGCAAAAGGTGAGAGTGAATTTTAGATGTACCACAATATCATAATTTTTAGACAAACAAAAGCTATTTGAATACTTACAGCATTCTTGTTAAGAAGTGCAGTACTACCATAATATAAGTTCACTATTTAATAATACAAGACTGAGTAATCTCTTAAATACATTAATGTCTTTGTCTTATCCTTAGAACTAAAAGAATGTAGTTTAGAATGCTTCTGTGAGCATTCTAATAGCCTTTAAATGAGCCACACAAGGACTTACAGTGGCATCCCTTTCCCTTTGTGCTCAATACATTACAATATAATATTAGATTTGTTTACTGACATTTAGTATAACAGCAACATATTATTCGCATGACTTTCACATATTTACGACATGGTTTTCTCTATGGTGCTCATTAATAATGGTCTACTTTAACAATGGATTGAATATTAATGGTTGTTTATTAATTTATACCGTAAACCTGTCAATAGTCAATTGTTTCACTAGGTTCAAACAAACAATAGTTCATATTGTTAGGTCCTGTCTGAGAATTCCTAGATTTGGTATTTTATATTTCCTTAAAACTTCATGCTGATCATACACTATTGTATAGTACTTATCAGCGGTTTCTGGTATGACAATGATTACCGCATAGGTCTAATCATAACTGCTAATGCATTTGTAACGACTTTGCCAATAACCATCCTACTAACTTAAACTATTACGTACAGCTATGAGCTACTCAGTTATAAATAGATAATATTTATTTTCCTTCTTAATTAAGTACTTCTATGATGTACGAGTTTACTAGTTGCAGAAGATTGATAGCACTTTCCGTTTTTGTAGGTCTTCAGGTTATTTAATAAATGAATAATTGATCATTTACTTATATAAAAAACGCTCACATATCAATATAATCATAGGAACACAATTGCACATGCAGTACATTTCTTACTACTAGTCATTTATCTCACATAACATTTCATTCAAGATACTCATAATTTACGACATCCTCCTGCATTTTTCCCAATTTATTTGTATCTGGCGCAACATGTCTTTTTCGTCCATATATACTATCTATGCAACCATCATTCCAGTGTTCAGTTGTTCATTTCATTGTTCACACTCGCACTAACTCATCATCCATCTTTTAATTATAATTAATTAATTATTCATTTTATTTCAGACATAATTCCTGTCCATAATTAACACATACAATACATTCAAAATAAACACCAATAATAAAATTGAAATTAATTAAATTTAAATATTGAACAATTCACAATAAAAATACAGTGGATTTCGGGTATAACGACAATGAAGGGACCACTCTATTTTCGTCGTTATATCCGGAAGTCGTTACAGGCAAAGGTAAAGAGATACAGACACGTACACATGTGTAGTTTATATTCATTTATTATTGAAAATATTTGCACACATAGTTATTCACCGGTACATTTAAAAAAATGTGTAATATTAGTTTGCTTCAATTTATTTTTTTGTGCTAGTGTACGCTGTAGGGTGTATTCTATTTTCATTACTTCTTCAATATCTATAATATCCTTTCCATCACCAAATAAACAGTATCTTTTAAGCTTTGTTACAACACCTAACACATCCTTAGTTGTAGGAATCTCACCTTCCTTGCAATCTTCTTCTTCCTCCTCATTTTCCTCATCTTGCGTCGTATGTGATGGAACAACAGTTTCAACAATTTCACTATCGGACAAATCGCTAGTAGTGATAAGTTGACTGTCAATATCAACATATGTTGCCCAGTCCGCAACATTTGTTCCGCTTGATGATACTGTAGTCAGTTGTGCCAATGGTATGTCCAATTCATCATCGGAGTCGTCGTCAATTGTTGTGATAGCCGAAGATTTACGGAACCCAGCGTGTAGAAAACACTTTTTGATCGTATCTGGAGTCACCCGAGCCCATGCCGTAGTTACCATTTCAATGGCATCTAAAATATTAACGGAAAACGGGCCTGCCGAGTTTTCAATGTCGTTCATCATTTTCTGTACTAAAATCTTCCTATAATGACTTTTTAGGGTTTTAATTATCCCTTGATCAATCGGTTGAATCACTGATGTAGTGTTTGGTGGTAAAAATGCCAGTTTTATGTTGGTCAAATTCTCTATTTTAGGATGAGCTGGGCAATTGTCAATAAATAAAATGATCTTCTTTTTGTTATTTCTTAACTGGGAGTCCCATTTGCGTAGAACTTTTTCGAAAATCTCTGAAGTCATCCAGGCCTTTTTGTTTGCTTCGTAATCAACTGGCAAAGATTTAACATTTTTGAAACATCTGGGTTTTTTGCCTTGCCTATGACCAATAATTTTCTTTTTTCCCCTGCCATACTTGATGCAACAAGCACGGTGATTCTATCTTTTGATAATTTTCCACCAACGCACTTTTCCCCTTTAAATTTCAAGGTTTTGTCAGGAGTTAACTTAAAAAACAAACCTGTCTCGTCAGCGTTCCATATTTGGCTATCAGTATAACCTTCAGTAAATTTTGGGAAAACTGTTTTTAGCCAGTTGTCACAGTCACTTTGCGATACACTAGCGGCTTCTCCACAAACTTTGCCAACTACAATATCGTGTCGTTGACGAAATCGGTATATCCAGCTTTCCGAACACTCAAAATCCATTTTTCCAAACAGTCTGCCAAATTGATTAGCCTTTTCTTGCAGCAGACGACCGCTCAAAGGTACGTTTTGGCTTCTTTGGGCTTTGAACCACATTAGAAGGGCATTTTCGATATCTTGATGCGTCGGTTTGCGGTTTTTCTTAATTTTTAAGGATTTGGATTCAAAGCATTCTAATATTTTATCACGGTTTTTCCACATCGTAGATACTGTTGAATGGGAAACTTTGTACTCTTTGCACAAATCAGCATTGTTTTCACCGTTTTTCAATTTTGAAATGATTTCCGCCTTTTCTTTAACAGTGAATGTGCGTCTAGCAGCCATACTTATTCAAAAGTTTACTAAACCCAGTTGCTACTCAGAATATCACTTTGTAACTGAACCATAAAAGCTCCGAAACGTACACGCTTCCCCTACCTACTTAGTTGATATCTATAAACAAAAGGTAAAGGTCTGCACACTTGCTGACCATCTGTGTGCAATGGATGTAAACAAAAGATAAGAAATGTTTGTGAAAGAAAAAAATCTTTGTGTCTTTGGCGGCCGACTCCGGTCGCAATATCTGCATGGGATTTCTAGGAATTTGTTACAAATGATTCATTAAAAACAGTCGCTACACCCGAACTCGGCGTTACATCCAAAGTCGCTATAGCCACATGAATTTTGTACTAAAGTATGCTTTAAATTCAAGGGACTTAGATTTAACGTCGCTATAGGTAAATGGTCGCTACAACCAAGGTCGTAATAAATGAAATCCACTGTAATAATAAAAATAAAAATTGTATTAAAAAACAAAAAAAAACAAAAAAAAAACAATAATTATTAAAAATGTCAAAAAAATAAATAAATTACAAAAATGTCACTTTTTTTTTATAAACTAAGTAGGTATAAATAATTTTAAAAATGTCTGTCGTATTATTGGAATTTTATTTTTTTTATTTTTTATTTTTATTTTTTATTTTATTTTTTTTTATTTTGTTTGTTCTAAGTAGGTACTTCTTTTCATACTTAATACATTTCTTGTCAAATGCTCCTCTATTCCATTCTCAGTCTCGGCAGTTAGTTACTCTCAGTAGGTATCTATTGGACTGTGATTACAAAATCAGGGTTTTTTTTGTAAATCCTTTCACTGAGATTGTGCCGAGTGACCTTATATTGACAGTTCAAGGTGAGGTCAAATCTTTACAATGTACTCTCAACTTCAATACACCAACATTATATATTATTCTTTTGTTTCATTCTGATTGGATTTATATTTGCATACTGATTAAATGGAGTCGTCGATTTTTAAAAGAGAAGTTCTTTATCACTTTATTGATTAACATATACTTAACTAATCTTTTTTTCCCATTTATCACACATTTAATAGCTTTTAACAATCGGTTGAAATCAATATTCCTTGTTATAATTATCAGTATTGGATTGGACATCAAAGATATATTTTTAAGTTTTATCTTGTGAACTGTAATCTTAGGAAAAAAATTACAACACATGTGATAAGCAAATGATATGCCGTTATCAGATTTTCAGAACAATCTGATGAGTAGTACATTTGGTGATGCAACAACTAGTATTGATAAACCCATGGAACCCAGTTTCCTGATTCTTAAGGGTCCCCGAAACGATCAATTGCAATAGGGAATATTACGCAAAGCTGCGACAGCAGATGGTGCCACATAAACACGAAGTAAACAAAGCAAACTGTCAATTTATGCGAGCGCCAACATTTTTCCGGGTTTTTCAATATAATTTCAGCTTTATCTCATCTTTGTTACTAAAATAATTTAGGTTAAAATAATACCAAAAGGTTAAAAAACATGCTTATAAGAATTTCAAATATATTTGTTTTTGTGATATTGAACTACTTTATAATAAACTTTTAACTTTACATTCAAGTAAATAGCACTAAAAATATTGTATTTTTACACCAGGTTAATACTCTGACCTGTAAAATATCCTTCATTCTTATAGTCTTCAGCTCTAAAATGTTCAGAACACAACCCTTAATGTTTTGTGATTGTAAAATGCTTGCAACATAGCAATTTGCCACTGCTTGCGAAGTTATCCGTTTTCAGTGAATTAATGAACACCTTCGTTCTTGCATATACTACCTAAAGGCACAACACTGATTCACTGACTGATGCATTGTCTGATGTGTTGATCTATTACAGAATATTCCTGACGAACGGATATCACTAAAATAATATATCAGTAGATTGTAAACACACCGGATTTCTAATTAACATTCATCTAACCATACATAATTTTTTTTATAACCATAGATGAAAAAAGAGGCCTAAACATGAAGTTTGTTTTTCTGTTTACGTTATTTATTTAATTATTTATTCCCCTTATAATAATAATAATATAATATAACCATTTATTATCAGGTAACAAAGACCCATAGATACATACCTTAACCTAAGTATACATAATAAGTATAATATAACGATCATTACAGGTTGCATTACCTAATGCAATTGTACGGTTTCATAAAATTAATTTATTATTAAAATGACGTACAATTTAAAATTATTAAGATATTTAACCTTTTTACTATAACCTTTTTGTTAGCTAGTCTTACCATAGACGGACACCATGTTGTTCTGTTTACCAAGCGTTTCAGGTGCGCCCTCTAGCGGGATAAATTGTCAGTAAGGTTCCCTACGGTCAATTTTTGCGTGATTGATACGTATGGACGGCAGCACATCAAGCTACTATAATCTGTCAAATTTCTTTAATAGATTTTCAACTTTATCGCTAAAGCATTAGGTTCAAGGTTGATTGGGAAAATTTGAGTTTCGGATAGCTTGACCTGCTGGCGTCTGTACATTGATGCGCAAAGGAGAGCAGTGGTGGCCCAGTGGTAACGGCCGCGACTTACGAGTTGTAAGTCGTGGTTCGATCCCAAGCAGTCACTTTATGTAAATTATTTCATCACCACTGCTCTCAAAATGGTGAAGGAAAAAAAACATCGTGAGGAAACCGGCATGTCCTAGAACCAAAAATTCGAAGACATGTGACATCTACCAACCCGCACTGGGCCCGCGTGGTGGATTACGGCCCACTTCCTCTCACAGAGAGGAGGCCTGTGTCCTAGCAGTGGGAACATTATAGGCTGATCATGATTATGATGTGCAAATTGATAATCTACCAAATGAAATTGAAGCGATGGACAATATTACTACAATAGAAATTGATGGCAATTGATCGTTTCGGGGACTCCTTAGACTACACTCACACGACAATGTGCTGCACGTTTTTTGCAGTTTAAAGGCTAAGTTCATACGGCAAAATAACGCACGCTTATTGAAGTACTCTAGGTACTGTACAGTATTCGAGGACGTTGCCCTGTGAATCCAGCCCTTTTACTGCAAAAAACGTGCAGTCCAATGTGGTGTGAACGTAGTCTAACTTAAAGTATTGGATATTTTGTAAAGTCTGATTTATTAAATCTCATTACTTTCTCCTGAAACTCTGTTCAGTAAAAAAAATGTGTATTTTTTATGTTGTGCGCCATAACGCCATAAAATATGACAAACTGTTTTTCTTTTTCGGAAGTCTGTAATCTGCCCAGAATCCCGTGTTTTTTTTGTTTTCTTTGAATTTCCCAAAATACTAGTAGGTATATACCTACCTACGTAACTACGACCTACGTTATGGTCGAAATGCGTCCAGTAATCTTATCATCGACAGGCATGGCAGCCAGGAATGTCAGAGTTACTACTAACTCGATAGTAGCGCTTTATAGTTATTTGCGATCAAAATCTTGATAAGATTCTCTCGTGCGATAGTCGATTGTAAAGATTTTAATAACCCCGTTTGTTTTGTGGAAACTTGCAAATACCGAAACCAAAGTGATTCCGAAAAATGAGTACAATGAGCTTGAGTGTAGTTCGTGACGTATCCACTGAGCCCTCATTGCTTTTCAGCAATAGAAACACTTTCTCCCATGGCGCATGCCGCTGGGCGATACCATAGAAAATCGCGTTTTTGTGTAAATGATAACACGTGAAAGCGGTTCAGAGTACAGTACAGTAGTACCTCACATACACTTTGAAACAATAAGTGGTTTCTACTACACACGGTGATCGGATTCAATGATCAATTTATTTAGCACGTCGCAGCACAGCTCAAGCAGTGAGACAAGCTAAGGATTTTCTAACCGTGGTATGCTCATGACTTTCCGCATGGGATCAATATATGTATATCCATTGATGAATTGTAAGTTGGTACGAAAATAGACTACTTACCCTCTACAATGGTTTAACTAAAGTTACCCAAATAGGATGATTAACGATTCTTGTATAATAGTATATATGTATCCGGATATACCGAGCTTAGAAAGTCGTTAATCAGAATAGTTTTTTTTTTTGCAATTTCGGGTTTGGTCCCAGAGTAAAAGTTGTTCATAATGATGAGTACAATGACCCCTTAAGAGGTTGAGCGTTATTTAACTTAGGTATACCTTATTTTGTGAGGCTCCAGTCAGAAAATTTATTTCTTTTAATTTTTCTCGAAGGGAATCCGTTTGACCTAGGTTGTAAATAGCTCGAACAACTCTTTTCTGTAAAACAAAGATAGTATTAACGTCCGCAGAGGTTCCCCAGAGAAAAATCCCTTAAATGACATAAGACTATGAAAATAACTAAAATAAACAATTCTGGCTGTATCTACATCAGTTATCGGTCGAATTTTTTTATCAGCCTAGGCTGGCGCTCTAAGCCTTCCTTTCAATTTTTGTATGCGTGGGCCCCATTGTAATTTACCGTCAATAGTTAGTCCAAGAAACCCTGTTGACCCAACAGGGTCCTACTGTATTCCATTAAGTTGAACATTGGTAGTTAGCTGCCTGACATTTGGCATTGAAAATGTAATGAGTTGAGTTTTTTTTTCGTTCAGGAGAAGATTATTTACATTAAACCAATGGACAACTTTACAGAGTGCATCGTTAACTTGTTCAAAATTGACCAACTGACATTTGATTTTTTTTTCTCTTCCCCATTCCCCAAGTTATTGATACGGGGACATCAGGGCTTGTGAAAATTGAAACATCTTCAAATTGATAGACCGGAAGACGACTCCGAGAGACGAGAAGGCAAATGTGAATGTGTCTCTTCATAGTGCGTGTACCTACGCTCTCACGGGTGTAGTAAATTACTTATCACCTCTATCTAAATAACCCTCTACAGTGTAGGTAACGGGAACAAGCCCACAATATCACACAATTAAGCCACATTCACGCGCACCGTGTCGGTCACTCGTCCGTGACTAACGCGAACGGTGACACCATGTCCTATAGTCTATAATATGACCTAGCTGCTAATTACATTAACTTTCGGTCGTTGGTCTGGTCTAGTGAATAGTTAATTATATGATAGAGTATGTGCGTCTTTCGTGTTTAATATCATGTGTCAGAAATTGGGATCGTGTTTTTGAGGAAGGGTAATATCCTCATGGGTTTATTTTCGTCCTGGGGCGTAAGATGGGGTCTGTTGGGTTCTTCCTGACCAAAATGACACGGTATTCCTCCGACTATCTTTTGCCGAGGGGGTGGGAGTCGCCTGCCCATTTATCCTCACGCCCGGCAAGAGACCTAATAATGTGTGTGTGTGTGTGTGTGTGTTTAATATTTCATATTCATCTGTATATAGTTAGGAGTCATTTCCTGCACTATATCCGCGGAGATTGTTTACAATGTTTAGTCGTCCGCTTAGCTGTAAGCGTCGGTTCAGTCCCGTTGTCTACTAAACGTGTTTGAGCCCCACAACGACAAACTATTTCCTAAATGAATTGATTTTTTATAAGGTACCGAACGTTGCACTGTGCGGAGAGAACTTTCGTGCTGGTTGTGAAATCATCTTTCAGGGCAGTTAATGAGGTCATGAGGATTAGCGGCCTTCTTTTGGTATATTTTATCTGTGTGGTGAAAATGGGTGTTAATTACTTATTACCTGTTGGTCACTAGTCTAGACCGAAATGTCTGTATAATATTCGCATTTCTAAATGCTTAAACACCTGTCACTAAATGTAAGCATACAAGTGTATGTTTAGCATATTTTATCTATAACGATGAAAGCTTCCATGTAAAGTTGTGTATGCGAAACGTGATGAATGAAAACAAATTTATATTTTAGCTAGAAAGCGGCCAAATGTGAAACGTCAGATTTCGCGATAGTGGATCTATTAAAAAGTTATGATTGTGCTTTATTCAACTTTGGTATACGTATTGATTTTATAATGACTCCTTTCGAATCCGTTTCCCATAATCGTTGACTTTCATAAAACGACAGTAATACTTTTTCTCTTCGATAGTAAGTACATATTGATCGAAAAAAGTATTGCATCATCGAATGCGTTCAGTTTGAACCGAGCTGTTCCAAATTTCTAAGACAATCGATATTGGCAAGTATTGCGAAACTTTTTTTATCAGAATTTTTGTTCCTAGAATTATCATATTTGGAGTAGTTTGCGCAACAGTTCAGTCATTGTTTATGTCTTCCGGCTAGTGATGTATAGTGCCTGTTTCAGTCAATCTGTGACGTATTTATGAGTCAGCTACGTCGCGTTCAATGATTACATTTTATCTTTTTATGTATTCGACTCTGTATATTTCACTGTGTTGATTTGCATATTCGCGATAACCGTGCCTTTGGAACATTTTTATACGAAATATTGGCATTCAATGTTTTTAGAGTCATTCTGTTCTGAAGTTATGTCCACTGGATGAACGCTGTCTTCTTGACCATTGGTTTATTCGCTTCACATTTGTGTGTAGTATTTCTTATCGGACAAAGAACTCTGTATGAAGTCTAATAAATAGATCATCATTGGCAAACTGTAAGTCTCCCTTCATGTATCGCACAAACAACCTCTTTCCAGAATAAATATTATTAGTTTTGGGAACCCTGAGGAACCTTTCCGTGGCTTAGACGTTGTTGCAAGTAGTCTCACTGCACCACGACACAGTGCATTGTCACACAAGTTTCTATTTCGCGCCAACTCGGCTGGAAAGCGACGAACTTTTTCCGCACCAGTGCCTCTGACGTGAAGTTTTTACTAAATTGCCAGCTATTACTAGCGGTACATGCCGCACGCGATCTCTAAGGGAAACCTCTTATATCATTCAGATGATCATAATTGATTTAGTGGTTAAGACACGTTGATTGGATGTTTGCAGGTAATTAAAGCGACAATAGTGCTGCACTTAGGAGCAGACAACGTTCACGCATTTACCGTTTTGTTATGATTGTAACTGTTCCATATGCGTTGACCATTCACTGCTGCATTCAATTGCATTTGTAGTTGCAATAGATCTAAAAGGAATGAGACCTACGTACACATAGTCAAGGACACCTGATACGCGGTTTCACTCCCCAATTTCTCGTGCCAATGACTAGTAATCGATTTTAGAAGTGCATTACTTGGCATCACCGTTAATAAATGATCAGCATTCCTTATTTGACGCAGGTCGTAAGGGGCAAAGATAAAACGCACATTTTTTTACGACGCAGACGCATACAGTTCACCTGTCATGGCAGACGCGTGATCATCATAATAATTATGATTGATGCAGATTTGTATGGCGCGAGTCGTAGCGCGTTTATCAATCAATCTTTGACATCAATTTGTCTTGGTATAACTGCATCTGATTGAAAATGTTGTTTCAATATGGGTGCCTACTATAAACTATCGAATTGGTTTTTTCTTTCCTGAAATGGCAGTCAGGTCTATCAAAGTGGCCAAGGCTGAGCGGATCAGTTTTAATCCTTTCTCTATTATTTTTTAGGATTAATCAGACAATCTCTTTGTTCTTGCTTGATTGAGTTTATTAATATGCGGTCTAAGAATAACTATTGTTCTTATAAAAGTAGGAAGTAGAACTTTCGGATATGGATAATATAGCTTCATAATTAAGTTGTGGAGGTCAGGCGGTAATTGAATGAAAATACCAGCTGATACTGACAACATTTAGCATCGTAACAGACTAATGGAATGGAAGCTTACATGAAAATATTTTGGATAGAACGTTGGTAGATGACGGTAAGTAAGCTAGAGATATGTCGAAGGCTCGCTGATGAAGCTAGAAAGCTTTACAAAGAGACTTAACCTGTTTTAAACGCCATCTGGTTTCTGAAATTCGGAATACTGACTGCGATATTGTCTTTAGGAGCTTAAGTCCCGCATGGTGGTCCCGCGGGGTGGTCCCGCGGGGTGATTGCGACACACTAAGCATTGCAATGTCTTTCATTTTGACAGTTCAACAACATTCATTGTGTTATTTACGTTGTCGAACAGACGAATTATTCAAACATAATATGAAGCAATGGATCAGGAATTTCCTTCAAAATCCTTCGGATTGTGATAGTGTGTTAGGTTCTGCGCTGCTGGCGTGCAGCTTGACCAGCCCAGTTTTCCACTTCGCCCTATTTCATTTGCTTTGGCCACTAAAACTGAAGCCTGTAATAGTAAGTCATCTCGAAAAGAGAGCTTCCGTGATACTTACCAATGTATCTTCGTCGGTAGAGTTGCAGCCGTGCCGCTAGCGGACTGGTACCGAGCGACAATTTGCATACCTACTATATTTAGGTCGGTACCTACTTATTTTGTCGCTGAAACGGTAATGTTGATAATGAAATAATAGCCTCAGTCGACTTCGCACGGACGTAAAACTATCGCGGCGGGAGTTTAAAGCGCACTGGATTTTCAACTCTATGTGTTTAGCCGAGCATTGAGAATCCAATAGAGTGCATTCTAGCGCGTCGATAAAACACACTGTTGGATTTTCAACTCTCGACGCTAAGCAGAGCGTTGAAAATCCAGTGCGCGATATAATCCCGCCTCGATATTTTTACGTCCGTGCGTGTGTACGGGGGCTCAGACTGCAACTTTGATTCCTTTATAGCGACTAATGCTAGTATATAATCCCATTAATTGAATGATATATGTAGCGTGCCCAGCATGGTTCTCCATACTAAATCTGAAAGACTAGGGGGGTTAAAATAAATGTGGGGAGGACATTTATAGCGTCGATTCACTCACTGACACTTTCTTCTGACTGTCACTTGTTATTGCCAAACATAAAGCAGCCATCCGTTCTGAATTGGGGGCACAGTCCCGCATTTTCTTTTAT
The DNA here is from genome assembly GCA_947568875.1 of Fissipunctia ypsillon. Taxonomy (NCBI): domain Eukaryota; kingdom Metazoa; phylum Arthropoda; class Insecta; order Lepidoptera; family Noctuidae; genus Fissipunctia; species Fissipunctia ypsillon. Next base: position 1,007,978 of record OX387657.1, on the reverse strand, counting down.
TGTTTCCCGTTAACTTTTACTTAATCAAACCAAATAGTACTGAATCTATCTCCAGAAAAAAGGATTAGGCCTGCAAAATTCAAACAAACCAGGCAAAACAATGACGTAATCTATGCTGCCATGAAAATAATTCATTTAATTCGTCACACCAATTTACAAGTACAAACACAGCGGTAATAGATCGTTATCGCATCTGTGGCAACTGTGACGAACCACGAGGCTGCGCTTGCGCATACTGCCCGCTCGTTATAAATAATGGCTAGTTAATCAGTAACTCTGTTTATGTAACGGAAGAATCACTTTCACTTGCCGGTTTATTGGATTTTTAGTATAATCTTAGGTATTAATCAATAGTCAGCCAATCGCAGAGAACTGCTAGATAAAAGTCTGTTCCAACAAGTTACAACGCCCGGTTATGTGTCCGTGCTTTTTGCATTCAGCTGAAACATTTTCTTGCGAGATATTCAACACATACATTGACACTCCAAAACTGCATTTCCGTTCCGACCTTTTCGTTTGCCATTGCTATGAAATAAACAGGCGAAATGGCTACATTCATTGCTCCCCGAACTTGCAAACGACTGGATTGCCATAGCTCAGTTTCACATAAATCAATAATCTCGCGGGTCGTTGCCCTAACTAAGATAGACACACCAATTAGAGAGATTAGATCGCTCCTGCAAATTGCATATCTGAAGGGGGCGTTTGCAGGCAATTGAAACTACTTGGCATCTTTTATGCCATTGGCGTACCTTTATAAAGTTTCTGTTTAGACCAATATTACGACGTATACAGGGTTACAGGGAAAGTCGTACTGAATATTAAAGGATGTTATTATTCAGGTCATTTCCGATGAATTTCATTCTGAAATAAAATGTCCGAAACTTAACCGTTATGGAGATATTAAATTTTAAAGATTATTTTTAATAATCCTTTATTTTTTGGCTTTTAGTCGTTTTCTTTGGGATTAGAGCTCCTAGAGTCGGTTTTTTTTATGTATCTAGTTAGAGGACATGTCCATTAATAAAAATGATCAACAGAAACTGAACCTACTACTAACAGCTTAAAAAACTGCTCGACAACGGTTAGCATTATGCATTTTCTAATAGAGTGTTCTTAACTTTAACAGGCTTTTAATAAAAAATATTGTATGGAACTTATTCTGCAAATAATTTTATAATGTTCTACGTCTCTTTAGCTATTCAAAAAGGTATAACACTTGCTATTAAATAGGCAAAACATTGCCCAAATAACAGTTAAGTTAGGAGAGGGTACATTTTTAGTTTGAGGTAAAAGTAGCTAAAATACGTAAAAAAAAAGACAAAAATTTTAGCAATATTTTTATAATTCATGTTCTACATGGCCGCCGCTATTTCTTACACAAAGTCTCATTCTTTTTCTTAAATTACTTTTCACGACAGAAGTTCGTAGGTTCCGCCTCATTTCCTCAGCCGCATTAATAATTTTTTGTCTTAGAATATCGACATTTGCGATCGGTGTCATTTGGTCGTATACTAGGCTTTTCATATGACCCCACACATAAAAATCCATCGGCGTTAAATCGGGGCTCCTCGCCGGCCATGCTATGGGTCCGCCTCTTCCAATCCATTGGTTTGCGTAATTCTCGTCCAACCATGCTCGAACACTTCTTCTGTAGTGCGCTGGGCAGCCATAATGTTGAAAGAACATGTCTCGTCTCAATGCAATAGGCAAGTCTTGCATTAAAGAGGGTAACTCCTCCCTCATAAAGTTTTCATATGTCTCGCCATTCAAGTTATCGGGCAGGAAGTATGGCCCTATCAAGTTATTTGATATTATACCCATCCACATATTAAGACTGAATCTCCTTTGTGACCCTTTTGGTCTTTTTTTCTTGGGGTTACCTTGCGCTTTGGGAGCCCAATAATGGGTGTTATGATAGTTTGTGATGCCGTCTTTGTCAAATTTCGACTCATCTGTCCACATGATTTTCTTTAAAAAATCCGGATCTTCATTATCGGCATTGAGCATAAATCTGCAGAAGTCTAGTCGTATCAATGGATCCCCTTCTTCAATTACTTGCACTGGCGTGTAATGGTAAGGGTATTGCCCAGAACTGTGCATTACGAACCAGACTTTCCACTGGGAAATACCAAGCCGTCAAGCGACAACGTTTGTTGACGTGGTTGGGTCGGCTTCAAAGAGACGTCGTATTTCATTATCTTCGTCGTCGTCATCAAGAACACGAGGTCGTCCCATGTCAGTCCGACGTACTAGCACAGAACCAGTTTCTCGTAGTCTTCGATAAACTCTGTCAAATACGCCAATATCAGGTACTCGGCGAGTAGGATACCTTAGCATGTATTCATTGCGTGCACGCAACGACACTCCTTCGCAAAATCCATAACACATTAGGATGTCAGCATATTCCTCGTTGGTAAATGTTGCCATGTTCACAACACAAATCAAAGTCCAGTTACAAGCCACGTCACACAGTTAGAAGATGAAACAGTCCAAAAATCCAAGCCAAGTCGCGTTTTTACAAAAAAAAAATCGGAGGGCACGGATAACACATCTACCATGGAAGAATCGCATGAGCAGACTAAACAAACACCACGATCCACGATTTGACAATTCAGACATTTAAAATGACATAAATACCTGTCACCGCACGTCTCCCGGGCACAAACAATGTCTACCCAAACCTTTTTTCATTGTTTAAAAGTGCCAGGTAGTAAGCCGGATTCTTTTGTATCGAAATTCTGTTATGTTGTACTACCAGATGGGCCTATTCTAATAACATTATTTTAAGATTTTATGAACAAACCTAGTAGATGATATACCTTTTTGAATAGCTAAAGAGACGTAGAACTTTGTAAAGTTATTCGCAGAATAAGTTCCATACATTTTTTTTTTTAAAGACCATCAAAGTTAAGAACACTATTAGAAAATTCATAATGCTAACCGTTGTCGAGCAGTTTTTTAAGCTGTTAGTAGTAGGTTCAGTTTCTATTGATTATTTTTATTAATGGACATTTGTCTTCTAACTAGATACATCAAAAAAACCGACTCTAGGAGCTCTAATCCCAAAGAAAACGACTAAAAGCCAAAAAATAAAGGATTTTTAAAAATAATCTTTAAAATTTAATATCTCTATAACGGTTAAGTTTCGGACATTTTATTTCAGAATCAAAATCATCAGAAATGACCTGAATAATAACCTCCTTTAATATTCAGTACGACTTTCCCTGTAACCCTGTATACCTACGCAACGATTGTTTTTAAATGTTTTTCTTCAGCCTATAGTGTCCCACTGCAGCTCAAAGGCCTCCCTGCCTTCCTTCCATATGTCTCCGTCTAGACTGCCATCTGAGGCCAGTCCTTTGGATGAGTCCATTCATCCGCCATCTGACGCGTTGTCGTTTATTGCTGCTTGGGACCCACTGCGTGATCTTCTTCGCACCTAGCACATCTTGCCTTTAAAAAATAGTTTTCTTTTTTCTACTATGTATGGCTATTTTATTGCATATTATTTCACCACTTTACCACTATCTCCAAATTCAATGTGCACTGAACAATTTTTCCTTGGTGTTAACACATTGCACATCACAGAGATGAAACATTCTAGATGAAAATAAAATTTGCTTACATCATATTACTTTGTTAGTTTTGTAAGTATACAATAATAAAGAACACATTCAACTGCAAAAATGAGATAGAATTATAATTATGCAATAAACAAATCGAGGTTATGCCTTCGCCTCCCAGGGAGTCCGGTATATCTTCGCTCCAGGAGGCTGTAGTGTCTGGCCACGTTCCCTCGAAGTTTTAATCCAATTGCCCTTTCTATCTTACCAAGAACAATGTTATTTGAAATGCCACGACCGGCTTCGAAATCATTAACAATTTGAGGTTTCTCGCATATTTTAGTTACTAAATCCTTTTGACTCATGCCTTTAGACTGTCTTCCTTGCATTATAAGCTTTCCCAAGTCAAGGGTTACTTTTTCATGACGCAATTCTTCAGTCTCTCTGTCGAGTGTAGTCGTGTTTTTAGTGGTAACGTGTTGTTTATTCGTTCAGCTCCATATTTTTGTTGAGTACCAACTGGCAAGCCTTGTCGGCGTGCCGCATTTACTGCTTATTCAGTCTTCAGAGCTGATGCCTGCGGTGGTTTTTTACGGAGAAGCGTGACTATATCCCAGTCGGACATTTTTACGGAGAAGCGTGACTATATCCCAGTCGGACATTTTTACGGAGAAGCGTGACTATATCCCAGTCGGACATTTTTACGGAGAAGCGTGACTATATCCCAGTCGGACATTTTTACGGAGAAGCGTGACTATATCCCAGTCAGACATTTTTACGGAGAAGCGTGACTATATCCCAGTCGGACATTTTTACGGAGAAGCGTGACTATATCCCAGTCGGACATTTTTACGGAGAAGCGTGACTATATCCCAGTCGGACATTTTTACGGAGAAGCGTGACTATATCCCAGTCGGACATTTTTACGGAGAAGCGTGACTATATCCCAGTCGGACATTTTTACGGAGAAGCGTGACTATATCCCAGTCGGACATTTTTACGGAGAAGCGTGACTATATCCCAGTCAGACATTTTTACGGAGAAGCGTGACTATATCCCAGTCGGACATTTTTACGGAGAAGCGTGACTATATCCCAGTCAGACATTTTTACGGAGAAGCGTGACTATATCCCAGTCGGACATTTTTACGGAGAAGCGTGACTATATCCCAGTCAGACATTTTTACGGAGAAGCGTGACTATATCCCAGTCAGACATTTTTACGGAGAAGCGTGACTATATCCCAGTCGGACATTTTTACGGAGAAGCGTGACTATATCCCAGTCGGACATTTTTACGGAGAAGCGTGACTATATCCCAGTCAGACATTTTTACGGAGAAGCGTGACTATATCCCAGTCGGACATTTTTACGGAGAAGCGTGACTATATCCCAGTCAGACATTTTTACGGAGAAGCGTGACTATATCCCAGTCAGACATTTTTACGGAGAAGCGTGACTATATCCCAGTCGGACATTTTTACGGAGAAGCGTGACTATATCCCAGTCAGACATTTTTACGGAGAAGCGTGACTATATCCCAGTCAGACATTTTTACGGAGAAGCGTGACTATATCCCAGTCAGACATTTTTACGGAGAAGCGTGACTATATCCCAGTCGGACATTTTTACGGAGAAGCGTGACTATATCCCAGTCGGACATTTTTACGGAGAAGCGTGACTATATCCCAGTCAGACATTTTTACGGAGAAGCGTGACTATATCCCAGTCGGACATTTTTACGGAGAAGCGTGACTATATCCCAGTCAGACATTTTTACGGAGAAGCGTGACTATATCCCAGTCGGACATTTTTACGGAGAAGCGTGACTATATCCCAGTCAGACATTTTTACGGAGAAGCGTGACTATATCCCAGTCGGACATTTTTACGGAGAAGCGTGACTATATCCCAGTCAGACATTTTTACGGAGAAGCGTGACTATATCCCAGTCGGACATTTTTACGGAGAAGCGTGACTATATCCCAGTCGGACATTTTTACGGAGAAGCGTGACTATATCCCAGTCGGACATTTTTACGGAGAAGCGTGACTATATCCCAGTCGGACATTTTTACGGAGAAGCGTGACTATATCCCAGTCGGACATTTTTACGGAGAAGCGTGACTATATCCCAGTCGGACATTTTTACGGAGAAGCGTGACTATATCCCAGTCAGACATTTTTACGGAGAAGCGTGACTATATCCCAGTCGGACATTTTTACGGAGAAGCGTGACTATATCCCAGTCAGACATTTTTACGGAGAAGCGTGACTATATCCCAGTCAGACATTTTTACGGAGAAGCGTGACTATATCCCAGTCGGACATTTTTACGGAGAAGCGTGACTATATCCCAGTCAGACATTTTTACGGAGAAGCGTGACTATATCCCAGTCAGACATTTTTACGGAGAAGCGTGACTATATCCCAGTCAGACATTTTTACGGAGAAGCGTGACTATATCCCAGTCGGACATTTTTACGGAGAAGCGTGACTATATCCCAGTCGGACATTTTTACGGAGAAGCGTGACTATATCCCAGTCAGACATTTTTACGGAGAAGCGTGACTATATCCCAGTCGGACATTTTTACGGAGAAGCGTGACTATATCCCAGTCGGACATTTTTCCGCACTGGTTTCACAATAAAATGACTACTTGTCGGTGGACGGTTGTGTTGGTGTCGTCGTTGTTGTTGTCCTAGATATAGTCGTTGTAGAGCTCTTGCTCGGTATTTGGTCTGGCAAGTTAATCTATCCTATCGTTCGGTGCACTAAGCGAGGACCGATGGAAGGCCGGGCACGCTAGCCTAACACGTGCTTACATCAAACTTGATTATGCGCAGCAAAATAAAAACTGAAATATTACGTGTTACTACGCCTTGCGGCTAACTTTGATAGACATAATTACTTTTCACCGCTTTATTTATAACTTATTTCGCTATTTTACTGCAGACATTATGATACACGAAACGCATCGGTGGACACCCTCTGCTTACGAAGTTACGAAAAGAAATTATAAATGTAGTTTCTGCGTAATCAAAACGTGATGCGTATGGTTCGCAAAGGTTACACTGTGGTTTGTGTGGAGTATATTTAGACCATGATGACCTTGAATCATCCCATGTGATTAGGAGTGAGTCTTACGCGCATTGACGCGGAGTTGCGGACACCAGCCCGTATTACCTAAGGAGTGAGCTTTCCTGTATTTTATAGGGCATCATTTATTAGAAAAGAGCTGTTTTTCTCACAGGAATTCCAATGATCCGAAAGTTTTTACCGACTTGTGTGCGAATCGCACAGAGAAGTTTCGCATTCGGTGCCAGCCACACACTCGTTACATCTAGAACTAGACTAATTAGACAATGAACATCATATATGTCATCATGGTTGCCCTTTGACACATTTCATCATGGTGGGGGAAACCATACAAAAAGTTTATATTTCCTTTAGTTAGTCTGGCGCGAGCAGTCGTGTGTGTTTAATTAGTGAGTTCTCCCGCGCTCGGGTTCCGAATAAAAAAAATAATTCTGTGTGATGCCTCGTCTGCTTTGTGTAAGTACTTGTTGATTCACATCTAATCGTATAATGAGTCATTTTTATGATTCAAGCGTTTCAAGGTCGCCTATTGTTTGTGTTTGTCTCAATTTCGAGTTGGAACGAGGCTGTTATTAAATCCTATTAACTATTTACTAGGGCTTCGTATCTCGGCGCCTAGTTGCACTATGCAAGTACTTACATTAACACGTGATTGCAATTAGCTGTAAGTATAGGCACTTGTATCCGTCTGTCGTGCAAGTAAACGACTAGCTCTATAACTCATGTAGTACCGTCTGGTTCCACGACAAAAATTAGCTGTCTGGTCCAGACTGATCTCTCTTTCTTATCAGCGTCTGTATGTGTTGTTCTTGATGCCTATCTACTTTTAGGTGGCGATACCTAAGTACTACAACGCCTATCCACTTGATGTCACCCATATCACCTCTTTTGACAACTACTTGAGAATGAGTCGGTCGACGAGCTCTTTATTTAGAAAAAAATATCCAAACCTACCTGAAAATTGAGGATATCTTCCATCACTCACCCATTCTCCTCGCCCACTGTGCACCAATCATTACATTTGTATGTCACGGGTCCTAGCTGACTCGACAGACGTTGTCGTGACCAAATTGCAATAATTCATACAAAAATCCCATAGAAAAGAGGGCGTTTAGTTTTTCCCGAATTTTAATGCTTTCAGGGAAACCGATTTCTGATTTTTCTTTCTTTATAAACCTAACTCAGACTATTACTAACATTTTGATACAAAAAATAGCCAAATTGGTTCAGCAGTTCTCATGCAAGTGCAGCGCTTACCAACTAACAGCATTTTATTTTTATTTATATATTTATGTAGAGTGGGATATCCAGAAAGGAAACAATATTGCACTTTAATTACTATTTTTAATTTCACCTTCGATACAAAACGTACTTAGCTTAAACATCGTTGGTTGCCATCTTTTTTTTCCTCGCGTCATTCATTCCCTCTCTTTCACTCACACATTCATTCGTTCTGAAACTAAATTCTTTAGCGTTCAGAAATGTTTAATTAATATTAATCCTACAACTCGGCCATCCTGCCGCTATTTCTGGCCTCAGAAATGATACAGCACTAACAAGAATACAGTCTTACACATTGTTACAGTTTTATCAACTAAAATTATGTTGGATACACAGAATAAAATAATAATGAAGCTAAGCTAAAATAATAAGCTGAAATGATATTGGTTCAGTCATTGGGCCATCTCTTCATGAAGTCAACTACAGTGGATGTCTTACCTGGTCCTTCTGCCGTGGGGTCCACCTTCTGTACATCATACCGGTCGTTCCCTTTGACTTTAGTGATGCTATAAGGTCCAAGGTATTTAGGCTTAAGCTTCATCCCAGACCCAAACTGAGTTCGTTTGATTGCTACTAAGTCACCTTCTTTATACTTAGTACTTTCTTTACGTTTTCTGTTAAAAGCTTGAATATTATATTTCTGCACCTGCAAGATGTGCTCTTTCGCCTTTCGTCGGTTTTCTTCTCTATCTTGAACAAACATATCTCTTCCCTCTTGCATTAGTAAGTCGTAGATTTCAATGTCTTCTTTGGTTTTCATAGTCGTTCCTACAAGTAGTTCAAATGGGGTACAATTGATGCTTCTCTGCCAAGTACTATTCAATGCTCTTTGCACATGACTAACATGCTTGTACCATTGGGTAGGGTCTTCAATGCATAGCTTTGTAAGGATTGATATTATGGTTCTGTGTATTCTTTCTACCTGCCCGTTTCCCCTAGGCACTCCTGTAGTAATCTTGGCATGTTTGATTCCTTCTTCTTCACAATATTGTTGAAATTCTTGACTAGTGAATGCTGTTCCCCTATCACTAATTATTCTAGTAGGATTTCCAAAGTGCTGCTGGTGAATTCTCAATTTCTCAATGGTTTCCTTACTCGTAGTACTTCTTGTGGGAAATATCCACACAAACTTTGTAAATGCATCCACCATTGTGAGTAGATGATTGTACATCTTCTTTGTCTCCGTCATTGGCCCAAGGTGGTCAATGTGGACAGTATGTAGGGGAGTATCTTCCTTCTCTAAAAGGTGTAAAAATCCCTCCTGCTTGCCCTCTTTTCTGCTGCCAAGTATACATGGGATACAAGTGATGATAAAGTCTTCTAATTTCTTTGATAAATCTTTAATGTAATAATCTTTATTTATAAGTTCCGTCATCTTCTTTTTACCAAAATGTCCATTGGAGTGCACTCTCTTTATGACCTCCATCTCCATGTTCTTAGGTACCATCAATTTTCATTCCAGGCCTTTGTACAGCACACCGCCTTCCAAGTAGTAGTCGAGATAGGGTTTCTCAGAAAGTACCTCCATGACAGCTTTTAATCCTTCATCTTGCTCTTGTGCCTTCTTTATTTGTTCATGTAGGCTATTAGTTATCACTCCTATGTATGGGTTGCGGCTCAATGCATCTACATGTTTCATCCTTGTACCAGACCGGTGTTCAACCTGAAAATCAAATTCTTGTAATAACAATGCCCATCTTGCAACTCTAGTTGAGAGATCTTTCTTTTGTAGCGTCATCTGAAAAGCTTGGCAATCTGTTACAATTTTAAATGGGATGCCATATAGATAGTGTCGAAACTTCTTTACACCTTCTATTATAGCAAGAGCCTCCAACTCATAACTAGAATATTTCTTTTCTGCATCGCTGGTCTTCCGGCTCATATAATATACAGGATGTAGGCCACTGTCTTCACACCACTGCATTAATACTGCTGCATAAGCCAAACTCGAAGCATCTGTGTGTAGTTCTGTATGCCTTTTTGGGTTGAAAATCTTCAGTACTGGACCACTTCCTAATTTTTCTTTTAAAATATTAAATGCATACTTGTGTTCATCTTCAAATGTAAAACTTTGATCCTTTTTTAGTAAATCAGTCAATGGACTAGCTACTTTAGCAAAGTGAGGTATGTACTTCCTGAAATATGATGCTAGCCCTATAAAGCTTTGTAGTTGTTTCACCGTCTTGGGTTCAGGGAACTTGACAACCGCTTCAGTTTTCTCAGTGGAGGGTTTGATTTCACCACCTTGCACAATGTGACCCAAATACTCAACTTTTGTCGTCAATACTTCACTCTTCTTCCAGTTTATTTCAAGCCCATAATCTGATGCCACTTGTAGTGCCTCTCGTAGCCTCTCAACTGCTTCTTTATAGTCATTCGCTGGAATTATGGCATCATCAATGAATATAAGAATGTGACCTTTGGCTATAAGATCACGGAAAATTATAGTTATAAATCTTGTGAAATACTTAGGACAAATTGACAATCCGAATGGTGCTCTGAGGAACTCAAATTGACCATGGTGTGTTACAAAAGAGGTATATGGAACTGAGCTTTCTTCTATCTTCAAATGAAAGAACGCGTCTTTTAAATCCAATTTACTGAACACCTTAGCCCCTGATAACTTGTCAATATGATCTTCTATCACTGGAAGTGGAAATTCGTCCTTGACCATCTTTTTATTGATCATTCGATAGTCAACACATACCCGTGTAAATCCATCTTTCTTCTTTACAAGTACTAATGGACTCGCATATTCAGAAAAACTTGGCCTAACAATACCATCTCGTAACCATTCACTAACCTGTCTTTCTACTTCCCTCTGCTCAGCGAGTGACAGCCTTCGCGGACGCTGTGCAACAGGAATGTCATCCTTCAATATAATCTTCATTTCTATCGGAGCCTCCTTTATCCTCTTAGGTTGGTAATTGTCAACCAAATTCCGAGCCACCTCTCGTATCTGTGGATCAGAAACATAACATACGGATTCTGGAACCTCGGTAAGCATACACTGCAGCAAAACATAATTATGGTGAGGCATAACAGTGACTGAACCTTTATCAATGACAGCAGTAACATTTACTAAGAATGGTTGGCCTAAAATAACTTTATATGGCATAACTTCTTGTGGAACGATGTAAAAACACACATCGAAGCAATAACCATCAATTTCTGTGTTTACATTGAACTTTCCTAGCGAATACACGCTTTCAGAACCAAGTCCTGACAATGTGACTCTTACCTTTTCGTAGGATGTTACATTCAACTCAAAAAACAAGTTAGAAGCTATTAAATTTAAATCACTACCAGAATCTACAAGGCTATCAACATTTATTCCACTAATCTTAATGTTTTTAACTGATTTGTTACTCGCAAAGTCTTTGTTTACACTTAACACCATTTCACTTTGACACTTATGACACTGACATGATTGACAGAAGTTTGACGTTAACGCTGATTCGTTCACGCGGTTCACACCTGTCATTCGTTCGTTCCTTCCTCGTTCATCTTCACCGTCGCCGCCATGTTTTCTTGCCGGATCCGTGACGTCATTTCCAAGTGCCGGCGAAATCTTCGTACACAGCATGGAAGTACGAGAACTATGACCGCCGCCGCCATCTTTATGCTTACCCTGAGAATCTGTATTCGAGATTGGCTCCTTGCACTCTCGTCCGATATGACCGAACGAGTTGCAGCGGAAGCATTTTACACCTTTCTTGCATGCGTTTGCGACGTGATCTGTCTCACCACACTTATAACACCGGCGACTCGACTTTTCCGAATGACCCTTCTTTTCCAGGTCCTGCTTCTGCTGCTTCGTCGTATCATCTTGCCTTTTCTTATTTTTACTCTTCATGGTTTCGTAGATGACGATTCTTTCCTTTAGCACCGGGTATGTGGTCGCGCCGTATAGGATCGTTTTATTCGATTCATAGTCTTGTATTCCGTCTATAATATACTGTATCGCCACATAATCCGGGAATTTAGCACGCTTACCCAATTCCTTCATCGTCAACATATACTCGTAGTATGTTTCAGTGCTTTTCTTTTTGCGGGACGCCATGAGCTCGTGCATTTCTTTGCTGTTGACGGTTTCTGGGAATTCTTTATGTAATGCATTCCGTAATTCTTCGTAACTTTTGAAGGCTTTTTCCGACCTGAGCCATAATTCTGTTGTGCCCGTTAGTGACCTTCTCGCCAGAATGAGTTTTTGAGCCGCCGTCCATCCGAATATCTCGGCGTTGTCCTCGATATCCTGCGCCCATTTTGCCGACGAGTACGTCTTGTCGACGCCGTTGAATTCGGGATTATATCAGCGTAGTTGAATGTCGGAACGGGATTCTTCTCGTCGCACATCGTCGTATTTTGAAATTTTGAAACTTCGTCGTCGTTAATTTGCCGCCCGGCGCACGTGGTCGCGGCTCACCTTACCGCGATGCACACACAAGGCAATCTTCTTAAGTATTGTTTTTCTGGTATCCCGGACGAGCCCCCAAGTTGTAGAGTGGGATATCCAGAAAGGAAACAATATTGCACTTTAATTACTATTTTTAATTTCACCTTCGATACAAAACGTACTTAGCTTAAACATCGTTGGTTGCCATCTTTTTTTTCCTCGCGTCATTCATTCCCTCTCTTTCACTCACACATTCATTCGTTCTGAAACTAAATTCTTTAGCGTTCAGAAATGTTTAATTAATATTAATCCTACATTTATAGATACAATAACAATTAAAGTGTATCCTACTAATATTATAAACGCGAAAGTTTGTGCGGATGGAGGGATGTTTGTTACTCTTTCACGCAAAAACTACTGAACGGATTTGGATGAAAAAAGCTTATAACCTTTTTTTTTCGGATGGGAAATCATCAAATGACTTCTCCCGCTCTGGGCGGAGCGGGAGGGCGTGTCAGACTTTTACTGACTAAAACCCACCCGTGTTCCTTCAGCCGTCTGTGCCGGGCGGGATTTCATTTAATTTATTCATAAACAATTTACATTGTGTTGAATATATATGTTACAGTCATAGTGATTAAATAGCTATTATACATAATGACTGGTCATTATATATAATAGCAAAATTGACTAGACAATGTGATAAATTAATCACTTTATCCGGATATTATTCATAATAGCAGGTCAAAGTTAGCCAAAGTAATAAATACGGTCTAACTGACTTGTTACCCCTCCCGCTCTACATCCCGCTGCCGCGTGGCGTGATCTGATCACCGCGATCTCGTGGCTGACGCAATAGTGTTCGTTGTCGTTTTGTAATGAGAGGTCGCGCCGTGTGCGCCGCAATTTCCGCGAGTTTTTACGTTCCACTGTCTGATGATGACAGATGAAATGAAAAAACGTTTCTATGAAACTATCACTGTACTTATTGCAAGTAAAGGAAAAAATAATCAGTTGTTTACAAATGACCAATATTTGTCTTTAACTTTAAAAGTAAAAGAATCAAAGAACAAGATTACTAAGAAAACACCTGAAGATTACCAGCGCCTAGCAAGATACGATGTCGTCAAAATTGGAGCATCAGAAAAACTAATAGTTCCGGTGAAAAACGAAGGTGATCCCATTATGTACTATGCTCACTTAGACGAAACTTTTCAAATAATCCACGACTGTCATATTAGTATTGGACACGGCGGTAAAGTCAGAATGATGAAAGAGTTAAAATTAAGATATAAAAATGTAACTGCTGAACTCGTCACATTGTATTTGAATCTGTGTGAATCTTGTCAGAAAAAAAAAAAGTTTGCCAAAAAAAAGGTCTTGTTGTAAAACCGATTATTAGCAACGAGCTTAATTCATGGTGCCAAGTTGATCTTATAGACATGCAGTCACAAGGTGATGGTGATTATAAATTCATCATGGTGTATCAAGATCACCTAACAAAATTCGTGCAGCTGCGGTCTTTAAAAAGCAAGCGAGCAGAAGAGGTATCGTATCATTTACTAGACATTTTTACTACATTCGGAGCGCCTAGTATTTTGCAAAGCGATAATGGTAGGGAATTTGCTAACAAAGTGGTCAAAGAAGTCTGTGCGATGTGGCCGGAATTAAAAATTGTACATGGTAAACCCCGACACTCTCAATCACAAGGGTCTGTTGAAAGGGCTAACCAAGACAAAGAAGATGCTTTGTACTTGGCTGGAATCTAACAAGACGACAAAATGGTCTGAAGGATTACGCTTTATTCAATTTATGAAGAACAGAGCGTATCACGCAGGGATAAATCGTAGCCCTTACGAAGCAATGTTTGGCTGTAAAGCTAAAGTCGGATTAAATAGTCTTCCTAAAGACGCGCTTGTTGAACTGTCAACAGAAGAAGAGCTAGAATCTATATTGAATGAAGACGAAAACCAGTTGAATGAGGAGAGGGAAACCGAACCCAATATTACCGACGCTGTGATTAATGAAGATGAAGAAATAGAAAGCGATACTACAATTTTAAGCACTGATTCGCAAAATGAAATTCCAGATAACCTGACAGGAAAACCTGATAACGAGACCGAAAACCAAGGAAATACTACAGATCCGTCAAATATAACGCAAAGTGACCAAGAAATAGTAATTGCTCTCGATAAAAAGAAACAAGATATTGGAAACATCAGAAAATTAGTTGGACAATCTCTAAAAAAGCAAGCAGATAAAATGTTAGCTCTATCTTCGGTAAAATATCCTGCTGCTAATACAGGAGATAATGTAGTGGTGAAAATTCCTGATGTAGACCGCGCCAAAGCCGATGATAGAAACATTATGGCTGTCATAATTTCTCTAGAGACAGAAGGAATGTATAAGTTAGGCACTAAGCATGGGATTCTAAATCAACTTTACGCAAGGAATCAGTTCACTGTCTGCAAAGAAACGTTTATTACAGTTGATATCGTTCCCCAACATGAAGTTACCATCAGAGAATGTGCAAAAAAAGAGTCACATCTTGGCGGCCAAGGATTTCAGCATTGCAACTGTACTGGAGAATGCGTTTCTAATAGGTGTAAATGTAAAAAGTCAAACCTCATGTGTAACTCAAAATGTCACAAGAGCCTTACTTGTAAGAATAAATAATATCTAATTATGACCCAGTTAATTCATGTCAGTTCATTTTAAATATTTTATTATTGTAGTCTTTAAATAGTGATACCAAATACTTGTATTGATGTCTGTTTTTTTTAAATTTTGTTTTATGGCTAGTGAGCTTTAAATTTACTTTATAAATTAAAGTTAAATAACTTTATAACAATTTTAATTAACGTAAAATTATTATCTATGACAATGTTATTTTAATTCTTAAAATAAACATTATAATTATTACTTTTCAAATAACAGTATAATATTGCTTAAGGCAAATTGAAATATAATTTTATAATCTTTACCTATACCTACTTGTTTTATTACATTATCCAAGTCTTCGAAGATATTATATAAAATTGCTAGTTAATGTGATTAATTCTGTGTCAATTATCACTTAATCTAAATTAAGTAGACATTATAAATAATGGCTAGTTATTATATATAATATCTGGATTTATTACTTTGGCTGTAACATATACACATACAATAAACATACAGCTACAAAGAACTATGAATTATTTTAGTAGCTAATATTCCAAGAAATTTAAATATAGTGCCAAACAGTTTCAAATATAATGTATTAAATATAACATATTACCTACATTAACATACTTATAGGATACTTTTTATCCCGATATCCCCACGGGATCGAGACTTATGTGGGTGAAACCACGGGGCGCTGCTAGTTCTAGTATAAATATACTCGAATACACATAATAAAACTACCGAAGGACCAAATTACAAATACCGCTCATTATTAAAAATAGCTTTCGAAACGATAACTTCAGCGAAGCAGCAAAAAAACGTAAAGATGAAAGATGAACATAAACAGCTGACGTATCCGCCCCAGATCTGAAGTTTAATTAAAGGAAATTAGTTATTTTTGTCTGCGTAGGCGGCGCAGAGGCTGTCTAGCGACGATCTCTGAGTTTATTGATCTAGAGAAGTTAACTTTATCTACTTTTATTCAAGATTTGAAGCGCATGAACGGTGTGCAACAAATGCCATGAACGGTGTGATACAAATGCCCTATTATGTATGGTGTATGCCGGATCCAAGACGCATAAAACTCGTGTGCCTTACTGATATTCGGAAGTCCTGCTCCACATATTAGCTAGAAAATGTTCGACCGCCACGTGTGTAACTAAGATTGGAAAGAGACACGAACAATTTGAATAATAAAAGAAAGAGACACCATAATAGACCGATATCGGACGAGGTTGCAAAAAGGGTCAAGTCTAAGATGGGCATGGGAAGAAAAGAAGTGCAGCGGCGTGCACATGATCGAAGTGACACTTCTTAAAAAAATTAAGAATAAGAGAGATTTAGTTATGAGAGACAGACAGAGTTATATCTTTCTTCTCTCGCATGTAACGAAACGTGTCCTTGAAATTTACTCACAATTCTCGTTCAATTATCGAATCGCTACCTAAGAACTTTCATTTCAAAAAAACTTTACAAAGTGAAAAATAACCTTGATTTCGGATGTCGGTGTCATTGGTTTCGTATTTTCGTTTTTTGACACCGACTTCCGAAATCAGTTAGTTTTCACTTTGTAGGTGTTTTTTTTGGGAAGTCGGTTTTATTTTTTGTAAAAAGTTTTTATTTTTCACTTTTTAGTTTTAGTACCTACCCCACACAAATTCTAATACCACTACCTGCTATTTAAATTACAGCAACAGGAAGTTTAATAACTTAGAACATCATCCACATAAACTAAGTGGGAAAAATACGTGTTATTGAAGCTAATTCAAAAACCACTCAAGCAAAGTTAATAAATTTTACATGGGACCAACTTCGAGGTATACACTCCCGAATAAAACAAGAATCGTTCAAATCGGACTACACTGTAAAAAGTTATGCGTGGTCGTACATATGTAAATAAATAAAAAAAACAAATATACGCCTCGACTTGAGAACCTCCTCCTTTTTTTTCGTCGTTTAAAAGGGGATTTTATTTCTAAACCTCACTCTTACATCAAAAACCTGCCTGAGATTTTGGGGTTAGACGTTTCAGAAACCACAGCTATTTTCGTTATTTTCGACATTTGTATTGGTTCCAATGATCGTGTAGCATACAGGCACTACAAAAGAAACCGTAAACAAATGCACGGTGAGTGGCTCCCTTGGCTAGCGAGCAGGAAATCGTACAGTATTGTTTGATAACTGAACTTGTCGATACGCGCGGCGCTTGTCAATGATCTGCTGATTAGTATGTATGTCACGATGCCATTGTTTGTTGAATGTCGGAAGAGTTGCGGTTTTCACAGAAAATTTTGATGGAATATAGATTTTGTTTGTGGTCGTAAAGGATAGAGGTTGTGACTGGTATTGATAACGAACGATTGTTTAGACGACGTTTTTGGATCTTCGCTTTCGATTTCGATAAGCGAGACCTAGGATTTGTTAAGTCATCACCAAGCATGAGTCATGTCATGTACGTACTCATGTTTGACTCAGAACATCACACCTCTCACGATGTTGCATTTGATAAAACTCCGTACTTTCGTTTGCTACATTTCTTGCTTGGGCTTGACTCCGATATTGAAAAGGAACAGGTTTCCGGTGCAGGCGAGCCTGTGCGGGCCTTTGAACCATATGGATTTTTCACACATGAGGTTTAATCTAGCAATCAAGTCAATTTCTGGTTACTTAGCTCTTCCAATTGATAACAGCACCATTGGGCACCATTATTATACTTACAATGTAACATTGTATACCATGTGTGTGTATACTCATGTTTTGGGCAAATAAATGTAGGCGTCCAAGCAAATAGGGCCCAGTTCTCGCGGCATTTAGTTTCCGAGATATACCTACGCAGTTTTGTAAAGTTGGGTGAACTAATTGCATTTCTCGATGTTATTTGATTAATGCATGCTCAATTATCTACAAGTTCATATAGTAAATGACTTTATATGATGTTTCTAAGTACCAATAACTGTACTTAGAAACATCAGAAAATGTACTTAGTACCAAAAATCAAACTTTGAAAATGCTTTTTCTCAAATCAAGTTTTTTCAGTTTTCAACTTCAAATGTCTGATAAAAGAATGTGCCAGTTTTTGAATATTTTTTTAATCCTTATTGTCAATTGACTATTCTAGATACCGAATCTGGTCTTAACTCAATACCCCACTACTGGACCCTTTTTGCTTGGACGCCCACAAATGATCTTGTGCCTTGTACACAGGACTTCCAAATAACAAGAAAATCCACACAATAGTACTACCTCATTATCAATTCTGTTGACGTTTAACTTTGTCTCACGATCTGTCTGCTAGCTCCCAGTCAGACATATCATTCTTTTGTTCACATTCACTTAACTCTGAACTGAGTGCGCACACTCACGCTGAGCTCTTCGTATACGTAGCGGGCCCTGTGCCTGCGCTTCAACTTGTTGCTTTTTTGCGTGAAGAAGGACCTGCACCCTAATTGCGTAACACACTTTCAATCACAATCCGAATGATTTTGAAGGAATTTGCTAATCTACTGCTTCATAATTATGAAAAAATCGTCTGTTCAACAACGTAAATAACGCAATGAATGTTGCACGTGATGGTATGGCTTTCCCAAAACGGGCGCCACTCTGTGCGTGTAAAGTGGCAACATTTCCCACGTTTCAAGGTAATCGGGCACTACTGTTTACATAGTTATTCAATCCACGTTCTTCTTTGTCGGTTAACAGCGATCAATTAAACGTAATCGATCCTTTTGTTTAACCGCTACAATACTCGACGTTTGAAGGACACGTTGATGTGTTCGCGCCCTTATTGTGACGTCATTGTCTATGGCTTTTAGCACCAGTTTCGATTATGTCAATAAACTTAGATTTCAATGTAGATATAATGACGTTTTAACAGTTAGAAAAGCTAATTTGCATTAATTGTTTTAATACCACACAGATTTGAAGACTGGCTTATTTTGAGCGGTGATAAGAGCTTGTGCTTTGTTACAGAAGTAAAGTAACGCTAGTAGAGCGTCGCGTGAAGTGACAATAATGACTACTATCATTAAAGCTGACAATAAGGCACTCACTAGAAATTGACGTAATCTCTCCCATATTTAGGTACTGTTGACCGATTTGATAAGGGTATCGTTAGCTTATCGGAAATACATGTATGTTACCTCTATTTGTTGTCATCGACACAAGTGCTGACCGATAGGCTATTTGTTGTCACCGACACAAGTGCTGACCGATAGGCTATTTGTTGTCATCGACACGAGTGCTGACCGATAGGCTATTTGTTGTCATCGACACGAGTGCTGACCGATAGGCTATTTGTTGTCATCGACACGAGTGCTGACCGATAGGCTATTTGTTGTCATCGACACGAGTGCTGACCGATAGGCTATTTGTTGTCATCGACACGAGTGCTGACCGATAGGCTATTTGTTGTCATCGACACGAGTGCTGACCGATAGGCTATTTGTTGTCATCGACACGAGTGCTGACCGATAGGCTATTTGTTGTCATCGACACGAGTGCTGACCGATAGGCTATTTGTTGTCATCGACACGAGTGCTGACCGATAGGCTATTTGTTGTCATCGACACGAGTGCTGACCGATAGGCTATTTGTTGTCATCGACACGAGTGCTGACCGATAGGCTATTTATTCGGTGATTCGGCATTATCTTCTTTATCGTTCGTAATTGTTATATTTCCGGTAACGTGGATGTAAAAAGTATAGTTTTCAAATCGAATCTACTTTTATACATATATAAAACGGTTGACCTACTCTGAAATGATCAGGAAATACTTAAATAAAGTGAAAAATAAGATAATCCGCCGAGTAATTCCGAAACGTATCCAGTGCCCGAATGTCATCTGCATGTCTGTATCAAATTTGAGCACGGTCTACCGTGCTATTCATATTTCACTACAACTCCTCGAGAATCCGTCATTACCGGATACAAGGAAAAATAGAGCCAAATTATCCAATTCCCAAAGGCTTTACAACAGCATCCCGAAATAAGTTTCGATGTTTTGGATAAAATATTAAACGAGAACCATTTGGACCGACTAATAGCTCTCCATTAACGGCCGAACCCAATAACCTATTGTCAGTAAAAGACATCGCTATTGATAGTAGACAGTATAATTCTATCTGTCCTTATGTCAGGCCGGTAAGATTCCCTAATCTCTTATAGATTATTGGGACGTTAAAACCATGGATAGATGGGTTTTTCTATCTCCAATATGCCAAAACTGGTGATAGATACGTTGTTGGGTTCGGCCGTAAGTAGATCATACCTTAATCTTGCCGCTCTTAGTTGCATCGATAGTGCGGCTACGAGGGAGAGTTTCTTTTCCAAACATCTGGTCAAGTTTTGGTAATCGAGTAACACGTGTCATAGCCACGGTCACGGTGCTGCAGGTGCTTACTCAGTCAAGTTCAATGTCTCCGTCGGCGCACGGCCGCTCGGCTGGTCGGTTGCGACACCTAATATAAATATTTTATGTATCGCAGGACCAAGCTTGGACAGCGCCAAATAGTTTCGAGGCCTAGTGCCCACATTAATGAATTGTTCAGCTTATTTAGACGGTTTTATTGTCATTTTGTCGTTTTGAGATTTGAGACATTCCACCGAGCAAAATAAGATATCACACAAGACAATCGTGGTTCTTAAAATAACTTTGTATTTGTGGATTCCACAGGCTGCGAGATTTGCTTCGCTTACATTAGATGTAAATACAGAACTGAATACTTGTCTAGATAGTCTCATGATGAGGTATATTGTAAATGGTATTGGAAGTGGAACACCTTGCCAGCGACTGTTCTCTACCTTCGTAGCTTCTGAGAAAGGCTTCATTTGTTTTACCTCATTTGTTGTAAAATTTTGGAACGCACCCTTCAAAGCTAGTGTGTAGACTGAACAGGCATCTTCTGGGTAGATACGCTTATTCCACTGCCATTAACCTCATCCGTCGCTTTATATCAGGCGAGATCGATGTTATGAATGACTCCACCGCTGAATAGGCATAGTCAAAAGAAAAAATGTCGTTGACGTTGTTCATTAATAAAAAATTGCCGTGTATTCCAGTGTTCGTGCCTGGAGCCGCGAGTGAAGTGCGGCAACATGTCGAAGAAGCCGGCCGCGCAGCCGACGCTGCACAAAGTGATCATGGTGGGCTCGGGCGGCGTGGGCAAGTCGGCGCTCACGCTCCAGTTCATGTATGACGAGTTCGTGGAGGACTACGAGCCGACCAAGGCTGACAGCTACAGGAAGAAGGTGAGGTTCTACTTCTTAAGAGACCATGACCTCTGAGTTTCTTTCGGCATTTCTTATCAGGTATCAGTATCTTGTTTTAAAATATTAACCAAAAATGGTCTTGTAAAAGGGCCTTAGAAGATCTACTTACATAAATAATTATTCGTTTCACTAAAACTTGTCATAACATAACACCAAGCCTGTATTCCTGGGTTAGGCAGAGGTGTATTTTACACTCACATTTGGCCAGTTATGTTTTAAGTCCGATGTAATAGGGGGCAGCCTATTGCCATTAACGTTTTATCCTGTAAAAATGCTCTTTGTGTTCATCAACTTATATTGTATAGGAAATAGAGGGGTTATGATGTAATCCTAGCGAGAGTGTGCCTATCAGATACCGGGATCTCCGGCACAAGTAGACCAATCTTCCCCTTCTAAATAGCGTCCACGTTACACCAAATGATTTCGATCAGCTAGGTCTATCCTTTTGTCCAAGAAAATATGCTAGATAGCGAGAGATCATTATAAGACCGTGTACGGTATGAGGACTGGTTTTGAAGAGATTACAGATTGTTTAAGCTGAAACGCAAATAAAACTACGTGAGACGTGTTTTGAAGAGATAACAGATTGTTTAAGCTGAAACGCAAATAAAACTACGGGAGACGTGTTTTGAAGAGATTACAGATTGTTTAAGCTGAAACGCAAATAAAACTACGTGAGACGTGTTTTGAAGAGATTACAGATTGTTTAAGCTGAAACGCAAATAAAACTACGGGAGACGTGTTTTGAAGAGATTACAGATTGTTTAAGCTGAAACGCAAATAAAACTACGGGAGACGTGTTTTGAAGAGATTACAGATTGTTTAAGCTGAAACGCAAATAAAACTACGGGAGACGTGTTTTGAAGAGATTACAGATTGTTTAAGCTGAAACGCAAATAAAACTACGGGAGACGTGTTTTGAAGAGATTACAGATTGTTTAAGCTGAAACGCAAATAAAACTACGTGAGACGTGTTTTGAAGAGATTACAGATTGTTTAAGCTGAAACGCAAATAAAACTACGGGAGACGTGTTTTGAAGAGATTACAGATTGTTTAAGCTGAAACGCAAATAAAACTACGTGAGACGTGTTTTGAAGAGATTACAGATTGTTTAAGCTGAAACGCAAATAAAACTACGGGAGACGTGTTTTGAAGAGATTACAGATTGTTTAAGCTGAAACGCAAATAAAACTACGTGAGACGTGTTTTGAAGAGATTACAGATTGTTTAAGCTGAAACGCAAATAAAACTACGGGAGACGTGTTTTGAAGAGATTACAGATTGTTTAAGCTGAAACGCAAATAAAACTACGGGAGACGTGTTTTGAAGAGATTACAGATTGTTTAAGCTGAAACGCAAATAAAACTACGGGAGACGTGTTTTGAAGAGATTACAGATTGTTTAAGCTGAAACGCAAATAAAACTACGTGAGACGTGTTTTGAAGAGATTACAGATTGTTTAAGCTGAAACGCAAGTAAAACTACGGGAGACGTGTTTTGAAGAGATTACAGATTGTTTGAGCTGAAACCATTGATATACAAAAAACCCAAGATGCACAATCTCGAATAAAAGTAACGCTCGAAAGTGTCCCGAAACACTATTTCTGTCTCTTTCTATAAGCTACAAGCATATATTATTGCAAGTTCAACCTTACGCGAATTGTTTAAAGCTGTTATTACAACGCAGTGTACTTAAAGCAATACAATTTTACGACCGACCCTGGTCGGTAGGACAAGGCATTGAGTGGAGTCGAACATGACTTTTTTTTTTCATTATACATTATTAGTCAGTATTTCAAGAGTTTGTTAAATTGTGTTTTAAATACATAAATATACTTTTATTTGTGCATGAACATGTTTTTGGGTAGCCTATGGGTATATCAAAAAAACAAATAATAACTGTTCAAATTGTTTATTCAAATATTTGGTTCAAAACGATAATGATGAATGGTATTTATTTTGCAAAAATCAAATCAATCAAGGCATTTATTTCAAGAAGGCCAGTTACAGGCACTTTTGAATTGTCATAGACAATTAAACAATTTAAAATTAAAATACAACGAAATTAAGTGTCCATAGCAAATATAAAAAAGACAATTCCGGAATATAAAAAAAGTTGCTAGTGAGTAGAAATGTAATGTTAAAGCGAATTTCCTGACCTAGGGAGGATACTTTAAACATCACTTTTTTTTGTTAGACTATTTAAACATTTTGAATTAAACAATTCAGTTGATTTTATGTACGTGGATAGGTCTTGACATAAATTTGAGTCTAATTTAAATCTTTTCGTTAAAACATTTAACGCATTCTTTAGCGAAATAGTCTTTTTAACAAGTCTCGAATTCTTTTTCCTTAAGTTGTTAATGACTTTTTCCTTGCTAATTAACCTTTTGCGGCATTTGTGAAGTTCGCTTTTTATACGAACTTTTCGAGGTGTATCCAAAACTGACCCCGTGCTTAGAGAAGTGGTTGGGGATTTGAATTTCTTTTCAATTTCTAAATTAAACATTGAACTCGTACGACACACTTTAGTATCACCGCCATCATCCGGTATTTCAATCTGTAAGCAATATCAAAATGAATAAATATCTATTAACATACCAAATAATATTTCAAAATATAGTGGCACTTAGGTTCCGTGCGTTCTTCATCGTAGTTACTTACAATCTTGAGGTCATGTGGAGTCATATCCTGTAAAAAATAAATACAATTACAAAAAAATAATGAATTGAACGAAGGTACTACGTTATTTGACAAATTCATTTAGCTTGCTTACGAGTTACTTACCACTACATTAGGAACAGCCGTTTTACGAAGACGTTTTATGCCTTTTGAAGTGACATACATATCTTCCTCCAAAAAATGCTCGGAACAAACGACGCTTGAATTATTCGTCTTAAAAAAATCTTCTCGCCTTTGTTGACTGACGATTGATGTCCATTCTCCACATCGTATTGGGTCACGAGGAAAACTAAAATATAAAAATTAGAAGTTTCCATGAAGTTTATAATGTGACACTTACAGACTACGCGACACTTCTATCCTTAGCATGCCGCATGTCGCGAACTCATAAGTTGGCCCATAAATTAATCGTTATATATCATAATATTTACGAACATTAAAAAAAAAAATGTTAAATTGGCTACCGCCTGACCTATACTTTATGTAACGTAAATATATTTGTCAAAAACTACATACAAAAAAGTTCAAAGTACATAAATTTATTTATAAAAAAATAAAATAAAACAAATAAAAAAATCGACTCTACTTATTAGAACAGGGTCATTTTTATAATGCGACTAAAATAAAAAGGAGACTGTAATGCGTTGTTCTAACACTGAACAAGCAGCCATTGAAGTTGGCCGTATTGTACTTTGAGCGTTGAATGAAGTTTTTAGAAAAAATAAATCAAAATCACACATTGCTTGCTATAATCAGTCATAAAAACAACAAAAACTAATCAATCAACTTTTTTACTTACCGAAAATACGATATCCCATCCTTTTTTAACCTTCTTGACGTAATATTTTTACAATTTCTCACAGAACACTTCGGCATTTTTAACGACTGCTCCCAGACGCGAGCGACGCGAGACTATTTGAAATGAGCGCACAATTTAGAATGTTGCGCTCATTTTTTGCGGACGTTTTTTAGACGTTGAGTGTGCATCTTGGGTTTTTTGTATATCAATGGCTGAAACGCAAATAAAACTACGTGAGACGTGTTTTGAAGAGATTACAGATTGTTTAAGCTGAAACGCAAATAAAACTACGGGAGACGTGTTTTGAAGAGATTACAGATTGTTTAAGCTGAAACGCAAATAAAACTACGTGAGACGTGTTTTGAAGAGATTACAGATTGTTTAAGCTGAAACGCAAATAAAACTACGGGAGACGTGTTTTGAAGAGATTACAGATTGTTTAAGCTGAAACGCAAATAAAACTACGGGAGACGTGTTTTGAAGAGATTACAGATTGTTTAAGCTGAAACGCAAATAAAACTACGGGAGACGTGTTTTGAAGAGATTACAGATTGTTTAAGCTGAAACGCAAATAAAACTACGGGAGACGTGTTTTGAAGAGATTACAGATTGTTTAAGCTGAAACGCAAATAAAACTACGGGAGACGTGTTTTGAAGAGATTACAGATTGTTTAAGCTGAAACGCAAATAAAACTACGTGAGACGTGTTTTGAAGAGATTACAGATTGTTTAAGCTGAAACGCAAATAAAACTACGGGAGACGTGTTTTGAAGAGATTACAGATTGTTTAAGCTGAAACGCAAATAAAACTACGGGAGACGTGTTTTGAAGAGATTACAGATTGTTTAAGCTGAAACGCAAATAAAACTACGGGAGACGTGTTTTGAAGAGATTACAGATTGTTTAAGCTGAAACGCAAATAAAACTACGGGAGACGTGTTTTGAAGAGATTACAGATTGTTTAAGCTGAAACGCAAATAAAACTACGTGAGACGTGTTTTGAAGAGATTACAGATTGTTTAAGCTGAAACGCAAATAAAACTAGTGAGACGTGTTTTAAGCTAGGAGTTGCCAAATACTAAGAATCTACTATAGATTTGATAAAGCTCAATGTGAGTCTCAATATCTGATCATTTCTGGCACAGTTTCCGTGATTGCTGAGAATTTCTACTCTTGTTGCTATGCATAAAGATGTGCTCTCACGATTAAGGAGAAAATGAGAGATATTAAGTCAATCTCCGCAATCTACTAATTGTACCGATTTGACTGACGTGTGAATCAGCACATAGCGCATTGTGAAACTTCCCACGTTTGAATGAAAAACGTAGGTAAATCAGCTGTTTACTATTTCGCTGCATGTGTAAGTATTTTAGGTTATAAGCAGACGGATTTCTCTTGGCTTCAGATACGGAACTTGGCTTGGCGTGATTAGCCACCGCTCCTCTTTCGAGGTCCATTGTTTGTCTCATATCTAAATGCTTACATTAGAAGTGATGATCTATTCATTTCGTGCGTTCTTTGGCATCAATTTTTCAGCTTAATATATACGAGACCATTCATTCATACAGCTTTATAACTCACTGCAATCCATTAAGATTCGTGATCACGAACTAACCGGGCAACTAAGTGCAATTAGTATAAAGATCTCACAACGCGATGCAGCTAAACGAGACGGTCGTACATTTATCTCACAACGCGATGCAGCTAAACGAGACGGTCGTACATTTATTTCAAGGCTTTATAAATTGCAGTGGGAATAATAATGTTTTGCGAGTCATTTTATCTGAATGAGACAAAACTGAACTGATACTATTTCGTTTTAAAACCCTTTATAAAAGGTAGAAGTAAGTATTATCTTCTTGTCACATCGTGAGAGCAGACAGTAGTTATCAGGCCATAGAGGCATGAGGAACAGGGTGTAAAATTCACTCATCCTCTATGAAAAGGGAGGATCCTCCGACCAGACGGGTGTTGTGTCTGGTGGGCTACTGCCCGATGGATGATGTCGGGATGTTGTATATATGCTAGTCGCGCGGTAAACTCTGTTTGCGCGATGCAGGATTTTGCGTGACGTCAGTGTGACGCGTTCCACTGTGGCGATGCCGCCACAGGCCTTCCAAAGGGACCCTATTCTTAATAAACAGCCAAATGGGTAATTCAGCATTTCTAACACTCGTCTATTTAAGTTGCTGCTATAAGTTAGGTTAGCCAAGCGTTCGTTTGTTAGAAGCTTCTCGAGTTATGTTTATAAAAGAGAATATGCTCACGTATGATTAACCAGTTGGGGGCAATTCGGTGCCCAGAAAGTCTCGTTGCTGACAGCTAATACTAATACTCCAATACCTTGATGTTTGCAGGTGGTACTAGACGGCGAGGAGGTCCAGATCGACATCCTGGACACGGCGGGGCAGGAGGACTACGCCGCCATCCGCGACAACTACTTCCGCTCCGGAGAAGGGTTCCTCTGCGTCTTCTCCATCACCGAGCCTGAGAGCTTCGATGCCACACAGGAGTTCAGGTAATTCCTTGGTATCTCCAGGTGGTGTTTGACGGCGAGGAGGTGCAGATTGATATGAGTTCAGGTAACTTGGCCTTAAAATCTATCTTTATCATAGCTGGTAGGCGTCTACTATTCGAAGGCATAATATATTCCTAAAAGATTAAAAACATTTTGAGCACATCACTATCATCATTATCTCAGCGGAAATACGTCCACTGCTGGACTTAGGCCTTATTAAATTTTTGTGTTTATTCGAGGGGCTCGTGGCTAAGAAACAACAGTCTCACAGGTCGATCGATCAGGTTAAGCTACGCTTGCCGCGATTGGTTCGAGAAAGGAGAGAAGAAAATCTTTACTCTTTACGCACCCAGAGCCCTCTGTGTCTCGGAAAGCACATTAAGCCGATGTCCCGGCTGTCATTCGTGGATCTTTTACAGTCGTTACGGGTCGTCAGAAGCTCGAAAGTCTGACAACCAGTCTTACCAAGGGGTATCGTATTACCCAGTAACTGTGTTGTGGAGGTCAGATAGGCAGCCGCTCCATGTAAAATACTGGTGGCGGCTGCTTTCGGTTAGACTGGAAGCCGACCCCAACATAGTTGGGAAGAGGCAGGCAGATGATGATGACAGGTTGAATTCAACAAATGTGTGAATTGGTTGTTTCTGAACCATCTCTCTTCTTTCCTCTTATGGGAACTTTTTAAACTCTTTTAAATCAAAATCACTCTTGCAAAAGCGAATTCAGGTTTCCCGCAAAAATCTCTCTGATAATTGAACCCTGCAGTAATAATACAATGTAAATCTTTAAATGTCCAGAGAACAAATCCTCCGCGTCAAAAACGACGAGAATATTCCGTTCCTGCTGGTGGGCAACAAGTCGGACCTGGCGGAGAAGCGCCGCGTGCCGCTCGACGCGTGCCGCGAGCGCGCGCAGCACTGGCAGGTGCCCTACGTCGAGACCTCGGCCAAGACCAGGGACAACGTGGACAAGGTGGGTGGCGCACTGGAGCACGGGGGTGGGGAGTGGGGGTAGCGTGCTGTGTTTCGAATAGAAACAGTTTGTGCCAGTTCTATTTGGACGGAGTCAATACTTAGGGTTGCTACAGCCTACACTGGATTGCTCGCCTTTAGATAAACCGAAAGTACGGCCAAAAGTATGGACTTAGGGCGTTTTTAGTGTCATGCGTATTTGCTTACGAACGCGGCTCGCATGCTTGATGTTACCGCATGCGTAAAGCACGCAACATAATTAACACATAATATGAAATAGTGCATAGCGGGCCAAGTCCGCGTGCGTGAGCATGTCCACGTGACACAAACCGCTCTTCGTTTGTGTTTATTTTGACATTGACATAAGAATCAAATTGAAATGTTACTATTGAGATTGGAAAATCAACAATGGCAGAATTTAATTGAGCTTCTCCCTACCTCCTTACGCCTATCTAATTTATAAGTCTTTTTCTCCTTCGTCTCTGATCCACCCGAGCCAAGCCTGCGCTTTGCACGCTTCTGACTAAGTCGTCTCCGACCGGCCGCCTGCGCCGGCGCTGCTCCGGCTGGCTGGTAGAGTTGCGCTGCGCATCGCTTTTCTATTACTTCACCTACACTTACAGACATACACTATACTTACACATTTTTGATAACAGCGAGCGCTTTCAGGAAATTTATCTCAGATTTCATTAGTCGTGTGTAGGATCATCATACTTTAAAAGCGTTACATTTTAGAGCAGGCAGTGCGCGGTGCAACTCAAATTCCTACTCATATCAAAAGCCTATCTCAAAAGATCACCGATCTCAGAAGACCGATACCTAATAGCCTGAGCTTGGCCCAGTTTCAGCAGACAGCTACGTATGCCACTATTGACAGGGTTTGCACTTGCTATTCGGTTGCACCATTTACCAGCAATGCAGGTATACATGCAACAATAAACTCCTGTCCTGCAAAATCGTGCTCCTATGTTGCCAAAGTGAAACCTGTCTTATAAGCCATTTAAGGAATAATTTAAAGGAGTATTAGCGTGTCACACACAAATACTCCTTTAGACCAGCGTGAAGGTCAATGTGGGTGGAGGGCCGTGGGAGGTGCGAGCTTCTGTGTGGTATGTCCGGTGTGTCATTGTGTGATGGTGGCTCGTCCGCAGGTGTTCTTTGACCTCATGCGGGAGATCCGGTCGCGCAAGTCCGACGACAGCCGCGCCACCAACGGCGACGTCAAGCGCAAGAAGCCGAGGAAAATCAAGTGCGCCATCTTGTAGACACGCTCGGCGGATGTGACGACACGCGATCTCAAATGATTACGATAATACAGACACCGTGTCTATGGGCTTCTTTTGTATGCTCAGGGTGTAAATACGGTGTCAGTGGAACGTTAAGTTGCCGTGTAGTGGCCGCGGTGTCCGGCGGTGTCCGGGGTCGTGCGACAGTGTTCGCAGGCGTCGGGCGGCGCTCGCGAGTGTCCGGCGCGTCCGTGTCCGCTTGGCTTGTCTTGTCAGTGATATCGTCTCAGCCTGCGCAGGTCTACTGTGTGTCGCGTTAGACAGTGTGTATGTGATACTTGTCCAGTATCAAACGTTACAATCCAATAATATAGTGCAATGCAATAAACTGTTTGACGAGATCAAACAATATATTTATTTATTTTCATAATGTTTCATACCATAACAATTGTCACATACATTAACTCCACTACTTAAAAAACACATGTTGTGAATTCGTCTAATTATTGTGGACTCTGTTCCGTTGACGTTAATGTCGACAATCGCGTGTCGGGTGCCACTAGCACGTTCACATGTACTAGGTGTAAGCAGGCTATTGTAAATTTTAATATATTTCGCCCACTTTGGTGCTTGCATTTATTGAATACTGCTTGTAACGATGTAGTCAAAGATAATTTGTAAAATATTCATAAAATAGAAGTATGATTCCCCCAATCCGTGGCCTAAAAGCAATGCTGGCTAAGACTTCCCTAACTAAGAAACATGTTTTCTAATAACTTGCTTAAATAAGCTCATTATAATTTGTTGTAATGAATAAATGCGGCCATTTGCCGATGACTTTATTTGAGTTTAATCAACACTTAAAACGACACAAATACCTTTTCAATAAAGTGTTTTGACTGAACTCATTACAAGCAGAATTCCATAAGTTTTTCTATGGATTAATTGTTATTATTATTGTATCAAAGCTTAGTGCTTCGCGTTATTCATGCGTGTCTACCCGCCGGGGTGACGTCACTCTGCTAAGTGCAGGTATACACTGACAGTAAGTTTATTGGGTACATATTGTTCATATTATTATTGTTCACTCCTCTATGGCCAAGATATATAAGCGTTACTAAGCTCGTCTTTAAGTCAGACATGTCTCTGTCTTGCACTTGCAGTTTGACAGTGACATGAATAACAGCGAAAGTACGTGATAAGTAACATTTATAGATCTCGGCTTAAGTAAACCTACCCACCTTTTTAACATTCTCCTCCTCCTCTCAGGTCTCTCAGACCTCTCAGGTCATAATTAAGGGGACTAATTAAGATATTGTTGATTGAAAGCGAATTCTTTGTTCAAGGTTGTGCACTAAGTCACAAATGTTACATAGTGTGGATGTAGGCGCATTAAAAAATAAATAATATGTATATACCTATGGAAGCGATATTATTGTCAAGGGGAGAAAAGTATGTATAATATGAACAATATAGTACTAGTCACACACTCGAACACGCATGCTCGGTAGCGTAAGTTTTGTATTTATTTTCTATGTAATAAGTGCTAAATGTATTGTGTAATGTGTTGAGCGAGGTACTGTTTATACGTGTTTGCAGAAATAGTATTTATTCAGACTACGCAATGTAGGGGCTAGTCAATATTGATGTCTCAAAAAAACTAAGTTATTTGGTCCAAATGTCACGGTAAAATAATCTTTTGGATATTAAAGATTTTTGTAAGAAATATGTCTTAGATTCACGAATGTTTTGACTCTCACTTTCTATTCTATAAGAGAGTATTCTATAAGAGAGTGGACACAAATACTATTTCAGTGAACACTGTATGTGACGTCGGCGCCCGACTGTGTAGGTTCGCTTCTCGGAGTAGCCGATAGTTGTCATGTCTTGTGTGTTGTACGTTCCACATTTTTGACTGCCACTCTTCAAACATAATTTTTCTTTAATTATATCTTGCAGTACGGTAGCATTTCCAGTGCAACAACTTGAATAGAAACGAATTTATTCATTTCCACGTATTTTCTTTGAGTATTGGCCAGTGGCAGTCAAAAACTAAAATTTAAAACTATATGTAATGCTAAGTTTTGTATGCAATAAAGTCTGATATTTTTAAATCTTCACGATTTACTTTTTATATTTGGCCGTTGATCCGCCATTTTGGGCTGTTTGCCTTACTTTGAACTTACTCGTTTACTATGAGACTCTTGGAATCACATAACCATACATACGCTAGAACCTTTATCGTGGTTACTGAGAGCCGCAACTGTCCTGTTCAAACATTTTAAATAGTAAACATTACTGAAATGGTCAGTTTTACGTAAACTCGAGCAGTAACTTAACTTTGCGTTGAGTAACGGCTGGTTACTTGGCGAGAGGAAGTGAGCGAACAGACGGTCAGTCAACGACAGTTGACGTTACGTAATGCCATTACGATATATTTGTCCACATAGTGCTATGCACGCGTAGTAATATCATGTTAGCATAATATATTGTTATCGGGACCAGATGTGTATATCTTTCGATGGTCCCCAACTGCCAAGACGAAATAATTTTATAAGTCCATTCGCAAAAATAGCAATCCTTCAACTAGGATACCTATTCTATAGTGTCTCTCCTCTAAATGACGTCACGTGTCGATAGAAATTGTCGAGAATAGGCTTAAACTTTTATAATTATCGTGTTTCACAGTTACTGTCGACAGATGGCGGTGTTATCAAACTTATATTCCTAAATGTAATTTTCTATAGGCTAGTAATTTTAGTTCACAAATGTATGGATTATGTACCGACGTGTATGTATGTATATCGAAGTCACAGGAACAAAATGATTGATATAAAGCAGGAAATATACAGATTTGCAAAATGATGCGTATTATTTTACCATTACTCGATTAGATGGAGAAATGTTGAGGACAGTATATAATACATTAGTAAGCCTATGAAGAATGGGCTTTATCGTCATAGACGCGACTACATCCATATCGCACCGAATAATATTTTCCGGACTAAATTATCTGTCTAGTTAGGTAAGTATTCAAAATAACGAATATTCCAGCACTAAATAACATCCAGGTAACAATTTATTTAGAAATTAGATTGCATTTCACAAACTAAAGCATGTAACTTGTAGATTGTATTAGCACAAAGTTATTTGAAATAAATATTAGTTCTACTGAAATAAGAACTACAATAGTTAACGAATCTTTTTAGTCATTTTTACCATTTTGAAATCAACCTACTTCACTTGTTTTAAAGTTGACATTTGTGATAGTTAACCCTTTAACCGCCTACGACGGATTAATCCGACAAATATTTTCGTGTCCATTTCGCCAGGGTCGTAAATTTACGACCAAATATCGTAATGATTCAAGTTGCCCGGCGCTGGGGGCACGACAACTGATATGAAGTCGGGCGGTTAAAAGGTTAAAATATGTAAATATTTCCGTATTTGCTTTTATCGAAGTATAGTCTAACTTTATACGTTCGTTACTCATAATTAGTAAATATAAAACCTGCAGGCGTTCCTGACACTGATCCGGCAGATGTCGCGCATAAAGAAGGGGCTGGCGGCCGACGCAGAAGAGGACCAAGTCAAGAAGCGAGGACCCTGCTGCGTCATGTGCTAGCTACTCACTCCCTGTACTCGACTGATTCAATTCACCCTAGCAGTGTAACTACTTACTTAGAGCGGTTCACCGTCCGTACATTTGACAGGAGCTGTCAAAATATTTGACATTTCTCACTAATCTCGCTATACCATTGTAAGTAGTACACTGTGACGCTAGTATGGACGTAGCCGCAGGATAGAGGAAACTTCAGTCCTTTCAGTTATTTTAACTCACTTTTTGATTTTCCATCGCTGTCAAAATCACAGTGATATTTATTCTCGTTACAGTAAAGTTGTTATTGGGTTGCTGCTGTCGGATGTAAAATAACTGTGAAAGGAACAGGTTTCACTCTGTGTAACACCGCGCTTAGCAAGTCACATAACACAATTTCTGCAGCATCTGGAAAGGTCAACCGCAGCATCTGGAAAGGTCAACCGCAGCTACCTCGAGTATGTATAGCAAACACTAAGTAAGTTAGAGGTTTTGTATTGTATATCGGGCTGGGGGCCTACCAGCCCATCTTATAGCAGTATTATTTTAATCTTACTTCAGTGTGGGAAAGAGATGGAGCTACACGCCATACCTTGCTCCACACCTCCACGTCCACGCGCGTGTTGCGTACGGAAGTTAGAGGTGTTGGTTACCACTGCTGCCTGTAAGGACTTTACCTACTCTTACTAAGATTTTCCGCAATAAGCGTTGGTACGTACACATAATAAATATATAACAAATGAGCACTGCCAGTTTTTCTATTATTATACAAATGTCTTCGAGATGTCAGTTATCTAATGATAATTGATATAAGAGTAGTGCTATGTACTAATTTATTACACTGGCCTAAAGTGTATAATATAATAGATTTTATGAAAGTTAATCTCATCACTAACCGATGCATATTATGAGAGATATAATTTCGTACACAATGGTACTGCATTTTTCGCCAAGTTATCGTTACATTCCGAACAAGGACTGATTATAAAGAGACCATTCGGTTGTGGCGCCATCTATTATTTATATCATCTGTGTAGCTGTGATCATCAGGTGAAAGTAGATATTTTTATAGTTGTGATATTTAAATACTAACTGCTCGCTCAATCTCATAGCTTGTGCCAATCATAATCGAAAAACTCCTTTATTAAGTGTGCGTAGCAAGTGGCCGTAACGACAGATGTGGGCATTTATAAAATATTACGTACTACATATTTTCCCCCCAACTTGTTCTTTTCGTGTCTGTGTTCTTTCTTTGCGTCATGTTTACCGCAAATAAACGGATTTTATTTTCTTTCAAAAAAGGAACCAACAAATCAATTCCCGTAATTAAAAACGTTCAAAATCTAGTTGCAATCTCATCTCAGCGATAATTAATGTCAAAAATGTAGGTACTTTAAGAGGTATTTTTGAATAATTAAGATGGAAATTAGATTGCAAACGTTCTTAAAAATACGGGAATTGCCCCTCAGATTTCGGAAAATTCTAAAAATCTGTATTAGGTCACTTTCGCTACCAAAACCAACTACTACCTAGTTCTCGATTAATATGAATATTTCTGTAAATAATTATTATAATAAAACAATTGTATTATATTTGTGCATTTTTATTTATCAAAAATATGTTACAAAATGTACCCTTAACCGATTCGTTGCGATGTCTAATTTCGCTAACTTCTAACTGTGGCGTCGAACAAAAATAACGTGACACTGTTCAGTGCCCAACGCCATACGATTAGATGACCATCGATTAGAGTTACCATTGATTTTAAAATGACACATATCCGTGCCTAACGCCTCACGCAAAAGAAAGTGATGACACTGAAACGTGCCATCCGCAACGAATCGGTTAATTCAGTCTATGGATACACAACTATTCTTTATTTCATTTGCAAACATATTATTTACATTTTAAATATTTTTATAAACACATTAAAAAAAACATTTAAAAATATAAAAAATAGTAGCCCACCGGTATCGGGAATAGGGTCCAAGCTACCGGTGGTCAGGGCTCCTGAGAGAGGAACCTCCTAACGATACGTGCCGTATCGAGAAGTACAGCTTTCTGGATCAAGCCCTTGATCCAGCTGCCTAACGAGAGCCTCCTCAGATGTTGGTCGAGACTTGGCTATTATGCCATTTGCCGTCACGACTATCGGCACAATGCCTGCTGTATCCACATCCCATATGTCGACAACCTCGCGAGCCAGGTCTAGATACTTAATCTGCTTATCTTTTTCAGCTTTCACGAGGTTCTCGTCATGCAATTATTCTTATTATTACTATTTAATTTCTTTAGTTGCTCACACTTTAATTGCTCTTATGTACTTACTATTAAAATATATACAAAATAATATTCACACAATTCCTTATTTAGCTTCTGTAGCAGATTATTATTTAAAACGCACTCACATTGTTTTTAAAGTAACCACAGAAATCTAAATAATAAGGCAATAGAAATGCTATCTACTGTCTTTTAATACCGGGACGCGTGTCGCCAGTTCGCTGCTACCAACACATAGACAAACAATAAATACACAATTACGCCTACACATGTCACTAGCATTGATGCAACGAAAATTAAACTTTAAGCTATGGCGTTAAGCAATATTTTATAAAAACTCAGGAGGCGTGGCCACTCGGACCAATAAATATTTTAGGAAAATTTGAAATTCGCCTTAATTAAAACATTTAAAATTTACTGCCCTGTAGAATGTAAAAAAATATTTAAAAGTTGCCTTTTTGGGATTAATTGTATAGCGTTTGTGGCAAAATGATTAAGGCGAATGTCCATATATTTTTCCAAAACACATTTAATTAATTGAAAGACGCGATTGGGGACTGGTCATATTGGTGAAAATTAAAGTCTTCAAATAATTTAAGTTCAACAAAATGGCGCATGATCTTAGTAACAAATTGAATTTTAATCTTTTTCTTTGCCATTACCTTCTTATCAAAGACAATACTTTTCAGTAATACTTTTTTTTTTGCAAATGGTTATCACGTCTTTGCTCGGTATAAGAAGACCTCCGTTGTCTTTAAGTTTAATGAATTGTGCATTATCATTGAAAGTTTCACATTTAATTTTATTAATTAAGTAATGGACAACTGATCCTGCTATATATGTTACAATTTCTGATGCAAAATCAGACATATTACTGATATCGCAATGTCCATCCTCGTCGTCAATAACGTCTTCACTACCTTCATTGTCACAAAATGGTGCCAATGTTGTCATATTTATTTTTTTCAATTGCTGACGTACAACTCAGAATTGAAATGTTTTCAAGGGCCATACAGTTACCACTGTCAAAGTCTTTTAGCTCAATGTGTGCAATAAGTTTTTTATATATTGACATAAACTGGCGAGCTGTGGGGTTATTATTACAGCCACCGTGTGCACTTGTGGCCAAAAGTGAGCTCTAAGTGGTCCTGGGAAAATTTATTTGCAGGCAAATACTTTAGCTTTTTTTCATTTTCAACAAGCTTTATATAAATCTGTTTAAAACTTTGGATGCAAACTAGAAAGCCGACAAATCCTGTTTTTTTTATAGATTTCGCCACTTGTCCGGCGATTTTTAAATTTTTAGATAAATTGCTACTGTGTCGAGAAATGTAAATATTAAATCTTTATTTCTAAAATAAATCTTTTTTTTTTTAATACAACTGTTTCATATTTCGTGAGTTTTTGCAACAAATCTTGCATCGTGATATTCATATTTTCAAAGCACCACCCTTGGTCTCCCGTAATTAATCGTTTATTGGAAGATAAAGGATTAATTGCGGGAGACCAAGTATAAGCAAACCAAATATAGAAGATGTAATAAGTAAATAAGTATTTAACGAAAAATCACATTTCCTTCCCATTTCGGTAAAACTAGCTAAGCCAAACATAAAAAAAATTATCGATACAAAATAGTAGTGGCACGTCACTAGTTGGCGCTCAACTCATGCGGCCGTGTTCCTGGAAATTTACGTACGTAGCGAAATTGTTTATTGCTCATGCCTATAATTCCATTGCTGCTTTTAGTAGTTGTAATCGTAGATATGAACAAGCTTAAGCATCAATGGTTATTGAAATGAGAAAACAATTCGATTTGCTGCGACAATCGTAGTACTGGTGGTGAATAATTTTATTTGAGTATATTTCATTAAAAAACAACATTATTTCAAAAATTAAGTACTTATGAAATGAAAAGTTACATGTTGTGGAAGAATTTCTGTAATTGGATATGCTGCAAAACACCATTTTTACGTCTCTACGTCCGAAACAACGCTGGTGACCGAAACAAACGCTCCACGCGCACTTGTGGTGTAGGAGTCACATGTGCGGCGACAAGGTCACGCATCTTTACGACTTCTACTGCCTTATTATTTAGATTTCTGTGAAAGTAACATTATATTGCCAATCAATCTATCAATGAACTCAGCCTATCGCAGTCCACTGCTGGACATAGGCTAATACAAGTTACAAAAAAACAGAAGATGAGATGAGATCTCTACGCACATACTAAGCTATGAGTTATGTGCTGAAATCATATCACCAATACCGTGCCACACTATTAATTGATCTATATTTGAGGGCATCTTCCCTGATAAATTAAAAGTTTCAACAGTTAAGTCTCTTCATAAAAACAAGAGTATACTAGATAAAAGTAAATAAAGACTTATCACTCTTATTTCAATATTCTAAAAAAGTTACGAGAAAATAATGCATAGTCGTTTAGTTCAATGTATAAACAAACAAAATTATATTAATGAAGAACAAAATGGGTTTCAAAAAGGTAAGTCAACAACTCTGGCAGCATTCTGTCTAGTCAGGTCCATAACAGATAATGTAGATAAAAAGCGCTCTGTTTCAGTAATCTGCCTAGACATGAGCATGGCTTTTGGTCTTGTTAACCACAGTACACTTCTCAATAAATTTGAGCGCTACAGCATCAGAAGTCCAGCGTTAGAATGGCTGAAAAATTACGTCAGCAATAGACAACAAGTATTAATGATAAAATTGTTGCAATGTTATACAAATCTTTATTTAGATACAATGGGTCTGGAGTACTTCAAGGAAGCATCCTTGGGCCTCTTCTCTTCCTTTTATATATTGAGGACTTACCAAATGTAACAAACCATAAGTGCGTACTATTTGCAGATGACTTGTCAGTAATAATATCGGAAAATAACAAAACATTACATCAACAAGAAGTAAATCAAACTATCAACGATATAATATATTGGCTAAACGAAAACAAAATAAAAGTAAACTTCTCTAAAACAAAATTAATTAAATAAGCAAATGTCGTTGTCGTTCATATACAAATGTCGCTGTTGATGTTGTGTTTTATTTTATATTGTATTTTTTACAGTAAATGTATTTTTATGTCTATAGTCTAGTGTTTTGTATTGTTTATTAGAATATATAAGTTATGTTTTAAATATGTGTAATATTGTAAATATTTGTATGCCGCTTTTAGCGGCGAACGTGTCCTGAATACTATACCACCCACGTTGTACCATATCCGACGAATAATCGTCTTTGTCTTTGAAGGGACAAATGAATTTATGAAAATCTTAACTTATTTACTGTGACACGAAAGAGTAATAAAGAACAATTGGGTAAGTTTTTACTCTGTCTTGAGACTCGGATAAAAGGTGCCGGTTCAGCTTTAATGACATGGACATAAGGTTCAAAAAGACAGTGATTTACGTTTTCAACAGCTGGAATTTGTGTATTTATGCGTGAGGACTAGACGCCGACTAGGCGAATCTTACGGTAAACCCCTCGCTCAAACTAAATGCAGAATTTATTCCGTTATGGAAACAGTTTCAACACGCATTGTGTTGAAATAGTTTCCATACCATGGAAAACCCAGATAGACGGAAAGATCAGCGTAGGAGTCCCGACTTATACATACAGTAGCAGTATATGCTATGCCCTATGTCCAGCAGTGGCCGGTCACGCCAGCTGACACTGATGCCCGCAGCCGGCGGGACACAGCTGGTGCGTGTCCATCCAGCGCCGCATGTGGTGCAGGTGCCCGCCGTGAGAACAGCCCTGGCACCACGCGTAGAGGCCTCGCACCACCTGCAAGCAAGAAAGCAAGTCAATATTTGAAGCCTCAATCGTATTTGAACCACGTGCCGTACAACTATTACTGTCAACTTGACCTACCCTGCACTTAAATTGTCCCGTAAATGATTACGAGGAAGCTACGGTTACACGCCCAGATCATCATTATCTGCCTAGCCATGTCCAAACATGTTGGGGTAGGCTTCTAGTGTATCCGGATGCAGCTGAGAACTAGTATTTTACATGGGGCGACTGCCTATCTTACCTCCATTACCCAGTTACCTGGTAACACGATACCCCTTAGTAAGGATTGGTTGTCAGACTTTCGGGCTTATGACTACCCGTAACGACCCCTTGACCCGATGCCCTGGTATGAGCATTGATAGTACAGGCAAGTAGACAGTGTTCCAGTACAGACACGTCGAAAAGTAACTATTTGTATTAAAAAAATATGTAGTTATCACGCACTAAAAATTATAAAATAATTAAATTGACTTGTATTCGTTAAGATATGTACCTACGCAGCTTGTCACTTCTTTTAAATCCAATCATTAATTCAAGAAGCGTGGAGCGCTTTGTTTAAATTAATTAAAAGTACCTACGCACAACTAAAAAGCGCTCCACGCTTTTTAATTAATCATTGGATATAAAAGAAGTGACAAGCTGCATAGGTACTTATATCTTAACTAATACAAGTCAATTTAATTATTTTATAATTTTAAGTGTGTGATAAAAGCGTGTTTTTTAGTTTTTTTAAACTATATATTTTTATTTTTTTTTACTTTTTATTCTAGTATATTGTGCATTTAGTTAATAAGTCTAAAGTCAACAAGTTATGACTTGACCGGTTTAATAGTAGCCACTAAAGAGTCCCGCTACCCACCTCCTGGCTCCATCATCAGATCAGCTCCAAGATACCAAATTATAGTATTGTCTTTCGAATTTAAGACATACAAAGTTTCATGCCGATACGACAATTATAAGTAGGTTAAAATTGACTTCCAAGATTTTTTTACATTGTTAGTTAGTTACAAGCGAAGCTAATAAAAGCGTGTTAGTAAATTAGGTAATTAGTAATAATTATATAGGTATTTTGTGCAGACCTTTTTCGTTTTGTTTGTGAAACTTATAATGCGGCGGGTCAGACCGGCTGTTGGCATGGCGATGCGGCAAACAGCCAACATCCAAACGAGTTTTAAATAAAGAATATATTTTTCTTTTAAAAAGATCTGAATATTTTGTTTCTGATTATGCCATATTTTTGGAACAAAGTTCTTTTACGTGGTTTGCGGTAGGAGTGAACTGGCAGAAATAGTCACGCGAAAAAGCGTTCATACTTGTATGCTCCCTCCATGCGACTTTCTTCTTTCGAATTCATACTTTCTCTCTCTCGACAGAGAATTTGGTCAAAATGAAAATTCAAGATGGCGGCTGCGAAAAATTTAAAATTTTTCATCATAGGTATCGTTTTCATGGTTTTCGAGAGCACTAAAGCCGCTAATGAAATTAAAATGAGAACTCAAGATGGCGGCTGAGAAAATTTTCAAATTTGTCGCCATGGGTATCGTTTTCATAGTTTTCAAGGGTGCTAAAGTTAAAAAGTGCGAGGTCAAAATGAAAATCTAATATGGCAGCTGCGAAAATTTCGTTTTTTTTTTAAATCATATGTAAGAAAGAACTGGAGGATGTTCCTTTCGCTGTATTAAAAACAAAACAAAAAATTTTTGACACTTTAAACTTGGGATCTTGAACCTCACTTTTTCGTGCATAACGCTTTTTCGTTAGTCACTCCTACCACAAACCGCGTAAAAGAACTTCGTTCCCTAGCCCTTAAGCAAAGGTGACAATTTACAGCACGTGTATACGCTCTATTATGACATATGCTAGCGTTGTGTTCACACACGCTAAGCCGTCAAAATTAAATTAAATCCAAACCCTACAAAATCGATTCATGCGTCGAGCCACGAGTAGCCCATGGTTCGTACGGAATGAACAATTACATGTCGATTTAAATCTGCTGACCATAAAGCAGTTTATTAAAAATTCAAGCAAACGCTTTTTCGATTCTGCTACTACACACACAAACCCACTAGTGGCTACAGCTGCCCGATACACACCACTACACATGTCAAGCATACGACGCCCCAAACACGCATTATTAGCTAAAGATGACGACATCACTCTCTATTAAGAGAGCCAAAAGTTAGCTAGCAAAACAGTCGCCACTACACATGACAGACGATCGACATTCCGTACTCGGCGGCGAGTACCAACGCGACCTAGAGTAGTACGACAATCCCCGATCCGTGACCCCCCCCCCCCCCCCTTAGCTTTAAA
Organism: Fissipunctia ypsillon; assembly: GCA_947568875.1. Taxonomy (NCBI): domain Eukaryota; kingdom Metazoa; phylum Arthropoda; class Insecta; order Lepidoptera; family Noctuidae; genus Fissipunctia; species Fissipunctia ypsillon. The sequence continues at coordinate 966,509 of OX387657.1, read as the reverse complement.
CATCGTCCCTAATAATAATAACAATCAGATGCTACAAGTCCCCTCTTGTTCAGTAACCAGTAGCGCCCTAAGCCAAGGTTCGAGTCCCGCTAGGGGACGCCCTTAGCTGTGCTACTTATATTTTGTTAACTCGGCGAGAGGCCCTTTAGGCCCCGCCAAAGCGCAGTTCAGCAGTTAAGACTTTCCGGAGCCAACTAGCAATAGGTCCGTATAAAAAAAAAATACCCGATGGCACACAGCGCACAAGTCGGGCAGGTGGCGCAGGTGCGGGTGGCAGGAGTCGCAGGCCGCATGCGGGCGGGTGCGGCGCCCGCAACGCCCGCAGCATACCGCCACACTAGTGGACTGTTGGGACATCACCCATACGCTGTTCAGCCAGGCGCAGCGAACCACCTGGATGAGGAAGCGGTCTTTTAAGATATATCAGACAAGGATGACGAAGAAAAAAAAAACCATTTTCCAGTGAAATTAACATCATTGGGAAATTATTTTTGCTTTTAAAACAAAACGATGAGCAGACGATAACATTACCTCAGTGGCGACATTCCACAGTTTGTGTCTCTGCAGCACCTCGATGTATCCCAGAAGCCAGTGCTCTTGTAAACTCTCCTCGATGTACGGGAACAAGTCACTCCTGAGAATACAAAAATATCTTCACCAAATGTATCATGTGATTATTACCCGACTGCGACGAAGCCAAAAAAGGAGCGTTATTTTCATTCTGGCCCCTATCTAATTTAACTGACAATGTATAATGTCAAAAAATTACATAATTATCACCGACACGTGCTGTTTAATAAAGAAGAAAATGTTTGAATGAAACTTATAAAATTGTCGGATTGTCGCGTTTTCATTAAATAGGTGGTCGGTGTCCAGCCGACTGTAGAGACCTCATCTTTAGAAACTTTATAGCGAAAGGATAACAGCTTCTTGGCCTGCTACTAATAATTGAATTCACGCCATTATTCGTTACCCTGACCTGTGCTCCTGTAGCACCAACATGACCACGGCGGCCGTCTGCACGTCTCCGAGCTCCGCGTGCAGCTTCAGCGCCGCAGCCAGCAAGGGCGCCACGTCCAGCTGAGGACTCTTGGCTTCTCCCACGCGGACGGCCAGTCCTGAGTCGCCACCCTCGCCCTCGTCCATCTGACAGAATTCGAATGGGAGACACAAGTTGAGCAACAGTTGCTACACATTATTTCCCGCAACATCTAATCGATTCAAGATTTGGTGATAATGCTTTTTATTTAGTTTTCAAATCCAGCGTCAGTTACTGTGCTCCAAGTGCTGTTGACGCAAGATTTAAGAATTTACGATAGCTTCATACATGTCGAACCTTTTCATGCAGCCTTTTTTATACAACGTTATACCTTTATAGTTTTATGTTTCTTCTAGCTGGTGTTGTCACTCAAAACGCCTTCAGAGAAAATATATTTGTCGAATTTTTATAAAGTGTTTTTATTTGATGTTGACCCGGACTAAATTAGCTTTAAAACTGTTCAATAGCTGAAAGAGAAATCGTGACAAAAACTAGCGCGGCAAACTACAAAACTTGTTAAGCTGCGTTTTCTCTTAGTGTTCTGAACAGTTCCGAGCGAGCAAGCGTTTGTTCGCGCGGTAAATGAAAACACTTGAGCGAGCGAACATGTTTGTTCAGTGATGATCGGTTGGACTCGACGAACGATTGCTCGTTCGCTTATTCATTCAGTGAAACGACGTCACCGGCGAGCGAGCAGTTGCTCTGTGCATTCATTCAGTGAAACGACGTCACCGGCGAGCGAGCAGTTGCTCTGTACATTCATTCAGTGAAACGACGTCACCGGCGAACGAGCAGTTGCTCTGTACATTCATTCAGTGAAACGACGTCACCGGCGAGCGAGCAGTTGCTCTGTGCATTCATTCAGTGAAACGACGTCACCAGCGAGCGAGCAGTTGCTCTGTACATTCATTCAGTGAAACGACGTCACCGGCGAGCGAGCAGTTGCTCTGTACATTCATTCAGTGAAACGACGTCACCGGCGAGCGAGCAGTTGCTCTGTGCATTCATTCAGTGAAACGACGTCACCAGCGAGCGAGCAGTTGCTCTGTACATTCATTCAGTGAAACGACGTCACCGGCGAGCGAGCAGTTGCTCTGTACATTCATTCAGTGAAACGACGTCACCGGCGAGCGAGCAGTTGCTCTGTGCATTCATTCAGTGAAACGACGTCACCAGCGAGCGAGCAGTTGCTCTGTACATTCATTCAGTGAAACGACGTCACCGGCGAGCGAGCAGTTGCTCTGTGCATTCATTCAGTGAAACGACGTCACCAGCGAGCGAGCAGTTGCTCTGTACATTCATTCAGTGAAACGACGTCACCGGCGAGCGAGCAGTTGCTCTGTGCATTCATTCAGTGAAACGACGTCACCGGCGAGCGAGCAGTTGCTCTGTGCATTCATTCAGTGAAACGACGTCACCGGCGAGCGAGCAGTTGCTGTGTACATTCATTCAGTGAAACGACGTCACCGGCGAGCGAGCAGTTGCTCTGTGCATTCATTCAGTGAAACGACGTCACCGGCGAGCGAGCAGTTGCTCTGTGCATTCATTCAGTGAAACGACGTCACCGGCGAGCGAGCAGTTGCTCTGTGCATTCATTCAGTGAAACGACGTCACCGGCGAGCGAGCAGTTGCTCTGTGCATTCATTCAGTGAAACGACGTCACCGGCGAGCGAGCAGTTGCTCTGTACATTCATTCAGTGAAACGACGTCACCGGCGAGCGAGCAGTTGCTCTGTGCATTCATTCAGTGAAACGACGTCACCAGCGAGCGAGCAGTTGCTCTGTACATTCATTCAGTGAAACGACGTCACCGGCGAGCGAGCAGTTGCTCTGTACATTCATTCAGTGAAACGACGTCACCGGCGAGCGAGCAGTTGCTCTGTGCATTCATTCAGTGAAACGACGTCACCAGCGAGCGAGCAGTTGCTCTGTACATTCATTCAGTGAAACGACGTCACCGGCGAGCGAGCAGTTGCTCTGTACATTCATTCAGTGAAACGACGTCACCGGCGAGCGAGCAGTTGCTCTGTACATTCATTCAGTGAAACGACGTCACCGGCGAGCGAGCAGTTGCTCTGTGCATTCATTCAGTGAAACGACGTCACCGGCGAGCGAGCAGTTGCTCTGTACATTCATTCAGTGAAACGACGTCACCGGCGAGCGAGCAGTTGCTCTGTGCATTCATTCAGTGAAACGACGTCACCGGCGAGCGAGCAGTTGCTCTGTACATTCATTCAGTGAAACGACGTCACCGGCGAGCGAGCAGTTGCTCTGTGCATTCATTCAGTGAAACGACGTCACCAGCGAGCGAGCAGTTGCTCTGTACATTCATTCAGTGAAACGACGTCACCGGCGAGCGAGCAGTTGCTCTGTACATTCATTCAGTGAAACGACGTCACCGGCGAGCGAGCAGTTGCTCTGTGCATTCATTCAGTGAAACGACGTCACCAGCGAGCGAGCAGTTGCTCTGTACATTCATTCAGTGAAACGACGTCACCGGCGAGCGAGCAGTTGCTCTGTACATTCATTCAGTGAAACGACGTCACCGGCGAGCGAGCAGTTGCTCTGTACATTCATTCAGTGAAACGACGTCACCGGCGAGCGAGCAGTTGCTCTGTGCATTCATTCAGTGAAACGACGTCACCGGCGAGCGAGCAGTTGCTCTGTACATTCATTCAGTGAAACGACGTCACCGGCGAGCGAGCAGTTGCTCTGTGCATTCATTCAGTGAAACGACGTCACCGGCGAGCGAGCAGTTGCTCTGTGCATTCGCTCGACATTGCACGTGATCGGTTGGTATTCGATCTTTTTTTTTATATTCTACGCGAACATGGAATGGAATCAAGATAAAACTTTACAACTAATTGAAAACGAAAACCTCCATCTTTGAAAATGAGCACTCTAGCTCCGTTAATGTCTTCTTTCTCTCTGTTTAAATTTTTTTTACACCCAATACCGCCTTTTTCGTTTCCGGTTTTTAGTAAAGTTCCAATTATTACAAACGCCGCACTAGCCAAAAGAAAATCAACGTCATGATCGTCCATATCTACCGAGCGCGAATGAGAACGCAGCTGCGCCAGCGAGCTGTTCCACGCGAGCTTTGGTTTAGAACTAGTGTTCGTTTTCTCATTGTAGTGGAAACAGACGTTTTCTATTTTGAGCGAACATTGGCTGAACAGCAAACATTTGCCCAAAACAAAATGTTCGCTCGGCAGGGAGTGAACACGCGGGTTTACCACATTTAGGGTTATACTCAACGTATTTAGTGTTATACCCTAAATTATTAAATAGCACATGCTTATCACACAAGGACATTCTAATCCCTCAACCTCTTCATGGCGCCTGGCAGTTCAAATAGAATACATAACTGTCAGCAACAAACTAAGTACTTACCTAGACGTTAATAACTCACATGCATGTTACTGTGGTGGTACCCGGAGTGGTCGAGGGTGGGCGGCGCGGTGCAGGCGGACCCGCTGGACCCGCTGGACCCGCTGCCGGGCGACGAACTGCCGCCGGGGGAAGTACCGCCACCCCCGCTGCCGCGGTGCGATGCTGCACAACATCATAGAATAGTACCATAAGTATATCGACACGTAGTACAGTACAGTACAGCGTCTTCACATATTTATAATTACTGTATACAAAATATTGTAAAACATTTTAAAAGAGTACCTATGCTATGGAGTGTCTTGCCCGTTCTCTCAATACGAAACTACCTTTTGGAAGAGGCAACTAGAAGCAATTCTATTTTCTTGGAAAATCAAACTTTCAAAGCATTTAATAGTTGAAAAGTGCCTTTCAATGGCCTTCTAGAAATAAATGATTTGAGTCTGAGTACGCGGCAGTAAACATTGCATATTGAGTTTATGAAATAGAATTTGTAAAGCGTCGTCTCTGTCGCACTTGTGTGAGTTTCTCTTCGAAGCCTGATTTGTCATATATACGTCAGGGTCCTAAATATTACATATGGGAGTAGCGCGAGGAGGCAAAACGCCGGGGAGTAGCTCCGGCGGGATATCATGGCGGCATGGAGAGCGCGACTGTCGCAACCCAGTGCTGGGCACGCCACAATTGCGGAAATAAGTCCCCTGTTTGAGGAGTGGCTGAAGAGGCGCCACGGCGTCCTCACCTTCCGCCTGACGCAGGTCCTCACCGGACACGGGTGCTTCGGGAGGTACCTGTTCCGGATAAGGCGGGAGGAAACGCCCGGGTGTTACCATTGTGGGGATCGCCCGGAGGACACGGTGCAGGTCTGCCCGGCTTGAGCGGAGAACCGCCGTGTCCTCGCGGAGGCGATCGGCGGTGGCGATCTCTCGCGTCCGGCCATGTTACGGAGCGAGAGCGCATGGGAAGCCATCACCTTCTTCTGCAAAGCAGTAATGTTCGCGAAGGAGGAGGCGGAACGCGTGAAGGAGAGGCAATCTCTGCGCTCGCACGCCCCTGGTCGCCGCAGGAGACGCCCTGGGCGTCGGGAATTGATAGCCGATTCCCGGCCACCGTAGGCGCGGGCTTGCGGACGGCGAGCAATGGGTAGCTCGCCGTCCGGTAAGGACCAGGCCCGGGTCGACGGCGCGTTGTGTTCCACGCGCGCCTCAAAGAAATGTCAGCACTAAATGACGAGGTTCGATAGGGCCGATGCCAGCCGGGGTTGCGGGATGTTCGAAAGAGTTACCGTGGCCCCGGCACAGGCAACAGAAGGAACACGGGTGGGTTTTAGTCAGAAAAAGTCTGACACGCCCTCCCGCTCCGCCCAGAGCGGGAGAAGTCATTTGATGATTTTTCCCAAAAAAAAGGTACTAAATATTGTAATTTGTTTTAGTAGTAGCTTGGTTTCTAACGAGAAAGTAAAAACAGCTACTTCTGTCCTAGATGTTCCGTATGTCTGTGATCACCCCTGATTGGGTTCATCCGTCTTTCAGAATACTTTTGTTTTTGCATTTAAAAAGGTTTTTCCTGAAAACAAAGTACAAACGTCATGAGCTCATACCGTTATGCTCCTTATCATCGTGCCGGACGTGGTGCGGCTCAACGTGGTGCGGCGCGAGATGCGCGGGCGCAGGCGGCGGCGGCGCCGTGCGCAGCGGGAAGGCCTCCTCGGGCAGCGACCAGTCCGCCGCCTCCGTGTCCACGTAGTGCGCAGACGCCGCCGACACCCAGCCTGCAGTCTCTGTAGCAGATACATGCTGTGATCATTTAGCCAAGATACATCTATTATATTCTTCTATAATAATATAAATATTATAGTTTTCACCATAATTTAAATAGTGTATTCCCGAAGGTTTATGTGTACCTAGATATAGCACAGAAATCTCGACATACGTCATGTTGCCATGTCAGTAGGTTACACCCGTGCCAGGCCGGCGTGGGTACGCAACAGGAACGCATTTACGTATTTGTTTAGTTTCAACCGACTAGTGATGAAATATGCAAGAAAATGCAAAACAGGGATGACGGTTTACGTCCAAAATGTGTCAGTACTAGCCAGAAGTCTGCCCGGGAAACGAAAACAGACTCCCCTCTTGTTACACTTTGGCGGAATACTATAAACCTCTGCCTACCGCCTCGGAGAACATAGGCGTGATGTTATGTACGTTATACAGATACGTATTGATGGTGTTCTGCGGGACACTGGAGGGAGTTCTGAACTTGCGATCTCGGTTCACAAGTTCAGTTCACGCTAAAACATCAAATATTTTTATGACTTTTTCAATAGTCATTCTGAAATCTACTTAATTCACACAAGTTTAAAGTCGATATTTTTGTCTGTGAAAATAATATCAGTTGTAAACTGGAATTTGTAAATGGCATATAGATATCCTATTGTAAGCATATGTTGTACTCACCATCAGTCCGCACAAGCTTGGCCTGCTTGGCGGGCGGGATGTAGATGCTCAGCGTGGGCTTGCCCAGCACCCCACTGTTGTGGAACTGCGTCTCCGCCCAGTCTTCTACTTCTTCTAAGGGCTCTTCTTCCACTGCGTTGCTGATAATCAAAAGTTAATATTTTTAGATTAAGATATAAATACTTTCTTCCCGAAAGGGGCGAAACGAATCCTCTCAAAAGTGGGTACAGTATCTTCTATCAAGGCAATACATAGCTGTTTTGGCATATACAAAATACATAGCTATTCTTTTGTAAAATGATTTTGTGTTTGATGGATTCTTTACAGTAGTCCCAATACATTTTACCTTACGGCAAGCAATCTTTTGTACTGTGTAGAGATCGTCCCTGTGTTGTGACATCGACTGGAATCCTAAACACACCGTTTTAGGAGTTCCTAATAAAATAAAATTGTCTAGGATTGTTGAAATATTTTTGTTTTTTTTTATTTGTATGTGTTTGCTATTCACTCATAGTTGTTATATTGTGAATGTGAATACCTCAATCCAGAACAAATACAACATGCTCCAGTTTATAGAATGTTTTCAAGCTACAACTGTGTGCGGCAGCATTTTGATATTTTCTCCGGGACGTTAGTATCAGCCAAAATTAAAATTAAGATGAGCCGGTGCAGCGTGTGCCGCCATTCGACTGATTAGTGCAATATTGTTTATAAAATTAAGATGAGCCGGTGCAGCGTGTGCCGCCATTCGACTGATTAGTGCAATATTGTTTATAAAATTAAGATGAGCCGGTGCAGCGTGTGCCGCCATTCGACTGATTAGTGCAATATTGTTTATAAAATTAAGATGAGCCGGTGCAGCGTGTGCCGCCATTCGACTGATTAGTGCAATATTGTTTATAAAATTAAGATGAGCCGGTGCAGCGTGTGCCGCCATTCGACTGATTAGTGCAATATTGTTTATAAAATTAAGATGAGCCGGTGCAGCGTGTGCCGCCATTCGACTGATTAGTGCAATATTGTTTATAAAATTAAGATGAGCCGGTGCAGCGTGTGCCGCCATTCGACTGATTAGTGCAATATTGTTTATAAAATTAAGATGAGCCGGTGCAGCGTGTGCCGCCATTCGACTGATTAGTGCAATATTGTTTATAAAATTAAGATGAGCCGGTGCAGCGTGTGCCGCCATTCGACTGATTAGTGCAATATTGTTTATAAAATTAAGATGAGCCGGTGCAGCGTGTGCCGCCATTCGACTGATTAGTGCAATATTGTTTATAAAATTAAGATGAGCCGGTGCAGCGTGTGCCGCCATTCGACTGATTAGTGCAATATTGTTTATAAAATTAAGATGAGCCGGTGCAGCGTGTGCCGCCATTCGACTGATTAGTGCAGTATTGTTTATAAAATTAAGATGAGCCGGTGCAGCGTGTGCCGCCATTCGACTGATTAGTGCAATATTGTTTATAAAATTAAGATGAGCCGGTGCAGCGTGTGCCGCCATTCGACTGATTAGTGCAATATTGTTTATAAAATTAAGATGAGCCGGTGCAGCGTGTGCCGCCATTCGACTGATTAGTGCAATATTGTTTATAAAATTAAGATGAGCCGGTGCAGCGTGTGCCGCCATTCGACTGATTAGTGCAATATTGTTTATAAAATTAAGATGAGCCGGTGCAGCGTGTGCCGCCATTCGACTGATTAGTGCAGTATTGTTTATAAAATTAAGATGAGCCGGTGCAGCGTGTGCCGCCATTCGACTGATTAGTGCAATATTGTTTATAAAATTAAGATGAGCCGGTGCAGCGTGTGCCGCCATTCGACTGATTAGTGCAATATTGTTTATAAAATTAAGATGAGCCGGTGCAGCGTGTGCCGCCATTCGACTGATTAGTGCAATATTGTTTATAAAATTAAGATGAGCCGGTGCAGCGTGTGCCGCCATTCGACTGATTAGTGCAATATTGTTTATAAAATTAAGATGAGCCGGTGCAGCGTGTGCCGCCATTCGACTGATTAGTGCAGTATTGTTTATAAAATTAAGATGAGCCGGTGCAGCGTGTGCCGCCATTCGACTGATTAGTGCAATATTGTTTATAAAATTAAGATGAGCCGGTGCAGCGTGTGCCGCCATTCGACTGATTAGTGCAATATTGTTTATAAGCTTATTTATAATTAATTGAAGTAGCGCACACATTGTGCACGCTGTGTTATGTGTATTGGTAAGTTTACCTAGTATGTAAGCTATATTGTATGCCCGATTTGTGAACCAATAATTTTATAAAATGTGTATATACATGTGTGTATACACATTTGTTTGAAACGAGTGTCTTCGTTAAACGTTGGTATATACCAACGTTTTATTATCTCTGCGCCCCAAGAAAGAAACATATCAATCTAAAAATTCTTATAATAATAATAATTAAACTTTATTTCAGACCACATAGAATCCATACAGTAGTGCTAGGAAAGATAATGAGTTCTAATGTTAGTATCTAAAAAATAAGATGAACGTTAGTTAAACATAAACAGGGTCTTTGTAACTCACTTCGGATAAGTGTGTGTATAGGGCGGCAGCGGCGGCGGCTCGGGCCGGGGCAGCTCGCGGTCCTGGCGCGGCGCCGGCGCCGGCGTGCCGCGCCCGGCCGCTGCGCGCGCGCCGTACACGCAGCGCAGCACCTCCCACACGTGGCACACCTGCCAGGGAGACGCTCATTCTAATTATTTATTCGCAAATATGGGTGTCAATAGATACAAACATACGTCTGTAAACCCTGAAGGGTTGCGCAAAGGTGTACCTATATTACACCCACATTTCGCCAGGTAGGTATGTTTAAGTCCCATGTAATAGGGGGCGAGCTACGGATATCGAGGGATATGGCTTGGAGGCGTGGCACATGTCGCCTTCATGCGGTCGAACTGACCTTAAGTACGCGCGGCGCGGTGAGCACCGTTTAGTAGTCTGTTTGCATCGGAACGTGTAGTGTCATTACGTATTTTTACAAAATGCCGAATTGTTCCGTGCTTATTTGGAAAAATAGGACAATTACAACAAACCTTAAGACAAGTGGCGTGTCCGACCACCGGTAAGTAAAATCGCTGCATTAATTATAATATTTAAGGATTTTACAAATATCTAGTTAAGAAATATTTTCTAATGACTGACGCATGTCAAAATGATGCTTCAATGGTAGGCAGCACTGAAACATGGTTATCGATAAAAGTGTTGAAACAAGAAATTATATTTAAGAACCTGTTTTACAAGAATTAATACATTTTATTTCAGTTTCCCGAAAAATCCAGATATTAAACATAAATGGATAGATGCAACAGGCAGGGAAAATAATTGGTTTCCCACAAACCAAAGTGTAATTTGTTCTTCCCACTTTCAAGAGGATTGTTTTGAGTGGGCAGTACCTAAACTCAAAGTAAGATACATATTTGACACCGTACCGTCAGGACCTCTCGGTACCGTCCGAGACAATGGCGAAGTCAGAAGAGTGGGGGTGTGTACTCGTATGTGTGCATGTGTGTTATGTGCTGACGCTACTCGTCTTCACGCATACATTCACTGCTTGTTTGTACACTTGGTAACCACAAGAAAAGCGCGTGTTGCTTCGTGAGATAAAAATACTGAAAGAAACTGATTTACTTAAATGTTATTTACAAACAAATATATTATATTTTTACTTAGTTTGGTTTTATTGCTGTTTATAATATACTACATTGAAAAGCAGAAAAAGAACATGTTCATGAATCTATTTATAAAAATAGAGCATCCAGAGATTTCAAGTACATATGGTTGCGTTAATCTTGAAATGGCGTTAGTATAGTTGCCGGCACGAGTCGTGAGCACAAACTCTACTCTTAAACCTAACGAATCTTATTTGCTATCACGGCAGGTTGCACATGGGCGGGAGCAATGAAATCAATGTATGAACAAGCATAATTTATACAATACAGATAGAGAACAGAATACAAGAGCACGGTGACGAGGGCAGTTAAAGTTAAGACGGAATTTGTGCTCACGACTCGTGCCGGCAATTATACGAGATTAAGTATTTCCATCGTAAAAAGAAATGGATATGTCTACTACATCTACCTTTTTTTATCTAATTAATATATTAAAATGTTCACAGACTATCAGATACCAACTGAGTTGAGTACTTTATCCCAAATTAGAATTCCCTTTACTATCTTCCTTTCACAAATTCTTGACAATATACCAAATTTGGTAGTCTTCGGTTAGTATAGCGATATTATAGAAAACAACACAAAATAATATGTACGCCCAAAAAACACCTCTTTTTTGTAGTCGGGTTTCATCGATATTTTTATCGATCAAATATTTATACCAACCCCTCTTCCCTAGTTGAGGCAAGAGATGCATGTGTGCATTGTGTGACTGTATCTATACTTTCTAGTGCCCGCCCCTTTTGAGCATGTGTGTAATAAGATGGCACAAAAGTGTTACGCACTTTTTCTTGTGTGCGTGCGAAAAACTTATCATGTGTGCCATATCTATTCCTTTTGTTTTTGTGTGAGTTTCAAGAGTGGGAAAAAGGTGGCGACACTTGAACTTTAATAAATATAGAGTGAAGGCATATCTCCGGATATCTATGGGGCGAGCCTATTGCCATCAACCGGGCAGAAATCCAGATACCTGGCTATTGAGAAATTCCAGATGGAAAAACCCAATAACACTTTGCCCGGACCGGGAATCGGACCCAGGACCTCATGATCAGTAGTAGCGCTTGCGACCACTAGATCAACGAGACAGTCCGAGCGGGGTGTAAATACATAATAATTTTATTTCAGTCATTTTAAGAAAACTTACAGCTAATACATTCGAGTAGTCAGAAGTATTATGTAGAAGATGGCCAATTGCAAGTTTTCACTTATATAAACTTATGTATAAACTTGACAAAACGGTACAAACAGCGTGAGAGTTAAACATAGAAATAACTGAAGAGAATAAACAAAAATAAAATACATTACACTTCAAAGAAAAAGTTACTTAATATTTTTTTAATTTCTGGACACTGTTTCTGAATAAATCAAGCTCAACATCCCGGCACACCTTATTGAACATTCGACATGCTCTTAACACATATGTATTTGGCCTACAGATAGTTTTCACAATAGGTACATGAAGGAGATGAGGTCTCCGAAGAAACACAGACGACACACGAAGTCCAATTCTGACCACCAGCTCTGGGACGTCCGTAGACCCGTTCATTATACTAAATAGGAAAGCAAGATCTGCAATTTTCCTTCGCTCGTGTAAGGGAAGAATATGAAATTTCTTACACCGACTAGTACCTATAGTTAGGAAGATAAGTACATGCACGATATTGAGGTTACCTTAAAAATCGCCTTTGTGTACTGTCAAGGCGATTAATATAAACATTGTAATTTGGATTCCAAAAAGAAGCATATTCGAGATGGCTACGGACGAAAGCACAGTATAGAACTTTCGCGACATTCTGAAACTCCGAGGAGACTCTAAAAATAAAACCCAACGCTTTAGAAGATTGTGTAGATTTAATTATTATTATTGTATAAAACGGTATACAATTTGGAATGACCATATCTAAACATTAGGCATGCAAATCCTAACTTATATACGGGTGTCCCAGACCGCGCGGTCCGACGGCAAATGGGGTAGAGCGGAGGTGGCCAAATATCATTTAAAGTTGGGACATTCTCAACAGTTCTCGCTAATTTAATCATTTTCAAGAAATCGACGTACTGAGTTCAAATCTGGCTGGAAGGTGCCTCGACAGTGTAGGTACAAGATTATGTTCCTATTTACGTGCAGTGTGGCTCTGCGACGCTTCAGATTTTATTTTTACTTGTCTTTTCAAACTCTTTATTAAAGTTTAACGAAACTTTCTAGCCCAGATTAAAATTAAAATAAAATAAGAATATCCCAACTTTAACTAACATTAACTTTTATGGAATGTCACAGCTTGCTAAAGAAAAGTATGCGCTTCGGGCATCATCGTATATCTTCGGAAAGAAAACCGCGCGATGATGAAATCTAACATAGAGCTGTTACAAGTACAGTAGTACTCGCTTATTTTGTACAACCATGTTTACAAAATAATATCGTACATATTTTTTCTGGTTTACCTGTGCATGTGTCTAACTTACCATGTGTCTGTTATGTGCTCTAGCAACATCCGCGTTGTGCTTGGCGAGGTCGTGCGGCGGCGCCCCCCGCATGCGGTAGGAGCGCGCGCACTGCACGAGCGCGTGCGTGCGCGCGCTGGCCGGCGCCGCGTAGCGACACAGTGTGGACGAGGCTCCTCCAGGAAATGCACGTTCCAAGGCAGCTTGTGCGCTTGGAGATAAGGATCCTGCTGTTGGTTGCTTGCGACTGGAGGGGAGAAAACGGACGTTCAAATTGCAGTTATAAAACATTATGTATGACACAATCCTTTTTTAATTTTTCCGGTCCAAGAAGTAGCCGAGCACGTCTGTTCGTAGCTGCGTTAAAAAACGACCAACCAAAATCACATTTTCACATAGAACATTAGTACGAAGTTTGTAATGCAGCAGCACTCACCCCAGCCCCGGCACGTGCCGGTCGGGCTGCGCGGGCTGCGCGGGCAGCGCAGGCAGCGCGGGCAAGGGCCGCTCGGGCGCCGCGTGCGCCAGCTCGCCGCGCGCCGACATGCACACGCCCTGCGGGTTGGCCCACAGCACCGGGTGCGCCGCCTCGCTGAACCTGTGCCGGTACAGGCTGCAGTCCTGGATGAGCAAATCACACAAAAGTGTATTATATGGTCTGTTTCAAAAGTATCTCATGCAAGTGTACACAAACAGTCCAGGTTAAATTCTCACGTAACACTCACCAAAGGGAATTAGTAACACATTCATCTGTATTTAGAAGGTTACAACTTTATTAACAATTATTGTTTACCTCAGTGAAAAGTAAAAGCATCTTCAAGGTGATTTAAAAATAGAATTTTGGGTTTAAATAATCAAAGCAAAACACTGATCTTGTAACTGGAACTACAAATTAGCATCCACAGGTACGTATTCTGATACCTTTGTTTACTTTGTCATCAGATACTTTTGGAGCAACCTTTATTTCAAGTTTCAAGTGACTCAGGCTGACTGGACAAATCTTCAAAATAGCTCGCATTTAACTAGGTCAATAGGGCACTTTATGTGACGGCTAAACACTCTTGAATCAGAATTTGTGACGCTACAGAATCTTAGATAATCGATCGAAAACGTGTCCAGCCAGCTTGAAAAACCACTTTTCGCTGGTCTCTCAATCTCGGTAACGGAAGTGATTTTGACGACTTTTTGCATATCAACGGGCGTCACATAAATTTGTGACAGGCATCGAACTAAAAGTTTTGTGATACGTACAGCGGTTTAGTAGAAAAATGCAAAAATCTGAGTCCAAACTTCTGGTTGGCACTTCCGAATCTCAATAACGGGAGCGTTTTCGAATATGGATCCTCTACTAATATTTAGTGACGCAATGTGTGACAGTAATAACGTTTGAGTTATGGCGTCACATGTAAGGGTTTACGAGAAATCAATAACAATGTCCAGCCAGCCTGAGTTCAAGCTGGCTGGACACATGTATCTCCGCTGCCTGATGATCTACGGCCTTCGAAATGTGTTCAAAACTTTGTGACGGGGACGATAATGATAACCTGGATTTGTGACGGAGAAACTTTGAGTAGTTTCAAAGATATTGATTATTATTCTGTTAATTAAATAAACAATACCTGTTTCAAAATTTGAATTCAATAAATTGCATAAAAATGTTTTCTTTGTCTTCTATCGATTTAAATACCTACAGTTGTTCGTATTAGTATCACCAATACACGGATTTTCGTCCATTAAAGAAAACACCTTAAAATATACTTAGTCCTACATAAAACCTACAATATTGGTCACCCTACTGCAGTGTTTGTATGGGAAAATTTAAATGATCAATATCTTTGAAACTACTCAAAGTTTCTCCGTCACAAATCCAGGTTATCATTATCGTCCCCGTCACAAAGTTTTGAACACATTTCGAAGGCCGTAGATCATCAGGCAGCGGAGATACATGTGTCCAGCCAGCTTGAACTCAGGCTGGCTGGACATTGTTATTGATTTCTCGTAAACCCTTACATGTGACGCCATAACTCAAACGTTATTACTGTCACACATTGCGTCACTAAATATTAGTAGAGGATCCATATTCGAAAACGCTCCCGTTATTGAGATTCGGAAGTGCCAACCAGAAGTTTGGACTCAGATTTTTGCATTTTTCTACTAAACCGCTGTACGTATCACAAAACTTTTAGTTCGATGCCTGTCACAAATTTATGTGACGCCCGTTGATATGCAAAAAGTCGTCAAAATCACTTCCGTTACCGAGATTGAGAGACTAGCGAAAAGTGGTTTTTCAAGCTGGCTGGACACGTTTTCGATCGATTATCTAAGATTCTGTAGCGTCACAAATTCTGATTCAAGAGGTCACAAATTCTGATTCAAGAGTGTTTAGCCATAAAGTGCCCTATTGACCTAGTTAAATGCGAGCTATTTTGAAGATTTGTCCAGCCAGCCTGAGTCACTTCAAGTTTCAACAATAAAGATGTGACTTTATCGAACCAAAACATATCGTGTTGCGACATTATTCCCCTGCCCGCATGCGGTTACGAATAGGCTGTAACCGCCAACGCAAGCGCAATCTTTGTTTGATATTTTTTTCATGCCAAGTTATTATAATAATAAATTGTTACTTGGACGGAACCATAACAAAAAAATGCTAAGTCCATTTTTACATTTCAAGACAAGCGAATCTACGCCTACTCAACCGGTACTTACCCTGCTGGTAGACAAGAAGGTATGCGGCTCAGCCAACCACGCGATGGCGGTGGTGACGTCACGATGTTCCGCGAATGTCGCCAGCGGTACATGTGGGCGTCTGACATCCCACACGTGGACGGCGCAGTCCAGTACCAGCGCGCAAGATGCTACTTGGTACCTGATCGAGGACGCAAGTTTATTTTAATTAAAGGGTGATTTAGTTATAAGGCCCTAAGCCCTATGCAAATCGATCTTTGTCTAGAGTTTCGGAAAGCATGATCAAGATAATGCGATACTGTTTACCGTACTGATGTAGATTCGACAAAATAATTAAATAGGTTTACAAAAACATTGGAAGCCTCTAAAACAGCGAGGCATCTCGTAGCCTGCACTTACTTTTTCTGCGGTCTCCATTTGACGTGTCCGACGGAGGCTATGGTGTAAATGGTATGCTCCAAATTAGGTTTCCCATAGATGTCCCAAACCTGGAATTAAATTATTTTTTCTACGAATTACGAAACCTCTCATGGCGAACAGCTAAGGGCCGAACAGATATGATGCGCACGCGCATATTTACACAAACGTCGCAAGATGGGGTTGCTATTAACAATTCCTCAAAACCAAAACCAAAGATGAATCGTAGCCATAGTAGTGTTTTATTTTATTTAATGCGTCTTGTGTTAAATGAATGTTATTTATTTGTTTATAGCAGATCGCAGCAGTGGCGAATAGAAGACATCTGTTAAGAATTAACTCTTTTTTCTTTTATTTTAATTAAAGAAGTATAAGAGGGTAAGTAAGGAAAAGATATTGTATGAAATCATTTGCCATAAGTTAAAAGCTAACTGTAGAGGTACGGAATAGACAATTAGTTACCCGTCTAACTTGATTGATCTCAAAAACGTTAGTCCTCTACCAAATCCTTATCTTCGGGCCTCTCAGACGCAATACCCTAGTAACGTACCATCATTTCAATTACACGCGCCACGCTGATAGCAGCGAGACACAATAATGATATAATTAATTGTTCAAGCGTCACATTGCCTCGTTAGGGTCATAAGTCAAAACAAACGCTCGACGTTGTTGCAAGCCCCCAATGGTAGGAGGAAAATTGATTTCTTACTCTATTAAGTATATTGAACTTTCGGCTCAAATTGGAGTGTCGATGCATGTGTTTTTATCATACACGTGAAGTTAGGTAGGCACTAGTATCCAGCTCCAATATTGAGTTGCAAGGCTAATGAAGATCATGATAACGATTCAAGAAGGATTTAAATATTAACAAGAACTATCGCAAACTTTTGCATTGTTTTTGTTGATCATGCAAGAGGGTTTGTTTCCAATGTCCGGAATATTTTTGCGGGTTTTAAATATCCTTAAATTACAAAGACCCAAAACTCCAGACCGAAAACGAACTTTGAGAATGATGAAACTGATAAATAATATTACTGAAGTAATTAAATTCTAGATTTTAGCGTTTATACGGAAGTTATTGTAGTTAACTTAAAATTTACCTTAATTTTAAAAATTATATTAGAATATAGGTATTTTTCTGGATATTCTGTATATCTTATTTAAAATAAGCACTTACTTAGGTGTTAATGTAAAATTAGGATTTGCATGCCCTAAACAGGCAAAATATGGACTGTACATTTTAAACCACCATTTTTTTACAACTGGTAACACCTGTATTTTCTGCAAATAAATGTTTCTTATTCTTATTCAGGTTGTTGTCCTAGCCATTACTCAATAATGAAACATTTTGACGTAACAGGACTAGAAACTGGTCTAGGGGATAACATCGAAATTAATATTATTATGCAATATGAACTAATATTATAATAACATCAACGTGTGAGCACCAGGCGCGGCCTGTCGGTGACCCAGTTGTTTATCTAAGGCGCTGATAACTCAGGCGCGAAACCTCTTGTTCAATGTTCTTTACCTGTCAATATTTAAAATATAAATACATAATTCTTGAGATTTTTTTAATTTTAGGCTGTTTTTCATCATTTCATCAAACTTCATTTCATTTTATTTCTAAAAGATAAATTTTATATATGATACACGGAAATTTTGCGTATTTTGTAGACGTTGTAATGTTTTGTGGCTTCGTAGTCTGTTCATGCATCAAAAGTGCAAAAAAATAACAAACACTTGTAGACGGTACTTGATTAGTGTTGCCAGTTGCCAGAACATCTTGCATATAAAGCTATGCAAAATTTTCTGGCAACTATAATGTGGGGTGACATTGTGTAGCTGGGAACCAGCCCACATAATTAACATGAACTCCTATACCACAGCCTTACCTTGATAGTCTTATCCCTAGAAGCGGTAGCTAGCCAGGGCATCTCGGGGTGCCAGTCGCACGCGAACACCGGCCCCGAGTGCGCGGTGAACTGCAGCAGGCAGCGCTCATGGCGGCGCACGTCCCACAGCTGCACGTTCCCGTTCTCGGACACCGCCGCGAACGTGTGCGCCTGGTGCGGGCTGAACTGCACGTCACGGATCGACTCCGTGTTGCTGTTTACAACGAAAAGCAAAAAATCTACTGAGATAAAGTATCAAATAGGTCCACAGATACACTAGTGTTTTAATTGTTACAAAAAGAGATAATAATGCTGGTTACATTGGCTAAGATTGTTTGTTGTAGGTTGACCAGCAACTTGGGTATAAATCCAAACCAGGCGATAGTGGTCTTGGAAAAGTTGCAAGTCATTTTAAAACAAATTACTTGTAATTTTTAGAGACCCAAGGTTACCACAGTTATAAACTTTGTTTGAAAACCTAACTCAATATTAAAGGATAGTTAAATATGACTGTTTCTTGCTACCTCACCTTATGAAAGTCCTGGCCACTTCCTTCATACGCAGATCGAAGCACTTCATCATGCCATCCTGAGAGCCAGAGATGAGGAGTGCTGGCTCTGTCAGATGAAAGCTAACCTGCGTTCAAATGTGCAACTCAGGTATAAGAGGGTTAAAAATTATTACACAGGCTGTTGAATTAAAACCTCTCGGAAGGTGTTCCTATTTATTTATTTATCCTTTAGCACGTTGCGGGACGCTGACGCGACACGATAGAAGTTGTATTGTAATTGCTGCTATAGCCGTATAGTGGCCTTTAAAGCGTTAAGCACAACAATGTAGAGTCACAGTTAATCTTGGGCACTATTGGATGATGCGGGCATAAAGTTGTAGGCTGCAGGTGCACCTCTTGTCCTATCACTTAGTGGTGGTAATCATTTTATTTAAAATATGCTATCAAATACTACTGAACTGAACTATTTGGGGTCAACACAGGTCATTGTGCCAAATACAGATTTTATCATCAACAGTTTAAATTACCAACACATTTAGCATGGTTATCAATATTTAGCCTCATTTTACCTTGTTAACAGTTCTCTTATGGTCGGAGAACACATGCTCTTGTTTTGAGCGTCCCGACCTGCCCAGGTTCCACACCACCACTGCGCCATTCGTAGCTGCTGTGGCTAGGGTATTTTCTGTAAGACAAGAAATATATTAGAAAAGAGTTTTGTGGCTAGATAAAAATACCCAGAATCTTTTGTAATCTATTTTGCTCACAGAAGCAATGTTACAAATGAAATAAATGTTCTAGAACTTAAATTGATGATGTAATTTAAGACCTATTTTAAAAGCTGAAACTGCAGAGATCAAAAGTTCATTAAAGATCTAATCTCAACCTGATAACAACTGATAGAGAATTCCTTAAATTAAGTTATTCATTTAAAATATAATTAAGTGGTTTATGTGAGGGCCCAATTAGATGCTCACAGCTAATGGTATTGCCTATAGCAAAGTGCACATGGTACGCAAGCTAAGCTGACCCATAATTTTTGATCATTTGATTATTAACTTAACTAAGTAAGCATGGTTTTTTTTAGATAAAATAATAAGTACCTTCAATAGTACTCCAGGCCACATCAATGGAAGAAAAATTCAGATTCAAGTTTTTTCCTACCCTCAAATTGCAAACTTCCGAAAATTCATTTTCGCCAATGGAAAATACTTTGAATACTGTAACAAAAATTATAATAACATAATACTTTAACATGGCAAGTCATTTTATGCAAATTAAAACAATGTTTTATTTCATTTGATTTACCATTGCGCCCAGCTATGACTACTTGTGAACAGTCTTTATTTAGAGCCAAAGCGTTTGCTGGTCCCTCCTGGGACACGCATATTGTGTTCGACGGTATCATTATCAATAAACTTTCTAACAACAATTTAATGAAACACAAATAAATTGTCACATGATCAATTTAACACACAACGCTTTTCAGCAAACATCACAGGATGATATCTTGTTTGTAACTGGGGACGAAAAATAGATAACTAAGTTAATATATAATTTTTACACAACAACAATATAGAAAACAGCTTGTTTATTTTGACTGATTTTTTGTTTTTTGAGGTTGCTTGTCAACTTGTCATTCCAATTTGACACTGGCACGTCCGGCACTTGTCATATGCGTAACGTTCCACGAATTTTTATTTAATAGCTAAAGTGCAACATCAACGAAACTTTTTCTAATAACTCTTTTTTAAATTATTTTGAACATTGACGTGCATCGCACAAGCAATGCAAAGAAACTCGTTTCATTTTCATTTCGTTTAAGCTTTGATGGTATTATAGTCAATCAAAACTGTATTCTGTTAACTGTGTTTTCAAATCTGCGTAATCAGCGATTCAGCGCTATTTAAAAAATCAAAATGTCAGAACGCAGACGTCAAACGCGGGTTTTCTTTTTTCATGGATTTTTCGAAAAAACGCAATAACAGTGTATGGGTCGCGTAATTAATTGCTATGATTTTTCGAACACAAAAAAAACTGTTAATATGTGAAGTATAGTGAGAGGCTCATTCATAAATTTGGGACGATGGATAGTGGGGACAGGATTTTGGTGGCTGCGGGGCTGACGGCTGCTGTAGTAGTCGGAGCCTTCGTGCTGTGGGGTCCCGGCGGGGCTCCAAAGGTGCGCAAGAGACGCGGGCAGATCGCCGGCCTCCAGAACCTGGGCAGGACCTGCTTTCTCAACACCCTGTTGCAGGCGCTCGCAGCCTGTCCCACTTTCATTGATTGGCTTAAAAATTATGCTAAAGCAGATGGCCACAACAGTATGATTACTACATTGTATACAGTTATTGAAGGTAATTTTTCCCCCCTGAATAATTTACTCTTAGGAAGTAGTTAACCCTCTTAAAATGATTATTAACTTAAAATACTCCATATGATGTAATTGTATGATATAATATAGTGCTCTTAAACACAACAACAACAACAAGAACACATAACAAGAACAACAATCAGTCATTTCCTCAAAGCCAAGTTCAATCAGATGAGCTACCTGTTGACTTAACATTCCTTACAAATTTGTAAATTAATCCACTATTTTATTATATAACTTCATTGTTCAGATAACTCATGTATTTTAAAAACATTATTGCGACAAGGCCAAGGTTAAATATTTATGGAATGAACAGCTCGAAGACAGTAATGGAAATTAACATTGTATGTTTACTTAGAGTGAGTGTGTGCATATATGCCATTATACTTACTATACTACCTTTTACTGAAGTTATCTGTCCCTTTGTGAACATAGGCCTTCGCCAAGTTGTGTTACTGTTGTGATGTGACACAACAGTTGTTTGGCTTTCCAGAATACATATATTATTATAGTCTACCCCTCTTTGTATAATATTTGACAAAATACTGCACAATGATTTAATACACATACATACATAAACTCACGCCTTCTTCCCATGGGGGTAGGCAGAAACTACAGAACGCCACCTGCTACGATCCTTACATACTCCCATTGCCTCGTTTACAGTCATACATCTGGTCATACACGTACTCTGGTTGCGAAAGATTTAATATTGTGTATAAAAATATTTGTTTTGCCAAAATAATCCTTATCTTTATGAGTGATGCAGTAACAATAGCTATGTAAACAGATGATACATGCCTGACACAATCGATCACAATATTGCGTGTGTCAGGTTTAGAAAATAAAGATTTTGAACAAAGGTAAATCTGGGTTGAGCTGCTTGAAGGATGCAGTTTATATGCTATATTTGTGACCAATTGATTAATGCGTCCCTAATTGATAAGTTAAGTAATGATATCCCATAGGGTTTACAATAGTTTCACAATAGATTCAGCTTATTCACCTCTAAATGGGCAAGTTTAATTGTGGTTTTCATTGTCAATGATTCAGCATACAGATGGGATGCCCGTTGAGATCATAACATACTTCTTTTTTTGGGGTGAACCCCGTATACAATGGAATAAGAGTATGAGGATGATGAAAAAGATCTCAGTAGTTTAAAAAGAAGTCCATCTCTACTTGAAGTTCGCCATATTTCTTAGATAAACCTCACTGCTTCCTATATTCCAAACAGTTGTAAACGGCACCCACGAGTCAGCGCGCGGCACACCAGTGTGCCCGCTAGGCGTGCTGCAGTCGCTCCGCGCGGCTGGCTGGGTGGTGCCCGCAGACCAGCAGGATGCACACGAACTGCTCCATGTGCTGCTGTCTTGTATTGAGGAGGAGACCACTAGCATGTCTAAGAAGGTGGGGTTTAATCAATGTCACCATTATAATTTATTTCCCTGCGGCCCCCGCGCCCTGCCCTTGCTTTGCACGGTTTTTATGATTTGACAAAACATCGAGATATCTTTATTATACTTATAATATTAATGTGTTACACACCGCATCAAGATCCGTTGCTTAGTTTAGAAGAACACAGACACAATAAGCTACTTTATGTTTATATTAAGTATAGGTTTGCATTTAAGCACACAGTAGGCGGACTTAAGAGCAGCTAGAAGGTGTCCATTACTGGTGATTGTTAAATTTTACTACAATTCATTGTAAACATGAATATGTATAAAAATCAGCAGTCTCCTTAAAATGTTAAGGGAGAAGTGCCAAGGTAGCCCGCGAAATTCAAATTTTCTTACGATTTTTGCAATTTGCAGCTCAGTGTCTGGGTGTATGTTAATTAAAGTATGATTCGCGAACGTAACAAATATGTATTTACAGAATTATAATCATTAGAATCAGTAATACAATTCCTTAGTTCCCCTTAATTTAGCCCCCCCCCCCCCTCTTCCCTTTAGTTTTCCTTAATTTCTTTCCTCTTCCTTCCTGAAATGTCAAGATTTCATGAAATAGTCATTCAATAGAATTACGTGGTCTTAGAGTTGTATTGATGAATACATATTTGTTATGGTCGCGAATAATATTTTAATCAGCATACAACTTAATACTGATCTGCAAATTGCAAAAAACGTAAGAAAATTTGAATTTCGCGAGCTACCCTGGCGCTTTCACCTTAACCACAGATTACTCTGTCACACACTTCCCTATTCATATTTCCCATACACCGCTTCTTAAGGTTGCTAAAATCAAATGATCTCTCCCATCCAGCCGGGCTGTCTCTCAGACGCTCTCGGCCTGGGCGGCAGCCGCGCGTGGTCTGCGCTGGCGTCGCCCGCGTCGCCGCCCGCCGCGCCGCACCCGCTGCGCGCGGACTCCACGCCGCCCACGCCCTCCGGCCTGTCTGTACGCCCGGCGTCTGCCGCGCCCACTGATGAACCCGATCTTGTGGAACCAGGTAGCCTACACTGAACTGAACTAAATAGTGTGACCGTATCAGTAGAATAGATTTAAGTCCAGCTTATATATCATATTTACTTATCAAGCAAGGCATACCAATGCAACGCCATATTTATAAGGGTAATAACAATAGGTAATCACGAATCATAAATACATCACTTTATAGGCATGCACTGATGCACAACATTCTTCAGTCCCCTGCGACACCCGTGAGCTCGCACGCCAGTCTCATGAACGATTAGTATGATCACTACACAGGCTACATGGGACCTTAAGACATTGGGGCTAAAATCAGAATGATAGTTGGCTCGCTTGGTCACATTGCTTTCAGATGCAGTTGCGAATACATGCAGTTACCGGAGCCGCAGATGATCATACGGGCTCTGCACTAGACTCACCCATTTTTCTTCCGACGTTCCAAGCCAAAAGCTAATCGACCTAAACACTTTTTTGCTCTTCAGAACCAGTAATGGAGCCCCCCCGCCTCACGAAGGGCGTGTCTCGCTCGCTGTGCCACCTGAGCTCGGTGGGGCGGCGCTGGGCCACGCCGGCCGCCGCGCGGCCTGCGCCCGCGCCGCCCTTCCGCGGCACCCTGGCCTCCAGGCTACAGTGCACTGTGTGCTCACACAAGGTGAGATAGTCATCAGTAATGCAGGTGTGTCCCGCTCGCTGTGCCACCCGAGCTCGGTGAGGCGGCGCTTCGTCGAGGCGAGGCATGCATAACCTGATTGTTTATGTGCCTTTACCGAAACAATAATTGCTGGTGTTTCCGCACAGAGTCCGATCCGGTACGACAAGTTCGACAGTATCTCCCTGTCGATGACCAACGCGAGTGTCGGGCTCACCGGCTCCTTCAGCCTCGCGGGTGAGCTTGCTATTAACATTCTAAGTTTTATATCATTTGTCAGCTTTTATTTGCACTAAAATCGTCAAACAACAAAAAGAAAACATTCTTAAGGCGTCGTCCTAATACAACGCGTTTAAGTTATCATCGCGCGAGTAAGCGATGCGACCATCGCGTGGTCGTACGATAGCAAAAACTGTGGGTCCTAATATAACGCGAATACACGATCATCGCGCGATTTAACGATGCGAGTAGCCGCGAGGAGTCCTGCTCTGCCCCTCACCCCGCTCCACGACGACGCGACGCGATTATCGCTCGAAATCAATTAGGACACCTATTCAACATCAATATGTTTGATCGCGGATTCGTACGATTGACATTCGCGCGAACTTGCGATGATCGCGTCGAGTCGCGTTGTATTAGGATGACACCTTTTACTGTACCCACTGCGATATTATTTTAAACGCATTTCATTTGTTTGTAAGAGATATTAACACTTGTTCGGCTCGACATAATTTGGCTCAGCCGGGTGGCAAAATTGGAAATATTAAGTAGATATAATGTTCGGGAAAATCCGCTAGGCTTAGCTTGAATTGTGCCGAGTCGATCGAACATGATTCAGTGAGGGTAGATGCCGAACGAAGTTTGCCGAATGAAAGCCATGGGTATGAATATGTGGGTCGTTTTTGTTCAACAAATACTGCCGAATGACCCGTACAAGTGTATATACTTGTCGCGTATTAGCGTGGCAATAGCGTTTTACCCAAAGGTTGACTGGTAGAAAATGCCTATAGCATTAAGTCCGCTTCTGTACATTTGTGTGTTTAAAGCATTAAATAAATAAATAGCGGTCATTGTCCCATCTACATTTTCTAGCATTTATTATTTCAAAAACTGAAATAAAGTCCGTTACCGTCCTGAATCAATATCGATCGTGATCGTCAACATGTTCCAGTAACGAAAAACCATACATAGTTTATTGTTTGGGTTCCTACGGAGATTGTATTAGAGAAAGGGCAATGCCCGCTATTGCCGCGCTGACATCCGACAACTATAGCACCCTTTAGATTTTGAAATCACATTGCAGAGCGCGAATACTACTAAACAGAGACCTAAATAAGAGCCCTTTTATTCAAACACCTGTAATGCGAACCAACCATGTTACGTTTTATTCAAACACCTGTAATGCGAACCAATCATGTTACGTTTTATTCAAACACCTGTAATGCGAACCAACCATGTTACGTTTTATTCAAACACCTGTAATGCGAACCAACCATGTTACATTTTATTTAAGTTAAGTAAAATAATAACGTAGTTTCGCCTTTATCGAAGCGATAAAGAGGCCTATGTAATAAACACATGATAAAAAATGAGTTTAGGTTAATTTATAACAACTATGTTTTGCAACTAACTCAATGTTTATCGAAATAACTAGCTACGGTCAAAAAACTCATTAATAACATTTATAACATTAACTGAACAAGGGCGAGCAAAAATCGTTGAATAACAGAAAACTATGAAAGAAACAGAGCCTTTTGACCCGATTTTCTTTTGATTTCAATTTTCCTTTGACCATTATTCACGAAGAACACAATTACATAATTATGCACTCATCGCGAAAAGCCTGATGTACACGGTATGATTTAACTGCCTGTGCTGTGGCATACCATACATAAGTTGAAGCAATAATAAAATTTACAAACGTATCCAAAATAAATGATTTATGTTGTACGCGGGCCAAAGTTGTAATGACAGATTTATCTGGTCCTGCCAACAATTATTAGTCAAGCACGACCTTGGTAGACGGACTTTGTGTGCATAAAGCCTCAAACTAAACATGCGTTTGCTAATCGATTTTATGTATTTTTAGGAACTTTTCCGTATAATAGACTCGACAAGGTACTAAGCCTATAGTGTAAGCATAAAAATGTAGTACAATGTTGTCAGAATATTTAGCGATACTCAACGTGGTTTTTCTGAAATGACGTTCCTTAGGTGGCAGCACTGTCGCGTCAGGTCCGGGCACCTAGCAAAAGTGTCAAAGCGCCTACATTTTCTTCAGTCGTGACTGAATGATGAACGTCATCATATATTTTATATTCATTGTTGAAATAGAAGACCTCTTGTCAAAGTAGCGCCAACTGATGGAGTGAATGTTCATGAAACTCCTCAGTACACAGACACAGAAAAACTTCTAGAAATTTTGTCATGATGATAATTTCTTCCCTCGCCTCGTAAGTATCTACTTTTGTATATTTACATTGGCTAGTTTTAGGTATTAATGTATCAGTATGCTTTGTCTCATAGTTGTTAATAGATTATTTTTATATCAGATTTTTATATTATGTACTTAAAATTTTAATGTCCCAATGTTATTGAAATGCAAAGTGATGGTCTGAAACACAGATTTGAATAAACCTAGATATGGCGGGTCCGCTACCTGACATTCTAATTCCGAACCTGCACCTGTAATAAAAACATGTTAGCTTTGGTTTATTTTTTGACATAATTATCTCGGGACCCTGGGGTCCCGGACTTTTGGAAGGCGTACGAGGGGCCGAAGCCAACTCGCAGAGGCCCGTTAGACGTTTTTAATTATATGAGGCACCAACCGACGATTATCCCTGTATGCACTATGCAGGTGCACCCAAGGACAACCCCCGGTTAGTGTAGGGCTATTGCAGGATATGATAACAAAGATATTGGACTATGGGTTTGAGTGGCTAAAGTGGGCTGGTTACTTAGAACTATGGCCCCTGCCTGATCATTGTTTAATATGTACACGGATAAAATGGCAGGGGGTGACTTGCACACTCAATTATAGGCCTCGGAAAACTTTAGTTAGCTTTAGTTTATTATTAGACACTATAATTGTATAGGAAAACTACTGTACACTCTTTGTAAACGTTTTATTAAATAAATTACGAGTATTATTATACCTTGGTGGAATCTAGGACCATATTAACTTTCTTCCTTGGTCCCCTTAGGCCTGCTTCGCGCGTTCACAGCCCCGGAGATGGTGAAGGGCGTGCGCTGCAGCAAGTGCTGCCCCGAGCCCGCCGAGCTGGGCGCGCAGCCCCCGCCGCCCGCGCCCGCCGCCGCCTACACCAAGCACATACGCACCGTCAGCTTCGGGAAGGTAGGCTCTGTGTTAGTTTTTCAAACATACTTCTTCATTTAAATAATTTGTTTACATTGAGCTAGCTGTGCCCCGCGGTTTCACCCGCCTTGCTCGGCTCCTAAGGGTCATCGCATGTTAAATAGCCTATACAGGGTAGCCCGTGAAACGAAGTCCAAGGGAAGATTTTAGAAGCCTCTCATCAAGTGCTTCCCGAAACAGCCCCATATGTATGTTCAGCGATTATTTATGGTTCAGGAGCTAGACTTCAGACTTTTTTATTTTACTCTTTCTGTGTCACATTTTTTGAAAACATGTTTTTTGATTACCAATCCTTAAATTATGGTCTACGATCGATGAAACATACTATCTGTCTAAACATCACCCAAAGTGACTAAACCTTAGCTCAAAGGGAACATTTTTGTTCGACAAGATTTGTTCTAGGTTTTCAGTCTTTAAAAAATAAGGGTGTGAATGACCCTAACGTAGTTTAAAATACTTCCTCGGGCTCTAAGCTTTTCAATGCAATGCAAATAATAAGTACTTTTCGGGACATTATTTGGCCATTTGAAATTACGAGTTCGAACATGGTAGGTAAGGCGAAAAACACAATTTTTTCGTACTCGGTAGTCCTGTGTTTCCACTTGGAGTATACCGCTTGGTGTGCCGCATTTTTAGGGTTCCGTAGTCAACAAGGAACCCTTATAGTTTCGTCATGTTCGTCCGTCCGTAGCTCAATTCATAGACTTTTCGTACTAGAAACCAATAATTTGGCATGGATATACATATTAATCACGCCGACAAAGTGGTAAAATAAAATCATTAAAAAAAAAATTGAGTTACCTCCAGTACAAGTAAAGTGGGGATGTTTTTTTTTCTCGTCTACCCCATGGTGTGGGGTGTTGTTGGATAGGTGTTTCAAACATATTGCAGGTTTATGAAAACAATTTTTCGATTAAACGATCCGTTTCTGAAATATTAAGCTTTAAAGTGCTAATTTTTATTAGAGTCAAGCCAGCTAAACGGTTAGTTTTGGATATGTGAAAAAATTCACGGCTGTAGTGTAAATAACGAAATTAAATGGAAAACTATCACAGCTAATTATTATTATTAATTATAATCATTTATTTCAAGTTTCATAGACTCATTAAAATAATATTCATAAAAGACATAGTCAGTCACATTAAATTATCATTATCAATTACATACATACACAATTAATTTGTAATTCAAACAAAACAACACATATAACAAATAGGTACATAAGACGCTTGCAGTGATGCTAAGTTACCTGCGTCCAATGTGCAACCCACAGCAGTGATTGATGTAGGCGCAATCGACCCTTTCCGCTAACGCGGCCAACACGCCGCTGGAGCTCCCCCGCACGCGCCGGACCAGCGAGGTGCCTCTCTTGCGCATTGTTGTATAGAAACAATCTACGCGCGCCTCCGCAAACATTGTCGACGCGCTACAGTAACGGGGGTGACCCAACAGCATCCTGAACGCATTATTAACCTTTTAAACGCCTGACTTCATATCAGTTGGCGTGCCCCCTTCGCCCGGCACAGTGAATCGAAAAATATATACCTACAACAAAGAGGGATGTGCAGTACTTAACTTTTCGATGTCGATATTTCGTTTTAATAACGACATTTGCATTTGCAAGCGTGGTTAACTAACAACTACAACTCGACCAAGCTAAGTTTGCACCTCGCGTCGATGACGTCACACTGACGCTTAGGTACGGGCTGCAAAAAAGGATTCGCTATGACTTTAAAAAAGTAAACAAATGTTTGTTAGATTTTACTTTGCATTTATTGTTTTTAACATTATATTATACATAGGTACACGGGTACACGCCGCATTCCAGCGAGGTGCAAACTTAGCTTGGTGGAGATATAGGTACCTACTTGAATACTACTTACCTTACGAAATTATTCGGCATTTTTCGTAATCCAGTAAAATCAAAAAGTGTTTAAAAATTTGAACGATTTATTAATTAGTACTTAGGCTATTCACAATAAAATCAGTCCAGAGAAGAAAAACTATTATTATTATTATTTAAGTTATCGCACGGTGCGCTCTCGCCATCTCACTCACTCTAATTAAGTTTAAAATTTTCATTCAGACATCACCACCATACTACACAATAAATTAAAATATAACTAGGTGTGTAATAAAAAAAATAATTACCTCTACATCAATGTCCACGTCATCTATGTCAACTGTCTGATAAAAATTCTTCATTTTCATCGCCTTCTAGAATTCGTATTAATTAACTCTTCAGTAGTCGTCATGATAAATTTCTGACATGTACATTTATCGACATACGAACGTAAAACTACATGCACAAGCACAACACTAATGGAAAATTCCAGAAGTCGGCACTCGTTTATGACGTAAGAAGCGGTCGTCTTTATACGACCGTGGCGCAGGGCGTACTAACAAAGTAAGTTTCGGAACATGTAGGCTAGGGATGGGATGACCATCAATTCAGTCGCTGACATTTCACAAGTAAATTTACTTAATTTTAAAGAAATTAAATAAAATACTCACAAATATTTGTAAAAAAATGTTTTATTAACAATTGCTGTATTTGTTTTGAAGTTAATAATTAGTCAGTATAACGAGAAATATTTTGATTTATGTTTATTTTTGTATCGGTAAATCTTGGCATATGTCCCGTCCCTCATGTCGGATTTTGTCGTCATGGGCGTTGCACATCAATACAATTTTCTAAAAATAATGTTAGTAAGTCATCTAACTTTGGACCTTTTTTTAGGACTTCTAATTAAGAGACTAAAGTGTATTAAACTGTAAATGATTACTTAGTTAACTATTTACCTAATATAAACATATTTTTGATAGAATACAGCGTAGTTAAATAAAAAAGCTGATTAAGAGAGCAGTGATATTTTGGTCGTACATATACGACTCTGGCGAAATGGGCCCGAAAATATTTGTCGGATTAATCCGACGTAGGCGGTTAAAAGGTTAAACTGGACACGAAGGGCGCTGTACGATCTTTGCGTGTAGTTAGTCCATAGACTGCACGTGTACAACGTAGAGCAGTACGCTCTAAAGAGAGTAACTTTAACTTCCGCTGAGCATCGTGCAAACCTACGGATCACCATATTCGCCCTGACCGACAGCGCCCTTCGCTCCCGTTCAATGTCTGCATCATCTTTCAAGTCAGGAGTAACCAGGTGGCCTAAGTACTTAAAAATATATACCCTTTCTAAGGGTGTAGGGTGGGGTAGCTAAGTAGGCTTTACAAGTTTACGAGTAATAGTCGACCAACTTACATTTATAGTTGGAATGTATGAGAGAACATGTTTTTCAACTACAATGTTAAGTTTGTTTTTGAAATAAATTCATCCCAACTACGGAACCCTTCATTGTGCGTGGTCCGACACGCACTTGGCCGGTTTTTTTATGCTCTTCCTAGCATCCAATTAAGCTGTTGGCATACTGCCGCATAAGCGGTATTGAAATTACAGGACAAGATTAATTATAACCAGAAATATACCGTTCATAAAGCTCCTGTAAAACGATTTTTTTTCGTTCAATGTGTGTATGATTGTTTTTAAAAGACAGCTTCTAGCGATAACACTGCCCGTTGTTGTCACCCTATGTAAATTTCTACGTTTATATCTGTATTTTTTTAGTGTAGGTACATAATAAAGAGTATTCTATCTATCTATTCTATAACAAGAAAAAGTCTGGGCATGTCAGACGCTCCTAAGTTGTAGGCTAAGAGAACGATTTTAAGCGTGTTCGGAGCGTCTGATACATTCAACCAATCAGGATTCTACTCGTTACAATCGTGACAAGTTGAAATTAGCATACACTCGAAACTGAAGACAAAATCGCGGGTTTTAATATATCTGCAGGGGGACTTTCGCAAAACAAAAAATTTGACGCCCTGACTATATGTTACAGCTGCCGCACTGCTTGTGCCTGCACATCGGGCGCGTGGAGTGGCTGGGCGGAGCTCTAAATAAACGGGGCGAGTTCGTGGCCTTCCCCGAGTCGCTGTCCATGGCTCCCTACTCCACGGTGCAGCAGCCCAAGGTACGCCTCATCTCTTATGCCAAGTTTTACTCTTTCAAACAGACTTGATATAAAAATCACGATTTCTTATTATTGTAGTGTTCCGGTTTGAAATATGGCTACCTCTTACATGCTCATAACTCTTTACAATGTTTTCATCAGTGCGCAAGCGCAGCAGATATGCAGGCACCCTGTTATTTGATCAATCTGCAGCGTAACTGTATCCCACAAATTCATTTAAGCTTCCGTGCTGCACTTGGAAGTCTCTGAACCTTCTCCGAACTAAAGCGGGAAGATGTAATTCCAAGCTCGTAAAGTGGGGCTACCCGACGGAACGCAGCAGGGTGTGCAAGTGTGCGAGTGTGCAAGTGTGCAAGTGTGCGAGTGTGCAAGTGTGCGAGTGTGCAAGTGTGCAAGTGTGCGAGTGTGCAAGTGTGCGAGTGTGCAAGTGTGCTAGTGTGCAAGTGTGCAAGTGTGCGAGTGTGCAAGTGTGCGAGTGTACAAGTGTGCGAGTGTGCAAGTGTGCGAGTGTGCAAGTGTGCGAGTGTGCGAGTGTTCAGCTGTGTCACAAACTATGCACCACCTCCTATCCTGCCCTCTGTGTCCCCAAACATGCAGCCAAAGTGACCTCTGCGACGCCGCCCGTGGGAGTGGTGAAGCTTTGGGGTAACAAAATTTGAAATACTCTCGTACCGGCGACACGAAGAAGATTACAGCTCTTCACCACACCCGCTAACAGCGCTCTCCCCGGCAGGTGGAGCTGGTGTCGCTCGTGGACTCGGGCCGGCTGCGCTGCGGGCTCAGCGCGCTCAACGCCGAGGCGGGCGCGGGCGAGGCGGGCTCGGCGCGCTACCACCTGCGCGGCGTTGTGGTGCACGTGGGCGGCCCGCGCTCCGGGCACTTCGCCACCTACCGCCGCGGGAACGGCTTCGAGGCCAAGAGGTGCGTGCTCTAGCAGCCCAGGCGCTGGCTTATGGTGCCGAGACTGCTGTGCACGAGCTAAACTTAATTAAGGCTATTTCAATCTTTCCTCTCTAATATATTAACAAAACGACGTACATATTATTAGAGCTGTCAATTTCAGTTGTCCTGCAACTTGCATATACAGGATGTAAGGGACATCCCTCCACAGACTGATAAGGTGAATTCAATATATCATACTAAGATGACCGACATGACATATTCATAACATGAAAATATTTCAGGAACGTTATGGGAATCCAATAAACCTGATTTGTATCGTTACCGTAGCAAAACGCGCGTAGCGAACGGCAGCGCAGCGAGCCTTCGGCCGCCGAGTATTTCAACATCCATTGCTGATTTTTTTTATTTTAGCTGTTTTATTCACATAAATGGAGTGCTGCGTACAAAAAATTTTCCTGAGAATATTTTCGGTGGAATATGATTAATAAGAATAAGGAGCTGAATGCACCCTGTTAGGTTGCAGAGGGCTGTCCCTTACACCCTGAGGTGAATGCACCCTGTTAGGTTGCGGAGGGCTGTCCCTTACACCCTGAGGTGAATGCACCCTGTTAGGTTGCAGAGGGCTGTCCCTTACACCCTGAGGTGAATGCACCCTGTTAGGTTGCGGAGGGCTGTCCCTTACACCCTGTGTTATACCTTAGGTTTTGTTTAACTTAAACCTTTGAAGGTGTCATTGTACTCATCGTGCTGAATAACTTTTACAATAGGCCAATAACAAATGCCAACCCTGAAGTGAGTAAAAGTTATTCATAACGATGAACAATGACCCAAAAACTAAGCTTGTGTAGTTTGTAATCAGAACGCATTACGTATAGACAAAAACACGGCGAAGTTCAAGAAATTAACGAATCTGCCATCTCTAACTTAGTTGTTATCTGCCATCGTGCTGCGTTTCATCGTGCTTTTCTCGAGATCTCTGTTAGTAAGAGATGTCAATTCTCTCAGTTTAGTTTAGTTTGTGAACAAGGGAATCGGAACCTATATCTACTTCAGTCTAAAATTGAATATCACTTAAAAAATCTTACCTCTTTCCCCCAGATGGTGGTATACCTCAGACACACTGGTCCACGAGGTTTCCCTTCAAGAGGTCCTGCGATGTTCAGCATACATGCTGTTCTACGAGCGAGTGCGGCCCGAGGCCAGCATGACGGCCTCCACCAACTCTCACCAGTTCTAGACCGGACACGCGGACAAGGAGCATGGCCGGACACCAGGGTTACCACTCTTGAGAATATCCATTGTAGCGGCCGGACATTATGTCCGTTTCGAACAGGGATATCACTCGCGGGATAACTAACTAATTATCAGCCACAATCCTGGAGATTAGGCTTGGGTTCTCACTTGGGAGAAAATATAGTTTCAAAATAAACGGAAACAGTAAATGAACTGAATTCTGCGCCGCGGAACTTGAACGAAGTTAGATCGATAGTGTTAGGGCAGGAGGAGAAATACGATCAGGGCACTCGTTTGTCCGCGGCACAGGATCTAAATGGAAAATTTTTAATTAATATTCCCGCAGTATATGCCAACTAAACTAAACTACATAGAAATATCAGCACATTAAAAAAAAAAATTATGAAACTATATTATCCCGAAATTGACAAACCATTTGATATCATCACTAGAACTGACATCCCCAAAAATTCTGAATATTTAATAAAAAGTTTAAAATTATAAAGTTTGTCTGTGCCCTTATCAATTGTACAGAATTCACTCACATAACAATAATGATTACTAACGTGATTTCATTTGCATAAAGCTCATTTTTGAATTAAATCAGTATTACTTTTAAGTCTGTTTTTGACATATAAATTGTTAAATATACTTTGGTGAGGATAGCTCATTTTCCTAAATTGAACATTTTCCTAAAATCCTTTCAAATATTTTTCTCTAATCGCCATATTCTATAATTTCAAAATGTTATGCTAGTGTTCTATTATTGAACTATTGTACTAAATTTCTCGAATTTGATACATTTTCTCTTGCATTAAAAACAAAAACTACCTACATATCGTATGTAACGGTTCCATATTAGCTTTGGATTCCAACGTAGTGTGCTGGGTTAGTTCGTAATATAGCGATAGATGATACTATAATGTCATGACAATTACAATAAGGACTAATATCACGTAGCCGTCTCGAAGCAAATGGCGCATGCGCGGCGTGACGAACAAGAGGTACCTGTTTTGTAATTAGTAGTTTCTTATACGATCTGAGGGAAACTAAATTCTATTTATTTCTGCAAGGGACACCCGCGTTCCTGTTAGGCACTACACAATTCTTTCGGGTTACCCTTGGTCAAATAGTCTCTTTCCAGACAAGACAAAACAAAGAAGTTGCAAGACGGACAGAAAATGCCTGGAAGAGCTATTGGGCCGTGAAAGATAGGGTGATCTTCATTTGTCCCTTAAGAGAAGACTCATTAAAGTGTGTATACTAAACTTCCCATCCTCACATATAGTCCTTGACAAATCAGCAGAGCAGGTCCACGCTCAAGGTTTGCCAGAAGGTTATGGAACGGAGTATTCTGGGTATCAAACTAACAGACCGGGTTAGGAATACGACCATCCGTTCCATCACAAAGATAACTGATGGAAAGCTGGAAAGCTGCCACGCTAAAATTTAATTGGGCTGGACACATCTGCCGCATGTCAGACGACCAATGGGCCAAACTTACAACCCAGTGGGTCCCTCTTAATGGCAAGCGACATCGCGGCAGGCCCAGACGGAGATGACGGGATGAGCTGGACTCCTTCAACAAGAACTGGTCCTTAGCAGCTTTAAACAGTGAGAAGTGGAAAGAGAGTAGGGAGGCATTTGCCCTGCAGTGGGACATCACAGGTTTATAATAAAAATAACCCTTTTCCTATTGGGCCCACTCTAATTCCCATTGGACGCCCACAAGTCTTATGTGAGACCCCTCACTTTCATTGAGCGAGCAACACCAAGCGCGAGTACGGTGTTCCTGGTCAGACCATGTCCCTTTGCCTGCCTCCTTGACGATCTGAACAACGCTTTTGACGCCGCAATAAACGTGGCCCCCACTGGGCCCAAACAGTATAATATAGATGTACTGCTGATACGAAATGAATGAGAGATTGAGCTCTTGTTGGAGATCGTCTCTTTGTCGGCCAGCCGCCACTCCCGTCGGTTACTGCCTGCCTGAACTCTGGCGCGCACTCGCCACTGTACAAACATATTACTCTGCGTGTAGCACCAGTAACACTCTGTAGACTACTCGGTGTTCAGATCCCGGCACGCTACGTATCCTAGGTAGAAACTCCTAATCTTTAGGAAGAGTCTATTTTTCCACTCGCCGATTTCTCCAGCGGAACGAATCTTTTACCCTTTTGTATAAATCTACACAAGTTCGAATTTGATCTTTAGAAGGCACCTTCTTCCTTGTGATATAAGAGAGACATCTTAGATTCCCTGGTATAGTACTATAGTAGCTTACGTATAAAAACGTATATACAGGGTGTCCCAGACCGAGTGGACCAAAGGCAAATGGGGTGAAGCGGAGGTTCCCACCTATCATTAAAAAAAAAAATAAGTTGGGATATTCTCCACAGTTCAGAAAATTTCCCTAATTTAATAATTTTCAAGAAATCGACGTACTGAGTTCAAATCTGGCTGGAAGGTGCCTCGACAGTGTAGCTACAGGATTATGTACCTATTTACGTGCAGTGTGGCTCAGCGACGCTTCAGATTTTATTTTTACTTGTCTTTTCAAACTCTTTATTAAACTTTAGCGAAACTTTCTAACCCTGATTTAAAAAAAAATAAGAATGTCCTAACTTTAAAAGTTTTAAATGATAGATGGCCACCTCCACTTTACCCCATTTACCTGTGAACCACTTGGTCTGGGACACGCTGTATAATGATGTGTGAAAAGCTATTTGAAATATGTAGTAGTAATCCTGAGTTGTGTACATCAAGTGAAGGGTGTGGTGGCTCAGTGTTTAATTAATATCTCGTCACAGCAGTTATATTGCAGCTGACATATTCCTAAATATTATGTTGTAGCCCGCTACCAGCACATTCTTACCTACACCCTAGTGTGCTCAATGCAATAGTTCTAACCAACCTGTGTTGTATTTTTACTCGCCGACCAAGTTTTAGACAACACTGTCAGTCGTGACGTCATCTGCATTACGGGTTCCAACGGTACGGCAAGTGGCACGTCAGCGGTATCACATGATCATATGAGTATGAGCTACGAAAATCGCCTTTATTGCCTACGACATAGTCTAATTATCTTGGTCGTCTACTATGTCTCGAAAATTGTGTGCCATGACTAAGCTTTCGCTTCTCTCTGTGTACTTGATATGTAGCACATGTACATTTTGTGTCTGTCAGCTGGCTGGCGCAAACGCAACTTTACAGATTTTTTAATGGCAAAAGGTAATTAACTTGTAATTAATTAAATAAGTGCGAAAATAAATTTTATTGAAGTTGTATAACAGTACATCTCAAAAAGTAAGAAGCATTTTGGACCTTATTTCTACGTAGGTAAAGTCGATTATTTTTTCTCAATAAAGGAAATTTTGTATTGTCTGAAGTGGAGTTGGTGAAGGTTTATACAAAGATAATATTACAAGCCTGAGTGTAACCAAATTAAAATGTATTGGTGGTAGCCGATCCAAAGTTAATTGTTATTAGGTACTATTGACTATACACTTTGTGAATTTATTGTAATTATATTTAAAGGACTGTATTTGTCGTCCAATCCTGTAGTAATGTACCTTAGATGTGTATCATTCTTACTGTGCATTTAGTCCTTAGGCGGTACGGTCACAGTATGTAATCATTGTATTCAAAAAATGACTGATATTTATGGGTAATTCCCCCTATTCTGAACATGGGTCTTCTGCCTGAGATGATTGCACTATAAAGCCAAGCGCATATTACAGCCGCAACGGGCCGTATCGCAACACATTTTCATAGAAAAAAGTGCGGTGCGGCCCGCCTGTAGTGTGCGTTGGTTCATAAAAACAGTACGAAAGTGATGAAGGAGAATTTTTGTAATGCGTTGCGTTGTGGCGCGGCCCGCCCCAATCTGCTTTAGCCTTTAGACCTCACTATAAATACTTATTACGATTTGCAAGTAGCAAAAAAGGAGTAGGTATGGGAGAATTGTAGCAACGTTATTTTGTAGTATCTGTCTTCCCATGTGCGAAAAATACACTACTTTATGTATTTAAGCAGCGGTAGCCATTGATTATTATCAGTGATAACGTTATCTACAGCCGTGACCTGCCGCCACTCACTTAGCAGTACTTACTTGTGCATTTATTTTATACAATTGACTAGTCCAATCGTGTCCTTCCTGTACATAATATTATTATTGTAACTATTCTCTTGAAAATCAAATTTTCGAATTATAAATTTAACGTTTTTGGAGGCTAAACTCCATTTCGTATAGTGAGGGGGGAGGGAGGGAGTATTGGTGCCTAAATTGTGGCCATTTGTGACCATGACTGAGCAGTGTCGCCATTTTATATTATCGCATAAACGTAGCTGTATATGTTATTTATTATGTTCTGACGGCCAGAGGCGCGATGCGGTTCAGTGGTACAGAATATAGAGTTAATTATTTGTGT
This sequence comes from Fissipunctia ypsillon, assembly GCA_947568875.1. NCBI lineage: Eukaryota > Metazoa > Arthropoda > Insecta > Lepidoptera > Noctuidae > Fissipunctia > Fissipunctia ypsillon. The sequence goes on along the minus strand of OX387657.1, from coordinate 928,543 downwards.
GAATCTTGCTTTTGTTGCCATATTTAAGCTTTTATACCTGCTGTACACGGTACGCTTCGTCCCACGCCCACACGATCACATAGAAATGCATAATAAATCTTCGAATATGTTTGACTATGAAGTTAACAAATATGTTTGACTATGAAGTTAACAAATATGTTTGACTATGAAGTTAACAAATATGTTTGACTATGAAGTTAACAAATATGTTTGACAATGAAGTTAAGAATTATGTTTGACTATGAAGTTAACAAATATGTTTGACTATGAAGTTAAGAACTATGTTTGACTATGAAGTTAAGAAATATGTTTGACTATGAAGTTAACAAATATGTTTGACTATGAAGTTAACAAATATGTTTGACTATGAAGTTAACAAATATGTTTGACTATGAAGTTAACAAATAATTATGTTTGACTATGAAGTTAACAAATATCGCACCTTCAGAACAGTAGTGACGTATCTCAAAAAATATTTTTTTTTGGGAAAACGAAAACAAAGTTTTGAAACTACAAACTGATGATGATTTGAACTTTGAACTGATTTAATTAATTAATTTTGTATGAAAACCTATCAATTATTTGATTTCTGTATTAAGTTTATATTTTGTGAAATATGAGTAAAAAAAGATCGTAACTCGATTTCTTAGATTTTTGAGTTAAGTCACTACTATTCTGAAGGTGCGATATGTCTGACTATGAAGTTAACAAAGCTGTAATACTTAAGTTTACGAATGTTTGTGTTGCGCCGTAATTATGTTGGAATTTACAGAAATAATGTATTCTATAATTTGTACCTACTTCTTTGTAATATTTTAGTTTTAGACGAATATTAGGTTATATTACTTGTAAAATATGTTGCTAATGAAATGTTTTCATTAAAAACATAGTAAAATATAAAATTAAACATTGCATAATTATGTTTGTTGTTTTAAAAAGAAAAAATGTTGAACTTTGATTGCTTTATAGGAACAATTTATTTTTGTAGAAATATAATTTTTTTTCCCGCCATATTATGAATAATTGTTTGAAACCCTCTCAGCATGAGTTATAGTTTGCAAGTAAGTTGTGCAATGACTTCATATTGTAAAACTATTTATGATACAACTAGCGGACCCGGCAGACCCGTTGTCCTGCCCGAACGCAAAACTCGGTCGCAGCGCCACCTACCTAGTCCAATTGTGAATCTAAACCATCCACTCAAACACCCAAAAATGTCATCAAAGTCGGTCCAGCCGTTTAGGAGTTCAGTGACATTGACACACGTACAGAAGAATTATACATATGTATGAAGTATCTAATTCAACATATAAAGCGTCGGCAATAACCAAGTGGTTTGGAGATTCAAAATTGGTTTTTCCTTTGATTCAGTAAATTCTCCGAAAAGGGAATTAACTTAGAAATGTTTGTGTTTTATTGTAACAACTTGTGCAAGATATTTGCAAGAATCTTTATTTTATGACCTATTTAGGCAAAAACACTTCTATGTTGTGTAATGTTGATGCAAAATATGGTGTAAGAAAGAATAGCTGCTATTAGAATGAATTCATGAATTGTTTTTCTGATGAATTAGAACATTATCATGCAGTAACTGTACATTTTAATATTGTGTAACATTTCAAATTGAATCTTTTGAATTTATGACTCATGGCTCAGGAAGTTTATTTAAATTTGTTGTTTGAGCTTTCCGACTTTTGGAACGTAGTGTATATAGGGCTGCCAAGAGATGCAATACTAAGCATAAAATAAAAATAAAATAATCAATACTTTATAACTTACGAATAAAAGGAGGAGCGCATATTATGCGCGTCGACTTGAAAACTCGCGCCTTTTTTTATGTATGACCACACATTTTTTTTTCTTTCAGATTGATTCTGATTTACATTTGAAATGGTGAAAAAATGCTACATCATTATGTATGGAAGTAATAAATCAAAAGAAGGGAAATCAATATCTACATCCTTCCTAGCTGCCTGTACACTATATTTGATTGGTCAGAATTAGTAGGAAATTATGTAAACTTGTTTATCTTTAGGAAATCGCTTTGCATAATAGTTTGTTAATTTAGATATTTTTGTGTTGGCGATGATTGAACTTCCAGAGAAACACATGTGGCGACTGTAGATAGGATGGACTGTATCTAACAAATGTTTATAAATAAAATGTATTATAAGTGGCAGCATGTTTCTATTGTTGAATCACCCCTTATCTTAACAAGTAGCATTTTACATATTTATTAGTTATGAACATTACTTGTTAACATAGCTCTTGTAACAATAATTACTATTGTTGATAGTTCTACATAATAATGGAATATGCAGTAAATACAATAACAAACAGAAAATCAATTTTATTATCAATTAGAAATTTTAAATCAAAAGATGTTCATAATATTCACAATTTATTTTCTTATGTTTACAAATAAAACAAACAATATTCAAGACTCACAGGTTTGTATGAAATCTGATCAACAGAGTTAGTTTTCTTATTTTTTTTCTGTGCACTGTATGTGTATGTTACACAAATAATATCACAAACAGTCTGCTCTACAAATATTTGGATGTTAGGACATGCTGTCAATGAGCGATGCTCGCATTGTTGATGTGATCGCTGTGGGCTTGGCATCGTTCAGCTTGAACACACTTTCAATAACTGAGATTTCTGTTGATGTAGTGTCGAGACCACAGAATGCGCACCAGTCGTTGACCACCATCCCCGCGGCAATGACGTCACTGCCTCTGTTCACTGTGCCCGCTACCAGCGGTACTTGTAGGAGAGAGGACAACTCATCCTGGTCCTGGATTGTGGTTTTAGGATGCACGAGCCCTCCGCGATTGCTGAGCGCGGCGTATGATCCGACCAATACATTCCCCGCGACCGTCTGTCTGAACACCTCCACGTCGAGGGTATCTGCGAGGATCTCCTCCGTGTCGCGGTCCAGGTCGGGGTGCACGAGCGCCACGTAGTCGTTGCAGGCGATCACGTTCCCGAGCGCGCTGAGCCGCTCCTCCACGCGCTGCACTTTGATGGTGTCCGGCAGACTATTTCTAATGTGTTGCAACTCTGTGTCTGTTGTCGATGACGGAACTAGCAGTCCGTTTTTGTTACCCACCGTCATACGGCCGATAATCCGGCACCCCGCGACGCTCATGTGCACTACGGGGATGGTCTCTGACAACTCTGCCTCGAACACGCTGTAGAAGTTCTCCGATCCACCGATTGCGACGAGGCAATAGGAATTTGTCAATTTACTAAACACCCCAACCTCATTGTTGTTTTCGAATTGGACGCGGACTGCCATGATTTTGACTTATTCAAACTTTACTTGTAATTACAATGTATTTTACAACAATAATGCTTCACGTGGGGTGAAAAGAAAAAACACGGGGATCTTTCTTCGTTCAAATGGTTACATTTACGTCAGTTTGACAACTACATTCGCAGTTTTATCTCAATATCGTGTTCCATTTTACATAACAAGTTGTCAAACATATGTACAATGTGTTTCGGTCTTTCTTGGTTAGAACTGATATAATCTTTTTCACTCTTTTGCTACGGAATCAACTTTTATGAGATTGGAACGCGCCTTACGGCGGTACTTGTTTCCTAAGAGCGCGTTCAGAGAAAAAAGTAAACAATATTTTGGTACAAATACGTTCAAAGATATACGGCAGCATTGCCGACTCTTTTATGAAAAATTAAAAATTCAATAATTTAGACAAAATCTATGAGTTCTGCCAAATAATTGACATCACATGTAAAAGTAAATAAAATGGATGAAAAGATGTAACTTTTTTAATTAAAATTTTATACAAATAATTATGATTCGCGATGAAGACGAAAGATGCGGAAATTCATAATACTGAATTGCTTGGCGGATTGCAATGATACGGAGCTGTTCCCAAGTGATGTTATTCAAAACCTGAGGCAGGTTGTGATTGCTCCAATCGCATACACGCCGAAGATCCAACAAGCTTTACAAAGAATAAATTTCAGATATCACAGGACCTGTAGTTACTCGAATCTATTACGGGTAATAATTACCATATTACCTAGTAAGTAATTAGTATCGTAAGTTATACCTTCCATAGAAGAGTTAGTTGGAGATTTAAATGTAAAAGATCTTTCTTTATACAAATTTAATAAATGGCTAAGCATTTACTATCCCATCAAAATGATCTTCTGTCCCGTTCTTTGAATCCCTCTCCCTCTCTTTAGGTTCAGAATTATGAACATCGATTTGCTGACTAATTTTCACACCTACTCCAGAATATTAATATTGAGAATATTGAATCTTAATATTTAGATTAAGATTCTGGAGTAGGTTGTCTGCAAGAACTACCCATATTTTTACTTTCTAACGTGACTAACATGGTTTTAATCCAGGAATGTAATGTTGGCGAGGGTGAGACCTTGTTGATGTTCTGGGGCTACGAGCGCTCTGACAGCAAGGTTACTATAAGTATGTCCACCGATAGCTGCACCTCCTTACACTTACCGGTAAGAGCACTTCAAATACCTAAGTAATTCGATACCGCAGCAGTCCAAGACGTAAAAAACCGGACAAGTGTGTGTCAGACCACGCACAATGAAGGGTTCTGTAGTTGGGATGAATTTGTCCCAAGAACAAACATATTATAATTGATAAACATGTTCTCTCATACATTCCAACTGCAAATGTAAGTTGACCGACTATTACTCGTTAACTTGTAAAGCCTATTTAGCTGCTGCCGTGAATATTTTCACATATCCAAATACAACCACATAACTGGCAGGGCGGGGGACACTTGACTCTCAAAAATTTGCACTTTATAGCTTAATATTTCGCAAACGGATCCCTGAACGGAAAGATGGTTTTAACAGACCCACAATATTTTTGAACGGCCTTTACAATGATACCCTACACCACGGGATAGACGAGACAAAAAAGTCATCCCCACTTTACGTGTAGGGCATCCTAATTTTTTTTCCATATTTAATTTACCACTTTGTCGGCGTCATTAATATGTATACCCGTGCCAAATTACAACTTTCTAGTACTAAGAGTCTCTGAGCTAAGCCGCGGACAGACGGACATGGTGAAACTTTTGCAGTTCCGTAGTCATCTAACTTCTAATAATTAATCTGAATCTTTATGAGACTAAGCGCTGGCTGTAATTGATTGCACAGACGACTACACCGAGTTGCCAGCGTGACAAGACGTTGCGTTCCACTGCCCAACAAACGGATATAAGCTGTAGATACTCCGGCATCTCTTCACCAGGTACGTACCTACTTATGTGTATACGTGGTTTAATACAACTTATGGCGAGGTACTCGTATATTTCTCAAAGTACAAAATGGCATTATGGCAGAATATCTTTTTTGGCAGGGTAGATAGGTGCCTATAATAGAGTGTTACAAGGTCGATCTTTTGGCGCCTGATTTATTTTCGCGTTGATGATAAACATTTGAAAATTGTCACTGAATAGTGACATTGTATTGAAAAAACAAGATGGCGGCATTAAGTCCGATTTTGGTCGTGCGCCAAATGATCCTAGTACCGTTAAGTACTAATTTAATTATGATCGAACCCAGTATACTTTCTTATTTTTAGGGTTCCGTACCTCAAAAAGAAAAAACGGAACCTTTATAGGATCACTTCGTTGTCCGTCTGTCTGTCCGTCAGTGTGTCTGTCAAGACCCTTTTTCTCAGAAACACGTGGAGGTATCAAATTGAAATTACTTATCAAATACGTACTAGGTCTACGGTCCCTTGGAGCTCTAAAAAATGAAGCTTCTAAGTCAACTCAATAAAGAAATACGACCATTTAGGCGACATATTTTGATACTCGCAAATAAATCAAAACCTCTATGTAGGTACTTACTTCTCGTTGATCATGAAATTTGGCAAGAAGCAAGGTCTCACAGCACAAGTAAAGGAAAAGTCCGAAAATCGTTAATTTGTAGTGTCATATAAAAAAAAAAATGCGATTAGAAACTTACGTTTGCAGTTGGAGAATTGACCGTGATGTATATCGATGTATGGGAGAACTTGTTTTTGAACTACAATTAAGTTTGTTTTTGGGATAAATTTATCCCAACTACGGAATCCTTCATCGTGCGAGGTCTGACACGCGCTTCGCCGGCTTTGTTAGTTTTATTTCTGACCACTCTCTGTAATCGTGAAACAGCGAATCCAAATGAAACCGATGAGCAGCGTCAGATGCGCGCTCGCATAGCGGACTCGCTGACGTTCTCCTCGCCCGCGTCGTCGCTGCTGCAGCCGGGCGATCGCTCTATGTCTATCCTCAGCTCCGTGTGTGCGCTGCTGCTCAACAAACAGGTACCACTATTTGCTATGACTAGGTAGGTGTTTACCATATTGTTTAGATAGTATATCACCCAACTTTAAGCGCGTTTACGGTTAGCCTGATAGGTACCTATACCTAGGTGGCTAGGTAGAGGTTTCAAGTGCCAGTCCCCGAATGTTATCCATTTTTTTGATGAGAATTTCATACGAGAAAGTGAGATTCTAGATCAGTCTGGAACCATAGTTTTTTTAACTCATCTAGGTACCTATTTGACGACTAAGAGATTTCACGACATGTATCTCATCGACTGTAAAGTTTGGCCCTGCACCTTCGTTAGGGCTCGCAAGCCGCGAAGGAGGTGTCCAGTTTCACGGGAAGCCTTCGCTCGGACAACATCTGCCGGATTTGTTTCGGCGGCGAGTCGACAGAGCGGCTGGTGCGGCCCTGCTCATGCAGAGGAACCATCGCCGCCGTACACCGCTCTTGCCTCGAGCGCTGGCTGCTGCAAGCTGCTACCTCCTACTGCGAGCTGTGCAGGCATCACTATGTCGTCACCAGAAGTCATAAGTGAGTTGCTTTCAAAATCGAAACCAGAATAAATCTGCTCGTTCATTTCATTCCATTTCGTGATTCTCGTATATCCAAAACTCAATTTAAAATCCGGCATGATGTTATTTTCGGGAGTCTATTACAAGTGTTTCCGTCCAGATGGTCGTGGGTGCGCTCGATGGCGGAGTGGGCGATGTCGGGGCGGGGGCGCGCGCTGGCGGCCGACGTGTGGCGCGCACTTGCGCTGGGCACGGCCAGCGTGCTGGGCACGGCTCGCGCGCTGCACGCCTGCGACGCCGTGCTGCAAGCCGGTGCGCGCAGGGGAGGCGGTGCCGCGCTCGCAGCCAATCTGTTCTCGTCGTTGCTCATTGGAGTTATCGGTGAGTAGATGGTGAATGGTAGGTTTAAGTATGATATTAGTTTTTCAGAATTTACGGCTGCACACCAGAAGACTATTCGAAGGTCCCCGAATTCGGCCTTTTGCCTTATTCCTGTTAATGTCTCACTGTCTCAAATTCACCATAATCACTGCTGGGTCTTTCCATGGTCGCACCAGGTGCGCTAAACGGTCTGCTAACCACGTGGATGCTGCTGAAGATCCAGGAGCACCAGCTGTCGTGGCAGGCGTGGCGCGACAGCACTCTGCACGTGCACGTGACGCTGGCAGACGAGGCGAACACGCTCACCCCTCACACATCGGAGGCCACTGTGGTCGGCGACGAGAATGGCAACGCCACCGCTGACAGGAGCACCAATGTTGCGGACCCTTTTATGGTTTCACTCCCGTACAATTTGCCTGAACCGTGAGGTTAGCACTTTATTGTTTCTTAAAGTACGATTTGATCTGGAGTCTGAAGGCCTATTCAGATATAAGCGATATCGCTGTCGCGCTCGGCAGAGATACAGGCTCGTCTTCTGGATAGTCACTTTGGACCAGTATCGTTACCGAGCGCGACCGCGATATCGCTTATAGATGAATAGGCTTGAGGCGGTAGAATGAGTGTGGATGTTTAGGGACTGATGTTCGGACGCAACTCGCACAACTAGGGCTGTATAGTTGAATGAAAATCTAAGATGGGGGCTGCGAAAACTTTCAAATTTTTCGCCATGGGGGACGTTTTCATAGTTTTCGAGTGTGCCGTATTAGCCGATAGTGAGATCAAAATGTAAATCCAAGATGGTGGTTTTCAAATTTATCTTCATGGATGTTGTGTTCATGGTTTTCGAGGGTGTTAATGTTAAAGCCTCTTTGGCATGTTACAGCTGCAGTGACAATATAAAGAACACTGTGTCAGTGGTGTGTGTCAAGAAAAACCGTCAAGTTGTTTTTATAATCTATGTTACCTACTCTCTTTACGACTTTCATAAATATTATATTATTTTCCATTTTATTATAAGTCTTTCCCTGAACAACGTACCTGCGTTAGGTTATGGGCCCAGGATACCCAGGATAAGTTTTTTCAGTGCTGTCAAAATGGAAAATTTTACCACCGCCAAGATTCAGATCGGCCAGCTCTCCTAAGTAGCCAGAATTGGGCTACAAGAAACTGAAAGTTAGTTGAAGTGTCGCTACTTTGTTCTTTTAAAAGATGACTTCTCCGCGTTTCATCTTGTTTATTTCATTTGAAACAAAAGTGAAGACAAGATTATTTAATTTCTTAAAGAAGCCAAAAATACTGGACAAACAGTCAAAACGTTATTGAACGAAAATGGCCGGGAATTTGATAATAAAACAGTTTGGGAATTACTTTACAGGCAGGGAATAATCCAGCTACTCACGATGTCATACACGCCCGAATAAAATGGGTGTGCAGAAAGAGAACAGGACTCTTGTGGAAACAGCTCGATCATACATGCACGCAGATGACGAATTTCCACGAGTCCTTCCAAGGGCAGAGCTTATCAATACAGCTGCATACGTCCTCAATCGCACGGGACCCACAAGAGAAGAAGGGAAAGTACCGTATGAGCTGTGGCGTAAGAAGAAGCCTAAGATCTCACACATGCGTGTAATAGGGAGTGAATGTTCCTTTCACATTCCTAGAAAAAAAAGGAAGAAGCTAAATAAAAAAGCTAACAAAGGCAGACTTATCGCGTACGATAATGACGATGGATATCGCATCTGGCATGGAAAACAGACATCTAGAGATGTCACCTTTTGTCCAACCATGGAATTGAGAATCCCAACGGCCTTGGGACCTGATCCTCAGGAAGATGTCAATTTACCAGTGAGTTTCTGATTTGATAGGACAGGAGACAAAGGGAGTGATCCTTCCGGAAGATGATTTTCCGCAGCATGTTGCTTCTCCTGTAAGATAGTCAGTCCAATTAGAGGGAGAAAAAGAAAGTGAGATACAAAATGAAAACGCATTTTCAGATTTTAGACGTTTCTATACCGGACGTTCCAAGGAACGACCTCAGAGGAGGAGAAGGAGGGAGGATCTCAGAGACAGAAGTACTCTACGACCGCCATAAAAATTGGATGACTTTAAACTATCCTACTATACTGACAGAAAAACGACTGTGTTTGCCTGTTTTCTGGATCTGTCAAAGGCATTCGATCTCATTAAATAAAATTCACTGTGGCGTAAGCTATAAGAAGAAACTGTCTTGCCTAGTGACACCTTAAAGTCGTTTAAATATTGGTAATAATAATCAACAAAACAGTGTGAAGTGGGAGGGGTCGTTCTCTGGTGTGTATCGGTTGGAGTGCGGGGTGAGGCAGGGGGGATTGAGCTCACCTCGACTTTTCAATCTGTACATGAATCGGCTGATCGTTGAGCTCAGCAACATTAAATATCGGTTGTCATATAGATGGAGTGTGTGTTTATAACATTAGTTATGCTAACGATATGGTGTTGCCGAGTCCATCGGTCGGTGCCTTGAGGCGACTGGTGTCGATCTGTGAAGCTTACGCGGTGGTTCAAGGACTCAAGTATAACACTAAAAAGAGCGAAATAATGGTTTTTAAAGCAGGTGCGATATCGCTCTGCGGAGCACCCTTGAATAGGGTGATCAATTTTAAGTGCTTGGGTCATTGGGTTACCGATGAGTTGAAAGATAACAAGGACATTGACAGGGAACTTAGGTCGCTGTCGGTACGCTGCAACATGCTGGCCCGCAGGTTTGCGCAATGTACAGAGGCGGCCAAGATTACTTTGTTTAAATCATTTTGCTCGTCATTTTACACGTGCAGAATGTGGACTAGTTATAGTTAGCGTGCATATAGTGATCTGCGAGTCCAGTACAATAACGCATTCAAGATACTGTTGAGGCTGCCATGGCGATGTAGTGCATCAAAGATGTTTGCGGAAAGGCATATAGATGATTTTGCGGCCATCATACGTAAAAGAAGCGCTTCTTTCCTGCTCGTCTTCGTGGCAATACCAACACTATCTTGAGTTTATTCGCAGATAGATGAGAGTCTCCAAATGCTGCGACATTAGATGAAACTCCACACTAAATAAAACTTGTTTGTCTACTAACACTAGTATTTTAAGTTCATTGTTACTAACACTATGGGCATAGCCCGAAATAAATAATATAATAAATAAAATAATAATAAATTATTCTTGGTCGATTCGATTATAGAAAGAGAACCTTCAACGTATGAAACAGCAGTATCAAATAAGTTACTAGTAAAGATTGACGGTTAGAAGCCATGAAGAAGGAAATCGATTCTTTACAGAAGTTTAAAGTGTGGAACTTGCAAAATCTACAGAGAGATCGAAAAGCCCTGCCATGGGTTTATAAAGTTAAATCCAACCCTGACGATACAGTCGAGAAATATAAAGCCCGAAAAAAGAAGGGGTTTGACTTTATTGAAACCTTCAGCCCGGTAGCCAGGCTGGTAACTGTAAGATCGTTGCTCAGTTTTGCGCCAAGAGAGAAACTGCATTCAGTTGGATGTTGCAATAGTCTTCCTCAACGGTGTTACCTTGCAAATGAGTTAATGACTTGAAAAAGATTTTTCTGATCACAACCAAACCAGCTTCATATTATCTCGGGTTAGAAACAGCAAATGGAAGATGGCTCAATTTTTAATAAAACAAGAAGCTTACGCAAGAAAGGTTTTGGAGAGATTCAATATGAGAGACTGCAATCCAGTGCCGATTCCTTTACAGAAAGATGGAATTATTGAAAATGGGAAAGCTGAGAATAAGTCACTGTCAATTTCTTACAGAGAAGCAGTAGGCTCGCTCGCCTACTTGATGGTGGGATCTCACCCCGATTTGGCTTACGCTGTAGGAGTGGCTTCGAGGAGCTTAGAAAAACCGACTTCAAGAGATTGATGTATGGTAAAGCGCATAATGCGATATTGGAAAGGGACATTATCAAGAGGAATAAAGTATGTGCATGATGCGGATTCTCCTAACCAAATTACAGCCTACAGTGATGCTGATTATGCTGGATGTTTGAAAATAGGTCGCTCTACGACAGGAGTTTTGTTTGTATTTTCTAGAGGTGCAATCTCCTGGATTAGTCAACAACAAGTTTCAGTTGCAAATCGCACCACAGAAGCAGGAATTGAGGCTGCAAGAGAATTATTTTGGCTAAAAAGACTATTTAATGACTTGAATGGTCAAAAAGAAATTCCTGTTTTATTTGTAGATAACGAAGCTGCAGCGAAACTAGCGCATAATCCCCAGTTTAATCGAAGAAACGACTATGTTCGTGTGAGCCGTTCGTAAGAGAACTTGTGCTTCAAAACGAGATTGTGGTCGAAAGAACTAGCTTTGCTACACAGCTGGCAGATCTGCTGACTAAAGCCCTGCCCAAACTGAGATTACAGAAACTTTGCCAGAACTTAGGTCTGAAGGATTTGAAGGTCGACTAGCAGCTGAGAGAAAGTGTTAAAGCCTCTTTGGCATGCTACAGCTGCAGTCACATAAAAAGAGCATTGTTATAACAAATAACATGCTCAGATCCGCCTCACAGCCACCGGTACAATCAATCTCAATCGTGAGCGCCGTGTCACCGGGTGCTGCAGTTGTATCGAGCTCGAGCGCCCATTTTTTTTCCCCACTGTCGTCACCAACACCACCACGATGGCGAGGAAGAGGATGGCCACCAGCGGGCTTGGGACCTCAAGGCCAACAAGTCCCGAACAGGGTCCCTGCTGCCGGTGGAAATGTGTCGCGCATGCGTTGGACCCAGTCCATAATGAAAGTGTGATGCGCGCATATTATGGGGCTACAGAGGGAGGAATTAACCTTACAGCGTACCGAAGTCGGATGCTCTCTCTGTTTCAGGTGCTTGAGCCTGCCGTCAGCGTCTCGGCCCAACGATTGTCGGATCAGATGTGTGTCATTCATCACAATCATAGATTGGATGACGCTACACTTGATCGGCTGCGCTCGGAAATGCAGAGTAGCCCTGCTGGCAAACCTCCCCCATCTTAGAATATCGTGCATGCGGCTGTCGAGGTTCCACTGCAGGCAAACCAGCATGATGAGGAGGAGGCCGCCAAGGCTACATCTACAGACAACCTGTACAATGTGGAATTGTGGAGCATTCTGGAGGATGCGATCCGTGAGTACCGGTTCTCATCGCTTGACCTTAGACCACGACTACCTCGTTTGCCCATGAATAAAATAAACAGAGCAATGGTGTGTGCCCTGGATGCGCTGTTACTAAATTTTATTGAAAGCAGCGCAGATCTTTGCAATACACACTCAATCTTGTTCTCAAATACCGTACTATAGGTATGTGCCCGTACCAGTACTCGAAAATGGCAATATCACGTTGTATTGGGATCGATCTATCATCACTGACAGGACTATTGTTGCCAATAAACCAGACATAGTGGTGATAGATCGAATAGAGCGTCGCACAATGATTATTGATATAGCGGTTCCACATGACGAGAACCTCGTGAAAGCTGAAAAAGATAAGCAGATTAAGTATCTTGACCTGGCTCGCGAGGTTGTCGACATGTGGGATGTGGATACAGCAGTCATTGTGACAATAGTCGTGACGGACAATGGCATAATAGCCAAGAGTCTTGACCAACATTTGAGGAGGCTCTCGTTAGGTAGCTGGATCAAGGGCTTGATCCAGAAAGCGGTACTTCTCGATACGGTTCGTATCGTTAGGAGGTTCCTCTCTCAGGAGCCCTGACCACCGGTAGATTGGACCCTATTCCCAATACGGATGGGCTACTATTGTATTTTTTATTTAAATTTTTTTTTCATGTTTTTATAAAAATATTTAAAAATGTTAATTATATGTTTAAAAACGAAATAGTAATAATAAAATTTATTTTTTCTCCACCGCCGTATCTCTACGTTGACGTCGTGGTGGGGCTTGCGTACTTCGAACTCTGGGTCTGTGCCGGTAGAGTTTACTTTGCCGAAATAGGTCTAGGGTGAGGAGCCAGACCAAGAGAGATACATGAACCTGCAGGGCAGCATGTGGCGAGCTGTTGGGCAGTGGCGACCCACGGATCCTATCTCCCGGGAGAAGTCTTGTTCCTCACCTCTGATTTGCCTTTATTGGCCGGTTGGAGTGATCACTGACGAGGAACAGAGCTCCCACCTCTTTCTTGCCTTTACTAGCCGGCTTGAGTGGAGATTCGCAAGAGCAAACGTGCTCGGAGGAAGGAAGTTTTCCAGTAAGATGCTGGTAGTGATCTTGACTGTACTTTAGCGATTTTCCTGATATCTGTGGGATATCTCTCCACTCCTCATAAGCACCTCAGGATATGTTGCCCCCTTGTCGTTACGACATTATGTGCTAGTGACCGTTTTCAGGGGCCCATTATTGAATGTGCAAGTCACCCTCTGCCATTTCATCTCTGTATTGTAATATATAAGACGTTTATTTATTTATTTGCATAAAACACGGTATACAAAGGTGTTACATGAGTTAAAGATGAGATCATACGTGTTTTGCTTAAAGCATGCAAACTGATCAGGCAACGAGGAACGTTGGTCAGGCAGGGACCATAGTCTTTTCATAGTTCTAGCCAGCCAGTCCACAGCCACCCAAACCCATAGCCCAATGTTTTGTTTCCATATTCTGTAATAGTCCTGCACCAACCGGGGGTTGTCCTTGGGTGTACTTGCATGGTGCACAACACATAACATAACATCACGCCTTGTTTCCCCGAAGGGTTAGGCAGAGGTGTATAGTATACCCACATTTCGCCAGTCGCATGGTGCATACAGGGATAATCGTCGGTTAGTGCCTCGTCATCATTTAAAATTTTCTAACGGGCCTCTGCGAGTTGGCTTCGGCCCCTCTTACGCCTTCCAAAAGTCCGGGACCCCAGGATCCCGAGATAATAAAATAAAAAGAAATCTCTCTCCACAAAGGTTGGGTTAGAATTAACATCTTAGGACTAGACAATAAAAACAAACAGCTCCTTTGCGAGAGACTGGAGTCCGTACTAGGGGAACCCTGTGTTACGGATCTCCAGGCTTTAGGTCATCATAAGGTACAGACGCCAGCACATCAAGCTACTACAATCTGTTAAATTTCTTTAATAGATTTTCAACTTTATTGCTAAAGCGTTAGGTTCAAGGTTGATTGGGAAAATTTGACAATTTCGGGTAGCTTGATGTGCTGGCATAACCATAAGTCACAACCACACGACAGGTTGTCGAATCGAAAATGACACATTTTCAATCACTAATTAGCCTCGCCCTCGCCCCGACAGCAAATAGCTGTCGGAAGAATAGTGAACAACTATTTGATTAAATAAAATTGTCGGGTTTTGGATTTGTAAACAGCTTTATGACTCTTTTGATAACACTGATTGATGTTCGATTCGGCACGGAAGCATATCGAACGGTTGTGAATAGCTATGCTGGCCCATTTTGAAACAGGCTCTATACTACCGCATCTAAACCTTAGACAATTCCGAGCGGCCATTGTTGTTTACATCCTTGGAATTTTTGAAATGCGAATGCAAATATGAAATTCAAGGCCGCCTGTGAAGATTTGTCTTAGCAAGATACGGTAATTTAGTTTTACCTACGTATTAGGGAGAGACCCTATGTCAATGCCAATGTTCTATCAATAGATTTCGGATATCAAAGTAGATAATTGGGTATGTCATTTTGTCCACAGATACTTGCAAGTTTCCTAAGCAACTGCGATATCAAATCTCAAGAAATTAGAAATGTTCAAAAAATATTTTCAGCCAAAATTATTGTCTAGAAGAATTACACTACCGAGATCGCCGAGAAAATATAATTTTATTGCAGCGACTATGGTGGCCACTTCGTTCATATGCTTCGTGCTAACAACCAGCTTTTGTTTTATCATTTTAACGAGTTTGGTAGTATTTCGGTTTATGAGAATCAGCTCGGGCGCTATCACGTAATCTACAAGTTGACCATAGAAAGATAACACATGACTTGAGAAAGTTAGTCTAGTGTGGCGTTCCCAGGGCCACGACGAACGTCAGGTGCCTTCTTTTCTTCACTGTCCACCTGAGTGTCATCATTATGCTATTTAGAAACACTGTACTTAGATCCCAATTTAATAAAAAAAAATAATTAAGACACAATCAATTTAATTAGCTGTTTTGATTTTTTTGCTTTCTTCTGCGCTTAATAAAATATATGTATCTAAGTGCCAATTTTATCAATGAAACTGAACGCGATCAGCACGTCTAAACTGCGCTCAAGAGCTGTCAGTAGGTACCTACCTTAATCCACAACAGTGATGATACTAAGTCTGCGGGCACGAAACTTGCGATGGCCGAGCGATGGTGGGGCGGCGCGACGGCGATGTATTACAAAACTCCTACATAATAAGATCTTGACATCTTTTGATGCAAACACGATGGAGGTCGTCAAAATGATTGAATTGATGAAAGGAGTCAAGTAGGTGATTATAATCATGTTATAAAGAGTACCTACGTAGGTACAAGAGTACAAACATTGAGACATTTGGCGGGAAAATGTTGGTCGATGAAGATTGTAAAGTATCACCAAACTTAAAGCGATAATAAAATAAGAATAACCTTAGTCCCGTCAGAAACAATCGGTTATTTGAATGTTAACTTCAACATCTCACTAATAAAATAAGAATAACCTTAGTCCAGTCACTAACAATCGTTAAATTGAATGTTAACTTCGACATCTCACTAAATGGTTTCTCTGTCGTAGGCAGGCGATGGCTCACGTGACGCTTATGTAAATAAATTACAAATAAAATATTAAAATAATACGCTCTAGTTTTGTTAATCAATATTTATTTCGTTATCAATATAAATTAACATAATAATCATTAAAATAATATCAAATTTCATAAAATCAGTAGCGAATACATCAAGCCGCTGTTAATAGTAATGTCAAATTCATATAATATGTTAATTGTAATCGTGACACAGTATGTACACTGATAAACAAAGGATTCTACTCTCTTATGTGGGTATATAAGTGCAAGCGAACCTCAGCAGTGCGGTACTACACTATGACCTAATAGTAGTCGCTCGATATATAAATGTTAGTTCAAACTTACAAGCTAACGTAAAAAAATCACATCTTGAGATTATAATAAATAGGAGGACTGTATCGAGACAGCGCTTGGAGATACGAGTTGGGCGGACACTGACGTAAAAACATTTATAACAAACGAACAAATCAACAACATACGCTCTTTGGATTTATAACTCACTTCCTAACGTACTATTTGTGACTACAGCGCTCGACTACTCGGCGCAGGCGCCTGACTCCCCGCGAACAAGAACACCGTCTATTGTCAATACAAAACCTAAAAGGATGGACCAACTAATTTATGAATGGAAAATCTCATGACTAAACCATTGGAGCCGTCTAAAAATAATCGCCAACTTAGACGAATGAAGTCTAATGAATTACCCCTCGAGGCTTCAATTTGTTTGTATGACAGTACAGGGTGTTCGCGTTCCATGGCTGGGCGACCAGTGACGGTCAGTCCTGATCCTTGAACCGGCGGTAAATGGACTGGACGTACGTGAACACGCACTTCCAGTCCGGTTTGCGCATTGTCACCATGTCGTCCACGTCGAGCAGGGGGTAGATGCCCGCCTTCTCACTGGAAACAAACGACAAGTTATTAGTTAACGTTACGAGTAGTAAGTCAATAGCTACTTGATACTTCATTAGCGCCTCCGAGGGTGACAACGAAAGATTCTACGATTGAATGCGATTATATCTATTATAGCTTATTCAATGCACAGCTATGACCATAGGCCCTGGACGCCATATAATGCTGCAGTAATCACCATGGGTGCTATAGCCATCGCAGTTTATCATCTTGAGAGTATACAGCCCAATATCATGTTGTTTTCGAAAGCCCAATCCTAAGAAAGATCCTATTGATCTTGGTTTATACTTACTCGGCAATTTTGAAGGCGAGCGTGAAGTTGTGTCGGCGTTTCTCAGGCGACAGCTGGGAGTAGTCGAAGGCGTCGGGGAGGAAGTGGTGCACCAGCGCGCAGAACGCCAGCCCATCCGCCCAACTCGTGGAGAAGTTCTCCAGCTTCACATTCTGGAGAAACACGAGGAGAATATTGTACTTCATGTAGAATGAGGAAGAATTTAGGACGTGTTGGGAGAAGTTCCTTAGTTTTTTTTTAATTTTAAATTATAACCGTGAGAACTGGTAAATTAAGGTAACTTAATCAAACGGAAGTGCACGGTAAGTTTCCGGCGCACATAAATCATAATCAATGTCTAAATAATTATATAAAAATTAAGGTCAGCAAAATATTTGTATTATTTAAATTCTATTGTTTATGGTTCCTTAAAATTATTATAACAAACTATGTACATACATTTGTGTAATTGGGGAAATGCTAATCTAAGAATTATCTACACAGGAATTCAATGGAGGCACAGCAAACAATTAGGTACTTGAAGTGTTCAGATTTACCCAATTTATTTACAACACTACCCACGTTTACTTGGACACTTCTATCTAAAGTTACGAGTAACAACACAAAATCATGCATAATCCTGGAAACTCATGTTCACACTTTCATTGACGTACTTTTTTTTATAAACCCATGCTTCAAAATTAAATTAATTATAAAATTAGTCATTTTTGTTTGTTATAAAATTCACACGAATCACATATTCCAGATTATAGGTACAATTTCGTCCCAATGTTTAATAATTAAATAAAAAATATACATAGTCCATGTATTATACATGTAAGAGATATTACGCTGATAGATCGAAACCAAAGCAATATAATTTGGTCGTACAGTGGCAGATGAATAAATACACAGTAACTAGTGAAAATAACACAACGTATAAAATATATACAGGAAAGTAGCAGCCAAAATGAAGCGATAAGAGAAGCGTGGAGTATGAGTGGTAGTGACGTCATTGACGTGTGTGTTAATACTAGGTGCGCGTGCGCAGCGTTCGCTATCAACATGCTACATCTCGATAACGCGGTTAAATCCGTTAAATCCGAATGCCCTGATATTAAGGCAGATGCAAATTTTTGAAATATCGACTTTGGTACGGCTTTTTACCAGTTGGAGATGTTGATAAAAATATGCATTTGCCTAATCTAACCGCATTTATAACCTCCCCAATACGTTTATTTACAATATTTATATACTAACAAACCATAAACAGACAAGAAAAACACAGAAAATATTGCTTTTTGGTGCGCCAATCAATACAGCTACGTAACCCACGTATATTTAGACGACATAATAGTATACGCAGTGGGGGTGTTGCGTGCGGACGGAGAGGAGGGCGGGAGGCGTGGAGTGTACCTCGTAGTCCCGGGTCTTGTCGCGACACCACTGCAGCAATCGTTCTTTAATAGTGACGGCGCTGGCTTGCAGCGCGGGATCCGTGAACTTGAAGTAAGGCTGCGCCGGAGAGCCCGGGCTCTGCGGGGTCTTGGGCGAGCTACAACCGGGCACGCATGTTAGTCACCGAGGTTCACCTAACTGCGACCTCGCCGGTTAGTTCGTCGACGATCAAACTATTAGTTCGTTTGTCACATCGTGTGCTACGGAACGCGTGTGCTATTAATGGGGTCGCAGGTTATTTACAAGTACGCGTGCTGATTTCATGTCAACTAGATGTCAAGCTATCAGCCGAGCTTCGTTTATGAACGATACGGGATGTTCTCATCATAGGGTAAGTACACACGTGCGATTATTGACAGAGGCTTCGTATGTACTTAGCCTTATTCGGAAAAAATATTATCGTTTAAGCGTCTAATATACATGTTATAATGCATATCATTAACTTTTATATTTACTTGTATCTAATCCTTATTCGTATCCACAGATATGGCTGCCAAAAATAAATAAAATATATTGCATTACATTACGTATGAAGCGAAAAGATCTTATACATAAAATATAGTACTTGAATGGTAAGGAGTCTTATGTTTCGGTCGTTTGTTTTATGTACGATATCGTCTGAAGTTGATGCGTGGATGGTATTTGGCAGAAAGAAGGGTGAGACTTACTTGGGACTGTTGGTTGAGTTTTGTTTTTCGAGCTGCCGGAACTTGGCAAATGGCGACACGGGCTTGGGCGCCGGCTTTGTCATACTTTCTATCACTGTGATTAAACAACATAATTATTAATTTTACAACCATATATTTTTTACTTTTATTTAGAAAATAATAACGCGAAGCAAGGACCACTAACCTTTAGATGTTTTAGTGGTGGTAGTGCTACTGCTAACAGTTTGTTCTGACGAGTTCCTCCTCACGCTCGATGTGACAGTTACTTCCTCTTCCTCTGCAAACAAAACGTTCACATTAGGTACCGTCGCTGACACGTGAACACACAGATCTAACACTAACTCGA
This sequence comes from Fissipunctia ypsillon, assembly GCA_947568875.1. Taxonomy (NCBI): domain Eukaryota; kingdom Metazoa; phylum Arthropoda; class Insecta; order Lepidoptera; family Noctuidae; genus Fissipunctia; species Fissipunctia ypsillon. The sequence goes on along the minus strand of OX387657.1, from coordinate 908,917 downwards.
AACACTTGGAAAACAATCAGCAAGACAGTACAACGATAACCTATAAGCTATTAGTCAAATAACACGGTTACAGAGGGCGCGGATGAAGATGGTACGGAGGTTACGAGCACATATGTACATCGACGTGATAGCGCGGGCGCAGGGCCGGAGGGGGCCGGGGGGCATGCGGGGCGGGCACAAGCACAGACCCACACACACACGACTCACGCGCGTCTCGCTCGTCTCCCGCTCCTAACTAGTGGAATGTTGCGACGCTACGCTACGCGAGCGCCGACACCAGGTCTTCGAATGCGTCCTCAGTGTTGCTCTCGTCCAGGAACTGCAGCTCCGACACCGTGGGCATCGTGCGGCTGCGGCCCAGCGAGTAGGCCTGCGGCGGCGCGTACGACTGCCGCAGCGCCCGCGGCCGCGCCGCACCCACTCCTGTCGCCGGCCGCATTGGTTGATGCTGCTGCCCAGAGAAATACGCTTCCACCGTTCGCTTCTTTTCTGTTACTTCCTCGCGGGCGATGCCACCCTCAAACAGCTTAGGTACGGCTAGCAGGTGCATAGACTTGGCGCGTGCGACCACTCGGCGCGGCGAGGCCGACTTGGGGCTGGCGACCATCTGGTGCCACGAGCCCGACCTGCTAAGCGGGCTGGAGCCGAGGCTGCCTGCCGACTCACTGGACAGCACGGACTCGCGGGACGCGGCGAGCGCGCCGGGGGACTGGGGGGCGTGCGGGGGGGCGGGCGCGAGCAGGGGGGAGCGGCCGGTATTTACAGGGGCCCGTACCTGGGACCTCGCCGTCTCGCGTTTTTTCCGTTCGATCTGCGCGATGACGTCGTTTTTCGGTGACGAGAACTTGTCGAGTGCGCCGCGCAGACTGTCAGCCGCCGAACCTCGACGGCCTTCGTCATTGCGTGTACGCACGCCGGTCGTGATGGTAGCCGCACCACGCACCGGACCACGCATCACACGAGTCACCACGCTATCGTGCTCAGTAGTTACGCCTTCCTCGATGCCATTAGTATAAGGTACGTCACCGTTCTGGTACGTGTGGGGCGACTCTATCGGGTTGGTGGCTCGCGGTGAATACGGGCTGGCGGGTGCGCGCGGCTGCAGGGGCGAGGCGCCGCTGCGGTGGCGATCCGTGTCGTTGGTGACAACGTCTGGGAGGTAGTCCACCTTGTGGGCGCGAGCCTTCTCTATGTCGGGCGTGCGCTGCAGTGGGACAAAAGTGGAAATGCCGCTGGATGGTGTGTAGTCAGTGATGGTATATGCAGGTGGTGCGGGGGGTTTCCGTTCCGTGGAATCACCGTGGCCGTTCACGACTGCCTCACGCCGGTTCTTTTCACGAATTTGTTTCTCGTAAAATTCAATTTGCAGTTTCTGTGCATCAACCTTGGGTACATATGCATCTTGTGCTGGGAATTTGGTGTCATCAATTTTCCGCACGAGTTCCGGAGCGGAGAGGTCATTCTGACTAGGTATGGTCTTCACCGGATAGTTTTGTATTTGCGGGAGCGCATGAGTCGATGCTGCGGGCGGGTGGAATGCGGACGGTCTCTCCCGGTAGGGGGCGGGCGTGGACTCGGGCTTGTTGCTCTCGAACTTGGCGGCAGCCATGCCAACCACCCTCCTTGGTTTGTCTGCGTCTGTAGCCCAAGGTTTGCTTGGCACCGGCGAGCTCGTGGCAAGAGGCATTAGGTTCACCGGGAACGCGGGTGTATGGTCAACCGTAGGGGAGGTCACGTTTAGGACTGACGGGGGACTCCATATGTAAGCAGGAGCTGCTATCGGTGACGTCACTTTGGTTGGCGGCTTAAACGCAGACATAGGTGCATGAGAGAACTGATTGACGGGTATAGGCCGCGCTACGAAAGGTTTGACAACCAGTGGCTTTGTGGGGGACTGCGGGACCGGCGGGTGTGACGGTGGCGCGGCCGGTGCGGCGAGAGCTGGCGGCGGCGGCGCCAGCGGGACGATGGGCGCTGCCGCCGGCGCAGTGACAGGCGCGGGGCGGTGCGCGGGCAGAGATGCTGGCGCTGTGATTTGCGCGAGGCGATGCACGGGTAGAGACGCGGGCGCGGTAGCCGGCGCGGTCAGCGGCGGGAGCGGGTGCTGTACTTGTCGCGGGATGTGCACGCGCATCGGCTCCCTCCGTTCGTTAACCCACGGGGGCTTAACTACGTCACTGTTATTCTCATTATAGAACTTCCTAGGTCGTGCGGCGGCCGGGTTCACCGTGGTCTCGTCTGCTGTGCGCCAGAAGCGTCGCGCGGATGACGCACTCGACGACCTGCTGTTCGTCATACTGTTGTCCTCTCGCTCGCGACTCTCGAACGCGTGCTTAATGTTTCCGAACCTGCTGCTCCAGTTGGCGGGGCCGGTGGCGGCCGCCTCACGGTCGGCCGCTTCGTTCTTCTTCATGAACGCTACAAACTTCCTATCGTTCTCGGTCTGAGGCTTGAACTCGGGTACGATGGGGCGCGGGGATGTCTCATCATCGTTGTCGCTGTCGATGCGATACCCGGCGAGCGGCCTTCCTATGTCGATAGTGTTGGCGCGTTTCATGCGTAACCGTTTGTTATTATTATTTCCGAATCGACTGAATGGTTTAGAGTCGTCTTGGGTGGTTGTCGGCGGAGCCGCAAAGTTGTAAGTGGGCGGAAGTGGCATGTATAATGGTGCACGTTTTGGGTCATCGCGTTTATATTCTTTTTCTTGGGTAGGCGCGGTCTCTACGGGTGCGCGTCGTGGTATATTCTCCTTCTGAGCGTTCGTATCGAACTTGTTAGCGATGGTCGCTATGCTACTTTTAGAGTCGGAGGGGCGCCGCTCCATGCGCGGCTGCGGCTGGTACGACTGGTGAAGTGGCTGGGGCTGATACAGCAGGTGCGGCACTTGCACCGGTTGCGGCTGAAAGACAGGCTGGGGCGCGGGCGCGGGCTGCGGGGGAGGTGGCACCTGCTGGCGAGGTTGTTGCAGAGGTTGCGGCTGATGGTAGGGCTGGGAGCGCTGGCCGCCCGCGTCGGCGACCGAGTGCCGGTAAAAGTCGGGTTTACGAGTGGTCTGGGCTCGCTTCTCCACGACGACGCGCGCGTCCCTGTTCAGCTTCGGAGCTTCGTAGCTGACAGAGTGCGCTACTGGTGTAGATTTCTTTCGGGACGCGACGGCGTCGTGGTAGCTAACATTCTCGTCTATACTTTGTTTGCGTTCTGGGGTGGAAGGTTCGTCTGTGCTAGTCGCCATGGAAGCTGTGGAGGTAGCGCCCGAGGACAAAGGGCCTTTAGCGCCGAGCGCAAGTTGGTCGCGGTCTACGAGGCGGCGCGCCTCCTCTAGTTCCTCGTGGGTGACGCCGACGGTGTGGCGCGCAGCGCGGCTGCGGCGCCGGGGCCTGCGCCGACAGCCGTCGAGCCGATCGGCGGCGTCGAGCGCGTCCTCGAGCCGGTCGGCCAGCGAGAGCAGCGCGCGCGCCTGCGGGTGCTGGCTGGGCGGCGCGAGCGCAGCGCGTAGGCGTGCCAGCGAACGCCGTACGTCGGCCACCACGTCGGCGGGCGCGGCGCCGAGCCCGGCCAGCAGGCGCTCGCCGCCGCCACCCAGCAGGCCCTGCAGCAGCGGGAGCAGGAGAGACTCACCGCGACTGTCGCCGTCCGCGCCGCCCGTCTCGCCCGCCGCCGCCAGCGCCTCCGTCACGGCGCTCGCGCATGCTGCCAACATTCAACATTCGCTTTAAACACGAGTTATTAGGTAGGTACTGTCGTCAGAAATAAGCTGCCAATATAGTAGGCTTAAGTGTTATGTGCGAACTTATGTAAAGTTGTGAAGAGTCAAGTTTATAAAGTAAATTAGTTTCCTTATGCTATTGCATTATTGTTACCTTACAGACAGCATTTGTTTCTCTGTAAATAAATATTAGCAAAGAAAAATATCCAAATATGTATATGTGGTACTCATAATATATGTGGTTTATAAATAACTACTCACTCGATAAGGGGTAACTTCTTCCTTTCAGTTATTATTACTCAATTCATTGTTTTTGGTTCTTTAGCAAATGTTTAACTCGAAGCCTTACAGCAAAGGCTTACAATAAATGTTTAACTCGAAGCCTTACAGCAAAGGCTTACAATAAATGTTTAACTCGAAGCCTTACAGCAAAGGCTTACAATAAATGTTTAACTCGAAGCCTTACAGCAAAGGCTTACAATAAATGTTTAACTCGAAGCCTTACAGCAAAGGCTTACAATAAATGTTTAACTCGAAGCCTTACAGCAAAGGCTTACAATAAACTGTCTAGCTGACACGTACTGTGACAGAACAATTAATTTTATCGCAGAAAGTGTACAGACGGGTCATGTCTCATGTCTCACGGTCTGGTCGTCTGGCCATGTATGGTCCTAAGTGTGGCAACTGTGGTAAGGATGTGTTATTTACCTTCTTGTTCAGCCATTAGTGTTCGGATGCGCGCGCGCAGTCGTCGACGTTGCTCGTAGTCGTTGCACTCGTCCAACTGAAATTAGTATATGACTAATATTGAAAATGTTATCAGAAGAAAAGATAGTCGTGGCCTCGTGGGCGAATTTTAATCTACAAATCTAGTTAGATTAGGCATTTATGTCGCAAGTCAAACTACTTTCAATTCTCAACGCCCAATGTAAACGTCGCCTATCGAGAACTTTCTGCACGAGTGCTCAAGTTGTCAATAAGTGACGCTTGTATTGCGGGCGCAACCGGTTCGAGTACCGCGCCGTGTCGGCCCGGAAGTACCTACTGCAGCCGGAAGCCGGAAGTGAGGGCTGCCCTCAATTGCACGGCTTTGTTGCTGACCCAATGATTTGACAATGTGTGCTCGTTACTCATCAAAATGATGAGTCGTGGTTATGGAGGATGGTTTATTTGATTTTAATTAGTTTGGGATACCTACCTAATTATTCGGCGGTGTTTATATTTACTCATCGACCGAAGTGAAAGTTGTGTGAATATAAACTAGCATTGGTTTGTTTTCTTTTTAAAACGATTGTGATGAGTCAAATATACAAATATTATGAAGGGGTAGGTAACTCATCTGCATATTGAACAATTTATTCGTAGTGAGAGAATGTTCAGAAGATCATAAACGTGATTTAAAATGTAGGATATCTCAGTATTCTTTTTTTTTTATTTTTTTTTTTTTTATTTAAGTTTAAAGGGCTTTGTCGCTTAGCGACCACATCGCCCAATACAGAAAAAATCACAAATGACTACAGTCTACCTTAAAACTAACTCATATAGTTGTTTAGCATTCTCCGATATTGGACAAGCGAGTATTGTGTTACAAATACCAACATCATAAGATTTACAGCGCCCAAAAACATTGATCCTCGTATTTTCATTCCGGACGCACTCCATCAGGATATGAAACACATCATCAACTACTCCACAGTCATCACAATTTGGAGACAAAACTTTCTTCATTAGGTAGTAGAATTTATTTGATGGAGTATGTCCGGAACGAAGTCTTAAAGCTATAGTGATTAAATTTCTATTTAGACTACAGTCAATCCATGGAACCCGAGAGATCTCTGGCTGGATAGTACGGTACCATATCCCCTTTTCTTTTGACCTTTGGTTAAAATATTCCTGCCAAAGTTCTAAGCATTCTTTTTTTGCCTTTCCAAAGTATTCCGAATACAGTGGGGTAATATTCATGGGTACTCCATCAACACACGCTTGTTTGGCGAGTAAATCGACCATATCATTTTCCTGTAACTCAACATGCGACGGAATCCATTGAAGGCAAACTGTTTTAGAACTCGATTGCAGTTTTAAAAACAATTCATATATAGCGTAGGCTGTCGGAGTACCTCGCCTATGAGAAGTGTGCCGAGCCAAATGTTGCAGCGAGCTTTTGGAATCCGTCAGGATCACAAATTTATCGCCATTAATTGATTGAATATAGGACAAAGCTTCCAGTATTGCGATCAATTCAATGTGCATAATAGAAATATCTGAATCAATTTTAATCTTCATTTGGTTCAGAAGGACGGTATCCAAAAAGGCAGCGCCTCCGAAATGTTTGTCTTTGGAGCCGTCAGTAAAAATTGTATGATAACCTGAATATCGTTCTCGGATGTATGTCGTACATAGGTGCTTTAATTGTACAGTACTGTAGCGTCGTTTAGCTTGAGAAATGCTAGGAATTTTGTCAAATACTATATTAGATATATTAATACTACTTACCCACGTGTCAAGAGAAAACATTTCAAGTTGAACGCTTGAGTGTATTGGGACTGAATCATATTGTGCGAGGATGTCAATAAGTAATGGCAGCTTCTTGTTCTGCCAATAGTTGGAACCGGTGACGAGTGAGAGATTTTCTAGTGATTTCATAGTTTTACTATTATAAAAAGACTTTGATTTAAGTATAAACTTAATAGCTAAATATCTTCTACGAATATGAAGTGGAGGGAGGCATAGCTCGCTTTCCATGACATGTATCGGGGTACTCCTTATAAATCCGCCAATAAGACGTAACAAAGCATAAAGTATCAACGCTTGTTAACAGACTCGGTTGTCCCGCTGACACTGCTACCGTTAACATCCCGATAATGACACCTTGTGAAGAGTGTGAAGACAACAACGCAGTAGGTACTCAAGTGCGTCGTGTCCAGTGTCAAGTACACGCGGGTTCCCATGCTACCCTGCTGCGTCAGCGAAAGTGATTACCGAGTAAGTTACAAGGCACAAGCGAGTAGTGATTTACGGTAGATTAAACAATACCTTAGTACCTATGTAAGATATAATCATGTTCTACCAAATTACCAGTTAGCTGTATTCAAGATGAAGAATCAAGATTTTATTGGTTGGGATCTAGATATCATTATATCCTGCATAGGTATACTAAAATGGAGGGAGCACAAGATGTCAAGTAAATCTTTAGAAATATCTTGGCCAACTTTCTATATTTCACGATGCGCAATGATAGCACTGAAAATGAACTATTAAGGCTTTCCCGACTCTGCATCGCGTTTATCTTGTACCACACGCCTGTCAGGCGCACGCGCAGCTCGTCGCGTCAAGTTTTGCGCGTGTCGCTGCGCGTGAGTGGACGTCGTCGCCACGCCGTGAAAGCCTCCTCCGATACTTTCCACGCAATGACTTGACGCTATTACCGCGTGCTGCTAGACTTTTATACAGCTAGCTACTCGTATGGTTCTTGCCAGATCTAGTTAAAATTGTGGATCTTGTAGATGGGTAGAAAATTGTTAGTTAAAAGATCCATCGAATGATCAAACTCTAAGTAATCCAAATCCAAGCTTTACCTTCACCAAAGCCTCCTCACTCCTGGCTAATGGATAATACAAGCTTTCAATATTTCTATGTAGGGCAAAACTTGGCTAATTCGTGATATGCAGCTATTCGGTGATAGATAATTGTGTTTTATTACCAAGTTACTACTGACTTGATAAATGTACATTTTTCAATCATTATAGTATTTGCCACATTTTTAGATATAAGTTAGCAAAACTTATTTTTGTCTACTATATCACAGTAAATTTAAAAAATAGTCTGATCAATGAATCGAATTTTACAAGTAAAAAACCAAACTATCACCGATTACCCAAGTTTTGCCCTAGCTTCTTGGAAATTCGCTTAATCCGCTAAAAACACAAGTCAATATAATCCGCAAGAGTTGAAGCAGTACCTATCTAATGTTAATGTTTTGAAACGCGATTAACCGGCGGAGGACCGGAATGAGTCGGCTTATAGCTAATGAATGAAAGTCGCGTATGAATGGAGACGAGACCGGTCGGTACACTGTGGTCCAGTACCTACCGGGGAGGTGGTGACTCACTCCGCCAGAGTTATTTGGTTATTGAAACGCAAGTATTTGATGAGAAACTTAAGTTTATCTGCCGATAAGCTTGCTTTTACTGCACAGGATCCAATGACGTCGGAAATTCATGTGAATCCATAGGAACCTTTCGGTCTGTTGGTTCCACTGCTAGGGTTCCACCAGTGGGTCCAGTAATTATCAAGTACTTATGTTCCCATTGAATAGGTGATTCGATAATCCTAGATTGTGTTGTTGATGGAATATTATTCTCTTCAGAACGGATGTCCGGTCTTTTTCACTTACATTAAGGTTTAATACAGTCGCATCTCGTAGACAGCCCTAATCTATTGGAAGATAACATAAGTATCGGAAAGAACTTTCTTTGAGCTTTCCTGTTCTGAACGCTTGGGGTAGTCATCCACAGACGTACTCGTCTCATTAGCACACTTACTCTGATCAGTAATAAGTTATCAGATTCAACTGGAACGTATAATATCGGAGAAAGGATGTTTTCCACGAACATAACTTCATTATGGAACTGTGAACTCTTCCTACTCGCAAAGTGAACATATTAGTCCGGACTAGAGAAAGTTTTGAGACACGAAAGTAAGAAGCCTCTAAGTGCGGATTTCACCAATGAAACTGAACGCGTTCAGCACATCTAAACTACGTTCAAGTGCTGTCAGTGTCAATGTTCCAAAGAAAATAATGACACTGACAGCACTTAAACGTGGTTTATGTGCTGATCGTGTTCATTATCATTGGTGAAAGTAAAATCAGCCCTTATAGGCAAATGAGGAGGTTATTTTCAAACTGAATCATTTCCAATAGTTTCAAACAAAATGCATCATTTCAATTTTTTTTTAAATAACAAAAGGTTTTGCAAAAAGATTCTAAATATTGGACATACCAACAGCTGGCAAGTCATATGACAAAATGAAAAAAAAAATCAGCAGAAATAATATAAAGCCAGGCTATTAGGTTATTTTTCTCGAATATCTCAAAATAATGAGAAGTGGAAATGATGCGGTTTGAAATATAACCTCCTCAAATGTAGATACACGGGGAAAGGTATGAAGGTGATGATGAACTCACGAGTTTCCTGAGAAGACGCTCGTCCCAGCACTGGTCAACGTCGAAGTCCTCGAGGGTCCTGGTTTGTGTGCTGGTGACCTTGCCACCGCCGCTGCTGCTTGTGCGAACTGTCTCCTGAGGGACAACGAGAAAACAGATCGTTATAGTTAAATTATGGTGGTTTAGTACGGGCGTTAACACAAGTGTGCTTACCAAAACTGTTACACATAAGAATTTTAATTTTCAACGAAAGGGACCACTCGGATTAACGAAAAGCGAAAACGACGACTACTATTAGAGACACACTAACTTGACCTCACGACCCTCGTAATTAGCAAAAATTAGCCTTTCGGCTGCCGTCGCATTTAATCTTGTGTGATTTTAAACATCCAGCAGTTGCTGGATGACATTTAATTCGATCAGCTTTTATATACATTTTAAGGTTTTCCATTGAAAAGGTCATGAAAATATAACAATATTCTCATCAAGGTAAAACTAACAGATTTTGAATGACTGCTACATTTTGACAAGGCCCAACCTTCTACCGGCGAGTCTCTCTGCCTGTACGACGGTGAGTCTCTCTGCCTGTACAGCGGCTCTCTATTGCTAAACGAAGCTATTTTCACGTAATAACAGTGACATCTTTACAAATAGCGCGACCTGACCTTGTTGGAGAGTTGGTCAAAGGCCGACTGCGCAGGCGCCACTCATTTACATCGCTGTCAATGAATCATTAGCTTTTCGTATTAGACATGTTGACAGATCAGCAATGTGAATTTTAAGCGCTTTAAATTCCTAATGCTCTTGAACTGCGAAATATAGGTACCTACTGTTATATTTATTTGTGTAGCCCTTCTAAAACTCCTGAAACGTCCCAGACAAGTCTAGAAATAACAATACCATCCTAACTATTATCAAATGCTTCTTAACATCATTACATCTAACTTTGAAACACATCATCAAGATACATCTTCAGAATACACATTTCAATCTTAATTTCATCTGAAATACGATGTCTGCGGTCTTTTACATATTTCACAAGAAAGCCAGCTGCTAAAACATGTCATGATAAATTAAAAAGTTAAAGAATTTTAAAATTCATTGATCAGGAGAGATGTGGTAAAAGCTTGCAGCTAATTCCGTGCGGAGCTGAAGAGATATACGTAGTGCTGACCTTGACTGAACGATAGATCTGTGCAGGGTGGTGCAGGGCTGCCCGTTTGTGGCTCAGAAAGTTTATGGCGATCTTGACCGCTTGACGTCATTTAGTATGAGTAGCAGATGTTTTATTGAGGAAAGATAGTTGTGTAAATAGTGATTTTAAAAACAGAATAATCTGAAGCTCACATCTTCAGAGCAGAAACGGGTCAAGGAAATGAATGAATGGGATAACATCATTGCTATGTTTGTTACATTAGGTGTTCGTGAAATACCGTTGGCAAACCCTTAAACTGGAAATGAAAATACCTAAAGAAGTTAATTAACCGTCAAAATTATTCTTAGTTCTCATAAAGTCGGAAACAATACAGATCATTACATAACATATACAATTAACTTTTTATGACAACCCTAATTTATCCGCAGTAGTATTTCAGTGTAATGCTTGAATAGTTGTACAGTCTATTTCTGAGATTTGCGCAACAATACCTACACACAAAATAGTACGGTAGCCACAGTTTTCAGATCATTAGATAATCTACATCACTGAATAGTTTGTTGTGATAGTACATTGAACGTCGAGTTATTTCAGGAATCCTGAAATAATCTAGGTTTACATTAACGTAGGTTGTACTGAGTTACTATATATTGTTGTTTTTGGTTGTGTTGAGTTATAGATTGATTTTCTTAGGATCAGTTCAGCCTAGTGTGAATAGGCCTATTGTCTCTCAGAACTATGAATATAAGAAACGTGCTATCAAATATAGGCCGGTGCCCAGCAGTGGATGAAGTCAGCCTGTGGATGATGTTGCTGATGATGAGAATATCAAGTTCATCCTTTAGTGATATCCATTAACCATAATATTCTAAACTATCTCTGAGTGCAGCTAGTAAATAAAACAAAATGAAACTGTCTGTAATGGGGACCCGGCGCCGGCAGCGCGTATGATTTATCGAACACATAAAAAAAGCATGATGCAGCTATTTGGCAAGCGCTTGCAAACAGCAAATATCTATTTCATCGGAATAGATTTTTGTTCAACTACTGTCACTTCTAACATACATAGTTGAACCATAAAACATCTAAAGAAGCTACGACAAATTTACTACGTTTTCGGTGGATTTGGGCATTCGCCTGTTGTATCGCTTCATTTCATAGCTTTCGTGTCAATCTCACTATTAATCGTCGTCATTTTCTAACTTGATTCTACATTTCATAGGATTATTTGTCATCAGTCCATGCATTTCTTTTAGTTCATGATTCTCCTGACTTTGGTCCATTTTTATTTTATTGAGACAAGCGGCGGCCAGCCTGAAGTTTCTAATCGACATTGACGGTTCATCATTAATTTATCGGCAAAACAAACATACACATTTGTTATAAACATTTGTTTTGTACTTTTGGCCACTAACCAGAAGTAATATCTAATTGATTTGATGTGAGAGTGAAACCGCAATGCATTTTCACAATTTACCTGTAGACATTGATACAGTTATCGCTAAAATACATTTTATTGAGCAATAGAGCAGCAGATGTTCTATGTTCCCTATAAGTGCAATGCAGTCTTTTTGTTTGATCTACTACAGTTGCCGTCAAATACGATTAACCAGTTATTTAAGGAAGTTTTCAGCTTTGAATTTCAGCAATGAAAGCAATTCTGTAAGACTGCGGGTCTTAATTATTAGGCATATGCTAGCCACACACAACTAACACATGATATTCATGAATAAACTTTATGACACGGGTGATGAATACCGCGTGTTTATCCTAGGCTGCGCGGGCGCCGCTCCAACGCGGAACTCGCCACTTTTACGTTTGGACACTAAACTTATGACGCGTTCTATATTAGTGCTGCTGATGTCTCCTGAGATAGGGTCGTTGTGTTTACTAGATGCACTAGAAAGATGCTCAGCTGTTGGTTGTGCGGCCAATTTGTCGTCAGCAGCTTTATTGTATCGTTCATGTTTCTATTATGATCTGTTGCCTCACTAGATGATAGAGTGCTCTGTCCGTTACAGCCGATTTGCGAGGTAAATTTTCCATTTGAAATGCTTTTAAGAGTTATTACTTCGACCTAAGACGTCATTTTCTTACCACATGTTACGGAAGGAAATGGACGACGCTATATATTCAGATTTACTGCGAGCGCATCCATTGCCTAGGACATCAGTCCATACGAAACGCATTCACTGCACTAACACTAAAAATAAACTAAACGTTCTGTATGTGTTATTGCCGGCTAACGCCATGACGACACGGTTACATTCAAATAGATTTAAAGGATTTCGAAATGGGTTAGGCTACTAAGATAAATTATTGATGATATTCATGTTATCATAACGCCTAAATACGAGATCTTATGAAGACTAGTTATTGCCTGTTCAGGCAAACTGATTTGAAAGACCACAGACACTTTTAATGTATCTTAATGTTTTCGTCAACGCTTCTGCCAGTCTCCCTCGCGTCTGTCGCAGACTCCCAGCTATTTACCAATTGCTCCATCTTGTCAGTCAGTGGGCTATACTTAGCTCATGAGTCAGCAGGTCGTATGGCCCGAATGCCCGAGGACTATGTCTTGTTGCATTCCTTCACCACAGCGGCCCGGCGCAACCCGGCTAATTCCAGTAGGGACAATGTCTCGTGTCCTTGCACAAGAATGCAAAGAAACTAATGCTCTGCAAGTGTTCTGGATATTTTTGGTAGCAGTTATTTTAGTCGAGGACAGGAGTTTCAAAAGTTTAGAAATGGACAAAGAGGTTTTCAAGGATAAAGAGAGTTTGAGAAAGCGGATTTTCATTTAATGGAGTTGAGGTAGTCGTGGTGAAGAATCAAGCCAAAATATTTGATCTCAAAGTGTTCTTGATAGTCAATCGAAACCTATTTTAAGTAGGAAAGTTTTTATTGAATTCAATTAACATTTTGCTCCTAAAATTCCATTCATGACAAAGAAATCGGTACATTGTCATCTAGAACTTTCCTTCAAGTGACTGCAACATTATTTAAACGATCATCACTCAATGATTGGCATCCATAACAAAAAAATGCATGCGTGGGCGTCCGTTGACATCAGTGATAGGCGCGATATCGACATGAGTCAGTCATCTGCGACTGCGAGGCGCGTGCCGAGTAAGCAGTCTTTGATGTGGGGCCTTGTTTAGTCTGAGAGGCGCCGAAACTGTTAACTAGAGTACTTAGTTGATAGTTGAACCATAACATATCGTTTGCAAGTATTGATGACCTAATAACTGTTTTGTTGGTTGACATGGCAGTCTGAAGGTGGTCTCGCTTCGATGCTGTTTTGTTTTCGTCATCGTTAACCTCAGACCGACGGAAAGTAGTTGTCGCCGAGACATCTGCAATTTTCAGAGGCAAAGACTCTTTGCTGTAGCTTCTATGTCTGGCTTGGAATTTCACCACCAGAACACCGCAATTCTGCTTAATATTTCCGGTAAACTCTTCTACAAGGATACTTTTAGAAGACCTCTTTATTATAGTTTAATTTTAATATCTAAGAAGACATTTTTATTCTCTTCAAATATTTTGTTGAACTTGTGTTTATTGTGATGTGTTTGTATATCCACGTCCTAAACCATAGCGTGGTGTTTATAATGCTAGTTTATTTACCTACGGACAGCTGCGCGGGAGTCGAGAAATGTGAATTGTAATGTTCTACACACGTTTTATTTTATTCGCAAATACTTCAGAAAAAAAAATAAAGAAAGATGGGATAATCATCTTTAGAAGTTGTTTCAGCTGCTGTGAAATTGAGATGTTTGAATGGTGTGAGAATGATGGGTAATAATGCGCTTGCAGCTATGTTGCAGAAGGGCGCTAAAATATAGATGTTCTGATGGTTAACCTCATAGACGTCGTTTCAAAAGTAGTTTACTTATTTATCCAGAATTTGGATGTTAACTTGCCTTCACCCCATATAATTTATTTTGCAGCCTGCTGGAGAACTGTCAGCAACGTTCTACAGAAAACGACTAACAAATTATTCCTTTCTGCTTTGCTAATAGCTTCCTCAAACCCACCTAGTTTTCCTGACGCTAGACTCCCCGTTACTCACGACTGACATTAAAACCACCTGACCCTTATCCACAGCAATGGAGCTACAATCGCGCATCGTATAATAATAATAGGCGAGTTATGTTTCAGAAGATCACTGGGCCACATTTTTGGCAGGCCGCGCCGCCGCGCCGCTCCGAAACTGCGCAGTAAAAATAAAACCGCGCGCGCATCTCCGCTTCCAATAGATCCGTAGAGGCGGGAAGTGGCTGGATTGTAAATAAATTGTGCGGACGTAAGATGATACGGTGCTTACAAGCTAATTGCTGGACATGAGCGACATCTAATGTGGGATCTAGTACCGACTTGTGTTCTTTCATGACCTTCCTCTGTTTTGTTTTGTAGTGAAATTACTGCTTTCAATATCTTTCAATCTTGATAATTAACCCATTTAATTCGACTGGTAGGTTTCTGACTCTACCAAAACCGTGTCCATACCAGTGACTCCGGGGCTCGGTTTTCTCTCTTGTCCAGTGCCTGTTATGAAATACGTCTTATATTTTATTGTCATTATATATTCATATCACTAATCAATTTTTCCAAATGGTGATTATCTTGCTAGTAAGTATAATATTTTCTCAGGTTTATATGGCTGGCTGTGTTTTAGGAAATTCATATCTAGCAATTTTTTTTTATTTGAGATAGGTTTGCTCTTGACTCTAGTCTAGGTTAGAGATGACAGAGAAAAAGTCGATGATGGAGCGAGCTTACCCAGAAGAAGCCTGTTCACTCTCACTTTGAAGAGATCGGGGTTGTATGTGTTCGGAAACAGACGCAGGCAGAGAATTCCACTCCTTTGCTGTGCGCATTACAAGAGACATTTGGCAACGCTTAGTGCGAATTGGTGGGATAGCAACTAGGTAAGGATGGTAACCTGCAGTGCGCCTAGATGTCCGATGATAGAAGGGGGCCGGCGGAATGAGGTCGTGGAGTTCTTGAGCACACTCCCCGAAGTATAATCTGTAAAAGACCGACAAGCAAGCAACCTTGATGCGATGAGTGATGAGCCAAGCTGTGAAGCTTGGCATCCACCAGCCTTATGTCGCCAATGAGCCTCTTAGCTCTGCGTTCCACCGAGTCAAGCGCGGCAAGTTGGTATTTGGCTGAGCCATCCCAAAGGTGGCTGCAATAATCCATGCAGGATCGGACTTGCGCTTTGTAGAGAGTTAAAAGCTGTCCAGGCGTAAAGTATCGCTTCACCCTATTAAGGATGCCCAGTTTCTTGGCCGCAGTTTGTACTCGATGGTGGCGCCGAAGTTGAGACATGACGTCAACAAATGATCGAGATTCTAAGAGATTATGTTTCCGCTATGGCGTACTACCGTAATAAGGTGGATTGAGATTCCAATGGATGTCAAGGATATAATGAGTCTTCATAAATTCTGTTTTAAGCAAGGACGCTACATGTTTATTAGTAAGAGGCCATTTTTCTTTAATGTTTCGCCAATATTTTATCAAAATCCGGATATAATTATTGACATAAACTGTTAATCTCAAGAAATATGTGGTAATAACTGAACGAGAGTGGACAAAGATATAAACTCAATAATTACATGAAAGTGTTCTTCGCGCGGAGTTTCGTAACGTGGCAGGAACATGCGACGACTCCGAAGGCTCGTTAAAAGTAAATCACGGAGAAGTCGAGTTTTATGAACCTTACTTGTTGAATACTGTTAAATGTTAATTATGTTGGTACAGATATTCAGAATAATGCGTCGGTCAATAGGTACTGATATAATGTTAGCTGTTGACGTAACTTTACGTAATTAGAGTCGTGGGATTGTGATAATATATTAATATGGTAGTGATGTAACGTAAGCCCCCTGTCAAGGGCTTCTTTGACAAAGTGTCGTTATTACAGCTCTGTCATGTTCTTTGTCGTGCTACCGACTGCAACCTATTGCATGCTAGCTGCTGCTGCTCTGTGGCACTCTGCAGTAGTACAGCTTTCTATCAGTGCAAGAAATGTTGTATTCTGATCAGTAGATACTTAGAATTACCTCTTACAAACAAACAAACAACTTTACCTCTTTCATTTTAAACGAATAGAGAGCTCGTGGCTAAGTAATAACAGCCGCAGGTAAATAAGATCCATCAGGTTAAGCTACGCTTGCCGGGGTTGGTCCGTGGATGGGTGACCATCTTTACGGCTTACGGCTTGTAACGGCTTAACGTGCCGTGCGTTAAGCCGTTGGTCCCGGCTGTCATTCGTGGGTCATTGATAGTCGTTGCGGGTTGTCAGAAGCCCGAAAGTCTGATAACCAGTTTTCCCAAGGGGTATCGTATTACCCAGTTACTGGGTTGTAGAGGAAAGATAGGCAGTCGCTCCATAAAAAATACTGGTATTCAGCTGCATCCGATTAGACTTGAAGCCGATCCCAACACAGTTGGGAAAAGGCTAGGCAGATTGATACAAGAATAGAATATAAGAAGATTAGATAAATAGAAGGATTAGGTATGTAGACGATACAATTATATGGCGATTATGAGATGTTGTTAACTGTACTGGCCTGCTCTCTCAAAATGCTCTCGAAGATATACTTAACGATATTTTCAAAGCTCTATTTTATAATGTTTATTAAAATCGAATTTATTAAACGTTTGATAAATGGAGAACAGCACGTTTGGCTCTTGCTGTTAGTAGCGTAGCAAGCACCTACACTGTATTTATGTAAACGTAGATTCAGTTGCAGACATTTAATGAATACTAGCAAACCATCAACATTCTGGATTGCATTCGCTAAAATTTTCCGACTAGGTAATGTGTTTGTAATAATTATCGAAACATTTAACGTTTATTATTACGTTTAGCTATAGGTAATTATGCTCTCTACTTAGAAATCAAAACTATGTTTGGATATAGCGTCAACACGCGTAGAAACTAAGGACAAAATGACAGACTGCAGAAAGATTTCTACAGCGCGATGTCAAAAATGGAGAAAAGAATTGTCACTTTGTATGGAAAGAGATATTGTTTTTATTCATAGCGTAGAGACAGAAGTGGTCAAGCTGTGCTGCATATGCTGCGCAAGCTGCATGCCCAATTTGTAAACAGATTCAGCAGAATTTTTGTATTTTTATTGAACTTCAACCATTAGAAATTTGATTGTTGACCTCTTTTATCTATTCCGTAGTAGAAACAATAAAGTCATTCACAAACAGACTCTGCCATCCAGTTATGTTTATGATGGTGTTTGATGCGACAGCAGACGACACCCGTTACCCTTGTAAAGTAATAGCAGATGCCATAATTACATAATCCCATCGCGAGGTTCGCCTTCGACTATTATCATTTAAATGACTAGTATGTATGTACACATGGGTATGTAATATTAAATTAACAGCTAATAATTGTCTAACAACTTAACAAATCATGCAACTAGCACACTAATGTTTGCAGGCAACTGCGCAAGCGGCTTGTTTACCTGTCGGAGTACTTAGATAGTTTACCTATCGGAGTACTTAGATAGTTTACCTATCGGAGTACTTAGATAGTTTACCTGTCGGAGTACTTAGATAGTTTACCTGTCGGAGTACTTAGATAGTTTACCTGTCGGAGTACTTAGATAGTTTACCTGTCGGAGTACTTAGATAGGCAATTCTCATGCAAAATGTAGAAACAAAAGACATGAATTATTGATGATCCCTTGTGTCGATAATCCTTGTGTAAGATAATCCAGAAAATCGGTTCTTACTTAGAAGATTCCAGGATTTTCGCAATGATCTACTAAAACATGACAATCTTGAAAAATTGATATTGAACCACAGCAGGTAAGCCTTGGCCTCGGAACCTTCAAAACATTTGGGGACGGGCTACACTTGTGATAGCTATTACTTTATTCTTGCTTGCACCGATGCGTCCCACTGCGCATGCTCGGGGAGCTGCGCACGCGACGCCATTAGCACGTTTAAGTTTAACGGACGTGTTTGTAAAGCGGCCTTCAACGGCCAGCGGCAGAACTAATATTAATGACATCTCGTGACGGAAAACTCATGCCATTTCCTTCACCAACTGCGGATATGAAAGGTGGGTAATGTTTTCTGGAGTCAGTCTCCTCTCAGTTACTGCATGCTGATAAAAAGGAAATAAATGAATGGAAACGGATACGTGTAAATAAATCTCCGACAATATTCATAAAAATTGGATTGTGAATAGTTGAAGATGGATAAAATATAATTAATTTACTTCCAGTGTTTACTAAGAAGCAAACAATAACAGTTAAAGATATATTATATTATTATATATACTTGTTAAACCTAGAAGATTGTAAGTATGTATTGATTATCGAAATCAATCTATAATAATATCATCCAAACAATAAAAAAGCGACAGTTTAGCAACAACGATAGATATATAACGGATAACTAGGAAAAAGCAATATAATATTACACTCAAGTAAAAACTAGTAGATCGTGCGGCAACAAAACTAGTAGATCGTGCGGCAACAAAACTAGTAGATCGTGCGGCAACAAAACTAGTAGATCATGCGGCAACAAAACTAGTAGATCGTGCGGCAACAAAACTAGTAGATCGTGCGGCAACGAAACTAAACGAGACAATATCACAGAACATTGCAGAAGAACCAATTGAGGCAATCGCATATGTTCATCAAATGGCAAGTTAAATAAAATTGAGAAGCACAGGAAGCCACGGGTAAGACATACAGAGAGAAAAGGAAGTAAAGACAAGGGACAAACGAAGAAAGGAAGGAAAAACAGAGAGGTGCGGGAGGGAAACCTGATCAGAGTTAGGGAAATAGCCATGCTCAGCTAGGAGTGATCCTAGTGTAGGGACCCTAGCGTGGAGGCTAGTGCCATTTGAAATTGTAATTGCTATCTTGGACAATAATCAATTATTTGTATTTATTTAGTAAAGGCTTGCTGGGAAGAGTTGAGTGTTTAGCCAATGCTAGAGACTAATCCAGATGAGACTTTTAGCAAATAACACTTGATTACTAGACTCGCCTTCAAGTGCGCATTGATAACAGTTTGTATGGAACTTCTGCAGCTCGTTATTTTATATAAATAATACAGATAAACTCGTAATTGGCAGTGAAAGTCGTAATGGCGGGAAATCACACTAATATTATTAAGAGGAAGCGTTAATTTTATGTTTTCCTCGTAAAAGTCACACGTTCAAGTTTCGCAAATTGATTTCGTCTCCCGTTGTTGATGTAAGCCGAGTAACCATAGTGTTGAATATTGATCCCTAATATTCCTTTACCAATCATTGTTTAGCTGCGTTCGGCAGTAAATAGCTTACATAACATAACATCACGCCTTGTTTCCCCGAAGGGTTAGGCAGAGGTGTACCTATAGTACACCCACATTTCGCCAGTTATGTTTAGTAATTATAGTTTGTATGCTAGTATTTAAAACATTACCTAAAAACTATCAAAGTTAAGTATTTCGTAAGGGTAAACAGTATTACATTTTGAATTGTCACACATTTAAACACCAACACATCATGCCTACATTTGGAGACAACTTGGCATCGTATTCCAACTGTCTCGGCTTCTGGCTGGGAAGTGGGAACGCTGACCGTTCCCACGAACATTTACACGCCTTTTGTTTGATATTCAGTTTCTATTTAAAAATATTACACTACTGTACTATTTAGGGTAAGCAGTAGTCTCGAACCGAGAGAATCAAAGAATCAAAAGAACTTTCTTCCTACTTAAATCTTGCGTGAGCATTTCTGAGCTCATCATTCGCAGTAAAACACGCACCGATAGCTTGAACATAATTACGGGTATATATAAGCAATTACGCCAATTGTTATTATTACATACATATCCATGAGTACGCTCCGTTCCGCCCACATTCACGCCATCTTCTTGGAACGGTAGCAGCAGCACTGAATATTCATTTTGACACAATTATAGCTGTAATGTGAGGTGGTGATTTCCATTCTTGTTGTTAAGAGAAACTAACTGCCATTATCTTGATGTTGTTATCTTTTTATGTGGTATTATGCTCGGTTTAACTAATGAGATTCGTTGTACTCTGAGATTTAGAATTACTTTTGGAATAATCTTCTTTGTTTAAATAATTCTGTTGGTGTCTTTAGTGAGATAATTATCTGCATTAAATCAGTAACGAAACTAACGTTTGCCACATTCAATAAGCATTACAAGTCATATAAATTAATTTCTAAAGGCGGAGACTACTTGTAACATTTGTTTGTAATGTATCATTCGAGGCGAGCTTGGTTACAAAACGGCGATACACAAGACGCGGCGTACGCTCGCTTCAAGCACGTGACTCAAGCGCGCTACATTTCTTGTTACAAAACGGCGATACACAAGACGCGGCGTACGCTCGCTTCAAGCACGTGACTCAAGCGCGCTACATTTCTTGTTACAAAACGGCGATACACAAGACGCGGCGAACGCTCGCTTCAAGCACGTGACTCAAGCGCGCTACATTTCTTGTTACAAAACGGCGATACACAAGACGCGGCGAACGCTCGCTTCAAGCACGTGACTCAAGCGCGCTACATTTCTTGTTACAAAACGGCGATACACAAGACGCGGCGTACGCTCGCTTCAAGCACGTGACTCAAGCGCGCTACATTTCTTGTTACAAAACGGCGATACACAAGACGCGGCGAACGCTCGCTTCAAGCACGTGACTCAAGCGCGCTACATTTCTTGTTACAAAACGGCGATACACAAGACGCGGCGTACGCTCGCTTCAAGCACGTGACTCAAGCGCGCTACATTTCTTGTTACAAAACGGCGATACACCAAATGTGGCGTACGCTCGCTTCAAGCACGTGACTCAAGCGCGCTACATTTCTTGTTACAAAACGGCGATACACAAGACGCGGCGAACGCTCGCTTCAAGCACGTGACTCAAGCGCGCTACATTTCTTGTTACAAAACGGCGATACACAAGACGCGGCGTACGCTCGCTTCAAGCACGTGACTCAAGCGCGCTACATTTCTTGTTACAAAACGGCGATACACAAGACGCGGCGAACGCTCGCTTCAAGCACGTGACTCAAGCGCGCTACATTTCTTGTTACAAAACGGCGATACACAAGACGCGGCGTACGCTCGCTTCAAGCACGTGACTCAAGCGCGCTACATTTCTTGTTACAAAACGGCGATACACAAGACGCGGCGAACGCTCGCTTCAAGCACGTGACTCAAGCGCGCTACATTTCTTGTTACAAAACGGCGATACACAAGACGCGGCGAACGCTCGCTTCAAGCACGTGACTCAAGCGCGCTACATTTCTTGTTACAAAACGGCGATACACAAGACGCGGCGTACGCTCGCTTCAAGCACGTGACTCAAGCGCGCTACATTTCTTGTTACAAAACGGCGATACACAAGACGCGGCGAACGCTCGCTTCAAGCACGTGACTCAAGCGCGCTACATTTCTTGTTACAAAACGGCGATACACAAGACGCGGCGTACGCTCGCTTCAAGCACGTGACTCAAGCGCGCTACATTTCTTGTTACAAAACGGCGATACACCAAATGTGGCGTACGCTCGCTTCAAGCACGTGACTCAAGCGCGCTACATTTCTTGTTACAAAACGGCGATACACAAGACGCGGCGAACGCTCGCTTCAAGCACGTGACTCAAGCGCGCTACATTTCTTGTTACAAAACGGCGATACACAAGACGCGGCGTACGCTCGCTTCAAGCACGTGACTCAAGCGCGCTACATTTCTTGTTACAAAACGGCGATACACAAGACGCGGCGAACGCTCGCTTCAAGCACGTGACTCAAGCGCGCTACATTTCTTGTTACAAAACGGCGATACACAAGACGCGGCGTACGCTCGCTTCAAGCACGTGACTCAAGCGCGCTACATTTCTTGTTACAAAACGGCGATACACAAGACGCGGTGAACGCTCGCTTCAAGCACGTGACTCAAGCGCGCTACATTTCTTGTTACAAAACGGCGATACACAAGACGCGGCGTACGCTCGCTTCAAGCACGTGACTCAAGCGCGCTACATTTCTTGTTACAAAACGGCGATACACAAGACGCGGCGAACGCTCGCTTCAAGCACGTGACTCAAGCGCGCTACATTTCTTGTTACAAAACGGCGATACACAAGACGCGGCGTACGCTCGCTTCAAGCACGTGACTCAAGCGCGCTACATTTCTTGTTACAAAACGGCGATACACAAGACGCGGCGTACGCTCGCTTCAAGCACGTGACTCAAGCGCGCTACATTTCTTGTTACAAAACGGCGATACACCAAATGTGGCGAACACTCGCTTCCAGCACTTGACCCTTAAAATCGGCTTTTCTTTGTATTTGTCAATAAATAAAAGTGTTTTGCATTATCCTATTGCATTTTTACTTTGGAAAAGTATATTTTTAATTTGGAAAACAGATTAAACGAGATTACGTTGTGCTTGCGAAGACGCTTCAATCTGCACTGAGTTCGAGCGGCTCGTCTCGCTGCGCTGACTACTGTAACGCGTTACAAACAAACGTTACAAGTCAGTCTCCACCTTTAGACTAGCACCTATTAACGTCCGGAGAAAATTATATTAACCATGGGATATGAAACTCTATTCCTAAAGCAGTAAAGTGTTTATTACTGCAACGTTGTAAATCTGTAATGAGTTATTAGACTTTCCTTTGATTGATAGATACGAATGAACGTAACTAACATTAGAAACGTCCTGGGGAAACGTTATGTACATAAGTTGCGAACTTAAATGTAGGGAACAGCAGATTTTTTTTTCGCGATTTCAGGTTTGGTCCCATAGTAAAAGTTGTTGTTATGCTTTCTAATTTATAGGAGAAAAATGGCACTAGTTTCTCAATAAGCAAGCTAAAGAGTCTTGTAATATTCGAAAATGCTCGGAAAGTGTAGAGCCAAAATAACAATAAGAGAATTCATTACAATATTGTTGAAAGAGCTGTTTCTTTGCATGTCCCAAAAGATTCGTATTGTTCGTACACAGCTCACACAGTTCACACAGTCACACAGTTCGTATTCGTCTAACAGGCTGCTAATATTATAATAACAAGAACTATAAATATTTCGCAAATTCTAAACAAAAACTTGGCACATGACATCAGGAAAAGTCGAAAGGAGTCAATGCCACGATACAGTATAATACAATGCATTTCCCGACAAATTCCAAAACATTTCAACTTGCCTCCTCATAATTTCTTTGTAAACCTTGGCCCTCTTACTGAGAACTATCGCGCTCCATATGTGGATATAGGGGAAGCAGAGACGTAAGGTCATTAGCTTGTGTTTGTACGCAGTTTGGCACGGGACCAACTGAACGGCGCGCGCGCAGGGCTGATGGCCGGCAGATTTTGGTGAAATTAAATAAGGAAAATTGAGAAAATATGTTGTGTTTGACATTGTCGTCTGGCTTTGTCATCCATCAGTCATTGAAATCAATTTGCGACAAGAAGTCACCGCTAAACATAAGTCTCTACATCGGTAAGTGCAACAGAAGCGTTGTGATGATGAATTTATAGGATCTTTCAAACATTGTACCTTTATCGGCATAATATACATATTATTATCTTCTTTCAAACAGCTTGCTAGTTTCCAGATGAAATACTCAGGATTTTCTGAACACATCCATGGAAGGTTTGTTGGTGGTTTATTGGTCTATAAATGTATGTTCGATTTTATTACGAGATTATGATCATGGTTTCCTTACGATGCTTTCAGTCAGTACGTAGGTAGGCCATAGCAGAACGTGGCACAGGCGGGACTGTCGTAGGAGTAAGATATATGCACAGACAGATGCCAAACAGTTGCGCGGACGCAGCACATTCTACATAGCTGATAAGGAGTACTAACTATGGAAGAATAGCGAAAATAGAAACACGTGTGATTGTTAGGTATGAGTAGTGCCAGCTCTTGCTCTGGTCGCTGTTACTGGCGATGTATGAGTAGTGCCAGCTCTTGCTCTGGTCGCTGTTACTGGCGAGGTATGAGTAGTGCCAGCTCTTGCTCTGGTCGCTGTTACTGGCGAGGTATGAGTAGTGCCAGCTCTTGCTCTGGTCGCTGTTACTGGCGAGGTATGAGTAGTGCCAGCTCTTGCTCTGGTCGCTGTTACTGGCGAGGTATGAGTAGTGCCAGCTCTTGCTCTGGTCGCTGTTACTGGCGAGGTATGAGTAGTGCCAGCTCTTGCTCTGGTCGCTGTTACTGGCGAGGTATGAGTAGTGCCAGCTCTTGCTCTGGTCGCTGTTACTGGCGAGGTATGAGTAGTGCCAGCTCTTGCTCTGGTCGCTGTTACTGGCGAGGTATGAGTAGTGCCAGCTCTTGCTCTGGTCGCTGTTACTGGCGAGGTATGAGTAGTGCCAGCTCTTGCTCTGGTCGCTGTTACTGGCGAGGTATGAGTAGTGCCAGCTCTTGCTCTGGTCGCTGTTACTGGCGATGTATGAGTAGTGCCAGCTCTTGCTCTGGTCGCTGTTACTGGCGAGGTATGAGTAGTGCCAGCTCTTGCTCTGGTCGCTGTTACTGGCGAGGTATGAGTAGTGCCAGCTCTTGCTCTGGTCGCTGTTACTGGCGAGGTATGAGTAGTGCCAGCTCTTGCTCTGGTCGCTGTTACTGGCGAGGTATGAGTAGTGCCAGCTCTTGCTCTGGTCGCTGTTACTGGCGAGGGGGTTATACTAGATGAATTATAAGGGACGAAGGATCTAAAAGTATGGGCCGTTGATTTTAAAATCTGGCAGTCCTAAGTCCGGACGACATGGTTTTTGGAATCCTGAGAAGTAGTACACGCAACGAAAGCCTTTGTCAGAGACGAATTTATAACATTGTTTCTGAAACAATACAGTTCAGTAATAGTAATAGTCCATTTATTTGTCAGAATATTGTTACAGAGATGTTACATTGTTTTAAAAGTTCACAACATTCTGCCGTGTTGTACCGTGTCCGGCGTACAAATACATTTTTTAGGTATAACATTGAATTGAATTAAATAAATTAGGATAACATTCAAATTGCAAATTTGTCAAATAGTAATGGAAATGTCAACAAGGTTAAATCAAGTCAAAGAGATAATGAGAAGAGAATATAATTATTTTCTAATATTTAAGTCAACTTTTCATTCATAAAATAATTAGTCGAGTAGCATTTACAGAGAAAATTGAATAATTTACATTTAAATGTCCTAAAGTTAAGTGTTTTAAAACAATCTGGTAGTTTATTTATAAACTTAGGTAATAGTTTATTATTTCGTCTAGGTACACAAAGCATGTGAATTTTGCGGCTAGGTCTGCATACAAGACAACATTGATAATGCAAATGAAATTCATGCTTATTTTTGTACACATAAATACAAATTTCAAAAATATGTATATAGTGCTGGGAGTGGTAATATTTTCAATTTTTAAAAAAATGGAACACAGCTGTCCTGTGGGTGCGCTCCACAGATTGAGCAAATGCGTTTCTATTGAGCTCGAAACACTCTGTTCAGTTCTACAGAATTACCCCATATTATAATGCCATAACGCAGAATTAACGAGACATAGCCATGGTATGCACATAGTGCCGCATCAACACTAGCCACACGTGTCAATCTGTATAGGACGAATACGAATCTGTCTACCTTTGTGCAGAGTTCGTCAGTATGAGCTTTCCAATATTTGTCTACTGTTATCCCTAGGAACATCTTACTCTCAACCTCTTCAATCGTGTCATTATCATGCTGTATTTTTAACTGGTGGACGCTTACTGTTGTATGTTTGGAACTGTATCATTTTGGTTTTGCTAATATTAATGTTGAGATTATTTTGTTTGAGCCATGTGATAATTTTACTGTGTCTCGTTTATTACGGTGAGGTACTCACCTACGTCATAATTGTCGTTTAGAACGCTGAGGGTCGTATCGTCAGCATATAGTATGCAGTTATGGGAGGTTACGCTAGCTAAGTCATTAGCATACAGCAAAAACAAAAGTGGTCCCAGTATGGTTCCTTGCGGAACACCGCAATTATTTTCTCGATAGGGAGATCTGCAGACAATTTTTTGGTGCCCTATTGTTGTAGTCGATGGGTGAGGTAGCTTTCGAGCCATTTCAACGCGTTTCCTCTAATGCCGTATCGTTCTAATACAGTGAAATCATGAAACTGTAAAATTAGCATTAAGTTTAAATATTCGCAACACAAAAGCTCCATCAAATTCACACGTCCATTTTTGTCATAAACGTCCACACAAACAAACAACGTGACCCTTTCTCCCGTCTCCCCCGACAACGACGTACAAAGTCATCGCACGCGCTCCCCACGTGGCAGTGACTAGGGAGTTCTGCCACATACGTCACGGCTGTATTTCTGGCGGTCAGACTTGGACAAAGGAACTCGCTCCCTCGACGGAGATTTTCCTCGAGTGACAGCGAGCATAAAGGGTTTTGTTTGTTTTAGAACACTTTTTCCTGGTTGAGAATTGTGTGAAAAAATGTTTGGCGCTAAAACGTTTTCCGTGTTTAATGAGGCAATGAAAACCTACATTGTCACTGTTACAAAGAGCGATGGCGTAGATCGGTTGCAGTGTTGTATCAATGACCTAGCTGTTACTTCCTGAAATTACTGTTTTTCGTGAACTGTGAGTTAGTGGTGTTAAATGTCTTCATCCATAGTTATGGATTTTCTCAAACTAAATGGAGAGTAATTGAGTTATTTTCACTTTCCTCTCCTATCAAGCACTAAACGTATTTATTATAGGCGGGAGCCACTCTCTTCACCTTGCACTACTTGAGGTATTAATAGAGCCCTTGTGGCTTCGCGAGTATCGAGCATGTGTACGATGTATGGAGAGGCAGCGCGTGCGCTCGATGTGTTCCAAATAGCCTGTATTTACTTGTGATAGAAGTTCAATTATGCATTTATGTTTGCATTTTGAAAGACGCAAATATTCCGCAAAAAAAATTTAGTGGAAAAAATGATAATTATTTTGAAGTCTTCATAACCGGAACCAATGGTAACAATGACTTTCCAAGAACAATGTTTAACAATATTTAGGTACTGACAGGAGTTCAGGAATAAGATTATATTCCAGAGAAAACTTTGTTTTAGTCTAAAGATTCCTTTTTATGAGATATGAGAACAAAGCTATAGAGGTTGCTAAAGATTAATTCTGAAAATGAAGTAAGTAATAAAATCAGAATAAGGTTCAAGACACTCATGTTTTGAACCTTCTACTTCTTCCTCAGAAGACAATGCACCAATTGGCATCTAATCTAACCCAACACCTTTACAACTCCCCAAGAGACCTAATAACCGTGTTGACCTAGTTGTGCTGGCGCGAGATTGGCGTGCTATTATAATCGGCGCAGGCGCATCGGTCAACGACCGCTAACCGTGCGGAGTGACCTGAGATGTGGTGTGTGGACGCGGAAACGTACTACCGACATTTGGGCGTTTGAATGTCTATTGAGATTGAAGTTTGGAATCAAAGCTGATCGTGCTGCAATTTTTTTTAGTAATCGAAGGGAGGGCAGTTCCTAATAAGTCCGCTGAATGAAGATTTCATCCGAGAATAGAATTTTGATAAAACTTTTGCTGAGTTGGTCTAACCTAACCTAACGACAAACACGTTAAAAATTGGGCTTCGTACAGCTATCATTATAATCTATTGCTTACTTTTTCATTGCTTCGAGGAGAGATGATTATTCTTATTTGTAAAGACATTTGGGCACAATCATGCCTTTGACCAATGTTAGTTTTGTTTCAAATACCTCCGCTAGCCGCTTCCGCTCTCCGCAGCACCATATCCACATCCTACACTCACTTGGCAAGTGACACAGCACTTCGATCCATTCAATCGCCCGCCTAATTGATGACACTTTGATTGGCAATTAATTAGCACATTTTATGCTTGTCACCATATGTGAGCATGTTGCGTAACGTTATTGTTTCTGGTGAAGTAAGTGTTACAAGTGTAACATTAAGTTCCTAGTCACAATGGTTTGTGAGGGATTATCTCACAGAGAATTCAGTGGATCAGTAAGTACTGATAAACTTTATGTATCCAATGAAGCCAATGTGTATCATCAATTACTGATGATAAATAAAATCACCTTGCTGGTTTCTTGGTGAAGATGGAAAATAATACTGCACATTGCACAACCCCACTATTCAAACGAACATGATATTTTATGAATAAGAATCAGCAGCGACATACGGGTTAATGATCTCTAAGACATAAGATCTATACTTTCTTTATTTACTTCCAAAAATTCTGCTATTAACATTATAACAAAGTGCTAAAAGACATCAACCTTGAGAAAACATAAGAACAGTAAGACATGTGAAAGATTCATCTACATTATAATTTGGAGATAAAACGTAAATGTCGCATGGTTGACGCATACCGCCGGATACATAAAGTTTCGCATTAAATTAAAATCAAAACAATGTAATGAGAACTGAGATTATACATGGAATATTAATGATAATGTCAACGATTCTCACAAAACATTTTCATAAAATGCACTCTTTATTGCTTGAAGTTTGAATTGTTCTGTTGTAGTGACATTGACTTTGTACAATTTATTAGTGCACACATTTTTTTTGGTTTGACAATAAAATCATGGGTATTTTTGGTTTTCAACTCTTTGGTTTTTATCTTACAACAGTAAGAGTCCCAAGATACTACACTGCGGTACCCCAAACGTCATTAACCCACTGGTGAAACTACTTATCAATATTCTTAATAGATATAGAGCCTTCAAAATTATTCAAGTTCTACATAAATACTTAACTTTGAAACCTTTATCCCACACCTACGTTGATATAACGAACTTATAGGTACGATTACGCAAACGAAGGCTTCTCTAACAATGTCTTCATGACTGCAGACGAACTATAAGTAAATGAAATTGCTTTGATAAGTGTCAAGCTTACATCTATTACATAATGATGATGAGGCATATCATCACTTCCTGTCTCAGACAAAACTGCTGATCGTCGTGTGAGCACATATATGTTAATAGTGAAAGGTGTCCATTGGCAAATCATTCATTCTGATGTTTATTTTAATGATGATTTTTTTGGGCGATGCAAGGATTTGAAGAAAGCGTTTGATTGAGTTAATAAAGAAAATGAAACTTTTTAAAATGAAGGTTTAATTTATCAGGAACTTCAGGTATTCTTGAAGAAGCAGTGATTGAATAGTAAGATTTGGAAGACAGGGTTTCTCTTTAGGTGGTTAGATGTGTTGACATCCTTTAATTCTAAATACCATAAGTACTAGTTTGTACGGCTATTTTCTATCAAAAGTTCGATTTCGATCCGTTTCTCAATCAACCATCAATCCTACAGATATGTATCCGCCCTACCGTCAACTATCTAGTAAGAAATGGATAGAGTCGCCATTACGGCTGCCTAGATAAACATCTGCCATTTACTTGAGATGCTAGTAAGCGGAGAAAGATAATAACACCGTAATAATATTGTGAAAACAATGTAATTTAACATAATCGCCGCTGTCCGCCGCGCGCCGGGGATAAGGTTAGCACAGATGGAACACAGTTCTCAGAAATCTAGAGCTTTAGAACAGGAGTTAAATTAGAGATAATTTAAATTTAATACTATTTTCCTAATACCTATGATTTGTTGCCTTACAATAATTTTCTGCCAACAAACGTTATCAGCGCTCGCATCGCTAACGACAATGTTTACTTCGACAATAAACAGTAGATGATGTGCATTTATTGTTTAAATAATGTTTATAATACGTTGAAATTGCTTCAATTTACCTTTCATGGGCATCAATAAATACATTAGAGTTTTACTATTGTAGAGTTATCTCCCTTTTTTAACCGACTTCAAAAAAGGAAGAGATTCTATGTTCGACTGTTTTTTATTATGTATGTTCACCGATTTCTCCGTCAATAGTAGACCGATTTTGAAAATATTTTTTTTTTTGTTGCAAAGGTTGTGATCTCGAAGTGGTCCCATTGTCACTAAGTCAGAATCTGATGAGGTGATCCTATGGAAATCGAGGGAAATCCTCAAATTTTATAGCCACACCTATAGCGATTTGGGTATTTTTTATAGTAACTTGTACATTTGTTCTTGGAAAGCACCATTTGGTGAAGTGGAACTGATGATGAAGACCACAGGTGGCCACCGGAACTACTCAATAATAACTATTTCATGGATTGCGATTCGATTACTTTAGTATGGTGGCTAAGCAATTTATGCTCGTCGCAATGCATATGGTGAAGTAGATCTGATGGTGACTTCACCGTCAGCTCCAGTTCACCTGGTTCTTATCACGAGAACTCCTCAACAATTAAGGTCCCTACATCAGGAAAAGCAATATTTTGTAAAAGGAGATGAGCAGTTCACATTAGGCTATTGTAACTTAGATAAATTACGAACTAATCCACTAAAGAGTGAAAATGGCCCCGTCTGTACACAACTTTACCGACAACAACTTCAGAAGATGTAGTTAAATAAATGGCAAGTATATCATTTGTTTTGAGCTGTTCGCGAGCTGCATGTAATAATAGCTGTGGTTTGTGGGGCTCGTTGCAAGCTGTCTTACGACTTGTTACGGAAAACAAGCTGTAATTGCAGAGAAAATAAATAATAATTACATTATTTGCTGCGTGGTGGTTGAGTTAGTGAAATGGTTGAGCAGTAACTTTTCATTTGCGCAAACTGTTCGGTGGGTAACGAACGCTTATTTTATTGTTGAAAAAGATGTTTGTAAATATGAATCTCTCTCCGTTTCTTAAATTGAGAAAAACTGTAGTGAATAGTAATATTGGTCAGCGGCGACCTGTACTGTCCCGGGGCTCCGGGCGGCAGGTCTCTGCGAGGCCCTAGTCCTTTGTATAAAGTATGTGCATTAAAAGTAGGTATTTCTGATGAATGATAGATGAAATGAACAGAGCTTTAAAATATAATAGTACGAGAGTCCACGACCATGTCGCATGTCGCATCGTTTTACGGTAAAATTGTGTTTTCGGTATCTAACATCTATGGTTTAACTACATTCTGAAAGTCAGACAGATTGCTATGAAACTGTCGGTATTTTTTTTTTTTTTGACATTAGAAAATGCGGTCAGGATTTTTGGATTCAGAATAACCAAATATATTGATTAAAGCAGATGCAGCAGCAATCAATAGAGAGGATAGCAAGAGCTTGTGTCAGCGCCGCTGCAGCGCTGCAGCGCTCACCGCTGCACCGAGATTATGTCGTCATTTCCTTCATAGACTCGTACATGGATAAACATATTCAGTGCTTCATACAATGAATGTCCATCAATATCAAACGCTTCTCCTACTGTTAGAGATATTTGCATTGCTTGTGTTGCAAACATTATGTGTAACAGTAAAATTACAATAAGTATATCTATCCACTGAAGCAGTTACTTCATTTTGAAGTCTGTACTGATCAGTTATTATTACTTTTTATACCAAACTTGTTTTATTGTTTTAACTAATTCCTAAGGATAAAATAAAGTTTTAAATGTCAAGCACCCCTGCCAGAGCGAGGCCCCTGCAAGAGCGAGGCCCTGGGCGCCGGTTGTGCTCGCCACCCCCTACGGCTGCCACTGATATTGGTTTTGAACGGTTTAAAATATTGTAAGCTAAGATTGCAGTTTCTGTGTAGCTTTAGTAAGCGTCTTATTAGAAAAAGTCGTCTTTCGTATTTGAACGCAGGAAATATCTTTCACTCCCAAACCAAATAGTTAAATTAAGAAAGTCTTCCACACGAGAAACCTGCCCTTGACTATTTCCCAACGTTGCTACTACTTACAAACTTACAAACTCTTTTATTTGTTATTTAATTCTGTCGGCCGTGTGTCGCAACCGACCTCCGGTTGACAAGCGCATGACAGAAGCACGCACGGTCACGCTTGACAGCTGAACTGGCCGTGTGTAGCCGTAGGTCACAGGTAGAAAGGTGTTAAATGGTATAATCGTATTCAGGATCGGCATTTCGCAAGTATCATGAATTAATAGTTAAAAAGAAGTCTCCTGTATGTATCGAGAGCATGTGCCACTGACCTTCAGTTTCAGGAAACAAGCCGTGATTGTATCTATTGGTGTTTATAGGTGACGAGCTGTAAACCTACATAGAATATCTTTATTTATTAACTTTGTCTACTGTAAAGCAGTAAGCCAAACTGTTTGACTGAAAAACGTTGCGGATTTGTAATTGTTACGGTAAAAAAGTAAGATATTTAATAGTTTTACCTTCTATTCATATTCAGTGATGGATAATTCACTATTATAATTATCTATTTTAGTGATAAAGCTCAAAGTCCGCTGAAAGTTTGCGTGACGTCAACGACGGATTTTAACTGATGCCGGCAAAAGACGATCGGTAAAAATATAGCCGAGTCAGTGGTTACAAAATCAAATAGTTTAGTCATTTTTAGTTTATTTAAATGTAGAAATTAAAACACAAGTAAAACTAATTAAATATTAAATTAATGAACATTATAAAACATCAATATCTTCTTAATTAATTTTCTGATGTATGTATTATTTTGGAAAAAGTATTAGAAAATAATCGTGAAGTGTGAACTCACCACAAAAAGTAGAGCTGAAAATGATTGCAAATCCTGAAGATATCCGATTGTCACTACGAAGGGTCTACACCGGTGTATATTACACGCGGTACTACTGCACTATTTAATTAATTAATTATACCATAATATTATGGTTCATTTGATGGTTCTCATGGCATATCGGCGCGTGCCGTGCGCGGGAGTTGGGGACGGACTGCGCGCGCGGCCCGCTGTGACGTCAGCGAGCCAAATATAGTGCGGGGAACACACCACGCTAATTTCACCCCCACAAAATCGAATCCAGAAGCGTTCAAAGTTAATTTTCGCTTGATATGTGGTGTGAGTTAAGGCGTTAAGTAGTAAATGTTGGTGAAATGTCGGGCCGGGCGTGTTATTTTTGCATAGGATTTTCATCGCTTTCCGCGCTAGAACGCGTGGCTTTAAACGGCAATAAGCCGGCGCTAGCGCATCTGCTTGGAGCTTTTGTTTACGAGAACGCGTCGGTTCGTAGTAATATGGATGTGGGGTACAAGGGTAATGATTGGACGATATTTGGATCACACGTGGACTGCGACAAAGATTTTTCAGCGCGGGAGAACTTTAAATCTTTCGTTACAAACCTGAGGTTTCATTAAGATTCTGACATGTTCAAATGCTAAAAGAAAATTGAAGACATTGTTTAATTGTTATCGCCGTGTTATAAAAAGAAGAATGTTTGTTTACTTTTCATTGCGTTTTCTTTAATGGGTTTAAGTGGGTCACAGCAACATGCCATGGGATGACCTTGCGGCCAAATTTAACAGGGCTTGGTTAACACTGATCGACGATGAACATCGTGAAACTGTTTCTGTAAGGGAAAACTGATTGTTTTGACATCGTAGCGCGTTATGTTGTTTACTGCCTATACCCATGGAAAAAAGGGCGTGAGTTTAAGAATGTTTTGTACATTGGCTTAATATTTCTAGACAGGTAAAGACTACTCATTTTAAATACCTTGAAACACACTAGGTACTTAGCTCTGAGAAAGCCAAAGAAAAAATTCCTAACAACCCTTTCTCAAGAGCATTCCTTCCATCTTCCAGTCTAACCAGATGCTCCTGGGTCTGTGCTGTACGTCTACACCTGTCGTAATTACGTCCTACTACATTGCTAACATTGCCCCACATGCGTATGAATGATAAACAAAAACGGCGCGTGCGCACACCACGCGCGGGATTTACGCGCTGCGCAATACTTCACACCCTTATTTATCATCAGCATGTTTAGACATCCTTCTTTGTCATATAGATTGCCCTATAAGGAGTTTTGGTGTTTTGGTTGGTAGGGGTGTCAATTTTTGAGAGACTTCGTAGCAAAGTGTTACGAGTGTCGGTCGATTGGTTTACCAGTTCTGGTCACCTGAGGGGGAGATAGCTTCCCGTTGTCACTGCGACCTCAAATAGTCAGACAGGGATCTCATTCTGCAAATAGTAAATGAGGAGGATTTGCAGCAATAAATGAGGATGACGAGTACGCACCTATTGTATAAAGGTCTCTTCCCGGCAGGAATACCGTACTAAGAGGTGGTTGCAACAGGCAGGAAGAGGCTGATATAAGATATAAGCTCATTTAGGACCAAGTAAAAATAATAATATATTATTTTACATCAAAAATACTTTTGCATCTCCTAATTAAAACTGCGAAGCATCTGCATATTTGTCTGCCCCACAAATCAGCTGCCAGTCACACGCCGCTAAAGTGCGCCGGTTGTATTAAAAAGCGATCATTAGTCCGCCATTAATGCGCCTTTCAAATAAATAAATAAATCAATGCCGCGAGAGCATATGCGCGTGATTCATGCGCTTCTCGTGCCAAGCGCACTGCACACGATACTGCAATTGTACCACAAAATATAGGGATATCAGAAGAACTGCTTTTCGAAAGGAAACACGCGAAGGTGTAAGGTGCACCTTTGCGTCTACAACTCGTACAGTTTGGCCACGCCGCCTGTTATGAGATCAAATAGATTTATTCTGCACCATACTGTACAGGTACTTCGATAGAGGCTCATTATCGGTAAATCAAAGATACTGGAGGAGCCAAGTTAAACTAGAGAAATACTGAAACGTAAACGAAGACAATACATGAAGAAGAAACTGAAACAGTTCCCGTAGAGGCGCACACCGTACAGAGGGCGCCTGCGCACACCGTACAGAGGACGCCTGCGTACACCGTACAGAGGGCGCCTGCGCACACCGTACAGAGGGCGCCTGCGCACACCGTACAGAGGGCGCCTGCCGAGGAATTAAATTAAGTAGCTCGAAACTTTATGTTTACCTGCAGAATATTTATGTCAAAGATTCGAACCTTACAAGAAGTGGGCCTTTTTTCCTGTACATTGCGAATGCACTGCAGTGTTGTATTTAGCGTTATATTGTATTGGATTAACACCTGCGTGATGTAATGGTTCCCGGATCTAATGGTTCCCGCTCCCAGAGTTGCGAACAGGAATACACATCGCTTTCCCCGGGTGTAGCGGGCAGCTACTGTACGTGTGACCTTACAGCTAGCTTTAGTTAATTGTTACACTTTTAGAAAATGTAGATAAAACACTATTGTGAATATCAGGACGATTGTAACATTGTCTAACTACCTACTACTTCGTAGCAAAAGGGAATGAGAATGAAGGCAATGTGTTGTGCTTATGTATGTATTTTACGCTTAGAGCGCTTCCGCTAAAGTTGTTGTATTTAGGTCATTTTATACCGTACCTATTGGCACCTACTTAACTAATAAATAAAAGAATGCTGAATTCCATCAATTGTCTCGCCGCACATCGGCTTATACATAGTTATGGTCATACAAACAACTCTGTGATGTTTCTTAAAAGAAACTGGAAAATAATTAATCGGGCGAGTTATAATCTCTTTTGTGGTGGCGAAATTCCTAATGAATAATAGCTGTCATAATTATATGACCATCAACACCAATAAGCCACGTTTCTCCCAGACGTACCTGCTGCACCACCAGCTTGCCGCTGGGCTTCTCGGTGACGTAGCTCTGCATGCCGGCCATCAGCACCGTGGCGCCCAGGAACTTGTTGAGCAGCGCGCGCGCCTCCGCGTCCTCTGTCGTGTCACCCTCCTGGATCACTGGCGGGAGGGAGGGTTATTTTAAAACCTTAAAGCATAGGTATTCCCTTAGCCTAGTATCCGCCTAAGCCGAGAAGGGGTGGCTTTAGAGTTGAAGCTAAGCAGAGAAAAAAAAATAGCGCAACCTTTTTTGTTGTTGTAAAAAAGGTTTCCTCTCTCCGTTTGTGAAAACCGGCCCTAAGATTGATTCAGCCGCATTTGGGTTAGCTACGAGTAGTCTAAAGAATGAAGTTATCACGAGTCGAGCTCGTGATTAACGAGAAACTGCCTTTGAAAAATAGTAAAAAGTAAATACGTACCTACTGTTATTTTGTTTGTTGGGCGCATATTTATAATGAAACTTAAATTTGTAGTTATAAAGAACTATTTACTATTTACGTAATTTAAAAACTAACAATCTTAAAATAATAATATGTACAAGTATATAAAAAAGGAGGGGAAATAATCAGAGGGCATCAAAAGATTCGTCCGCATCGCTGTCAACAGGAAAAGTGCCCAATAGGCTGGCAGCATTGCCACGTTGTATGGCTATGCTGATTCTTTGGCCAAAAAATAGGCCAGCCCTCTGGTCACATGTTCAGCCGACCAACCACCTGGCGATGTCTCGAAAAACTAAGTGGGCACTCGGACCCCATGGCCCTAGTGTTTCAACCCCAAACGGCTTGAATATATAAGTCCCAGTAAGATTGGAGTATTTGCGCCGTTTGAGGTTTTCCGCACCCGCAGCAGCCGCCCCAGCACAGCCCGCCGTGCTAGGAAGATGGGATGGCGCAAGGGTGTCGACACACGTTATAAACGAAGTTACAAATTATAAGTTAAGTATTTTGTTTGTGTGTATTTGTCAGTCTGGACCTTTTGTTGTCTGTTAAATAAATAAATAATAATAATAATTCCCCATCGCCGTATCTCTACGTTGACGCGTTGGCGCGCTCCGAACTCTAGGTCTGTGCCGGTGGAGGTTTCTTTGCCGGAACAGGTCTAGGATGAGGAGCCAGACCAAGAGAGTTACAGAAACCCGCAGGGCAGCATGTGGCGACCTGCTGGGCAGTAGCGACCCCACGTACCCTATCTCCCGGGAGAAGTCATGTTCCTCATCTCTGGCTTGCCTTTATTGGCCGGCTGGAGTGAACACTGACGAGAACTGACCTCCCACCTCATTCTTGCCTTTATTGGCTGGCTTGAGTAGAGATTCGCAAGAGCAAACGTGCTCGGAGGAAGGAAGTAGTCCAGTAAGATGCTGGTAGGGATCTTGACCGTACTTCCGGGATTGTCCTGATAGCCGTGGAATACCTCTCCACTCCTCTTAAGCACCTCAAGACATGTTGCCCCCTTGTCGCTACGACACTATGTGCTAGCGACCGTTTCCGGGGGCCCATTGTTGAGTGTGCAAGTCACCCCCTGCCATTTTATCCGTGTATTGTATTTATCAAACATTGGTCAGGCAGGGGCCATAGTCCTTCCATAGTTTTAGATAACCAGTCCACTTTAGCCATCCAAACCCATAGCCCAATATTTTTTTTTTCTCCATATCCTGCAATAGTCCTACACCAACCGGGAGTTGTCCTTGGGTGCACTTGCATAGTACGCACAAGGATAATCGTCGGTTGGTGCCTCATTTCCATTGAAAGCGTCTAACGGGCCTCTGCGAGTTGGCTTCGGCCCCTCATATGCCTTTCAAAGGTCCGGGACCCTAGGGTCCCGAGAAATATATTAAAAAAAAAAAAAAAAAAAAAAATGTAAGTTTATCTACTGACTAGACTACAGACTTTAGACTTTATCTTTGCGATTCAGATTACAGACTAGAGATCTCTATTGAAGTGAATGCCCATTTGCAAACGGAAGCCTAGCATCCTGCCTAGAATGCACGATGCATCTCCATTCTCCGCACAACACGCAGCACGCAGCACGCAGCACGCAGCGCGTTGTTCCCCATTTTTTACCAGATCGTGTTAACATCAAGGCGATAGCTGCTTATTATCGCGACCAGCCGACCATGTGAGACAATTAGCTTTTTAAATTGAGCTAATTACTGTCCCACTGACCAATATGATCAAGATGTCATGTGATCTAAGTTTACAGGACAATTAAAAATCACTTTTGAAAGTTCATAGGACAAGTTTTAAGAGTAGATAGATAAATTAGACTACCCCATGGAAAGATTTATGATTATTATATGTTAAAGATTAGCTTCTATGTACGTACATATTAATTATGTCAAATGTCCCACTCTTGGGCAGCGATCTCAGTCTGCAACATGTCTCTGGTTACTTTTCCAAGACATCCAAATCATCTCGCTAGCGTTTCTTTATACCTACCTGTACTAGTCACAGGACAGGTGCTCATTACTTTGTTAGGAAATCAATAGTTCCGCCAAGCGTGAGTAATGACACAGGCATCACGGCTGTAGAGAGTGACAGAAATTACTTGGAGGTGTTGGCGACTTGTGAGGGTTTCATTGACTTTCCATCAACCATCGCTATTGTCAAGTGTGTTTCCGAATTGTATGAAGAACAATGGAAGAATAGCAAATCATTTTTTTTAAGACCGATGAGGTCACCTGTCCAGGTATGCATCAATTAAACCTAATTGCTGGCAGCGTGGCTGTAGCAATTTGTAGGAATTACAGATTTGCTATCCAGGTTGAGCGAAAACAATTATTGGTTCTATAAGATCATTTTCAATTGTTCTTCAATATGTAATACGATGTTTCGGAATGAGCGAACTACCCGCTGTGATCGTTAAACGGGACTGTGCTTACTTTGTCAGCAATACGCCCTGTGAATAAATTAGGTGACTAACCTATATCAGCATTCTTCATCCTCGTCAGTATGTCTTGTACTCCTGTGACCTTGGTGCTGCTGTCCAGGAAGGACCTCTCCCCACGCGCGCCCTGGTGCGTGGTGGTGCCGTGGCGGCTGGTCGTGGTGGTGATGGTCCTCACCCCCCCATCTACGCGCTCTGTGGTCACCACTGTGTCTTCCACTGAGCCTAGGCTGTGCTCACTGTCCGTGCGGGTTAGACCTGGGGGGAAGAGATGGTTAGTTATGATGGCTAAACAGTTTTAAACAAGACAGGAAATGGACAACCCTTGATTATATCGCGTAACATTTGCAATAAACGTTTTGACTTTGGTTGCGAATAGGGTGACTAAAAGGATACAATCAAACCGAGGATTGGAAGCAGTTAATATTATTCACATATTTGTTTGAGGAAGGAAATACCAAACAATAGGCTGGCAGGGAGATCGACGCGCGACCTGTTACCGCTCATTCAATACATGATGACCCCATTACGGTGAAATGTTTCGTTGGTTATTTAAAAAAATATCAAAAACAATAAATGTAACGAAACAGTTGCACCTTGTCCAATTGAATTAAGTACTCAGATGGAATCAATTATTCACGTTAATTTAAGTAAACAGGAATAAGTGTAGGTGGGTTTTAAATTGATACCTTTATGGGGACTCCATTCAGGTTACAAGAGATTCAAGCTGTGCATTGGGTGGTATGGAAGGCAGGTGGCTTACCGGCGTGTGCCGAGGAGTCGCTGGAGACGCTGTCCTTCATGGTGGCGGTGCGCAGGATCAGACCCGCCTTCGGGTACGTGGTGCGCTCAGTCTTGGCGCTCTCGTCTACGAAGAGGTACAGGGAATTAGCTGGTTATACAAAATGGTCATTAAGGCCACTTTCATCGTTGTGAATTAGTGTATTCATATCTTTATTTGCATTCCATAATGTTTAAAGATCGAACTCTAACTGAGATGTAACTAACACTCACTATTCAGAACCCGTAGGTACCCATTAAAGGCTATCCATCCCTTGGACGGGATTTGCAATCATTTTATCTGAGCACAGCCTAGCATAGGAATTATTATGAAATTAACATATATTCTAATATGTTCCTACCTAGATACTTTAGCAAACAGGTAGCTATGCGTCTATGTGTGTGTGTGGACAGTGTGGACCGTAACTCAATGTGATACTATTGATCCGATTTTGTTCAATAGGTAGGTAGGTTAGGTATCCCTAAAAACAAGTCTGGGTGGTTTCGAAATCAAAACACAACATTATTTGATTCTAAATCATGAATGATTCGAACGTGGTCTCCAAAGATGAGAAGGTAAACAACTGATTTGAAACTGTACCCCTTTGTCACCGTCACGCCGCGCAAGCGTACAGCGCACTACCAAACATCCTGTATATATTGTCGTTAAATTGTCATAACACCGAATTTCAAACAATCATCGTCACAAAAGGCATTTATTTTAAAGTATTTGATAACATCCTGTAAGTCATCATGTCTTTATTACGGGGAACGCCGCGGGCTAAGGCATAGTAATCACATTTAAATAGGCAGTTGACCCCAACGGTCACAACACCCGAGATGAGTAATCGCCCGACGTGTGAAGTCGATAAGATAACACGCGCGTCGGGTGTTGGAATCTGATAACGTACCGACATGTTTGAGTATGTAAACATGATTGTAAATATCCATAAATAATGATTTGTTTTTGCATTATTTTTTGTGTGTGGCTACCGACTTGTGTACAGTCAGCAAAACAAAATGGGGTCAGCTAGAAGCTGTTGTGACAAAACAACTGCTTGTTCACTTGCTATTT
Source organism: Fissipunctia ypsillon (assembly GCA_947568875.1). Taxonomy (NCBI): domain Eukaryota; kingdom Metazoa; phylum Arthropoda; class Insecta; order Lepidoptera; family Noctuidae; genus Fissipunctia; species Fissipunctia ypsillon. The sequence goes on along the minus strand of OX387657.1, from coordinate 868,581 downwards.
TTTTTGTAAATTTAACTTTTTCTAATGCATTGACAAAAGCTAGTTTGAAAACCTACTTAGAGTTTTTCAAGGGTGTTATCTTATTTAACGAGTTTAGTTACTTAATGTAACTAATCTTAAAGTTACAGTTTTACATCGCGATTGTGTATATCCAAAAAACCTTTTCCAACCAGTTAAAAAATAAATATGCTTAATACGAAGTAGTTATATAGGTACTACGTATGTATATAGTTTTATGTAGTAAGTATATACCCATTATACAATGTAAAACATAGTAAAAAAACATTGGGAAACGAAATTACTTATAACTTTTGAGTACAAAGGTAGGTAGGTACTCATTAATTCTTGAGAAATTTCTTCCAGCAGACCTGCGAAAGGAGAAAAGGAAATGTCTACGCGTCTTGTTCTTGTTGCTCCTACCGCAGTCCGCTGGAAGAGATGTCAATTGAAATAAGCATCGCCTTTGTGCTTTGTTTTTTTGTTTCTTTTTATTTTCCTATAGGTATGTGTATGTGTGTGTGTGAACTGAATATAAATGGTTAAATAAATAAATTAAATTAACATATATGCATAAAGAATATAATTATTGAAAACAAAACACTACGCATTGTTTTGTTTTCAATAAGTATATTCTCTAGAGCATTGTTAAGTTAATTAAAAAACTGTCAAAACCCACTTACCTAATCTCTGATAAATACTAAGCAACAACTTAAAATTATAACTACAATCCTCGTTTGTATCCATCTTTACGAAATATAAAGCACATGTAAATAGTAAGTACTGCTCACAGAACCTCGTCGGGTTAGTCCGAGAGGCAGTTGGCGACTGAAAACGTAAACGCAGTCAGTGCAATATGAAAGTATGAAAGTTATTACGTAAGGAGCCGCACGCTAACGCGCTCGCGTGCGTTTACGTTACGTTGTTATTATATGATATCACGAAACTGTAGATTCATTTCCATGAGATTTGGTGGGAAAATGTATCAAGTGTAATGCACTTTGCGCGGTACACTCTGTCGGCTGCTTTTGATATCGTAAGTCATAATATGTTTTAATTGAAACTTGTGAACTGGGCATAATTATTATTAACATAAACATAACATATGAATTCGTTCAGAAAGGGTAGAGTGAGGTGTGTAAGATTCCACATTTCGCCATTTTTCATAAACTAAGTCCTTTGTAAACTAATATATTCTGTGGTAAAAAGAAGCGAGCCAATTGTCATTAACATATCTACTTGGGCACTATCCCCGACTCTGAGCTACGTGTGACAATTTGTAAGCAATAGTATGCCTGCCTGGCAGTCGAACCCAGGACCACTAATCCAATACCTACTAACATAAAGACTTCGATAATGTGAGAGTATTTTTTTAACGGAACCTTTACAACATAATTTTTTTGTCCGTCTGTCACAGAGTTTTTTTCTCATTCAGTCAATTTTTAATGTTTAAGTAATTTTTACTTTTGTTTATTTTGTTACATAACCGAATTCAATAAACGAGTCGTTCTATTGTAAAAACTCAACACAATAGTTTACTTTCTATTGCGTTGTCAATAATTGTCATTGCTAAGTCTATCCGTCGTCAGTCGTCAATATCATAAAAAAAAACGTGATATTTAAGCAATGTTGCAACTGTTTGTAACTATTACGCTCCGATTCCCTTCATTAGACCGGCGCAGGCGCAAGCTTATTCTAGTAACTTTATTGCCTCATTGGTCTTGTATAAAAACTTCTGTAGGCCTGGAAATCGCTGATTCAGTACTTAGGAACAGACGTAACGTGCCAGATAGGTAACTGGATTTTTCTATGGAATAACTTTTTGATATATCTAACTACAGCTAGGTACATACAGCAGCGGCTACTGTAATCTCAGGAAAAAAAGTATTTTCTCAATCATCAGATTGGTGTATGAATTAATGAACTCTGTTTTGAGGTTACTGTACTTCATAAGTAAGTACCTACTGGTCATCAGTTAATTGTCACCTGTTTTTCGACGGCTAAATGCGCTTTGCTTGCTGATTCACAAAACTATTAAGAGGATATCGCGCGCACAGTGGCGCCCTCATCGTTTGTTTGGTTATTTCTTTTATTTTAGAATGAAAATGCAGAAAATAAGCAGATGTTGTGCTGCACATGAAAAAGCGGATACTAGTGGCCACTAAGCTCCGTCTTATGGATTATAATAAAACAACGATGTAAAACTACTGTTTGTAATAATAATAACGTATAATCTTGTGCAGCACAACATCTGCTTATTTTCTGCATTTTCATTCTAAAATAAAAGAAATAACCAAACAGACGATGAGGGCGCCACTGTGCGCACGAACTCCATATGCTAAAGTAATACTCACTGGCACTCTTGATATATTTCTCCGTGAGCGACTTCACTGAACTCTGCCTGACCGTCTTCTTGTCATCTGTCCTCTCTATCCTCTCCTTCCTCTCCTGCGTCCTGTCTCCTTTCTTATCCACCTTCTCCACTCGTCTCTGCATTCTCTCAGTTTTGTCTTCTCTCCTTTCTTTTGCACTGTCTACCGTCTCCTCCCTTGCCTGTCTAGTTCGGTCTCTTATTGTGTCTCCTATGATCTCCTCTCGTCTGCTTTCAATGCGTCTACTTTGTCCTCCAATCTCTTCCCTTCTGCTCTCGATGCGTCTGGTTTCTCCTACGATCTCTTCTCGTCTGCTATCGTAATTCCTCTCTGTGATGTCTTCTATCTTGGTGTCGGAGACTCGGCGGTCGCTGTAGGTGAACTGGTCTATTGCCGCGCGATCTTCTCTCTATGGGAGATAAGGTGCATATTTGTATGATTGCAGATTTGATACGTTGATATTATTAGTATATCAGGCGGAAGGAAATAAATAGTTGAGATTCTTTAGGTTGTCTTCTGTTAATTTATAAAATTATTACTAGCTGTTGCCCCGCGACTTCGTTCGCATGGAAGTCGTAAGATACACAATATACTAAAATCGCAGCCATATTTTAATAAAACTCCCTCTTCCCCCGACTCGCCGCGTTGCACCGCCCGCCCTCGTTATTACTTATCAGGGAGAGTTGTTCCAGAATATTCCACAACTTTCGAGAGTGTTCTGGAATATCCCACAATGATCTGGGATATTCCCGAACATTCCAGAATGTTGTGGAATGCTCTCAAATACTGTCGAATGTTCTGGACTGTTCTACAAATTTCTAGAGGGCGAAATTTCCAGTCCTTATATATTCAAAAGCACGCCCTTCAGGCAAAAACGGGAACCTTCTTCATGGATGAGAGATAGAGGGCTACCAAAACATATAACTTCCTTGATCGTACCGGGACTCATTTCTGAGTTTTAGCGGCACGCACATTGTACACTTTGTTTTATAATACATAAAAGTTATTGAGGTCAATAATCGAGATGAAAAATATCCTATCTTTTAAGTTGGGCCAAATTACACATAGTGACCAAATTTCATCAAGATCGGTTCAGTAGTTTCGAAGTTCATTCAGGACGTACATCGTGACACGAGATTTGTATATAAATATATAAGATCTTTTTTTTTTAACAAGGGACCTGGAAGTGTGTTACTTATATGTTTATGAATAAGAATCATGCTTTCTGAGTTAGTTACGTTTCCCAAGAAGACACTCGAAATATATGTTGCCAAAACTAGTCCACGAATTTGTGGTTATTTGTAAATGAGATTTAGAATCCGCCAAAAACTTTAACCGTTAACAAGTAAATAAACAAAATACTTCTGTTGATATAGCAGCAACACATATCAGCCGGCGCTTACCCCGTGAGCTTCCTTCAGCGTAGTTCCTGTGTCACCTCCGAACTTCTTTGTGGTGGTGATAGCAGCCAAGCCGTGTATGCGGGACGGGGGCTCCCCCTGACCCTGCAGCAGGCGCTCCAGGTCCTCAGGCTCCGTGGAGTACGCGGTCACGGAGACGGTACCCTCAGGCTCGCCCCCGTTGCGGGAGTGGTACTCTTGGCGGATCACCGTGCCTTTCACTGGATGGGAAGATATTTTGTTATATATTGAGGAGGGAACAGAATGACGACTTAGCCAAATGACGAGTTTTAATCGAATGACTGTTAATTCGAATATCGTAGAACATCTAAACCGGTCGTAGGAGGATAAAGAGATCGGAGATGAAACTTACTGAACATAATGATGTTCATGTTGAACATAATGTATGTTCATGTTGAACATAATGTATGTTCATGTTGAACATAATGTATGTTCATGTTGAACATAATGTATGTTCATGTTGAACATAATGTATGTTCATGTTGAACATAATGTATGTTCATGTTGAACATAATGATCTTCATGTTGAACATAATGTATGTTCATGTTGAACGAGCGTACGATACGCCGCTTGTAAAGGTGAACAATATAGATGTCGCGAGACAAACATTTCGCTACAGTATTACCGATATGGATTTTCAAAAGATGGCACACTTTTACCCCTCCTTCTTAATAAATAAACAAGCATACAAAAATGGTGTCCCAACATCTGAACGAAACTAACTTTACGGATAGCGTGACATCATTTAAAACAAAGTTAACTTTAAGTTATACTCACCAATTTATTTAACAGTTCAACAAATCAGTCAAGACGGTCCCACAATTAGATTACTACTGTACACTTTACACAGAAATAGTCACATTCAGCTGAGCTAACATTTGTTTTGTGAACAATTATATGACTCAAGATGTAGAACACTCAGTAATTCGAGTTACTTTAGTACTAAGTAAGGACGCGTCAACTTTCAGTTGTTCTGAAAATCGACGCGAAAACTAGAAAGTTGGTGACGTCATGTGTTACCGTTGTCAACTTCTTAACATTGACCCCGTTGCAACTGAATGGTCCCGATAACGTTACAAACGATAAAGTTATAAACGCAATTGCTGAACGAAACCTGACGCAACGTCTTTTGATAGACTTTTGACAAACGTTTAAGTGATGCCGTAGCTTAGCTAACACGATATTTTAATCCCCTTCTACTGCATTTTCAAAGAAATGATGCTCTGTTTACTGGTATTATCCCTAACGTCGTCTTCATCGGATATTATACCCTGATGTTTTGAACTCTGTGCATGTTTACAGCCTCAGTCGGCCATTCCCCTCTGTGAATTGTATTACTTAAATAACTGCAGGTTGCACAAGTCTGTAATTATGTCAGTTATCTCTTCAAGATCCTTTATTTACGAAAAGTATTTATTTTACAAAGAAACACTGCGATGGTGTACCTAACCCTATTAAGAAACTTTGTGAAAGAAGGGAAGTGACTCACCACCAGGACAAGTATACGTGTTATGGATACAATGCCCAGCTGCTTGGTTTATTTGATTGCGAAGAACTTTCAGTGCCCTAAATGGCTGTGGTAAAAATAAAATTCTTTAATAAAGAATGTACCAATCCAGTTATGGACGGTGATCTAAACAAAAGAGTAATGCAAAGAGTGCTTACCTTGGTAGTTAGAGGCGCCGTTCCTCAAAGCTCTAATACCGAAGAGAGGTTTGCCATCCGAGTCCACTGGTCCAGGCCCGTAGCTAGACGTAATCACGTCAATAGGTTTCGTGATCACCTTACTAGGACTAGGAGCCCTGAACTTTGGCTTCTCCTCTATCTTCTTACTGCTGAACGTCCTGGAGTCTGAACTAATCTTCTTGAGATTCCTGTTCGTCACCCACGACGGTTTCTCTTCTTGAACAGGCTTTTGTGGTAGTTTCTTCTCAATTTCAAACACAGTTTTTATAATGGTCTCTTTCTTAGTGGGTTCTGTTCTCAGCTGCTTATGTGCAGGACTGGGAGTACGATCGTACATTCGCTCAGGGCTGTGAGCCTTACGGTCCGGACTTTGCGCTTTTTGCTCCGGGTAGTGAACCTTTCGTTCCGGGCTTTGTGCCTTTCGCTCTGGGTATTGAGTCTTTCGTTCCGGGCTTTGAGCCTTTCGCTTCGGACTTTGTGCCCTTCGCTCCGGACTTTGTCGCTTTTCTGGTGATGGAGCCCTTTTATTAGTTCCGTTCATTTGTACCACCTCGATGACATCCCTAGACGAAGTCCTCTCAGTAAAGCTTTTAGCCGTAGAGTATTCTTCCACGATTTTGTGTTCTTCTGTATGTTTTACTGTTTTCTGTTTCTCTTCTGCCGCCTTCTTTGATTTAGCTTCGGCGAATCTGATCTTGTCAGCCTCACTCAGGCCTACTTTCTTCATGTAAGCGGATGCGTACTCATTGAATCGGTTGGGTTTAGGCTTCGGAGTAGTTGTTTTGCTAGGGGACTGAGTTCGAGTCTTCTTGTCTGGACTGGGATGACGAACAGGACTCTTTGTTTTAGGTGCAGATTTTGGAGCCGGTTTCTCAGGACTGTGTGGTCTTGGGCGGCTGTCGATCACAGTTTTGCTCGGCTCCTTAGCGTGTCCGTTAATCACTGGTTGTACATGCTCTCTAGGTTGAGTGCGTTCAGGGATCGATCTTTGAGGAGTTTTGGCGTGACGATCGGGGGACGTGGTTTTGTGGAGTGAAGATTTTGGAGCCCGTTCTGGTGACCTTGTCTGTAGGCGTTCAGGAGACCTCAGTTTTTGAGTAGTCACGGTCTGTCTGGTTGTTTTAGTGTAAGTGTTAGTGTTAATGTGTTCGCTCTCTACCTTCTTCTTAGCAACACGAATTTGGGATCTGATGCGTCGCCTCTGCTCGTAACCAACGACCTTTTCCAACTGAAAATTAGAATATAGTCAGCAAAAGTATAAATATAATATGGAAACATAAATAACAATTATGAGCATGCAAATCTTGTGCTTACTGACCATTTGTTCCAGGAGGTCCAGGTCGAAGATGTCTTCGATGCAGGGGTGTTCGACGCTGCGTCGACGTTCGCTACTCGTCGTTGATCTTTCAACGCTTGTCCTCCGAAGCTCTATTCCAAACTTGCCACTTCCTCGTCGACTGCTTACTTCGGTATCCTCGACCACCTTTGTTTCCTCCTTGATTTGGCTGGTTTTTGTGGGGCGAAGATATCCGGGAACTTTATCGGGCTTGTCATTCTCAGGCCGCTGCTTCGGGGATTCGGCTCTCTGCGAAGCTGGATATCTCGACAAAAGAGTTTTGGTAGTAGTTGTAGTTTCCACAGTTTGACGCATTGGAGACTTTGACCTTGGTACTTCAGGCGATTGGGCAGTCAAACGAGTTGGACTGCTTCGTGGCTTATCATCAGAACGAGTATAGTGTGGTCGTGTAAGCGTGCCACTCGTCGGACGGTCTTTAGGTGTATGAGGAGCGGCATCCACTTCGCTATCGACGTCAGTTACATTAGGAGAACCATCTTCAACAGATGGATGTAGAACAATGGTGGAATCAGTCTTCGGAGATTTCTTCATCACACCGATGTCTGTTAATTTTGCAGTTTTAGCGTGAGTGGTTTCTTTCGTTTTTTGAGTAGTTGTAGCAATATTTTCAAATAAAGCCTTGGCTTTTTTCACTGCCTCACTACTGCGGAGAGTGGTTATTTTAACAGTAGGCGTCCTTTCCGTTGGTTTCACATTGGGGCTACTGTAATCCTTAACCTTTGGAAGTGACGACGTAGTTTCCTTCGGTTTATGTGGCTTATCGTCACGGTGTCCATGGTCTGGTGTCCTTCTATTATTAGTTACTTCTACATCCTCAGTATAAGTTGTTGTCTCAATCTCGTATTCCTCATCATCAGCGTCATCGACTATCTTTTGCATGATCTTGTCATGTTGCTCCTTAATTTTCTTTTCTTTCTCCTCAACCTCGTGGGATTCCGTCAAGAATTGCTCAGCTGTTTTAACAAACTTATGTACTTTATCGGAAACACTAAGCAAACAGTCATCACTCTTTAAAGAGTCATCAACGTTAGTCAGGTCAGGACGTTCTACCCTTTGTGGGGTCGGTTTCACTTTAGGTGTCTTAACGTTCTCTGCGGTCTCTACAAACAAGTGTGCTTTGTCGTGTACACTAAGTTTTGTGTAGTCATCTTGATAAACAGTATTCTTGTCATACTCATCGGTAACTCTACGCGACGGACTCTTGCTATCTCTCGTATCCCTTGGTCCTTTAGCAAACTTGTTAACTTTCTCTGATACAGATAGTAAGCACTCATCGGATTTCAACCTGTCATCAATAAAATCTGAATGCACTCTACGTTCAGTATCTTTAAACGTTGTAGTAGTATCCTTAGGCTTGGTCACTGTATCGACCCCTTTTGTGAACCGGGTTACCTTATCGGTTACACTAAGAAGGCTTTCATCGTCCTCAGTAACGATGTCGACATCTGTTTTCCTGACAAATAGCTCATCATCTTCGCAGATTTCAACAATATCATCAACGATGGACTCGGCCTCGTGGATAGTGTGATGTGCTCGTCTGTTGAATTCATCATCGGGTTCACTCACTTCGTCAGGATAGCGAGGAGTACCAACATCTTCTCCGACATTAACTGGAGTTGGACAGATTCGATCTGGAGAGTTCTCCCTGGATGATTTAGATTGCTGCACATCAATAATAATATCATCTTCATCAGTGGACGTGTTCAGTGTCGTTGCAGACTTAGGTTTGCTTGGAAATTTTGAATGCGGTTCTTTAAAAGTAGATTTCGAACTCTTAGTCGTTGTTTTTGTGGACACGTCACTCACTGTTATTTCGGGCTTGGACTTCATTCTTTGAGGCGATGTTTTCTTGGACTTCATGGTGATATCGCTAACAGTGCGCATGACCTTCGTATCACTGTCTTTCTTTGTAGGGATCACGCTTTCTCTGATGCCTTTGGGAGTTGGGGTTCGCTTAGATTCGGGCTCGCCTGGACGACCTGTCGGTGATGGAATGGTCTTCGTAGGAGTTCTACCCGTTGAAGTCCGAGTAAAACTATTCTGTTTGGTAACAGAACTAATATTAGTAGTCTTCTTTAAATCAGTTGCTGTCTTTTCTAATTTAGTCACACTTAGCGTGGCAGGCGTCGGTTTCCTAGTCAGATGAGAAGGTATCTGTTCCTTAGGTTTGATGCCACTTGGCTTTGATATCTGAGGAGATTGCGGCCTCTCAGACGGCGAAACAAGTTTTTTCGGCGAAATACTTCTAGTTTTCGTCGGAGAATCTGGGCTTTTGTCTAGCTTAGTAGGCGTAGCAATACCTGAAGGTTTCTTAGTTGGGGAAACAGTTCTGGTAGAAGATTTACTTGGTACTTTCTGATCTTTTGGTTTTTCATCCTTGGGTTTTTCCGGACGAGGTGTTATTTTAGTAGTCGAGAACTTCTCAGAGAAATCTTCAGTTAAAGATTCATCATCTATTTCAGTATGGCTGGTTATGTCAATATCTTGCAAGCTGGTTGTGGTTTTACCAGGGCTTCTCTCTCGACTAGGTGACCTTTCTTTACGTTCTGGAGAAAGTTTTCTAAGAGATTTTTGCACTCTGTCCAAAATTTCCTGTTCTCTCTCAGACATAAGGAAGTCTGTGCTCACTTCAGTGACTTTAGTGGTTTTCTTCATTGGAGAAGGAGTGCGGAGCTGTCTAGGCTCTTCTGGTTGTTGCAGGTAGCCAGGCTTTGTTTTTGATGGCTCATGAGGAGCACGACGTGATGGTGATTCCGACATTCTTGGTGACGGATGCTTTTCTACGACATCTTCAGTAGTCTCAAATTCTTCGGTAGTAGAACTGGTTTCAAACTTAGATGTAACTGCAGCAGTCGGCCTCATGTAGCTTGGTTTTCTATCGGGGCTAGAGCCTGGCCGAGCTGGAGATGCTTCCTGTGAATATTTTTGTCCTGGCTTTTTGGTCGGACTATCTTTAGGCGTGAAGGGTTTCTTCACAGAAACATCAGGCTGATGCTTTGTGGATGTTTCTGTACGAGGATGTTCAGGAGTGGACTTGGAACTATCAGCAGGTTTAGGAGCCCTTCTTGTAGGTGACTTGTCTGATGGTCGGGAAGTGTGGTGGTGATCTTCGGTGGTTTTGGACATCGTTGTTTTCTGAATATCCTCTAAGGTGGAATCATAAGTAGACTTTACAGATTTTGTGGATATCAAATGAACAGGTTCCTCCTCATCAGAAGTTGGTATTTTCCTAGGCGGTGATGTTTCTTTAGGATATCTATCACCTGTTTGTCTTTCAGGACTGGCTCGAGGTGAAGTTTCGTCATATTTTGGCATGCGGTTGGGACTTCTGTCCAAATGAGGCTTATTGGGAGCGCCATCATGTTTTGTGATTTTCTTAGCGGGCAATTCCGAAGGGCGCGAGGATGAAAATTTGCTTTGAACTGTCTTAATGGAGGTGTCGTCTTCGTAAACCTCGGTAGTGTCCTCTCTGGTGCTGACAGAGGTCGTGGTTCTCATATATCCAGGAGTTTCTGGGCTGGTAGTTGGCTTGGAAGGAGAAGTCTCTCTCGGGTACTTATCAGTGGGCTTTCTGCCATGTGGCTCAGCCAGTTGCTGGTGCCCTGGCTTACGACCAGGACTAACACTTTTCCTTGATGTAATATTTTCCGATGGATGAGGCCTAGTCGGTGTAACTGTTCCAGGATAGTCAGATTCCGGCTCATGCTTATCGCTTGGCTTTGAGGGTTTGCGAGTAGGTGAATCAGAGGGACGAGGAGAAGGATGCTTCCTTTCAACAGTTTCTGTTTTACACGTTTCCAAGAAGTCTTTAGTAGCAGATACTGTGTCTTGTTTGTAGTCATGAGATGAAGTTGTCTTCATGAACCTAGATGTTTTCTCTGTACTTGGTTTTTGCCTAGTCGGAGACGACTCCTTAGTGTATTTATCAACGGGTTGTTTCTCAGGACTTACCCTTTTATGTGTGGTATCGTCTCTTGGTTTACGTTGAGGACTCTTATCTGTTGATTGAGTAGATCTAGATGGCGAAGTTTTGCGCGGATAGTCTTCAGGTTCCGAAGTTTTCCTTGTTGGTGAATCGGATGGACGTTGAGAATGATGTATTTCTGTGGTTTTTAATGATGAGGTTTCTTCAATATCTGCAGTTGTGGCTGTAATATCATATTTTGATGACACAGATGAGGTGGTCTTCATATAGTTAGGGATTTTGTCTGGCTTTGCGTTACTTGGAGCAGTATCTCGTGGATATTTATCAGCAGGCTTTTTCTCGGGGCTAGATCTAGTTGGAGATGGCTGCTCACGGCCTTGTGGCTTCCGATCAGGACTCTGACCTGAATGAGATTGCGTAGGTTGTGGCCTAGAATCATCTGAAGGTTTGGAAGACTTCCGTGTAGGCGAATCAGATGATCGAGGAGAAGTGTACCTGGTTTGAACCGTCTCAGAAGTGGTCTCATGTAGATCCTCAGTCGACGTGGTCTCAAACTTTGACGTCAAAGATGCAGTAGTTTTCATGTAACCAGGTCTTGACGGTGATGGCTCTTTAGACTTCAATGGCTTTTTCTCCAGACTCTTATCAGAAGGATAAGCGTGTCTAGTTGGAGCATCATCTGACAGTTTAGGGACTTGACGTATAGGGGATCCTGAAGGACGAAAATCTGGCCTAGTTTTTGTGGTAGTGGAGTCCTCTAAATCTTCAGTTGTAGACGAGGAATCGTATTCAACTACCATAGAAGTTGTAGTTTTAGTGTAACCAGGTCTAGATGGAGATGTTTCTCGTGGGAACTCGTCACTAAGTTTTTTCTCCGGACTTATTTTAGTTGGCGCATTTTGTTCGAAGCTAGGTTTGCGCTGCGGACTCTTGTCAGATGGCTGACCGGGCCTCAATGGTTTATCAGAAGGAGTTTTTCTTGTCGGTGACTCAGAGGATCGTGACGGTTTCTTTGTTGTTTTGGTCGTTACTGTCTCATTGATGTCTTCTGTCGTGGTATCATATTTAGATGAAACAGCTGATGTGATTTTCATATAGCCCGGAGTAACTGGAGTAGATTCCTCCGGCTGTTTATCTCCTGGCTTCTTTTCATTTGGTTCATAACTTGGTTTTCTTTCGGAGCTCAAGCTAGATCTTGGAGAAGTCCCCGATGGACGACGGTTCGATGGACCAGTGGTACGCGGATATTCTGATTCATTTTGACTCTCACGGATTTTTGGAGTGTCATCCTTGTTAAGTCTGTTAGGGACGTCTTCCGATGGCTGATATGACGGTTTTCTCTCAGGACTTTGTCGTGGTGAAGGATACTTTGTCTTGACAGTTTTTGTTATAACTTCGGTATCTTTAGCTGTCGCATCGGACTTTAAAATTGTTTTTTCTTTTATAATAATATCTTGAAGCTTGGTCGGAGAGCTGTCTCGCTGAGTTTTGGGTTTCTTGTCAATAGGCGCATCTTCACGACGAGTGGTGGTCGTTTTGAGGATATTTTCCTGTTCACGAGATATGAAATCAGTGACATCAGTTTTGGTGTCAGTAGTTTTCTTGATAGTCGGATATTCAAATGGAGTTTCTCTCGGAGCAGGACTGCGACAAGGGGAGACACTAGGAGAGCTCAAGTTTGTTTGTGGTTCCTTCAAATAAGTCGTTTGCTTGACAGTTTCGGTTGTAGATGTATCATCCATCATACCGAGGATCTTACGGCAGCGATCTTCATAAGTTTCTCTACGTTCTAGAGGTGGTTTTTGTTTACCGACGGGCGCATCAGATCCAGACCCTTCCGGGTGGTCTTTTTTCACCACTTTATGATCAGGGAAGTCTTTAGTTTCCTCTGTTGGTGAAACACGAAAACTGGATGGGGGTTTTTCAACCGGAGACGCCTGTGTTATCTCAGTTGTCGGTTTCTTTAAGGAGCTCTTTCTTGGTAAACTGTCCTTAGAAGGAGAGACACGTTTCTCGGGAGATGGAGATCTACAAGGTATCTTAGAGGGAGATTGAGATCTATTAACATCGAGGCTTTCAGGTCTTTTGTAAGTCGTGGAGGTTTCATCTGTTGATTGTATTTCAGAGTAATCTTCCTGGTCATCCAAGTCAGTGACAACGGTCTTCTCAGTTCGTGGAGAGCTAAAGTACACAAAACCACTCACAGAAGTAGTAGGAGAGCTTTGACCAGTCGATGGCTCAGTGTCTGTAGGTTTGGGCTTCCTGGTAGGGCTAGAAGATGGAGTGACTAGTTGCCTCGGACGTTCTCTAGTGGTTTGTTTACCAACTTCTTCAGTAGTTCTCTCAGTTGAAATAAAGTCGGTAGTATGCTTGAATTTGGTGTCTTTGGAAGGAGATTTTACCGGAGACACACTGGCTCGTGGGGCCTTTTTAGTGGGAGACGATGGCTGCGCAGGTGTTTTCTTGGGAGATTTTTCACGGTACGTTAATGAATCAAACTTGATATCTTTAGTATCCTTAGAAGTTGTTGTCGTGGTTACCTCAGTGACGTCACGATCATAAGGCTTTTTCTTATCATAAGTCCCATAGTTCAAAGGCGATGGTTCCCTAGGACCAGTTTTATCAGTAGGAGAATCTTTATCCTTTGGAGTACGATGTTTTGTTGTAATTTCTTTAGTAAACTCAGTTTTTTTGACTTGAGTCGTATCAAGCTGATCACGTTGGTCAATATATGACACATGCTCTTTAGGCGAAGGTGACCTTTTTCTCGGGAAGTCAGGAGTATCTTTGCTAGGACTCTTCCTTGAGGGTGAGGAATCCTTAACTCTTGGAGAGGGGTGTTCAGGACCAGATGGTGAGTATTCCGGATAGTTGGTGTCAGTTTTATCAGTACGAGTGTACATTTTGGTTTCCTCGTCGATAAACTTGTAGTGATCTGCTTGTACTTTCGTCGTGGTTTGCGAGAAGTCATGAGGTTTGCGCTCAGGGCTTTGTGAGGGTTCATGTTTTGTGGGTGTTGTTTTGTCCGATGGTTTTGTAGGAGTCTTCAGGCTATCTGACGGTTTATTAGCCGAAGTTGGTCTCATATATCCCGGTTTCCGATCAGGACTAACACTTCCTCTCTTTGGAGTATTATCTTGAGGCTGCTTGTCAGTAGGCTTATCATGTCTATCAGTAGCAGGACTAGACGGCTGATAACCAGGCTTGCGGTCTGGACTTGCGCCAGGTCTTTTCGTACTGTCCGTGGGATGGAAAGGTCGAGAAGGAGAAGTGGTTCGAGGTAACTCCGAGGTTGGACTTGGTCGACTGTCATTAGGCTTTTGATATCCTGGTTTCCTATCTGGGCTTTGACTTGGTTTCTTAGAAGTATCCTTAGGGAAACTATCCATGGTTCTGTCGGGACTTGATCTATTCGGAGATGCACGTGGGAATCCCGAACTAGGAGAAGTGTGCTGAGTTGGTTTTCTTTCTGGGCTTGCCCGTGGCCTAGTTGGTGACTCACGACGATCTACAGGACGGGGCGGAGGACTTGTTCTAGGGAAATTGTCCGTTGGAGATCCTTTCTGTGTTGGTTTCCTGTCTGGGCTAGCGCTGGGTCTGAAGGATAAGTCTTGAGGTCTTTTCTCCGGACTTGTGCTCGGTCTCTGACGATGATCTTGAGGCTTCCTCTCCGGGCTATAACCAGGTCTAGTTGGAGAACGACCCGTTGGTGGTCTTTTATCATCGGGACTTGTATACTTGTGCGTCTTAACATCAGTAACGGAATGAGTAGAAGTAGTTGATTGCCTGTCAGAGAATGTGCGACTCGGCGAATATCTATCAATTTTGTTGGGGCTATTTCCACGGCTTGATGGTTTTCTGGAGGTTTTATCAGGGCTTACACTACTTCTTAACGAAGATGTGCTTGACTTGAAAGTTCTGCTACCAGGAGATGATGCTCTGGTCGATGGTCGAGTGGTAGTAGGAGTATCAGCACGCAGTGTGCTTGCCCACGCCTGGTGTGAGGGGCTCCAATCGTTGCTGATCTTCTTTTGGGGATAATCAGTTTGGTACGTGGTTTGATACTGATCGGTGCTCGTCGTCCTCTCTACAGTCTCTTTAACTTTTTTGTCTCTCGTAACGTGATGGACTCTCTCCTCGGTGTGCCTGGTTTGTTGCGGTACGTTATCTTTTTGTTGAACCGGGCGGTCGTTGCGCAGCGTATCTGTGTCAGGACGTTCATTGCGCGGGGTGCATATGTCAGGACGTTCACTGCTTGGGGTGAACGTGTCTGGACGTTCAATGCGCGGGGTAAACGTGTCAGGACGTTCATTGCGCGGGGTGAACGTGTCAGGACGTTCATTGCCCGGTCTATAATCTTCAGGGCGTTCGTTAAGCGGTGTATAATCTCCAGGGCGTTCATTACGCGGTGTGAATATTTCCGGGCGACTGTTACGTGGTGTAAATGTTTCCGGGCGACTGTCACGCGGTTCAAATGTTGCTGGACGATCATTACCAGGGGTTGTTGTCTCGGGGCGTTCATGACGTGGTGAAGAAGTGTCAGGGCGTTCGTTACGCGGTGTAAATGTTTCAGGGCGACTGTCGCGCGGTGTTACTGTGTCACGGTGGATATTGGTGGTGTCATATTTCCGGTGATGGGTCTGATTCGTCCGTTGATGAGTTTGCACGTAGTCATCTTTATCAGTGGATTCTATTACTTTATTGACGCGTGTCACATGGCGAGTTGTTTGCGAATAGTCATCGTCGGCTTTAGAATAGTCGCTCACTTTCTTATTTACTTTAGTTTCATGGCGCTGCACATCCGAATAATCTTCGTTATCCTTCGTCGTATAATCTGCTATTTGTCTTTTGAAGTCATAGTCATCAACGTTTCTTTGAGAATCGACAATGTCAGTGGCACGGTCGTCAACTACGTGTCGAATGATTTTGGAGCTTTCCCTGGCGTCAGATCGCTGTTGGATGGAGTAGGACTTGTTCTCCCTCGACTGGTATGATTGTTCAGAGCGGGTGCTTTGTACTGGAGCTCGAAATTCTCTCTTGGTACTAGTAACTCGAGTCCCGTCGGGCAGGCAACGCGTCTCAACGACCACTCTGGTGTTATCGTCAGGGTAATCGATCTTCCTAGACACGAGCTCTCCAGTCTCGTAATCATTTTTCGTCACATTCTGTTCGTAGTCATTTTTCCTGACACTATGTTCATATTCATTCTTTCTGACACTTTGTTCGTAGTCATTTTTTCTTACATTTTGTTGATAGTCATTCTTTCTCAAATTTTGTTCATAATCATTTTTCCTCAAGTTTTGTTCGTAGTCATTAGTTTTAGTGATCTGTCTTCTTGTTACAGAGGCGGCGTCCTCATTGCGGTTAGTATCATAACTTCGTAGGTCATAGTCGTCGTTGGTCAAGTATGGCACTGTTTCATGTTTCGTCGAAGACATCTGCTGGAACTTGGACGAGGAAGTCGAAGAACTGGTGGTCGACGAGATTTGTGCCCCATCGTCAGTCTTGCGGACGACGTGCTCGCGAGCGGCCGTGTTCGACAACGTCTCGTTGCGTTTCAGACTACTGTTGTCATCGTGGTACTCGGTGACAGCTTCTTTGTGATGGTCAACGGCTGCAAACTGACCCTTGCCACCGTCCACGTCGTATCTGCCCTCGATGTTGGCGTTGACAGACTTAACGTGCGTATGACCGTCGTCTGTGGTCTTGTTCTCCGACTCCACATTCCATCCAGCGTTCGACAGCGCCTTCAGATCTGCAAAGAGACTAGTATTATCTTCTGATCGTGAAATGTGTACACCGTTACCGGTTAATAAGCGTTAGTTCTGTTAAGGTTAGGTATGGGTGGTTCGTGCAGGCACCTTGGCCGCGGTACGTGAACTCCTTGGGCGGAGAGCCGGCGTCGCGGACCTCCTTGCTCTTCATCGACTGGAAGCTCTGGTCCGCGAACGACTTGACGTGGCCCTGCGCAGCACTGAACTCACTACCTGTTGAATTCGGGCACAACTACGCTAACTTGTGGTCTTTGATAGACTTTCATATTGTCAGTGTTAAAGTAAGGGGAGTAATGTATGTGGTATACAAAACATCAAACACGTTGAACAATGAGGGACAGTATTCATACTTAAATAAATAAAAAGCACATGTAAGAATAATTATAACTGGTTCACCATTAGCTCATTAAGTGAAACTAGAATTGAGCAATTCAAGTTTCTATGACCTGCCAACTTTAATAGATCACAACAATAGTAAACAGATGAAACAGTTTTTTTTTAAATAAAACTTCTAGAACTCATGACTACGGAATTCAATTTTTCTCTCAAACTACAAACATTTAAATCGTTCCCATGTCCACATGAAATCCCATGCATACTCGTAACTACCAAATAACAACTAGACAGAGAAAACAATCATTCAAGTTTTTCATCTGTCTACAACACTACGTTTACTTCTAGCACCAAATCTTTGATCTACAGACATTCTAAAGCCTCGAATTGACAGTAAACAAAAGTTTCAGCAATATGTTTGTGTTGCTCACTCGAAAGGTTGCTGTAACGTGTTGCCAGCAACATTTGATTTTGCTCAAGCAAATATTGCTCAACTTTTGTTTACCATAGATACGAGACTCCTTCCTTCTACCCTCACTACTCAAGACAATTATATAAAGTGGTTATGTTACCTTTCCCATCTCTGGTGGGTTCGGGCGAGTACAGGTTGCGCAGGCGCTCCTCTCGCAGCCGGTACATGTGCGCGCGGATCTCTTTCTTACGGGAGAAGTCCTCCGTCTGCTGCCACTGGAATGTTATGATGGGAATGTTAATTTAGCTGCCTTATTCATATGATTTCAATTTATATTGTTGCTGTGTGGATATTTCTGTTAGGAACTCAAAAATAAATTATAATGTTTTGGCATGGCTTTGGATTTTCAAAATGTTTTCATAGTTGACACCATGGAATTAGTACGATTGATCTGAACATTTATGATTGTGAATCGTTTTAATAAATTGTGCGCCTGCCGCTTTTGTAGCACAAGTGCAAGTTGAACAACATTGCTTATGATTTCTATCAGGCGCCTCAACTTTATTTTTTATTTCTATTATTACGAGGACAGGATATGGCGTTTTGTGGATTTCAATAATTACTTTTAAACATTTGAGAAGGATGCACCCTTAATGTAGCCCTTGGAGCTCAACAAGAAGTTATAAAGCACAACACTCCAGATAGATTGGCGACCGCAGCAGGAACTTTATATATTGTCGTGAATAGTTTTAGTGATAAACTAAAAAACATGAAGATTCTTAGTTGAAAAACTCTTTTTTACAGGAAACTTAGCTCACACTACCGAGGGTTTCAGAAAAAAATAATAATATATATCTCACCATGCGGCGCAGTAAGTCCTCGTCGCGGATCAACGACACGTCGCCTTCAGACATTCTGGAAACAACAACAAAAACTATTTAATACAATAATCACTTGACTTTTACTGATTATATCTACTGTGACCACAGGAACATCTGTAGATTGGAGTGAACACCTGATAACATCAAGGGAATGCAACAAAGAGGAACTTGGTTCGAATTCTACTAAGTACTCTCTACTACGTAGGATAGCTCATTTTGAAAACAGGAGACACTTTAAAGTACATAGAGAGGTACAAGAAAGAAGTGCGGGGTATTGTGACAAGTTGCTTTTTTATTTTCCAACCAAACATTCTTTAAAATATTGTGAGGATTGTATCGTAAGTAATAGTTAAATAAATAACAGGATGCAATCACTGCTACTGCTGTACTTATGTAGAGCATACAAAAGTAGCTAAGTAATTACTCATTACATAATTTCAACTGACAAACAAACAAAATAGAAAATATCACGAAACGGAACAGGTATCGATGTACACTCAATAATATTATATTAACCAAAGATTTCTAACGAAGTTTCCAAAATACCAGCGCTTTATCAACCATTCTCTAAGCCCAAGGCCCGGGTCCTATCAGTCCTGAATCAGTTAACCTATTGATATTTGTACCACAACTGGTAGTACTTCGTGATTGTAAGTAATGATGACATTTTATTCAACGAATCCTAAATAAAGACCATTAGGTTTAATAATAGATGCGCCCAAGTTGCAACAGTCAATCTGACGCCCACCCGCAATAAATTCAACTCATCGTCACTATTTGAACCGCATATTATAGTCAGGGGTTTGACTGTGAAGCAAATCGGTTTCATTATAATATGTAGGGGAAGCATTAAAATAGCCTACCTACTTGAAATTACAATGATCACACCCGGCTACCAGCTCGCTACCAGCTCGCTACCAGCTCGCTACCAGCTCGCTGACCGGCTCATACTTGTCCACGGCACCGGCGGCGGCGGCACGGGCATCTCATTTAATAGGTTCATGTGAGAAGAAGGGTTATTATGTAGCTAAACGATTGGCTAAACCCGAACCAAATGATAGAGGTGCTCCGCAAATATGTCTTAATCGGCACAAGCCGGGCGGCAAAATCGAATATATAATTTTGTCGCCCGACTGTGTGGCATTAAGCCGACCGACCAAGTGTGTAGCAGGCCTCAGACCACCGACTAAAACGCAAGAAGACTGGAACTCAAGCTCCACAATCTCGAGCGTATTTCCAAACCGCAACTGACCCAGCCGGCAGCATCACCCGCGTGTTATACAATAACAACTCAATGTCGTCGTCACCCTGGTGTTACACCATACTATAATATATTCATCCAAATGCGCATGCGTCATACATTTGGTTCCGGACTGATGAGTTGATCTGCGACACACATCAAATATCTCGTCTGATTTTCTGATTTCATTTACTAATTTAATTAAGAGAGAATTAATATGTGTTGCTGGATTACTGTTGTTTGTTATCAATTGCACTCGACAGGAAGTTTAATATGTTTTGTAAAACCAACTTAGAAGAAATAGTATAAAAGAAAACTAAAAGCACATATCAAAGCTTTATTATCTAACTAAGGCTATCTATACGGCAAAAGTATTGTCAAACGTTTTCGAAAGAGGAAAGCATTAGCCTCCTCATGATGACAAGGAATGCGTTAATGAGCATTACTGACGTAATCATTACTGACGTAATCAGGTACCCGGTGATGATACAATAGTGACCGATACAATCATCAGCGCATGCGCAATCACAATTGCCTGCTCAAACCAAATGGAGCTATTTATAAGCACTTATATGATGAGTATATCACTGCCAATTAACACTTAAGTGATCGCTAAATGAACTTGTATGAATCTCGCTGGAGCGTCACGTTTGGTCGCGCGGCGCAATGGAAGGACCTTGGAGACACAATCAGTGGCCGGCCAGGCACGTCAGTGGCTCATTGCCGGATTTATGGGTCGCCGTCGAGGCTACCAATGTGATGGATCTGGATGTGCATATGGGTGGGTCGGGCCTTTTGTTTATGTATACATTATTCCCGTAGTAAGAAAATAAAGCAGATATCGGGTAAGACCCGGGTGAGACTCGCACAGACCGCCTGATCTGTGTCCAGGCCTCCTCCCGTTTGTGCCAAGCGTGGGGATGCCTATACTTAGTACAGGATGGAACCAAATAAATTCGTTACATTTCAAATTGTTAACTGACAAAGGAAATCAGTGTCAGCTGTAGTCTAATCATAAGTCGACTATGTATGCGGTCAGGTTAGCAATAAGTCGACTATGTATGCGGTCAGGTTAGCAATAAGTCGACTATGTATGCGGTCAGGTTAGCAATAAGTCGACTATGTATGCGGTCAGGTTAGCAATAAGTCGACTATGTATGCGGTCAGGTTAGCAATAAGTCGACTATGTATGCGGTCAGGTTAGCAATAAAAGGAATCCGCTAAGAAAACAAACACCATTTGTTCAGATCAGCATATAAGTCACATTGACACATTCCTAATAGCTAACACTAAAGGATTTTTTGTCGTGAGCCATCTGTCAATGCAGCGCAAGCTCAATCCTCGCGCCATATGGCCCGTGGCCCAAAGGTCTGGCCATATACGGTCCACACACGCCACCCCGGTGCCCTTGCCCCGCTTACAGCATCTTATAAGGAGACATAATACCACTCGGCAAAAACGAGTAAAGTTGTATTGAAGTTTTTTTTAATTATTTTATTTTTAGTTACGTGTCCTAGATACAGAGGTCGTTTAGTTGTAGTTGTAATTATTTTAGTTAATCCAATTAATTTAAAGAAATAATAATAAATGCGGTTGCACACTATAAACGGGAATAATTTGCATTTCTCCAAACGGCTTCTCCAACTGACAGTGAACTTCGAACACATTGAAACGATGTTGCCAAGAATAACATAGCTCTCGAGACACAAAGAAATGGGAATATCACACATGATCCATGCTTTAATATCATTCCGTGAAATTATAAAGAGGCAGCTGTGAGCAATGCATGACTAAATAAACCGGCTACACGCCGTGGCTTTGGATATCCTTCATCGTACAACACCAACGTTTTGACGGAACATTCCAGTATGTTTTCGTCCTAATAGTCAGATGCTAGTGTCTGAATAAGCCATGATATCACCTAATGGCCGCCCGCCTGTCACAGCGATTGACCCAGCCAGTGGCCAAACTAATGGCTAGTGATAAATGAGTATCATGGCAGCGGGACTGCGCCAGAAGTGTTGCAACTATACTGGACATTAGTGGGTTTGGTGATGGGGAATGATACATGTTGGGTCTATTCTAGTTAGCTAAGGCCGAGTCCAGCTTTGGTTCTAATTAGTAATGAGTATTACCTCATCAACAACTTTGAAATACATAATTATTGACGAGGTGCATTAGGTCCATATGCAATCTCAAATCAACAAAAAGTTGCAAACCGCATTTTATCTCCTTAAAAATACTAACGTTACCTTGTCTTTACATAATATATACGAGACCGCTTTGTTCGTAAAGAAAAATAGTGATTTATTTAAAAAAGCCTCAGAAAGAAGCTATCGATCCAAAAGACCAACATATCGACATGAATTATGCCTAAGAAGTTCAAAAACCGCCCTCATGCACATGATCATACTTTGCATGGCTCCAAAAATTTTTAATAAGCTACCAAATGACATAAAAGATTTAAACTTGACACAATTTAAACGTAAACTAAATAAATTTTTAATACACAAATGCTACTATACCATTGACGAACTCCTAGTTGACAAAATTTCACGTGACTGACCATTTTAGGTAATGCGTTTTAATGTAATATTCATATTCATATGTCTATTTTATTACAATATATTATATCTTGTATTTTAATTTCTATAGATATTAATTACTTCATTATGTTCCATGTAATGTTTAACTTCATTTCTAATATTGTAATTTAACAATGCATGCCTTATAGGGTAGATTTTTCAGCTACTATAAAATATTTTAAAGACCATGTTGTATCACCAAAAATCGATTAATAAAAAAACTTTGACTTTGACGAAATTACAAAATTAGAGTTGTGCAGATTAAAACCTCTACGTCAATACACGCAACTGGAGCATAATGGACACTCCAGTGGTGCTATTCTGTAAAGATCCCACCGTGAAAATTTAGGTGAAGTGAGCGTGATGTGAACTGTCATCCCACCTTACTCTACTAGGGATTGAGCTCACTTCAAACTCACTCCATCTAAGTGCTCATGGTGTGATGTTTACAGAATAGATCGGCAGGGTACTTCTAGTTTCTTACAAAAGTGAACACGCGTGAACCTCAATCTTTTTGATCCAATCAGTGTATTTTTCAATCACAGGATTGAAAAATACATTGATTGGATCAAAAAGATCTAGGTAGGTAGGTAAAGAGTAGGTACAGACCTACTTATAACTTTATCACTATTTAGCGTTAAGAAACTAAAGAAGAGAATCATCTTCAACAAGTCTAACATAATATGCATGACGTGAATCACAATAATTTCGCTATAGTTGGGCAGTAAGGCACGTCCGAAAGGTCACAGGACTCAGGGCTCGGGTAGGGCGTGCGCAGGACCGGCCGCGCTGAACCTGCTAGTGACTCATGCGCATAGATCTACTGATCAAGAAGAAAGAGAACGCGAAACAATGGCGTTCTTGAAGTTAATGTTGGGTTTGTGACAAATTGTTGAAGCACTTTGTGACTCTCACTTTGAACTCTTGGGGTTTAAATATTGGATAGGTTAGGTGTACTGACTTGCTCCTAACATTGCAGTCGTCTTTTATACTTTAACCATAAAGTCTTTTCTTTCTTTCTAGCGCATTTACTGAAAATGTACCGTTTTTTAAAACAATCGAGAAAATGATTATAATTTCGCTAGCTGATCTCATGAAATAGACTGTTTCATAATAAAACTTCAGGTTTCAATCCCATGAAAACCAATACAGATGGGGCGTGGGATCTTATTTATAACTGAATTTGACGCCTTTTTAACACCCTAAAGCTAGTTGTACACGACTCGGCTGTATTACGGTACGGCACGCCAGCCGCACCGTAGAATAATCGTGTGAGCTTGCACATGGCAAACCACTGGACGACGCATACGGCGACAACGCCGTGCCGAAGTGCCGCAACAAGCTTCCATGGTGAACCACACAAGACTGACGATGAGTGACGACCGCGCCTACACGCGGCGATCAACTGTAGTTTTCACGGCAAAAAAAAAACGTGTGTGTACAACGAGCCTAAATCACCCGTACTTTTGCAGATTTATAAAATTGAGTTCATTTCTCCTGTTTACAGTGCAGTGGTCGTAAACTCGTAAGGGCCGCTCCTAAGGTCAGAGGACTTAGGTAGGGCCGCTCGGTCAGCGGCGCCTGCGCAACCTGACCGTGACTCACGCGTGTTGCGTAGATCGGGACAAATTGAATGCCTAAGTGGTGACCAACTCACTGAAGACGCCAAATATTTCAGATGTATGGACGGGATGTTTTGTAATGAGCAGTTTTCATGTTTTTATTTGGTTGTAAGAGTTGATATGTTATTGTGATGTTACGGAGTTATATTGTATTTGTTTCGAGACTATTATCTTGTAAAACACTGAATTTTAAATACACTTCGTACGGCGCCTGCCCTAGCTTTCTACTTCGTCATGATTCGCAGACTGCTTTACTCTATGTACCTATCTACGCGTCACATACGAATGTGAACAATAATGCATTAATGTTCATATTCGAATGAAGCTCTAGCCCATACGCTTATCCAAATATGAACATTATGTACATAAAAATAAGGAGCATAGTCGTATGGAACGCTTACTTAGTAAAGTCAAAGAGCGATCTGTAAATCTTGCCCTTTTAGGCTCATTCTTAGGTTTTTTCACTTCTTGGTAAGGTAAGTAACTATAAGAAACCATATTCCTTTTCTGCTTCGCGCATCTTCGGCCTGCCTGCTCTATGACCACAAGTGCGTGTAAGACGGTGACATAATGGAGGCGATGGACATGAACTTGCGACAAACGAATAATAATTCGTGAACAGGTTCCTAAGTGTTGATATTCGGACATTGTGATTATTGGTCGGGAGGATTAAACTTTTTGCTGGGCGAATGTGGTGAAATGTGAATAACAAGTAATGAATGTGGTGAAATGTGAATAACAAGTAATGAATGTCAAACATATTATTATAAGTTCCTAAAATCACCTTAAAAATACAAGTCACAGGCTTGATGAGTTACTTTTCGAAATATTTGAGAGGGTTTAAAAATATAAACCAACAGCAAAATTATGCAAATGACTACAATACCACGACGGGTTAGCTAGTGGAGCGGCTGCACACCAAGTCGGAGCTATGGTTCAATCTCAAAAGAGTAAGAAGAAGATACAATTGGTCAGTACAAGGTTGGTGATACAAGTGGCCCAATCATTATTATTTAGATGCAGAATTGTGAACCTCCCAGCTAATGCGTCTTTCAATCCGAGTGATACCGAAAGCGTTGCTTTAACCCTAGTCAGGTAAACAAGTCAACTCGAGCAGAGAAACTCCACATCACTATGTCATCCACATCTCTCGTGAGAACGTCACCTGATTCACGCCTCATCTGACATCCGGTACCGGCAGAACTTGCGCAGAGCTGTCAAACACACGCGTGCAGCAAATGACGCGCCCTGAATGTAAACTATGGGTGCGGGCGCTGTGGGAGTGTGGGCAGAATTGATGAGGGCCTGAGAGTGAAAGCATATTCGTATCAGGATATTGATGGTGTTAATCTGGGGCTCTGGGCTAGTGGCTAGTGGCTAGTGGCTAGTGGCTAGTGGCTAGTGGCTGCGAATGAGACATCAACAAAAACGTAGGTACTTTTTTAAAATGTCCGCTTTGTGTTGTCTAGGACACATTGTATCAGCATAGCATATTATATATCGCAGCATGCATAGCATATTATATATCGCAGCATGCATAGCATATTATATATCGCAGCATGCATAGCATATTATATATCGCAGCATGCATAGCATATAATGTGAGCAGTCATTGTGTGTGACTATATTTTAAGAATAAAAATCTTGAACGAAATTATTTTATTATGAAAGACTACTTTTATATAAAAAATCCGGCCAAGTGCGTGTCGGGATTCCCACATATAGGATTCCGTACCAAGGAATTTCAAAGAACATACACACATACATAAACTCACGCCTTCTTCCCATGGGGGTAGGCAGAAACTACAGAACGCCACCTGCTACGATCCTTACATACTCCTTTTGCCTCGTTTACGTTCATACATCTGGTCACACACGCACGCCGGTTGCGAGTATACGCACCTGACCTTTCTGAAGAACATCATCAATAAGATCATTATATGTCTTCCTAGGGCGTCCCCTTCCGGCGTTTCCACTCACATCTGCCGTGTAAATACCTTTTGTTAGTCGACTTTCATTCATCCTCTCAACATGACCAAACCATCTAAGCATACTCTTTTCAATTTTTGTCACTACATCTTCTTTTAAACCGCACCGTTGCCTTATCACATCGTTTCTCAGTCTATCATTTATAGTCACACCACACATGCTTCGCAAGGAACGCATTTCCACAGCATTTATTCTACTTTCATGCTTCTTTTGCCACACCCAACATTCACTTCCACACATAAGCGTAGGCACCAGCACACCATTGTGAACAGCCAGTCGGGCCTTTTTGGACATTAACTGGTTGGTCACAACCGCACGTGTAGCACCATTCACTTTATTTCCCGCATTCACTCTATTTCAAAGAAAAAAATTGATTTATCAATATATTGGTATTTGTTAGTAAAATATATGAAATAATAAACAGTTTCACTAAATTTCAAGTTCAAAGGTCAATGGGAAGTTAAAAAATTCTTCGGAACAACATTTTGTAAAAAAAAGTTGACTTGGGTGGCTTCTCATTCCTTTGTTTTCCAATATTTTTAAAAACATAAAATACAGTATTTATCTACTCAACGAGTTCTAAACAACAATACCTCACTCGATGGAGTAGGTCAATTTTTTTTTCGCGGCCCCCTTTAGCTCTATCGGAGCCCCCCTTATAAACGTTTAAAAATATTTTTTGACAATTTGCATGACTTTGGGTCAACGAGATAATTATACTGTGAAAATTTGAAGACTGTAGCTCCAACGGTTTGGCTGTAAAACCTGTGTGACAGACGACGGACAGACGGACACGTGAGTGACAGCAATAGGCTCCGTTTGGAGCCCTCGGGCACGGAACCCTAACATGTTCTAAAGGACAACGTTAAGTTGATGTTATCCGATCTGAACAATAAACGCTTTCAATTCTTCAAAAATGTTTGTATTTTAGAACTTATAAACACGTAGCCCCAGTGGCACAGTTGTCCATAAAGTTAACATAATCTTATTGTATGTTTACAGAAGAAAGTGACAATTTCCTTACAAACGAACTCCCAAGAGAAAGTTAGTTCAGTCTTATTCTAGTCACTAACGTGTCTTCTTGAATAACATGAAGTTCAAGGTTAAGCGGATTTAGTCTGGCATTTAAACAGTTTGTTTATTTAGTTTGTATTAAATTAACTAATTAAATGTCACAGGAAACGTTTATGCAATTGTCGGGCTTAGAATTACAAGTAATTTTGATTGCATCTATGATCTAATCTAAATGGTAGCAGTAGGTAAAGATCAAAGAGCAGCGGTTTGTTTACGCATTGGATACATGTTTATAATTGAAGTTACCGCTTTGTGATAACTGATAACCTATTCGGTCCAACAGATTACTAATTAGCTCGTAGTAAAGGCAGGCGATATTAGTCAGTGATATAGTCTGTATCATGTAGGATGATAATCATTATTAATCACAGTATATGCAGGAGATCCCAGAGTCTCTTCAAAATAGTCTGTAAACTGCATCTGTATGGCACTGCAGGTAGTTCGCCATAGCTCACGGTTTTAGGAAGATTCAAGGATTTCCATAAAAAATGGCAAGTTAGAGTACCTATTTAACTATGAAGGCAGGATATCAAAACGTGTGGGTTCAAGTACTCTTATCGTAGACCAAAACAAATAGACCGTACAACAAACAGACCGTACAACCTATCTATCTTGATACTTATAGGGCTATACTTATAAATATACACTATGACCATTGAGCATACATACCTATATTACCGATCCGAAATCTATTATTAAACCATGATATAAACAAAAACGGCTGTTTCCTTCTACCTCCACTTATTATGGTGTTCACACAATGGTCTGAGCTGGCCACACTCCAAAGTGTATATCACTCAATTTGTATACAAAAGGCCCACGAAGTGGTTTGTAATACTTTGTAGGCAACACTTTATGCGCATTTACAATTACATGCAATGTAAAGCCTTAGGACCTAGGATCTTAGTTATAACGGACCGCGTGTCGAAGATCTTTTTCCAAATAACCAAAAAAGTTTATTTATTTATTTTTATTTTATTTATTTTCAAATAATCAGATAACAGAGATCCGTAGTGTTAGTAAAGTACCTTAAACCTAGTGTTAGTACATACATAAATTAAGATACACAATTTGGGTATGAGTTACTTTGTAAAGAAGACGAAACCAGTTTCTCAACCGGTCATCTTCTCCACAAAATGCCTCATAAAAGGGGAAAACACATTCTCAGTCACTGTTTTTAGAATGCTGTTGCCCCCGGCCCGGGTCCTAGCTGCCACAGACGCTATTTTCTTCCGCACAATTGCGTGGAAGCCATCAGTACGGTTCTGCGTAAACATCTCTGACGCACTACAGAACCGGGGTAGTCTCAAGAGCCTAGTTTAGCCTTTAAATTGTGATGAAGGTGATGTTTGTGGACTGAGCGCGGAAGAGAAGGTTAAAACCCGAGACGGTACGCAATTTGCTGAAGACCTATCAGACCATATAGTAAAGCTACTTATCCAGAGAATAAATTTTCTTGATTGACTTGGCGAAGCGTCACCGGATTTAAATAGAAGAATCAGATTCCGCACTAGAAATAGGTCCTACATCATCACCAAACAAATTAAAATCTCTATTGACACCGACACCATTTTAATAGTCTTCAAATAAATTAATTTAACACTAAATACAGTCAAAACATACTCGTCGACACAGTGATGACATACTTTAATGTCGTTCATATTGGCATTAGTTCGACCTTGTCAAAAGCAAGGCATTGCAGAGGATGCGTCTGCGCCGGTGACGGTGACGTCATCCCGAATTGGCCCGAAGGTCCCCGAGGTAACACGAGTCGTGATTTACTTAAGTGTTTGTACATATTTTATGTGCAATAATGCATGTTTTGTATAATAACTTAAGTTAAAAAATCATTCTTATAACTATACTAATCGCTTTATAGGACACGCAGACATTCTACAGAACAGATCTATTTTATCTGTTCTGTGAGAAATTCAATGTAAGTTTATAATACACACCATGCCTTGTCAATTTTCTAGAAATTTTGATAACCTCATTTTGCTGACACGCCATCGCCAGGTAAACCTTTTAGTTTTGAACACAGAAAAAAACATTTTCTAATTCATTTCATAATTTACCTACTTACAATAAATTATTAAAATTCGATTGTAGTATGTGTTTACAAATTAGTGCCAAATGGACAAATTATTATTTGACACTGAAGCAGTTGTCTTGGACACAAATTTCTTTCTAAAGATCGAAATCATATTGTTTTTTTTTTCATTATCATTATTGAAAAATTGTATTGACATAAATGTTCATCAGCACGTGAGACTCCCGGGAGTGACGTCCTGACGTCACATTATACCTATTTGTACTATTTGACATAAATCAAGTCAAGACTTCACAGGTTTGGGACGAAGAGTCACGCACGGCCTTAGATGTAATAATAAATAAATAATATTATTTTTTTCCAGAAAAAATACATTTATGGTTCACAAAAACAATAATTTTCCAAGTAAAAGTAGAGCATTCCAGAAAGAAGTGTATCGTTGGTGTCTATACTAATGAAAAAATCATTGTATCACAAACACCAGAAAGCGCAAACGTAGCGTTTATACAATTCCCACAAATGACTAAAATTTAGTAATTTAACATCAAAAACAATAATTCCTTCGATCGTTCAATGTATGCACCACCCACTATGTTAGCACTACAATAACATGCAACAAAAAAGTTACCCGCTTCCGCTGAGTGACGTCACTTCGTGAACACGAGGTCAGGCTTAGCTTTATCTGTGCAAACTTCGCTAGGATCATTTCCGTTTCCTTAGCTGTATTTATTTTAGACTTTGAGTACCTGGGTTGATTGAATAAGTGGTTTAGATTTGTATCTTGTTGGAGATGACATTACAGAGTAGTTACTGAGAGAAGAATCATTTTACTGATTGCTAATGGTTCCCAGATGAACACATAACATAACATACATAACATCACGCCTTGTTTCCCCGAAGGGTTAGGCAGAGGTGTACCTATAGTACACCCACATTTCGCCAGTTATGTTTAAGTCCCATGTAATAGGGGGCGAGCCTATTGCCATCAATCGGGCACAAATCCAGACTCCGGGCTGCTACTGAGAAATTCCAGATAGAAAAACCCAATAACACTTTGCCCGACCTGGGAATCGAACCCAGGACCTCATGCTCAGCAGTAGCGCTTGCGACCACTAGACCAACGAGGCAGTACCCAGATGAAGTCACATTATTCACTTCAAAGGATATTAAATTAATAATGGAATGCTGAAAACTAAAACCAAAATGACAACCGCTCCACGTAGAACCAAAGATAACAAAAGGAGGTACCTATGCCTATGGTGACTCCAGAAAAATAAGAAAGTGAAAACTTGGAATTGTGTTGTGTCACAGTGACATCCAAGTCAATGGGCTCTTAAAACAAAACTCTGAAAACAAATGAGATCACTTCACGTTAAACAAAAGATGTGGGAAACAAATGAAAGTGTGCTCAAGAATTAGAAAAGTGCGAACTTCGACATCGTGGCATCCGCCTTTTTTGCCCTTGGTAAATGGCAATATAGGAAACTAACAAATGTATTAGTTGAATCACCCGCCCACGCCTGTCCAACTGGCTGTGAATGTGGTGATCGATCAGCCATGATCAATTGTGTTCGAGTGTTAATGGACGGTTCCTTGGATAATAACTGTATGTAGGCAGGTGCGAACATTAGAAAATAATTTGCGAAAATTAACAACTACTGGTTTGGTGTTGGTAAACAATGCCAAATCTTGGTCTGGTCATTTCAGATGATATGGGGCAGCTTTAGATAGTACAATTTTAACTTTGGCTAGTTTACAACGAATTGGTTATCATGAAACCAGTTGAATACGCTTTACAATTCACCTTTCTCCTTTTGTTTTCAAATGATCACGTCAAAATTCCAAACTTCTTGATTATTTTACAAACTAAAACTTTTAGAAGAGCGGATCCTATCACCACCTGCTATCATAAAACAGGCTACAAGTATCATATATACGCTATACGTAGGTACCACATGTACTATATGGCCAGAACACCTAGGGCCTGCTCCGAACTGGTTCAGCGGACCGTGGGACGCGACCAATCGCTTGGCAAAGTTGGCGTTGGAAGTTGGGGAAAGAAATATAGGTGGGAGGTGTTGGGCCAATGTTTGACGAGCTTGAATTTATGTAATGGCTGCTTATGAAGGTAGAAGAAGGATCCTGTTGATGATGTGATTTATGTAAAGCAAGAATAATTGGTAGATAATGAATGTTTCGAGAATAATAGAGATTGGTTCTAGATTCTAAAACTTCAACAAGTGATAGTGACATGAAGACAAAGAAAGTAGTACAATTAGAAATGTGAAAATAATTGGTAATTGCAGGCTATTATCTTGTCAATAGGTAAGTTATGTTTATAAGAATAGAACGGCGCGTGCGCACCGCGGTCGTGTGTAGCATTCTTCAAGCGCCTCAAATATCATTGAGATGTCAATAATATGGCTTCTTATACAATTATCTACACTTATATTAACATTGTTATTGAGATGTTTGCTTTGTTTTGTGAAAGGAGAAAAGATTCTAACGATTTCCCACGATGTAGGCAATTTTGCCAACCGTGCAAAGAGTGGATGGATTTGGCGTTAAGTTTTTGTGCAAATGATAAATTTGTTCTTGAAAATATCGCAAAATATAAAATTATAAAGAACACAACGATAATGAATCCTTGACTTTGTAAAATAGAACTGGATTACAAACAAGTTACCAAAACTGGCGAAGATACTGAAAGGTTTCCAAACAAAATCCCGATCAAAACTAACCCTTACTGCAACCACTTAAAGATTAACTTCCCAAATCTATGCAGGTTTCCTAAATTGGCGAAAATATTCGGAGGATCGGTAAATAAAAGTTTATTTTGTACATCTCCTTATAAGGCAGGTAAACGCCTTATAAGCGTTCAGTTCCACCCACCAACAGTTTGGAGTTATGAGTTAATTACCCACACCATGGGACCGTGACACTGCTGGGGTTCAAGTTCAACTCAAAGACGTTGCTATGCCAATGGCTAGTAATTAGATGTCTGTAAAAACCATCTTTCTGCAAGGAACAAGTGATCCTAGAGATTCCGGAAATATTATGGAAAATGTACAGATTAAAACAAATGAAAATACATTAGAAACGGCAGCTAATCATGACAAACAAACAAAATTGCAAAATTATGTAAAATGGAAGGGATTGGTCGCGAACGTGACTCTTGATGACATAGGTAATGGAAGGAATTGGTCGCGAACGTGACTCTTGATGACATAGGTAATGGAAGGAATTGGTCGCGAACGTGACTCTTGATGACATAGGTAATGGAAGGAATTGGTCGCGAACGTGACTCTTGATGACATAGGTAATGGAAGGAATTGGTCGCGAACGTGACTCTTGATGACATAGGTAATGGAAGGAATTGGTCGCGAACGTGACTCTTGATGACATAGGTAATGGAAGGAATTGGTCGCGAACGTGACTCTTGATGACATAGGTAATGGAAGGAATTGGTCGCGAACGTGACTCTTGATGACATAGGTAATGGAAGGAATTGGTCGTGAACGTGACTCTTGATGACATAGGTAATGGAAGGAATTGGTCGTGAACGTGACTCTTGATGACATAGGTAATGGAAGGAATTGGTCGCGAACGTGACTCTTGATGACATAGGTAATGGAAGGAATTGGTCGTGAACGTGACTCTTGATGACATAGGTAATAGAAGGAATTGGTCGTGAACGTGACTCTTGATGACATAGGTAATGGAAGGAATTGGTCGCGAACGTGACTCTTGATGACATAGGTAATGGAAGGAATTGGTCGCGAACGTGTCTCTTGATGACATAGGTAATGGAAGGAATTGGTCGCGAACGTGACTCTTGATGACATAGGTAATGGAAGGAATTGGTCGTGAACGTGACTCTTGATGACATAGGTAATGGAAGGAATTGGTCGCGAACGTGACTTTTGATGACATAGGTAATGGAAGGAATTGGTCGCGAATGTGACTCTTGATGACATAGGTAATGGAAGGAATTGGTCGCGAACGTGACTCTTGATGACATAGGTAATGGAAGGAATTGGTCGCGAACGTGACTCTTGATGACATAGGTAATGGAAGAAATTGGTCGCGAACGTGACTCTTGATGACATAGGTAATGGAACAAATTGGTCGCGAACGTGTCTCTTGATGACGTAGGTACTGCAGTAACCTGATTGTCTGCTACTGCATAACTTAGTGCATTTAAATAAACCACAATATTGTATGCCCCACGAAGCTTCGACACTTGCTATGGCATTCATACTAATTCTGCATATCTCTGAGGTATGTGATGTGCTGTTATGTTATTTAACAATTATAATCCAAGCAACGCCGTCGACACCATAAGATGTATGCACATTGGCATATGGTAGGCGGGCACTGCTTGATAAAAATCTATGTGCAGCAGCTAACTGAAACATTATAAATTGCTGTCGGATATTTAACATGTATGACAGCGGTATAATTCGTAACTAGACCAGACTCTTAATTGTTTTTTAACCAACTTCAAAAAAGGAGGAGGTTCTCAATTTGTCGGAATCTTTTTTTACCTAAACAACTCATTTTATTTATTTATTTATTAAAACAAAAGAATACCGTACAAAGGCGGACTTAATGCCTGAGGCATTTTCTACCAGTCAACCTTAGGGCGATGCAGAGAGAAAACATGACAGGTGCAACATAAGGGATAGATAACACGAAAATAACATACATACATACTTATAAACGGAATAAACTTCGTCAGGAGAAATAACGATCAAAAGAGGAGAAAACGAATCCAGCAAATCAGCGCTGGGATGTTTCTGCCATCTTACGTATATGCTCACGTGCCTTCACTTTAAATGACAACCGGTTTGTTACCGTCCTGATGCTCAGAGGGAGCGAATCCCAAAGAAAGACTGCCTGGACAAAGAAAGAAGAGTGAATGAAACCAGAGCGGTGAGAAGGACATCGTAGAAGACGATTGTTAGTGGAACGAAGATTTTTATTATGGGTAGAGCATAAATACTGAATATGGGAAGTCAGGTAAGAAGGAGAATTGAAGAAACTAACTTTTTCGTCAACTGACGCAGCAGCTTCCAGGGGTGACCAGTCAATATTGGATGCATCTTGTTGAAGCCTCTCGCTTTTCATACGTGAAAAGGCACGCCTGTACTCGAACTTGGGTTTAGGTTTAGGGGGTTTGAGGACGTAGGATAGGAAAATAAGGTCGT
Source organism: Fissipunctia ypsillon (assembly GCA_947568875.1). Taxonomy (NCBI): domain Eukaryota; kingdom Metazoa; phylum Arthropoda; class Insecta; order Lepidoptera; family Noctuidae; genus Fissipunctia; species Fissipunctia ypsillon. The sequence continues at coordinate 834,652 of OX387657.1, read as the reverse complement.
GATGGGAAAAGCCAGGAACAGTATGTTGACCATGGGAGGAAACTAGGGAAGGGTTAGAGGTGAGGATCAGGTCCAAAAGGAACCCAAGATTACCCAGGATTTAAGTACCGATTCGAATTCAGTGAAATAATCAATGGAAGGAGGGCAATAGACGATACCAAGGACTGTTTTAGCTCCTTTGACACAAACCTCGAGGAAAAGAAACTCTGCGGATTCGTTGGAAGAGGAAGAAGCTAGAATTTTAAAAGGGAAATCATCGCGTAGGTGTATGGCTACACCCCCCTCCCTCCCCCACCCTCTTACCAATCCGGTCATTCGAGCGAGTAAGTGGTTGAAAGCAGGTTAGGTTTGAGCCAAGTCTCGGAAATCAGGACGGCGTGAACATTGTTGTCACTTAACGTGACGTACAGTTCGTTAAAGTGACTGGGAACGCTCTGAGCATTGAGGTGGCATACGTTAACTAGTCGGCCAGTATTTTGACTGAAATCTTGGCGTAAAAGATCACCTTTATGTTTGTAATAGAAATAAAACTTTCGCCGGAACAGGCACTAGATTCGTTGGCAGAAAAAAAAGATTCGTTATCGGATGTCATAAATACTATTAGAATATAAGTAAATAAAATAGATATGTATGTAAATATAATAGTTATAAATAATGCGAAAGACTGCACGAATAACTGGTACGACGTTTGCATCTCTGCACCACCCGCCAGCTCATAACATCATCTAAATTAAACTAATTGTGTGGTTAAAAGCACTTTTTAAAACAAAATAGTATAGCTACTTTGCGGAATAAAATAGTAACAATATCACATCACAATAAAATAGTAATAATATTTTTTTTTAATGTGTACACAATTAAAATATACGGTAGAAATTTTCTCTCCCACAAACAAGTACCACTCCAAGATCTTATTAATATAAAATCCCACAACAAAAAACCTTTAAAAATACATATCATGGCCTATTAATGTTCATAACGATTCAGAGTCGATCTGTACCCACAGCGTCTGTGTTCCGAGAACCCGCAGAGTGCATGTTTTGGCGGATGCAAACCAACGGCGACGCCTGCGCGCGCGCCGCCTTTTTCTCAAAACATGCACTACGTCTGACTAGGCTAGACTTTCTAGTGGGAACATATACTGAAGGTGGGCACAGTTCACTAATGTGTTGAAAGATAATACGAGTCCGTTTTCACAACTAAATTGTTGAAACAGTTGAATTTGGCACTTCGTGGGTACTTTGACCAAGCATAGACAAAAATAACACGCGAGCGAAACCGTGGTCATCTTTATATATTTTAGGCGATTTTGCACATCAATGTACTTATGTGCATGTAGGTAAGGTTTTTATCTGTAAACGCTCACGAGATATTATTGAAATACTTTTGCTGGTCCCACAACATTGAAGTTGAAATTGATGATATCATTTCTATCAGAAATATTTGAGTAGGTAATTATGGCAGATTTGGGAAACTCAAGTACTTTAAATTACGTTCATATTACGACCAACAGTGTAAGGGCCCCATAGGTTTATAGAATGTACCGTTGTTGCATAAGACACGATCGTTCTACTAAGTGCCCATCCTATAAATACCGCAGTGCAGCCCATCCCTACTGCCGCCATTACCTGCCACATTAACCTGTAAGTCAAGTAGATACTTAACTATTGTCTCTTATTACTCAACTACTAATGAGGATGTACCTAAATATTAAACAATCAATATTCAACAGCTCTTCAGTATTTAATTACGATTCAGGTTTACAGAGAAGTTGACTGTATTACTTTCATCGTTCGATAATGTGAATTTGTTTCACCTCCTATAAAATCCTATGACAGCTGGTTCCTAGCTATGTATCTGGAACGAATGAACGATTCAAAATTAGAAAACTTACAGTTGAAAGTAAAAGACCTCTCTCAGCCCTTGCTTGTTTAAAATTAGCCCAGGAAATCGTAGGTTCTTGTCATCGACAAAAATACCATAACAATCTATCGCCTAAAAAAGTGAAAACGGTTCGCCAAACATTGAAAATCTTGAATTTGTGATTTGACATGGTGAAGGTGGACACAGTCGTATAGGAAAAATTCTTATTCTCCTCCTTATGACATAACTGTCAAGGGTGTCTTTTCAATGCAACCCGAAACGGATTCAAATTGCTTCAAAGTGCCCTGTACCTACAGGTAGCAGGTACTCTTCCCGATCAACACTAAAGCGGCTTACGTGCTCTTACACAAGCGCACTCGCTCCGCAGGTAACCTTCACGGCGTGGCGCGCAGGAGCCGGTCTGCGCGGGCTGACCACTGACCAGCGCTGCGCAGTACACGCTCCGAGGGACCCATTGTGTGGTACGTAAGTGGGGCAGGTACGTAGCTCGGTTAGAAGGAATTGGAGAACTTGTCTTTAGGTTGTGGAGGTCTTAAGAGGTTCTAAGGAGGATCTCTTTGAGTTTATGCTTTTTTGAGTTATATTTTGTATGACGTTTAAAAAGCGCCATCCTTCACGAATAAAATCTTTGAGCTTGCTGCACCATTTACAAATAGCGTACATAACAAAGAGTATTCTATTCTGCGCCCTATCAGGCTCGTGTAGGGACCCATTCGATAAGCCTACTTTTATTCTTTAACTTTGTGTACCTACATTGAGAAATAAATAAATTCTCGAGTTTAAGGAAAAGATGAGATGCCTTTTACTGTTATTCACTGATTATCAAAGCCTAGCTCTTGAAATATGTCATAATGTTTATGAGTAGCTAAAGAGTATTTTTTCTGGTTATGACATGGCCAGTAGGAAGACGCGAGACATTACCGACAGGGTTAGGGAACTAGCCAGCTTTTCGTCGGAGTTCACCTGTTGATGTCCACAATAACTAACCGACTTTTCCATATAAAGACAGTACACAAATGAATAGAGTGACATAATTGTTTTGGAGACGGTACTAGAGAAAATGCATGTCTTGCATGAATCACTTCTTTAGAAATTACATGTTTTTTTTTTTCAAAGGATCCTCATTATAAGACGAGTCATAAATAAAATAAATTATGATAAATCGATCACATAATGATTCACAATTAAATCATCAGCTGACCTGTCTGCCACTGTCTATAAACCGAAGGCCAAAAATCAATCTGCCTAGCGTGTTCCCAACTACGTTGGGGTCGGCTTCCAGTCTAACCGAATGCAACAGAATACCAGTACCTATGGACCAGTACCATGAAGCGACTGCCTATCTGACCTTCACAACCCAGTTGCTGGGTAACACGGTACTCCTTGGTAAGTTTATAAACCGAAGGTATACCCACATGCAATAATACTTACTTGAGAAATATGAACACCAAGTGTTTAAAATCAATGAAGCACTAATCTATTTCAATTCCAATCAAACACTCATTATTTAGGTACTTAATTATGTACACTTGCAAATTGACTTTTATCACTCACAAACATTATTTACAAAATACAACAATATATGACAAAATTACATTATAATAACTATTATTTTATGAAAACCACTGGCACACATACAACCGCCCGTTTTACATAATTTTCTTTGACAGAATGTCGAATGTTTGTTCAATGCGCACACACACGTCGGCAACTCACGCGCACAATGACAGTAGTTTATAAATGTTGGTGTAAATATACATATTAGTCATAAGGACAGGTTTCAGACTTTAGTGTCAAGGATTAGCGAACAGTGACGTCATTGAAGTAAAGCCTTTTCTCCACAGGAGGAAGGGTGACAATGCTCTTAAAATTCATTTTTGGGATGACAATGAAAATTGTAGTTATAAAGTCTACTTAAATACAAGAGGTGTATAGATACTGCATTTACCTGTCTTTGCAGTATGAAGGTGATTTAGAGGTCTATTTCGGGAACAAAACTGAACAACAAAACAATGATAGATGTTCTTAAATATACATCAGATACAAATGTAGTGTGTGACTTGAATGCCCATGAGGGCTCGCATTTTGTCACCTCTCTCGCTCACACGGAGCCAAACTTTTAAGAATGTTAAATGAAAAGATGCTGTTTAGAAAAATGATATTAATTTAAAAGGTAATTATTAAAAACACATTTTTATTGTGGCATTTATTTAACTCATCTCAAAAACAGACCTACTATTAGAGAAAGATACTTACTGAGCTGAGTTTATTACATAACACAATAAAAATATGTTTTTAATCATTAGGTACCTAAAGATTAATATTATTTTTTAGTTCGCCAATTGATTACATTTTTCAAAAAAGCATTAACCTTCTTAACAATTTGGTCCCTTGTGAGCGAGAGAGGTGACAAAATGTGACAACCCTCTTAAAATGTTTATTTTAAAAGGGTTGCCACATTTTCATTATCCATAAATAGATCATCGCCAATGTTTATTGGCGATGATCTATGTATGGATAATAATGTTAGAACAAAAGTAGGTCTCCCGTAAGAAATTAATGAAAGTCTGCTTTCTAATCAGGGTTTTAATTATTTTGGGCTATACAAGAGCGGATTCCTGTGGTATTCACAAGGTCACAGAACACAGATGCGAGAAGCACAGAACCGGTTGAAATGGCGATGCTTGGGGGAGGCCTGTGTCCACTTGGGGGAGGCCTGTGTCCACCAGTGGACGTCTCTCGCCAGAAATGATGATGATGATGATGATGATACAAGAGTCTTAGATAATTATATGGAAGGCGAAACCAGTTATAATTCGGTACTAAAAAGCCTGAATGGTGGGTTCGGTAGACTGACCAAGTACCAATCCTAGAAAAAAGTAGGAGGAAGTGGACTTGTTAAATACACGTGCAGCCTGTGGGTTGGCTACACACTGGGAACATATAACTCCTTGCGTGCTCAATACAACAACGCGTTCAGGCTGCTGCTGGGGCTACCACGATCGACGATGTTCGCAGAGGCGCACACTGATAGCTATCATGCCCTAATAAGGAAGCAATGTGCGTCGCTGCTGAGTCGTGTTAGGTCCAGCAGCAACAGCTTATTAAGCGTGTTCGCGGACAGGTGGGACTGTCCACCGCTGCGCCACTGGATGCGCCTGCACACTGCCTTGTGAGCAGTGAACATTTCCTCCTCATCTTAATGTGTTGCTTCTTCTGTGTTGTCTCTGGTATCTTATTGTTTGTATCTTTATAAGTGTTGTATTTTTGTGTTGTGTATTTTGAGAGTTTGTTATTATGTGTATTTTTATTGTATGTTTCATTCTATGTTTCGTAAGTGTACCTATGGACAGAAAGTCTGAAATAAACGTTTATTTAATTTAAATGATGATGTAGGTAAAATAAAATAATGACAGACAATATGAAACTACCTAGGAATGTTGGAATGTGTCATCTAAATAACTTTACAAACAATACTAATTGTTTTTCGTGTTAGACTTTTATCTATTATGAATTTATGAAAAACAATTAGTATTGTTGTATAGATTGAGCTGCATTTGCTTCAGAGGATAAATAACGGGAATTTCATAAAGTAATGTGGACTAATATAAATTCCGATGATTTTTATGAATCAGTGTTTATTTGTGTATAAACATATTTCTTGGTATTTAATTAAACATTGAAGTGAATAAGTTGTTCCACAAAACTATAAGGAAAAATATAATAAATTGGTATTTATCTAATTAGTAGTATTTATATTTACCTGATGTTAATTGAAAAACAGAAATATCTAAATCAGAAGCAAATACGGTACTAATTGGGTAAACAATATCGAATACTACCACATATAAAGTCGTTGATCAAACAATTGACATAGGTACCAAATTAGATTATTTCGTATGCCATATAAGTTTTGGGATTAAGAAATGGTCATGATGATGAAAACTTTATAAAAAATCCCAGTAGGTACCTACTAAGAGACTACGGTCAATATTTCCAAGGCTCGTCCCATGAACATAATCCCTAATTACACAGTTCATACCAGTAATAACAAAAGACGGTAAGCCAGCTCCAACCGCAGTTGACGACAGCAGATAGAATGACTTCATTGAAGAAAATATAAATCCCGACAAAGGAAATAAACTAGTAAATGAAGCTGAATGTTTATTGCTTCGGAAGACATCTGACATTGAGGAGATGAAATCATGCCTTATTCTGTCGCCATCTTGGATAAAGACCCTCTGTGCGATACATATCGTGATCAAACGGCGATTAACAGGAAAATGTACCTACTGTTATATGATACCGAGATCATTTTGATGACTCATATATGTGTATATAATTGATGATTTGTCGATGAGGGCAGCTTAAGCTGTAGTTCCAATCAATACAAAGTAAAGGTCATGTAAATTGAGTTAGTCCAACTAACTGGCAAAGAGTCAAACGCAATTTTAAGAGAAAGATCTAAATTCATTCCGATGGTAGATATCGAGGGATATTCAGAAAATAAACCAATTGATAAAGTAAAGAAAATAGAAGCGCAGGAATTTGGAGAAGGGTACCTGGAATCTGATCAGAAGTAGTATTCTTAGCAGAAGTCGACAATTGCCAAGCAATCAGGATTAATAGTGCACGTAAACAGGCACGGCTGGTGGTGATTGTTAAACAAACTGAGAATTCCTAAAATATACAAAATAGGTACCTCATGGCAAGTCTTACAAAAGAATAAGCAGTACTAACTTGGCTCACTTCCACAGTTTCATAAAAAAACCTAATATTCTAACCAGGCTGACTTTGGTTATAATGGTAACTCAACCGAAACGAGCCAAAGAATTCAGGTGTTAATTATAAAAACAGTATTTGTGTAGCAGATGACAAGACTAATGCTAAACCCACCAGTAAACCCACTCATAGATTTTAAAACAGTTTTTTTTTATCTGCGAGACGATCCTAACAATAGACGAATCATTTTCATGTCACTTCACATTTTTGTGTAACCTATCATTATATAATTTATTTATTTTATTGTATTTGGGCGGCTTACAGCTATCAATGCAAAAGTAATAGTGAAATGAATCACGACAAGCCATTTACAAGCTTCCGGAGTTAGCAATAACGTTGTACAGGTTTTGTAAGTCACTAAAGTCAAAGTCAAAGTCAAAATATTTATTAGTGTGTTTTTTGGTGATACAATAGGTCTTATAATTAGGATATGGTAACTCAAAAAACTACCCATTAGGCCATACACTATTTAGCAATTTAAGAATATAAAATCAATATTACATACAAATTAACATAAATTTCAATAGGTACTTCGAATACAGTCTATTTTTATAATAACCATTTTGAGCTAAGTATAACATTATCTAAATATAACACTAAATCAACAAATACATTAAGTACCTGCATAGGTAGAGAAATGCATGCGCAACCACTAATAGAATGCATTAGAAACAATAGTCCTTAGATAAAAGTACTGATTGACGCTAAGCTGCTTGCAAACAGATCGATTGAGGGTGTTCATTATTTACAATTTGGTTAAATGCTTTAACTGAGCGAACCATAAAGGAGTTACTGCGGTAGATCGTGCGAGCGCAAGGAGCATGAAGGATATTTCTCGAACGAGAATGTCGAGGTGGAACATTCAGAGACAGCTTAGAAAGTAGTTCAGGACATTCAATCCTTGATTGTGCTGTTTTCACTTGGAACTGTATGTCAGATATATTGCTCCAAGTTACAAGTGGAAGTAAACGGAATCGAGCACATCGTTCATTATAACTCAGATAAGGGATTTTGAATATTATTGTGTATCATTATATTATTACTCAAGGTGTGAAACCTTCGCAAGGATTACTCCGGTGTTGTTGTCGGGTTATGTGAAGCTGGCTCAGTAATGCAGAGGGTCTTCAATGTAGTATAAAAGTTACACTATTTAACCAAATTTTACTGAAGAAATAAATATTACCTATTGGTTTTCGTTACAAATGCTTATCAGATTAGTTTGAACAATTCAGTTTAAACCTGTAAATAACTTTTCAAGGAAGGAATTTTTCGAGCTTGGTGCGCTTTTTAAAGTTTTTCAAGTTATGAACGGAGTTTTCTAATTTTTTCTCAAAATGGGATCTATCACGAAACTAAGGTTCTTTTTCACTTTATTTATTCTCATTATTTACACTAAAATATTTTTTTGATCGAAGTATTTACGAACTTTTTAACAGTTTTCCATGTTTTTCTGCATCCTTGCGTACATACCTATGTGCTGATCTGTTCTAAAGACTTCTCTCACTTTAAGCATAATATTTCTATCACTCACCAATGTTAATCGAAAACAGAGGCTGCGTCTCCTGCTGGTGGATACTGGAGACTAACGTTAGGCTGGCTAAGATGGGCCACAGACGAGCGACACTAGTCCGGGCGGGCGCGCGAGTGCGCGTCGCCGCTAATCGGCGCGGGGGCGCTAGATGAAACAATCGCTCGATCTGTGCACTCACGCGCCCACGCTAAGTCCAAGCACAGATGCGGCGTTTTTTTTGCAAAATATTTTGCAATTTTAGTTCCAGGCTTTTTGGTAGGGAAATGGTCAAAACAGAATACACATACATATTTCGTCAGAATTTTGGTAAATAAAAAGTTTGCCAGTGACAATGATCAATAGATAAACCACGGTCATATGCACTATGATGCAAGGAATGACATCGCCTCCGTGTATTACAAACTAAATAATTCAAGAGACATCGTCAGGACGAAAAACTTAGCAACTTGAGAACAAGCAGCCGGCAGCAGTAGGTTGAAGTGTATGTTTTGACATAAACAAAGCAAGAAGTAATTAAATTATGTGTTTTGATATGGTTTGCAGTCACGTGGACGCGACACGTGAATACTTTTGTGTTAATAAAACACCATAATGCAGTTTAATAAGATGACGATGGTTTCTTGTTTTTTTTTATTTTTTACTTCCCTGTAGCACCTACACATTATTGTAACGTTGTCACTGCCTTGCCTTTGCCAACTTAAAGTTGTGTGATCATCGACTTACGAAACCTAAGTACAACTTACAAATACTGTATTTCTCCTTCCACTTTCTACATATTTAAGCGATTAAAAACGATAAACTAACTGATATCGTCGGTGTTATTTAATTTCTCAGATAAATAAAAAACAAAAAGAAAGAAAACGAACATTAATTTTATTACTTCAATTAATGGCAGTGAATTTCTTTGTTGACAAAGTACTGTTATCGATGTAGGGCAGGCAAACAGTTTTATGAGGGTATTGACTGAAAATTAACATTTATTTACTGAAAATTATTTAATTCGTGCAATAAATTAGAAGCCTTATTTACATAGATAGTCTGTAGTAACGTAATGATCATATATTGTGGTCTTATTTTTTGTTTTTGCAGAGCGGTGTTGTAAAATAGGGTCAAAATACTCAACCGCTTAATGCAGTCAACGGCAGGGGCAATTTGATGGCTAGATCGACGCGTGCGCTGGTGACGTCACCAGTTCGATACTAATCGCGCTCCTGCCGCGTAAATAATCCTGCGCCACCTTGCACAGGGTCTGCGCAAGAGAGTCAAATATTTTTGATAACTTTGGGATTAATCTCACGCTTTTAATATACATTTTATGTCTGCCTTATGTAGGTACCACTTTTTGTACATGAAGAATAAAAATAAAGAAAAATATTCTGTAAAAACTAGCCCTCTTAAGTCTAGTCATGGGTTGTGAGTCTATTAAGGAACTCTTGCTTTGTCATGTTTTTTAATAGATAGGGGATTCTCGTAGCACTCCCGGGGCTACGACGCTACGCCGCTACGCCGTAACCAGAAGTCGAATTATTGGGAAATTGTAACCAATGCAACGTAAGGGTATATTTTAACTATTTGGTACCGGTGGGAATGGTATAGGAAAATCTTATGACGAAAAGGATCATGAACTTAATATAATACTTTCACCTTTATTTATAAACGTAGCATTAACGCCATAAAAAGTATGGACACATGTTTATTCATATTTAACTTTATAAATAGGGGAGATAGTGCATTAGCAAGTCTCAGTCAAATACATCAGGTGATTGATACCTACAGCGAACGGACAAGCGCGAGCCTCGCTAATATAGAAAAAACTTAGTCAGCTATGTGATGTAATGATCGGAATAGGTAGAGCCATTCGCGGGATTTAGTGACCGTTATCATAACATGGATATGCCTTCCGAATTACGGTTTTCCATATATTTGAGCTATCAAATCGCGGGCCAAACTAAGTTAACCCGAGAGTTAACTGTTTCGCAAGTTAACTTTAGATTTTGTTTCTATGTACAAATGTTGTTGATTTTCTGTATCTGTAAATAAATATTGCTATGTTTTGAATATTTGTTTTGTTTTTATCTTTATTACCTATTTTTTTTTTACTTTTAATTTTAACAATAAAACTTTTCGTACGTCTCAGTCGAGGCGCAAATATTTTTAGCTGTCTTAAATTGATAGGGGTGGTTTTGTTTTTATTAAACCCAAGTATTATTAAAAAAAAACACTACATGTATATTTATTGAACACTTCATATTTCATTCACAACTAATTTCATTTTCTTAAATAAAAAATATAATATTTACAATCTTATATAATCATACAACTAGAAAGAAACCCAAGTAAGTAGATGAAATTAAAATACTGTAGGCGGGCAGCCCTGTCGCGTGTTTACGTACCGCGCGGCATTATTTCAAGAATAGGGCCGAGTCACAATACTGATAGATATAATTATATACTGTGGTTTAACTTCATCGAGCACATAGACATTCAGAAAAATATTCCCGGAATCCCGGGGCATGTCCATATTAACATTATCATTCAGGTTCAATGACCCAAAATTGCACTACCTATTCTGATCCCTATGATAAGTGATAGCAAAACATGATGATCAACAAGTCAATGCACTTTGATAAAGATAATATGACAGTACCTGACAGTTTTACGTTTAGGTACTTAATTAGATGTTCAAACATTCATGTTTTTTTGGTTTTTGCCAATGTTTTGTCATTTTGCCGAACACTTTTGGGAAATTATATCACAATTTTCCTCAAAAACTCGCACCTGACTGTTTTTATTTTAATAATTATATTATTATAATTCTTATTGTTAACCAGTAACAAATGAATGCATCAGCCACACAACAATACCTCTTAATTCAATTGTGTTATAACTGTCACAATACACGGTTTGCTCAATGGATAGGATCTTAAAGAACATTTCAAGTTCTTTCATGACACGCATAATAGATATCTGAAGTCATCGGAAAACTTGAGGATAGAGATGCCGATGCATTCCACCAGCTTTTATGACAAGTATTTTACAGTTCAAGCAGTGCGGTTATGGAATGCCTTGCCCGTGTCGATAAGACGTGCTCAATCTTTGTCCACTTTTAAAATTCTGGTAAAAAAACACTTCCTCTCTCCTTAAACATCACCATTACATAATGTTGCTCTTGTTTCATGTTATTATTGTATGTATTTATTCCCAGCAGTGGGAACGTGTGTCCGGATTATGCTATATTATGTTGCGGTGCCGTTGTCATTAGTTCTAAGAACATATGTATGTACTTATTGTATAATTATGTAACTGGTGCAGCACTGACTACCTACAGTAGTCTCTCCTCGCTTTAATCCATCCAAAGATTGTCTGTAAAAGATCGCTTTTAGCGATAAGACCGCCCATTGTGTCACCCTATGTGTAAAATTTCTACATTTATCTGTAATTTTGATGGTGTACATAAAATAAAGTGTATATATAACTATTTATGGAAGCTAAAATAAGTAAATCGTTTATCAAACTAAGTAATTTAATATATAATAGAATCTTCTAACTTAAAAAATGCAAACAAACAATACAGGCCTGCTGCAAAGTGTTCTTCTTGTTTATACAGGATGTATGTGTAAGGTGTGGTCAAAGTTAAGGGTGATGATCGCGATTACGATGTTGGTCCCATGGAGAAAGCTGTTCAGTTAGAGGGTCTGTACCACACCGTTAAATTTTACCACACCTTTCTGATACATTCCGTACAGAACGCCAGCTAATTTAGTTAATAAATTAAATCAAATCAAACTTACCAAAATTCCCCTTTTTTTAACTGTTTATATTTGTTTTGTTTTTCCTATTTTAATTTTCCTGTTTACATATCTATTTTCCTTAATGAGTTTTACTGGCTAAGCCAAAACATCGCACTGATTTTCCGCAATGATATTTTTTCAAAACAAGTTATCATTCTCTTGCCCTGATCCTAGTTAAATCCTCAAACGTCTTCTGGTGCGAGCCCTGCAACTCCTCGGCAGTGTTTAAGTGGCGGTAATAGCATTGCATCAGTTATTCAGTTGCAGCAGCATAGTGGGCGCGTAATGACGCGTAATGTTCGCGTTAGACGCGTGATTGATTGCGTGCTCACTGCCGATGGGAAGCGATAACGTTAGGTCTAAAGCAGCAATGAAGGACGAAGTTTATGAAGTGGAAAATATGTAGAGTAAAAAATGGTGGGATGGTTCAAAATATGTAGAGTAAAATGTGGTGGGATGGTTCAAAATGTGTAGAGTAAAAAATGGTGGGATGGTCCAAAATGTGTAGAGTAAAAAATGGTGGGATGGTCCAAAATGTGTAGAGTAAAAAATGGTGGGATGGTTCAAAATATGTAGAGTAAAAAATGGTAGGATGGTTCAAAACATGTAGAGTAAAAAATGGTGGGATTGTTCAAAATATGCAGGGTTTTCTTGTCTAGTTCATTATCTTCAGATGGTTTCAAACACGATCTTTTTTGTGATCAGCTACGGCTGCTATATAAGGTTGTGTGTATGCATTTTAACATTTCAGAAGCCGTAGTCTGGGGACCATAAACTAGTCTAGTTATTGAAGTCTCGCTCGTTACAAAATATTGAAGCATCAATGATTCAAGTCAGCCTTTCGATATTTCCATTGAGATCATCCATTTATGGATCTTCTCCCTCAAATCTTTAAATATCTTAACTTAGTTCCTTTCTTTTTTCAATCACAGCATTTTCAAAATCAAAATATTATTACATGCGATGTTGACACAAAATGTATTGAAAGTTTTTCCGCTTGGCTCAGCAGTATGCAAGGCATGTAGCTGCGCTTGCGCATATGCTTCATGTATCATCTAATGACTATCGTGTACGCCGTGTGGGGGCTTTCGTATTAGTCTGTACTTTCGTGTCCACCTGTCCAGCGGTGGAAGTGGTGGCAACGACGCGAGCGGAGCTGAGCTGAGCTGAGCGGAGTCAGATTTCAATGATAGAAAATCTAGTGCTATGTTTTGAACTGTTTTGATTAATAGTCGTGTTTCAAGGATAATAAAACTAATGCGGAACGGCTTCTTTGATCATTACCAGCATCACCGACAATGCCGTCAGTGACAAATCACATTTAAGTAAATACGGTCCACCGTTATCGTAAACGATTTTTATGAGAAAAACCTTAATATGCAGTTTATTAAATTATTGTATTCGTTGCTTGTGGATTTTAAAACTCAACCAACTAGCTACACCCTACAAACTACATAAAACATCGTCTCCCATACATACGTCACACACCTAGTAAAACATCGTCTCCCATACATACGTCACACACCTAGTAAAACATCGTCTCCCATACATACGTCACACACCTAGTAAAACATCGTCTCCCATACATACGTCACACACCTAGTAAAACATCGTCTCCCATACATACGTCACACACCTAGTAAAACATCGTCTCCCATACATACGTCACACACCTAGCTCATCTCGCCTCACTCAGCCACTATTAAATTAAGTTCATCAGCTTACTAATGGGCCCATTACACCATGGGATCGCACGTGAGCCTGCGCTTGCGCACCGAGGCGGGAAGCGCGCGGTATTTCTTATGGCTGCCATCATGGCTACTTACCACGGTTGTCTCAGTGATGGGGCTTTCATTGTACACCAATTATGTTGTTAGAAAGTTTTTATTTCATTTTGTTCGTGTTGGTTAAGCTTGATGTCAAGTAGATAATTGATTTATGTAGTTTGTTGTATTGGGGACAGTCGATAGCAACGTTGTTTTACAAGTAGTTTATAAGCAGCTTCTGTTCAATGTCTTATTTCTTTAAATGGTACACCTATAATTTGTGTATATGTTACGGCTAAAACCCGAAGTGCGGCTACAACTAGTTTTAGCCGGCTACAACTAGGTGTGTTGTGTAGTCACAGTACTAACCTAACCTAACCTACCTTTCAGCCCACACCTAGTTGTAGCCGGCTAAAACTAGTTGTAGCCGCACTTCGGGTTTTAGCCGTAACATATACATTAGCAGTAATACTTTCCTAAATACTCTTATAAAACAATGTTGAATGTATATGCTGTTGGTGTTCTTTAATAAATAAATAAGTAGTGTATCAATTCGGTGACTTACTAAATTAGTACGATCAAGTACGCCCCTGTCCTCAAAATAAAAAATAATAATAATAATGTAATAATAATAATAAAACCCGCAGGGCAGCATGTGGCGAGCTGCTGGGCAGTAGCGACCCCACGTACCCTATCTCCCGGGAGAAGTCATGTTCCTCATCTCTGGCTTGCCTTTATTGGCTGGCTTGAGTAGAGATTCGCAAGAGCAAACGTGCTCGGAGGAAGGAAGTAGTCCAGTAAGATGCTGGTAGGGATCTTGACCGTACTTCCGGGATTGTCCTGATAGCCGTGGAATACCTCTCCACTCCTCTTAAGCACCTCAAGACATGTTGCCCCCTTGTCGCTACGACACTATGTGCTAGCGACCGTTTCCGGGGGCCCATTGTTGAGTGTGCAAGTCACTCCCTGCCATTTTATCCGTGTATTGTATTTATCAAACATTGGTCAGGCAGGGGCCATAGTCCTTCCATAGTTTTAGATAACCAGTCCACTTTAGCCATCCAAACCCATAGCCCAATATTTTTTTTTCTCCATATCCTGCAATAGTCCTACACCAACCGGGAGTTGTCCTTGGGTGCACTTGCATAGTACGCACAAGGATAATCGTCGGTTGGTGCCTCATTTCCATTGAAAGCGTCTAACGGGCCTCTGCGAGTTGGCTTCGGCCCCTCATATGCCTTTCAAAGGTCCGGGACCCTAGGGTCCCGAGAAATATATTAAAAAAAAATGTAATAATAATAAAATAATAATAAAACGTATTAGATCTCGTTCGAACATTTTTCTCTAACTGTTGTAATAATGTTGATAATGTTGGTATTTATTTGTAAAGTGATGGGTTCTTATTAAATATTTTTTGGTTTGATAGCATTTCATAATTATTATTGTCCACGTCCATTCTGACTTCCCGTGACCAGATGGCTGGCTGGTTCTTTGGCCAAAAAATTGTCATTGCCATTCAACGCGGCAATGCTGCCAGTCTTCTGGGCACGTTTCCGGATGACAGTGATGCGCACGAGTACTTCGACGCTTAAGTGTCTTTTTGTTTGTGTACATTATTATGTATTTATTTGTATACTTAGTTAGTCATATTATTTAGTGCCCAGTGTAAATAGTTGGTTGTGTTATATATTATAATAGCTTCTACTCGGGACTTCGTCCGCGTGAAATTTCTCGTTCCCCCAAACCACCCCGTCGCATCGCATTGCCTGTCCGCGCTAATACTTCGTTTTCGCTTAGCGTTCTTTTTGACTTTTTTCTTTTTGCTCGGCTCCTAAGGGTCCTAGTGTGATATTAAATAGCCTATAGCCTTCCTCAAGAATTGGGCTATCAAATCCAAAAAGATTTTTTCAAATCCCACTGGGAGTTCCAGAGATTAGCGCGTTCAAACAAACAAACTCTTCAGCTTTATTATTACAAAATAGATTTGATTACCATTAAAAAAGTTATAGTGAGTCAACATTAAATGAAAGTCATATGCTATCGAGGACTTTTTTTAGAACTTTTGACATGATCGCTACCTAACCGTTTACGCAGCGCACGCAACGGAAGCTCTCAAAAGCACGGAACAGAAAAAACAGGCTCAGAAGGAATAAATATTCCCCGTTTTTGCAACATGTTTCTATTGTGCTCCGCTCCTATTGGTCGTAGCGTGATGTAGCCTATAGCCTTCCACAGTAAATGGCCTATCCAACACTAAAATAATTTTTTAATTCGAACCAGGACTTCCTGAGATTAGCGCGTTTAACCAAACAAACAAACTCTTTAGCTTTAAAATCCTGCTTTAGTGGATGCTTAAAACATAAAAGGCATCAACTGCCAAAATTTCAAGTTTGTAGCCGCAGCAGTCTAGCCTCTGCGTTAATGAATCAATCAGTCAGAAACTCAGGACAAGTAATTATATATGTATAGATATTGTGAATTTCCCAACAATAATTTAAATCACATATCGACCGAATAATTATTAAGTAAACACACACACAGACAGCCAATATCAACAGTAACTTTTAATAGACTCATAGTAATAAAGTAGACAAATGTCACGTCCAATACAGTATCAATAGGTAAACTCGAGCCACGCACTATCACTATTCTCGATATCAGTAGCTGAGCACGCAACTTGTCATGCACCGAATTAGACATGACACGGTGCTAATTATTTGTAATGCTTAATTAGGTACAATTTGTAGCTAAATAGTTGTTAGTCTAGTAATAGGATGTATACCGTTTAATGTCGGGACCAAGTGGATTCTGAGTGAGGATTCGGGTCCTCGGTGGGGGTCGTACAATAAAATATCAACGTTTAAACTACTTAGCTTTACCTATTACGATTTAGACTTTGGTTTCCCACGTGGCCACGCGGGTGCAACAGATGTCCTTTACCTTCCCCATGGCATGCCTTATGTCTGGCTTCCACCTCGTCTGCGTTGTCAGCGTTACTTGCGTCCGTCCAATTTAAATACAGGCTGTTTGCTTATTGACTGTCAACCTCACGTGGAAATAGGTAGGTACGACTAGGGTAGTCAAAGACATTCTGTCTTCTAATTGCTAGACAAACATTATAATCTGGTGTTAAGGATGGTATTAAATGGTCACCTATCAAATATATAACCGTAGCAGCAAAGCTTCACATCGACTGAATCTAACAACGAATCAAAACCGAAACATGCGAGATAACTGTGTACAACAAGATATAGTTAACTCTGCGATAGACACGTGCACTCGTGCACTGATAACTGTTACGTTAGACATCTTGCGACATGTCTTCTCCGAGAGATAAACACTGTCTGCAAAGGTTACATGTGACTATCGGCTATTGTGCAAAACTAAACTGATATGCATATGTACGTAGGGTGTGCTGAAAGTCTTGAGATACTTAATAATAATAAGGTGAATGGCCGACGCGAGCACGTCGTTTGATTGTTTATGTTATGATATACATTAGTGTCAGTTGTCATTTGATTGCACTCAGTATTGCCGCCGATCGTGTTCGAACAAGTTCACTATAATGGCTTCGTGGACGACTATCGAATATCGCGCAATTTTGCGTTATAAATTTTTACGTAGATTAAGTCCAGAAAACTGTTTAGAAGAAATAAAGCCTATACGTGGTGATGACTGTCCCTCTCGTGCAACCATCTACAGATGGTACAAACACTTAGAGTTTGGCTGTTTTAACCTAGAAGACGACCCGCGTTCAGGACGACCGGCGGAAACAGTTACTCCAGAAAATATTTCTGCAGTTAAAAATTAAATTGAAACTGACCAGCAAATAACCTACCGGCAAATAGAGTCCTTACTGCAGATTGGCTCAGCAGCGTTACATTCAATTATTGACCATCATTTACTTATGTTATAGAAAAGTTTGTACTCTTTGCATTCCACATAAACTTACCGATGAACAAAAGGAACAGCGAGTTAAATGGTGTAAAATAATGATTGCAAAGTTTGAAAACGGAAAATCTAAAGACATCATTTTAATCGTCACGGGCGATGAAACGTGGCTTTATTATTACGACGTGCCCACAAAGCAGCAACATAAAATGTAGGTGATAGAGGACGAAGAAACTCCGACTGAAGTAAAAAAATCTAAGTCGATAAAAAAGAAAATGATCAAGGTTTTTTTCGGTATTTGGGGAATTAGTGAACAAGTAGTTCTCCGTGAGCAGAAGACTGTAAACGCTGCTTGGTACACCACTGTCTGCCTTCCTCAACTTATTCAGGAATTCAAGGAGCTCCGTCCAAAGTCACAACTCTGCACCTGGTATCTTCATCATGATAATGCTCCGGCACATCGTGCTGACGCTACATGCCAATTTTTGATTGAAACTTCTTGAACATCCGCCTTACAGCCCAGACTTGGCGCCATGTGACTTTGAACTGTTTCCTTTTGTGAAAAGTAAATTGAAAGGGCAAAGATTTCTGGACGAAGAAGCTTTACTTTCGGCCTGGGACAATATACTGGATGATTTTTTTTTACCATCTCGAAATTTGTACAGGGTGTTCTACCCATGAATATGAACAACTTTCACTACGGGACCAAAAAAATATCTACTGTTTAATAGAAAAGTTCAAACCTACTTGACCAAAATGTATGAAACAGCAGATTTTTTTTTCGTGATCTCATAGTTGGTCCCATAGTGAAAGTTGTTTATGTTCATGGGTAGAAAGAACACCCTATAAAAATTTCGAGACGGTAAAAAAAATCATCCAGTATGTGCGGAAATTCCTGAACAGAAATAGAAAGACATTTTTAGTGATTGGTTTATAAGGATGCAGAAGTGTATTAATTGTGGTGGCAATTATTTTGAAAAACTGTGAAAAATAAAGTTAAATCTCAAGACTTTCTGAACACCCTACGTATAATGTGGCATACGGAGGGGGCTTTTACAAAGATAAGGCACCAAATGAAATGAAAAAAAAAATGATTTATCGAAACTTAAAAGGGAAATTGCTAACGATCTTGCCAACTTATGAAACTAAATTGAAAATTTGGACTCCCAAAGGAATATAAACAAAGAGACAGATAGATAAAGAAGAGAGACTATAGAGAAAGAAAACGAACGTTTTAAATCAACCTTCCGACCTCCAATAGGTTCAGATTGTCATTATATAAAAGTACCTTGAAAATATTTGCTTCGAAATGATACAAAATATCTGTAGAGATTTATGATAAATCGTTTAAAAAAAGAAATTACCACATATTAATGCAAAACCAACAATACGGTTGAATCACTGTATGCAAGGAATATGTCACGGTCAACGTGTTACCAGTCGGTCCGCACACACACACACAGACACACACACACACACACGTATTGAAAACGAAACCTACACTGTGAAGGCGGTGTTCACGCTATATTTGCGATACTCAAAAATTAAAACTCAAGACGTGAACAATTAATTATACTGACAAACTCATTCATTTCGATAGGTAAGTAATCAAAAATCAAAATATTTTATTTCACATAAGCCTACATGGGCACTTATGAAACGTCAGAAATTAGGTGCACGGTTCCAATTGGTCGCTTTCTATGGAGAAGAGCCGGCAAGAAATTCCACAGTTCCTCATAGAAAAATAATTGGCTTTTACAATGTTTTCAAATTACAGCCTGTAATGCCTATTGTATATACCGATGGATGGGACGACATCCGAAACGACGACAATAGATAACCTAGCCGATCAGAAGGAAAATCAGGAACTTACCTAGGTAAATAAGTAAGCTTGTGCAAAATTTAATATGGCTGTCTAACGCTAAGCATTATTTGTAGAAAAGCCGAAGCTGCTCATTGAAGAACTAAAATCAGTATACAGGGTATCCTAGACCTTAAAAATTTTAAAGTTGGGAAATTCTCAACAGTTCTCGGTAATTTAATCATTTTCAAGAAATCGACGTACTGAGTTCAAATCTGGCTGGAAGGTGCCTCGACAGTGTAGCTACAAGATTATGTACCTATTTACGTGCAGTGTGGCTCAGCGACGCTTCAGATTTTATTTTTACTTGTTTTTTCTAACTTTTTATTAAAATTTAACGAAACTTTCTAGCCCAGATTTAAAAAAAAATTGAGAATAACCCAACTTAATTTTTTTAAACGATAGGTGGCCACCTCCGCTTTACCCCATTTGCCTTTGGACCCCTCGGTCTGGGACAGATAGGTGGCCACCTCCGCTTTACCCCATTTGCCTTTGGACCCCTCGGTCTGGGACAGATAGGTGGCCACCTCCGCTTTACCCCATTTGCCTTTGGACCCCTCGGTCTGGGACAGATAGGTGGCCACCTCCGCTTTACCCCATTTGCCTTTGGACCCCTCGGTCTGGGACACCCTGTATACTATTAATCTCATTCAAGAAACTTAACTGTGAGCTACTACATCCAAACCTAAATATGAGTTTAACTTGGAAATTGTAGAAAAGTTGAGCTAATTGAGTTTAGTTCTAGCACAGTTAACTACAATCTTACATGTAGCACTCAAAGGGGAACACATGAAAACCAATTGGTTCCACTTGAGTGAATGCTCTAAACATTCAAAGTATACAATATATTTTAACAAAAGTAAAGCCTTGGGTTTGAGAAAGATGAGGTCATGTTCATCGCGTATGGCCTGCACATCACACGTGTAATTATTATAATTACTACTTTTATTAATAAGGCTTAGCGGGTATTGTTTCAAGCGTAGGTTGGAGAGGTTTTGCGATCCACTAATTAGAGACGAAACCTTCGATTTTGTGATTTGTTTCTGCTTGTCCCGATTTATTTGGGGTAGGCGCGCAGCATGTGTGTTTATCTTCCATACATCTCTATTAGCCGTAATTTCAGTATTCACCTATTCTAGCCACATCATCTGTCGTCATTGTGTATCCTCCCATTCGCCGTTTTTTTAATGTTCTCCTATACCTATAAGTAACTGTATCAAAACTTTCCTCACGAGAGAATGGTCCAGATTACGGTTGCAATAAGACTAAGAAGAAGAATAAATTGGGAACTCGTCTATACCTTCGTTACCTTCATTACCAAGGACATGATGAGTTTTCTGATTGGATAACAGAACAGCAGTAGATTTGTTTTATAAAATTGTTTTCAGTAATGCTTTCCATAGACACAACTTGACGTTTGAATTACATATTATTATAACAATTGCAATGTTGCCATAATGCAACATGTGGTTAGTGGTTAGAGCTGGAGGACTTTTAGAAGAAGTTCGTTCTGATGAAAAGGAATGAATTCTTCTGTTTACCATTTCAATATTTATTGAAACTGAGAAAGTATTCCAAAACACTTTTATCAAATTCACTTTCATTCCTAACACGGAATCTTTTATTATTTTCGATAATTGTTTTATTAACTGCTTTAATAATGGCTGCGTGGGAACGGTGTTACTCAACATCGCGTAAGATTATTTCGAGAAACCAGAACCTGATTGCAACCCGCCGCACAGGTACGCTATGTGTACGTACGGCAGACTACCAGTAGATTGTGGATGTACCTATGTCCACAGTGGTCCTTTGAACATTATCAAAAGAGTTTCTACTAAGTTTTGTTCAAATTCCAATCTATTATTGGTACCTACTTTGATCTGACCAAATCACAGGCCCCAAGGCAAAGTTAATTGAACAAACAAGAGCTTTTGACAATGTATACCATAACCAAATTATCAAATTCTGTTGCTATTTCATAGTGAAAATATTTTTTTTGACTAAGGTTAGTCTGAGTAATATAAGTAATAAGTAGATAGGTATATTGTAGGAGTAGATAGGTATATTGTAGGAGTAGATAGGTATATTGTAGGAGTAGATAGGTATATTGTAGGACTAGATAGGTATATTGTAGGAGTAGATAGGTATATTGTAGGAGTCGTGATTCTTACTTTAACACTAAACGAATCATCGTTATTCTTATAATAAATATACCTGGGTGATGTTTGACTCATTTAGTGCTCATTGATTCGTGTTTGTTTGTTTCTTGTTATTCATAAACAGCGAGTTTTATGCCATTCAATTAACATGAATAGAAGAACTTCTGGATGTTTGTCTTTTTGTTGAATAATTGAGCGTATGTTTTGGTTTCGTGTATTTCTACGTCATAACTCATAAGTCATTTCAATTTTATTTGATCCTAATTGTTCAGTCTCTTCACAGGATCTTGTGACTGGAATGAAATCAAATGTGGGTGGCTTTTTAGACTTAGAACAAAAACCAGTGACTAATGCAAGCCTAGAATATCATTCCATCTCTGTTCAAAATTATGGAGACAAAGATATAAAGGAACAGAGAAACAACAAAAAACTCAAAGAACTTGATGATGACTCAGAGTTACCTCCTAAAGGCAAACACACAAGCATTGTGTGTGTCCACCAAAATAGGTGATAAAGGCAAACACACAAGCATTGTGTGTGTCCACCAAAATAGGTGATAAAGACCACAACGAGTTTATTTAGGATTACAACGACCAAGTGTAGCACAAACATGCATAGCTACTGATGACAAACTTAAGGAATACCGGGCTTAGACAAGGGGTAACTTATGAGACGCCAAAGATTATAAAGTAGGTACAAGAATCCAAGAAGCAGGTGTGCAAACAAGAGCATCCGAAGCTGCTGCCGCACACCTAGACGCAGAGGTATTTGTTATGATGACAACCGTTCACAACACACACGGGACAAAGCCGGCGCATTCCGCTGGAGAGACAAACACCAACGTAAGCAAACAATCACCAACTCTTAAAACATTGGATCAGTACGTCGGCGTCGATATTACTCATGCAATATAAACATATCAATCTTGAAAGAAAAATGTGGCTCTATTTGAATGAATACGTGAGCCTACTCTTTAATTTATGCGTGAACACGTTTTTAAAAAAATACAACTGTCAAATACCCCGCCATCTGTAGCGCTCAGCTGAGCGAAACATGAGATCGTAATTTAAAGCAAGTCAAACTTACCTGTGTTTGAGCACAGCCTCCGATCGCTAGCACAGCTCGCCCGTTACCATTTAAATTTTAAACAATCGCTCAAAACTCAGATATCTTCCAGTGCACAGTTTAATTTCCACCTTTATGTTAATTATAAGTTATACTAACAGTTAATAAAGCTCACGTGTTACTGCGAAGCGTTAGTGTTAGTTGTTTTTATTCTGTGTATTCGCGAAGTCGTTTCGTTCGTGTCGGCCGCTCGGTATGCACTTTGGGGTCACTTGGGGTCGATTGGTTTTATTGTTTTTTCGCGTAGTGCGGCTTTGAGCGTGCGAGCTTGGGTCGATGTGACGTGTGGCGCGGTCGGCGTCCGAGCGATCACTGCGGGCCGCGGAGTGACCCACGGCGGCTCTTCGGCCGCCACGGGATGCGCGCGCGCACCTCCTACTCCTCCTTCAACCCTCTCCTGCAGGCTTTCGTGCCCTAAAAGATAAAACACTTATCGAAACGCGTTCCGAGAAAGCGATGCCACAATACACACATACGAGTCTAATTATTCTAAGTGTGTTATTTATTTTGATGCGATATAAGCCTGTTGTTCGACAGCCGGCGCGTGCGGCTACGTGTAACGATCGACATATTTTCGTATCTGTCGGTCGGTTTACTATTTGTCACTGTAGTTTTGATCACAGAAAATGCCGTCTAAAACTTTATAGGAGCACATTAGACTCCTATTGGAATACAACTGAAACCACTATTTATTAAAGATTGTACTGATGAAAGTAATGATTCATGACTTCATGAGACAATAATCTTAAAAAGATCCATGCTCCGTGAGATAATCTTTAAGACTGTATCCAAAAGTGGTTTTAGGTGCACAATGACCGGTGGCAGCGATGTAGCCGACACTGGACAATGACAGACCGCACCATTGTTGAAAAACCGGAACAAACTGCTAATCCGGCTAAACAATTGAATATTGCGAAGAAATTGGGTCCATGTCATTCGTTTTCTGATTTCTTGCGAATAGCACCGCAGTCTTCAGAATGTACCTCCGAAGGATGGAGGAGGAACGCACTGGCACAGATGATTATCAGTTATTGATGGCTCGAGGTCAAGCTTTGCGGAGCAACGGGACTTTTGCTGTGGATCTTGTTTCATTTTTCTGTTCTCTTTTCCCTGCCCTTCTTGGCGTGAGAGGCGATTGTTTCACTCCCACGTATCATTATGGAACTTAAATCAATACAGATAGGTACATCAAACTGCGAGATTATCAGAACATTTGCAAGTAACTGTGCAACATCTTCGTCCCTTGATCCCCGTTGAGCAGGTTCCAAGGTGTTACATAGTAGATATTACATAATGCGAGCTGAGAGTCGCACGGCCTCGATAAGGTCCATAAAAATACCAACATTACGGCCACTAGATACTTGACAACTGCCATACTGGACCGATTGAATTTAAGGAATTCATTCGCCTTGTAAAATTGTTTATGGTGTTGGATCTCCATACTGACCTGGAGGGAAAAATGTTTATTAGTCTCTCATAGTATATCACATAAGAGTTCACGTAGTAAATCAATCAAGCCGTGACCTATTGCAGGTCACCCTAAAAGGGGTGTATCTGCTGCGCCTGCGCTCTCGCAGCTACTTCGCATGTCTCTGGAGTTGATGTTTTTATTTTCATATTATTTATATGCATCATCATAACTGTTCGTTTTGAAACTATGATGTCTAGGGAGGGGCAATTAGTTTTTGGGTATTTTACCAACTTTATCGCTCAATGCTTGCTCAGTGCGTAGAGATACCTGAGTAGCACAGCCATGCCTTAAAAAGGTATTGTATGTAGATATCTTCGAAACAATAACTAAATTCCTGGCAATTGTTTTGGTTAAAATCATATCCACCCACAAGTTATCTTGAGGATATCCACCAATAGAGAGACAAGAAAAAGTGGGCACAGGTTCCAGAACAAATTAAGAAAGACTCCAAACTACTTTACAGATAATTAGAACAATTTAAGAGCATTGGTGTATTCTTCATTTTATCTTCAAGCTAACTTGACGTTTATACTAAAGACTTTTACTGCTAGTAATTTCCGAGCTATTTACCCCGTATGTTGCACCTGCCATGTTTTGTGTCTGCATCACCCTAAGGTTGACTGGTAGAAAATGCCTCAGGCATTAAGTCCACCTTTGTACGGTATTTTTTTTTTTACTTGTGCAAGCTTTAATCCATACTCCATACTTACTAATATTATAAATTCGAAAGTAACTCTGTCTGTCTGTATGTTACCTTTACACGCCTTAACCACTGAACGAATTTCGATAAAATTTGGCAAGGAGATAGGTGGCATCCTGGAGAAGGACATAGGCTACTTTTTGTCTCAAAAATAACCCTACAGGGGGTGATATAGGGGATGAAAGTTTGTATGGGAAACTCTGCATTTTTTAAGTTAGGGATATGAAAATTCAAATTTATGCTTTTGGTAGGAAATAAAGAATTATGTGGTTCAGCGTTTTTGAAAAATCATCCCCTAAGGGGGTAAAATAGGGGTTGATTTTAAAAATCACAAATAATATTAAAAATGTTCTGTACCTCTTTTTAAGAGATTTAAGGGATTGAAAATGTAGGCATAGTTCGTATCTTGACTTCTTGAAGTAACATTTCAGTCTTTATTTTTAATCGACGTCAAAAAAGGAGGAGGTTCTCAATTTGGTTGTATGTATTTTTTTAAACCGATTTGGAAAATTCTTTTTTTATATTGAAAGGACATACTTCCAGATTGGTCCCATTTTTATCAAAATCCAGTTCTGATGATAGGATCCATGAGGAATTGAGGGAACCCCTCAAATATTATAGGCATTTAAATAATATTAATTACGTATTTTCATCAACAAGTCAAGCATTTGCATTCAGAAAGTATCATTTGGTGAAGTGGAACTGATGCAGAAGACCACATATGTCCACGGGAACTCCTCAATAATACGTATTTCACGGGTGGCGATATCTCGATCAAGATGGTTAAGCGATTAAGACGAAGTATATTTAAATAAATGGTTCTGATGAAAATGGTAGCATTGAACTGATCTGATGATGAAGCCGGAAGGTAGGCACCGGAACTCCGTAATAAAATAATGTATCCTAGCCGTGTTTGGGCTTATTGGAATTGTCATGAGATGCACTCTGGCTAAAAATGATTTCAATGGTAATATGCTTAAAATTGCGCTACTTGGGGCGTATGTTATGTGTAGTCTTGATTGTCAGAAGACAGATTTCGTCAACGATATGTCGTCGTGTGGTTGATTTAATAAATAATTTGTTGGCGACGGCGCCCAAACCTGATAAAACTACGCCTTCCAAACTTCTGACACGACTTAGCGCGACTTAAATTTGCCTTTTTGCACAGTTTTTATTTGAAAGGGTATACCTGAGGTGGTTGCATATAAATTTGGTCAAATTCTGTTGAGTGATTTTTGAGTTAGCTACAATAATACGTTTTTTTTTTCCATTTAATGTATGTTGATGATGTGATAATAACTTCCTGTCACTGTTATTTACTTAGCAAGTAGTGGTATACGAATTTGGGTGGGGCAGGTTCCACAACTAAAAAGTGGAAAATAAAAACTTATTTATTATAAAAACCACCGACTTCCAAACAAACACTATAAAGTGAAAAATTACTTTTATTTCGGAAATCGGTGGCAAAAAACGAAAATACTAAACCAAAGACAACGAATTACAAAATTAAAGTTATTTTTCGCTTTGTAGTGTTTTTTTTTTGGAAGTCGGTTGTTTCTTTTTATTTTTTTATAAACAAGTTTTTGTTAAAATCGGTTCACTCGGTCAAAAGTTATTTCATATTTGTTATTGAGTGGCATAATAGTTTTGCAAATTCTTTTTGCAAAGTCCTCCCGCCGCGTCTGTCTGTCTAAACGTGATAAACTCTAAAACTCCCGAATGGATTTTTATCCGGTTTTCACCAATGGACAGAGTGATTCATGAGGAAGCTTTAGGTCTATAATTCATTAAGTTTTTTATAAATTGGCTGAAATATGATGATATGATGATTGTTGAAGATGTCCAAAAAAATCATGCCGACTGGGAACTTTCTGGTGTCCGCCGCGAAAACCAATACAGTATTACGGAACATAGGATACTTTTAATCCCGGTACGTTCCCGTAGGATATTTTCCGATATCCACGCGGGCGAAGCCGCGGGCAAAACCTAGTAAATAAATAAAGACATAAAATGGGTATGTAAGATATCATAGAATTTCTAAAATTACCGCAGAGTATAAAAACTAACTTCAAAGTTCACAAACTAATCTCAGATATACTGTAGATATTTATGGTGGTATGATTTTATAACTTCATATTCTAAAACAAATGCAAAATAAAACGGGTTCTCTAATAATTAATAAGTAATTTTGTAAAGTTTTGTTTTGGCTAATCTTACAGATTAAATTCAATCGCACAATAGTTTATCGTGTCAAATGAACAGACATTTTTAAACATCGATGGGCTTCAAAAACTACAAAGTTCTTAAGCTCGCTCCATCGTCACTTTGTCTCTGTCATCTCTGACCTAGACTAAAGTCAAGAGCAAACCTATCTCAAATAAAAAAAAATTAAAAAAGTAATTATATACAAGGTGTAATTTTAGTCAGTGTTAATCTCTTAAGGGGTCATTGTATTCATTATTATGAACAACTTTTACTATCGGGCCAAACCCGAAATCGCGAAAAAAAAAATCAGGTGCTCACTACATTTTGACGAGCTAGCTTTTCCCGTGACTTCGCCCGCATGTAGGTCAGAAATTATACCATGGGAACGTACTACTAAAAAGTATCCCAAACGTGGAGCGATTTGGTTAAATTAATTAAAAGTACCTACGCACAGCTAAAAAGCGCTCCACACTTTTTCAATTTATTTAAACAAACTTTTTCATTAGACTATTTTTAGCAAATAAGAAATTATACAGATAGGTCACTACTCTTGGAAATTAATAGTAACATTTGTACAATTATTGGAATTTAGTGAAATTTGCTGCTTTGGAAGCTTAATTGACTGACTGACATTGTTAATTTCACACGTATTTATTATGTTGAACGGCAGAATGAGGCGGCGGAGCTTGTAGCGGCGGCGGTGGCTGAATGTTTTCGCTTGAGGTAGAAGGGCACGGTTCCACAGTATTATTTATATTTATAGACTTTGATATCTTGCTGCCTATTTCAATTTTATTGTGCACCGAGTCTTCAATATAACCCTCTGCAACATTATTAGAGCGCCATCCTCCGTGGCGTTTCAGCGTAATGATATCGGCTCCGGACTTAGCTAGTAATGTTGCAGAGGTTCTTCGAAAGCTGTGACCGGTATCACTAGCCGGATTTTCCAATTTCAAGAACGTGACTGTGTCTTTTGGTACCGATTTTGTTAACGCCAATGACTTGCCGCATGCATTTACCGTTTTGGTACTTCTGAAAGAATCTGTTACTCTTTGCGTTTGTAATTCATAGAGCTTGATACTGCTTGACAGTTGCGTAAAACTCACCATGTATGGTGAATGTACGAGGGATTTTGGTTTTTTTGTCAGGTATCTTGACAAGCAATAAATCCACATGGTTTTCGATATCGCTCACATTTATGTTGGCTAATTCTTGTCGTCTGCACGCCCCAGATATACCAACAATTTATATACCCTGTAATAAAATATAAGTCATTTAAGTATGCTTTATGTAGTTCTATACAGGTAAATAACCAAATTGACTATCAAATATATGTAGATACCTACCTACTAAATGAAGCATTTCCTAATAAACTATTATAGCAAATAAGTATGTAAGTGCCTACAAAAAGGTTTAAAGTAAAGAAAAGTTTTAAAAACGTACCTTACTTACCTACTAAATATTTTTCATCTGACGCGTCATCAAGGAACTTTTCTACGTTAGCTGCAGTGAGTTGAATACTTTTGCTTTCTTGCTTGTATAGCCATCTGACTGCCGTTTCAAAAATACATGTAATTTTATTTATTTTGTTAAATCTATGTCCTTACGTATTGGTTTTTAGAGCGGAGTGCTTGTTAACATTGAATATATTGACCACATAGAGAACGGCTTATACATACTTCACACATAATTGATTGAAATAAGTTATCAAAACATTTTCAGAGAATGATTGAGTATTTCTTCGAGTCTTCCATGACATAAAATTATTATAAAACATTAAATAACGCTCTCGCGATTTTGGCGGCAAGAGACCATTTTCTGCAAGTTGCACCTCATTCAAGGTATCAGGTGGAGTAGATTCCATTTTAATATCGGATTCCTCGGTTGAACTTTTTACGCTTTTAGCTTTCGAACAACAATGTATACAGCCTTCGTAAATGCATTTTTTGAAAATGTGTTGAAAAATTCGTTTTCAACACATTTGCTCAAACATAACGAGGAATGTACGATAAAATGCATTTTTTGAGCAAATGTGTTGAAAAATTCATTTTCAACACATCATCATCTGCCTGCCTTTTCCCAACTATGTTGGGATCGGCTTCCAGTCTAACCGGATGCAGCTGAATACCAGTATTTTACATGGAGCGACTGCCTATCTGACCTCCACAACCCAGTAACTGGGTAATACGATACCCCTTGGTAAGACTAGTTGTCAGACTTTCGGCCTTCTGACGACCCGTAACGACTGTCACAGATCTACGAATGACAGCCGGAACCAACGGCTTAACGTGCTTTCCGAGGCACGGAGAAGTTTCGGTATGTAAAGATGGTCACCCATCCACGGACAACCCCGGCAAGCGTAGCTTAACCTGATGGATCGACCCGTGCTGCTGTTATTACTTAGCCACGAGCTCCTCCTTTCATTTTCAACACATTTGCTCAAAAAATGCATTTACGAAGCCTGTATATTATACATTATTCGAAAGTTAAAAAATACGAACCATAGGTACAGTGGAAGGTGCGGTAAAATAGGTGCTTACTCTCACCTAAGTACCTATTCTACCACATACTTCGTTGTACTCGTATAGCGCCTTGCGTATCATTTACGGTTTTTTTTTCAATTTCCATAAAAAATATATAAGAATTCCACCAGAGTTTCACATTACGAGAATAAATAAGCTGATTGATCGAACCTCCTTGGAAGCGCTTTTGATCAATACGTTTGTCTTACTTTAATACTAAAGAGAAAATGAGACTAACGATGTAGTTCTAATTTTCACCACGCGCACGTGGCGCCATTTGCAAATTCGCGCCATTTTCGTCAAATATTGTTGCAATTTTCCGACTGTTATCTAAAAACAAAAGTTTGTTTCATTACTTATTGTACTATTTTCTCGCAAATGTGTCGAAAAACGTTGTATGATACACGTGCGGAAATTTGTTTTTACAAACTCGTGACTACGGTAAGCCCTCGACTTCGTCTCGGGCTTACATTCGTCTACTCGTTTGAAAAAACCAACTTACCGCACTAGTGTCATAAATAACTATTATTTGATCAAAGAGCAAAAATCTATGAGATGAAGAGAATCACTAACAGGAAAATCTAAAATCATATCAATTGGTAAATCAGTCAGAATATAGGTAGAATCACTTTTATAGTGAGACCTTTATATTTTGTTACGAAATCCTTCATCTGTTCGTTCAGGAAATTCTCTCCTCGGATAAACATTGCAGTGAGATTCATACGAATATTCACCTCTAGCTCACAACCGTTTTGATCGTTAAAATGTGTTATACCTGAAATAAAAGTTAAAAATTAAAACCGTAGTAATCCTAAGTATTGCGCCTAGAACAAGAGCGAATATTACCTACGCGTACCTAAATATGTAGAATATAATACAACATTAGTTTTAGTTTACGCGAAACCCGAAACACATGGCTGGTATTTTTATGTAAAGAATCTATGTATGTACATTTCAAAACTGTATCATGAAAAATCACAAAGTTATAAGCTTGTTATGATATCTGGTTGTCCGTACAAAAACATGCTCACCACGCGCCAACCCCGCGCCGCCCGCGCCTTCAGCGTCGTCTTGCGCTCATCTATACATGTATACAAATAAATAAAATAAAAGTGTCTGTTTGTAAGGTCAAAATAACAACTTTTTACTAAATGCATAGGAAAGTATATACGGTTCTTATAACAAAAAAGCAATTTTTAACATTTTTGTCTGTTTGCCTGTTTGTTCCGGCTAATCTGCGAAATGGCTGGACCAATTTTGACGGGACTTTCACTGGCAGATAGCTAATGTAACGGCGGATAACTTAAGCTACTTTTATTTTTGAAAAATAATTAGGGTTCTGCGCAAAAAAACTAAAACCCATGAAATTATGAACAAAAAGCCGGATTTGAAAAAATATTTTTGCATTTAGTAGCCCAATTCTCGAAAACAGTTAAAGGCTATTTAACATCATGCTACGATCCTTAGGAGCCGAGCAGAAAGAAAAAAGTCAGATTTATGAACAAAAAGTCGGATTAGAAAAATTCTTTTGCATTTGGTAACCCGATTCTCGAGTATAGTTATAAGCTATTTAACATCACGCTACGACCCTTAAGATCCGAGCAAAAAGAACATTAAGCGAATACGAAGTAATAGCGCGGGCGGGCGATTCAACGCGACGGCACAGATTACCAGATAAATCACTCCATACTAAATTTTCAATACCTATTACTATAATAGCCTACACCTTCGAGTTGCTACAGCTAGACGCTGCGAACGAAAATATACCTAACCTTACAAGCGTAAAGTGGGTTTTGTTTTGTAGCTGGGTCATATTCAAAATAATTGTAAGTTACGGATAGGAAACAAATATGAATATTATTTGATTGTAACAGAAAAATAACAGAAAGGAATTATTAGGGCAAGTGTTGACAATTGTTGACAACTGCAAAATATGAAAAATGTAGATGTGCCAATATATTGCTAGGTGAGCGATAAGGTTTCTATGGTCTCAAAATAACACGGTAAATCTCCCAAGTTTGTTCTTGGGATAAGTTCATCCCAACTACGGAACCCTACATTGTGCATGGTCCGATACGACGACGATGCCCTTAGCCGGTTTTTGCAAATTGCAGCTCTAATAGGTTGTATGTAGATCAAAATGTGATACGCGACGATGGTAGTGTAGGTATTAATATTAAGGCGAAAGGATTCTAATGATTATAATTATGTAAAACTATAACTATACTATACTACGAGTGTTACGGCGGTGAATCATATTTTAATCAACATACAACCTTCCACTGACCTACAAATTGTAAAAAACGTGAGATAATTTGACTTTCGCGGGCTACTTTGGCGCATCCCCCTTAACTGATTCTGAGACTGCCGACGACGAGAGGCCGGGTACGCGTCGGCGAGGCTGTGCGGTTAGTACAAACGGCGCAAGCGGTGATATACCCAGTAAAACATGCACACACAGACAATACATGGCACAGCAATGCAATACAGGGCACATTATTCGAAAACTTTACATACTTCAAATAAATTGAAGTAAAAAAAAAATGTTTTGGCTAACCTGAGGTGCAGTAAGTATAATTAATATTTTATTATCATTAATGTATATGTGACACCATGTGAATAACGCCTAATCATTCATATCTGTTACGTAACAGAAAAAGTGACGGATAAAATAACGTATATGAATTAATTGCACGTGTCTAACCTACAAATCTATTTATTTCCACACTAATTTAAATGTTATACGAATATTTTATATTTAAAACAATTAGCACAATACAGACATTTCCTAGTATGAGTAATAAAACAGTAAACTTACTAACCGCTATTTTAAACGTCTCACATTGAATATTTACTTTTAAAAGTCTAATTTTCTTCGACAACGAAACGAGCTGAGAAACTATATTGAACAAAACGGCCGATCATTTATTCTTACGTCGTGTAGTGACAGGTAGTGGACTAATGTTGCCAGTATATCAAATTTCTTTATTACCATGGAAATAATATTAAAATAGCATAACAGAGAAGAATAACAGATATGTGTAAAATCAGGAGACTCATTAATAAATTAAATTTGAAGAACAATAAATAGTATTTTATATTTTGTTTAGTGAAGTGTTGAAAGTTTAAACAATATTCTCTGAATATAGTTTTTTTTTTTTAAACTTTTGTGTAATGGTTAATAGTTAAATTATTTTTTTTAGTTTACCGTCAAAGACGTGGACATTGAATACTTGTATGAAACGGAATCTACGCAATGTTTGGTTTCATTTTTTTTTAAGAATTGTTTAGCTGTATCAAATGTTTCGTTGTTTTTTATTAAGCTCAAATAAACATTTAATCTGTTTGTTTATGAAATTCTAGTCAATTGTATCTCGTTATAAAAATAATTGGGTTGGACAATAAGACAGTAGTAAATATACAATTATTTTGAATATGACCCAGCTGCCGCCGCGTGGTTATTATGAATTGACAGGGCTACCTTTTTCGATAAAGATGTCAGTAAGTATTTGTAGTACACTTTATGAAAAAATATAAAATAAAATGAAATGCTTTTTAATGTTTTAGCATGTTTAATTGTTAAAAATACGGAAAGACCGAGGAATATTTTTATTTATTTATTTATTTATTTAACAGTTTATGTACACACATATAAACAAACAAGAAGAAAGGAACAGAAAAATACGTACAAAGGTGATGCTTATTTCTAAAGAAATCTCTTCCAGCATACCTGCGATAGGAAAGTAGATAAAGAGATGTAGACAACGTGTGTAAGAGTAAAAGAGAAAACAAAATACATAAAATCACAAACGATACACTAATATGAATATAAACAAATATATATATATAAACATAAAATATGAGTACATACAAATACATACATTATACTACCAAAATAAATATCACAAAAAAAAAAAAATATATATACGATAATAATGAAACATAACATTATTACTAATAGCTATGACGAAGTGGAGAGATAGTGTTCTTTCACTCTTCTTTTAAACACTGCAACAGTTTGGCAGTCCCTAATATCAGGCGGAAGTGAATTCCATAACCGAACCGCATGCACAGTGAAGGAGCAGGAGTAGAAGTCGGTTGAGTGGGGAGGGGATTTAAGGAGATTTCTAAGATGTGACCTGCAAGGAGCATCAGAAGGACGAGCGTATTTTTATGCTAGGTAAGTATTTAGTATTCTGTGACCACACCCCGAAACTGCAGTTGTAAGACAAGTAAGGCCCACATCGTACGCAACGTGTGTAGTACCTAACTATTTAATAATCAGGGACGTAACCACTCCGCATGGCCACGAATTCGAATGAAATACGAAATGGAGGAAACTGAAATACGGTTAAATGATTTGTTCGTTCATTTACACAATTAGCGTAATAGGTAGGTAACTACTATCTTCTACACTATGAACAGACCTGCGCTGGCGCCATATTGTGACGTCATACACGCTTTTCTAACACTTGCACGCTTTCTGAGTTTATTGCAGAAAAAGAAAATGCATTTGTTTGATTATTTTTAAAATCATGTTCAATTGAATTATTAAGTAGTCATTTCGTCTGTTGCTGGTCTCGTACCTTTCGCATGCCTAAGTGTAAAATGTGGCTGAACCTATAAATGTATTCGTCATCATGTACTGTACCCATATTTGCGAAATAAATTATCTTATCTTATCTTATCTTTAAATAAACATATTTTTAAATAAACATATGAACAATAATTATAAGAAAATGAATTTGCACAAAGTAGATTTTTGCTAAACGTAATTTTCAAATGACAGTTGACAAATGGAGGGTATTGACCTTTATATTCTTATCTCAGACGCATAGTAAAGTAATTACGTACCTACCAATAAAATACAAAACACGAAACATGTAAGATTAAACAATTTACCTATAAAACAAAAGTACTTTTAAAACAATAGTAAAACTGTATCAGCAGGTAAACTGAAGAAAGATAAGTTTTAATCTCTTCTCTTGCTGGATCTACATCCATCAACTACACATAATACACCAGAACCAGCCATATCATAAGAATTTGAAACTATACAACGAGTTTCTGGATGCACGAAATTCAATGAAAACGAGCACAAACGAGCTAATCCATTGAAACATTTTAAAACACGAAGATTAGTAGTTAAAGCAAAAATAAAAAATTGTAGTTTTCAAACAAAATAAATAGCAGAATCAACTGCATAAAAAGTAAACACGCTTTATCTACGCAAAGTCACTGACCAACGCTGCGGTACGGGGTGCGGGGCGCGGCGGCGGCATGTTTGACCTATTATTACGGACTCAGATCTACATCATGTTGAAAAATAAGAAAATGAAAAATAATTTCCTGCGGCTAAAGTATTCATTGGATTTGATTGATTTTTTGTATACGGGCAAAGAACATGATTCTCTTTACGTGGTGGTTTAAAGGAATGTCAATCCTCCTGTTACACGTGGTATATGCGTACATACGCGCCTCGCGGCTGTCGACTACCCACTGAGAAATGGGCTGCGTGCGGCTCGGCTGCCGGTAGGTAGTTACCGCGCGTTAGTACATGGAGTGATTTATCTGATAATCTGTGGCGACGGGTCGGGGGACGAGGCAGTTTTATTAAAATGTAGCTTAGGAACCGAGCAAAAAGAAAAAGTCAGAAGGAACACTAAGCGAAAACGAAGTAATAGTGCGGGCGGGCGATTCAACGCGACGGTAGGCGACGGGTCGGGGGACGAGGAAGCTTTATTAAAATGTGGCTGTTATTTTAGTATATTGTGTATCTTACGACATCCACGCGAACGAAGTCGCGGGGCACAGCTAGTTGATAATAATTTGGCAGTAACCTAACCTAACCTAACCTAACCTAACCTAACCTAACCTAACCTAACCGTACGGCGATTGTATTGATAACTGCCACAAGATTTGTATAAGGAAATAAACACTTATCTAAATTCACATTCCGCAAGACATTGAAGAAACTGTGACGCATGGATGACCTAAGAAAGCCTTAAAATCTATTTCCGAAAGTTTGGCTTCCTAAACAACTAAGTTATTTTTCATAATTCAATTAAGTATTAACTATTAAAAAAAAAAAAACTGTGTTTAGAAAGTTTATACTTAAGTAGCAAATCATGAACATTTTTACTAAATGGATTACGACTAAGTTTTACTAAATGGATTTTGAAATTCTAAGTAGATAAACTTATGCAGCCCTGAAGACGGTATTTGAAAAACTATTTTGAATTCTAGAACGACTAGAATTTATAAATACGAGTATGATACATACACTCTTTAGCAAAGCTTATCTTGGCCAATCCAGTGTTGATATTGTATAGATACACTAGCTGTGTCCCGCGACTTCGTTCGCGTGGAAGTCGTAAGATGCACAATATACTAAAATAACAGCCACACTTTAAAAAAAACTCCCTCGACCCCGATCCGCCGGGTTGCATCGCCCGCCCGCGCTATTACTTCGTTTTCGCTTAGCGCTCTTTCTCGGCTCCTATGGGCCGTAGCGTGATGTTTAATCCATCCTCGAGAATAAAGCTAGCTAGATAGTTATTTATTTGTCTAAATTACCGATTAAAAATATAAAAAACTTAAAATATATTTTTCCACTAACGAACTAACTAACTATACAAATAAATATACAAAACAAAAGGAAACTTAGGCGTCGAAGTACTCGTCCGCATCGCTGTCATCCGGAAACGTGCCCAGAAGACTGGCAGCATTGCCACGTTGAATGGCAATGCTAATTCTTTGGCCAAAGAACGAGCCAGCCCTCTGGTCACGTGAAGTGTCGACCAGTCGGCGAGAAATTTCCTTAAAAAGGAGACGCGCACTCGGGCCCCATGACCCGAGCGTTTCGACCCCAAACGGCTCAAAACTGTAGTTACCGATAAGGTTACAGTATTTGCGCCGCTTAAGGGTCTCAGCAGCCGCAGCAGCGGCGCCAGCACAGCACGCCGTGCTTGGAACATGAGATGGCGCAAGGGTGTCGACACAGGTTGCGTCCCACACTAGAGCTCTACCCACCTTCCAAGGCAACAACGTCATGCCGTCTGGTCTCTTCCCATCGTCACGTACCAAGCCGTTTGGTTCTAATACCGCTAGTACGCCGGCGGTGACAAGAGCTCGACGAATAATATCGTTAATGCTGGCGTGTCGTGCTATGCGGCCTGCACTCCAGCAGCAGGACAGGTCATGATGTCCGAGGTTGTCGACAGCTTCACCGCAGTGACACTGATGCGGAGCAACACAAGGTGCGCCCAAGCGGAGACACGTAGCGAGCCAAAACCAAGATTCATCCATCATAGTGCCTATGGTGGATGACGGAAGCGCCTGAAGCCACAAGCCTGACTCCCATTCTCCCACAGCCAGCAGACGGGCACGCTCAGCACTATTAAATGACGTATTTACTAGAGTATTTTTTATAATACTGCAGAGCGGCACGTCCCACCGTTTCTGGGAGGCTGGGTTGTCGGGTAAATCCGTATTGGGACAAGCCATCTTCCACGCGTTCAACGCATTGGTCAAACACGGTACCTCAAAATCGACCAGTGAGGAAGATAAAATTTTCCTGGTTAATTTGTCGGTACCGTGGACCGAAGAGAGGAAGGCCGGTCTAAATTAGGTTTAATCAAGATCTGTTTAGCTGCTTGGGAGGGTTGGTCAAGGAAGGGAAAAATACGTGATGGTGTGGAGTTGCAAAATGGAAGATTGTTAAAAATTAAATACTGGCCAAGCGTGAGTAGGACTCGCACACGTAGGGTGCCGTACCACAGTACAATGTTTAACAACACATATTAAAAAAAATAGTTCAGTTTAAAAAAAAACACATTTCTTGTGTGTAAATAAAAACACATTTCTTGTGTGTAAATAAAAACACATTTCTTGTGTGTAAATAAAAACACATTTCTTGTGTGTAAATAAAAACACATTTCTTGTGTGTAAATAAAAACACATTTCTTGTGTGTAAATAAAAACACATTTCTTGTGTGTAAATAAAAACACATTTCTTGTGTGTAAATAAAAACACATTTCTTGTGTGTAAATAAAAACACATTTCTTGTGTGTAAATAAAAACACATTTCTTGTGTGTAAATAAAAACACATTTCTTGTGTGTAAATAAAAACACATTTCTTGTGTGTAAATAAAAACACATTTCTTGTGTGTAAATAAAAACACATTTCTTGTGTGTAAATAAAAACACATTTCTTGTGTGTAAACAAAAACACATTTCTTGTGTGTAAACAAAAACACATTTCTTATGTGTAAACAAAAACACATTTCTTGTGTGTAAACAAAAACACATTTCTTGTGTGTAAACAAAAACACATTTCTTGTGTGTAAATAAAAACATATTACTTGTGTGTAAACAAAAACACATTTCTTGAGTGTAAACAAAAACACATTTCTTGTGTGTAAACAAAAACACATTTCTTGTGTGTAAACAAAAACACATTTCTTGTGTGTAAACAAAAACACATTTCATGTGTGTAAATAAAAACACATTTCTTGTGTGTAAACAAAAACACATTTCTTGTGTGTAAACAAAAACACATTTCTTGTGTGTAAACAAAAACACATTTCTTGTGTGTAAACAAAAACACATTTCTTGTGTGTAAACAAAAACACATTTCTTGTGTGTAAACAAAAACACATTTCTTGTGTGTAAACAAAAACACATTTCTTGTGTGTAAACAAAAACACATTTCTTGTGTGTAAACAAAAGGGGGGACGCCGTTTAATTTAATTTTTAACGTTATTTTATTTTTATTATTTGTTGATAGAGCGGCAATAGAAATACACAATCTGTGACAATTTAAACTGTCTACCTATTGCCTACAGTTCATGAGATACAGTCCACTGACAGACAAGCGGATGGACGGACAGCGGAGGCTTAGTAATAGGGTTCTGTCTGACGCCCTTCGGGTACGGAACACCAAAAACGATTTGCACAACAACACGCACCAGTAGCTGCCTCCTCTTACGTAGCTTCAGAATCCAACATTTTAGCAGAACACTCCTATTTTGGAGCTAACCATCAAAGTAGGCGTAGGTCTTACTCGTAAAAGGCCTAAGACCTTAAGCCTAGGCCGTCGCGACCGATCCCATGTCCACACCCACAGAGAGGCAGTGTTTAAGCCGGTGACATCACTCGTTTCTGGTAACCGCCCACCCATCCGTGCGGCTGGGATCGGTTTTAAAGATCACGTAATATTTGTGGTCGGTCTTATTTTATTTTGAAGTAGGTAACATTGTTTGAGTTACTTTTATTGTGATGAAGTATTCCTCACATCGTTGTCTGGTGGCTAACAAACTAACTTCAAGCTTAATGTTGCCAAGTGCAAGGTAGTTTTAGCTGATTACTTCAGCAATCGGCTCCAAATAGCATAACGGAGATAGCATAGAGGCAAATTAAATTTAATGGAGCAGAACTCTATGTATGAAGTTCAAGAAAGTTTTTAAGAAGAATAATAAGAAGGAAAGGAAACAAATAATTCTGCAAAGAGACTGACGAGGGGTGGCTTATTCAAAATAAGTTCATTTTGGTTAACAAGGTCCCAAATTAGCGCTTTTTGAACAGAATAGACAGTGCAAAAGACAGATCCCAAAAACATCAATCTTAGGAGAAGCCAAGGAAGAAAAGGATAATTCGTGAAAACACCATATTTCTACCCCATGTCATGTACAAAGTAACAGGTTTCCGCCACGTAACCTTCTCGACCTGCGCGGCAAGATAACCAGCGCACTGTTTCACTCAGCTCAGAGCCGACCTTCACAGTAACGACCTGCATGAACCACTCATACTAATTACTGGACGCGGATAGAATAATCGCCATTTGTTTTGAAGTAACGGAAACGACTAATAATTAATATTCATTGGAAGCTAGAACGAGTCAATTCCTAAGGTGATGATTATTGAGCCTTTAAAGGCAAGGTGCAAGCGTTAGTATAGTATGATGTAGCTTCGAAGTCTCCTTCGTTATTAACGCGAAGCCATAATTACCCTCTGAAGGTAGTTCGGGTTTTCAGCTAACGTTTAAAACCTTAGCTCTCTTAACGGAGTTGGCATTTAATTGATTTTTGTTGATCCCAAAAAGTAAATAAATGCCAAATCTGCTAAGCGACCTCTATGGGTTCTTTAGATAACTACTGTATTATTAAGTCCTCTATTGCTAAAACCATTTATACAGATAAGCTAGCATATTTCCTACCCCGAATTATATGTAGGTATACGAAACCATTTGACCCCCTAACCAATATGACAGCAAAACAAAAACGTCTATGACTGTAGCGCATCGGTCAAGTACTACCTACGTGTGAAGCTTGTTCAGTAAACTGTGCTATGTAATGAGCATGACTATGTACGTACAACTTTATTTAAATACTCGCTCATCTTGATCTGCGGTGTCGTGTTACAAACAGCTGTGGTTCGCAATCGTTTGAGCTTTGGCTTGTCGCGACAGGACTGCAGTGGCCTCTTAACAATGTTGGACTGAAGTTGTCAAAAAGCAGTTGCTGAAAGAACCATACTGAGCTGAACGCCGAACCCAACATAGTTGGGAAAAGACGGCAGATTGCTAGCGAATGACAACAGCTCACTTCCAACTCACTTCATCTATGTTTTCACGGTGAGATTTTTACAGAATAGTTCGGCATAACGTCGACTGTTCCTCCTTGGCAGTGAATCTAGAATATTGTCTGTCTTTATTAATAGCAAAATACAAGTTTGACACAAATTAAAGTACACATAGTATTCACTAGGCGACAGAGAAGTTAACAAACAGAAACAGTGAACACGAGATGGGTAAAGTACTGACTCCTAAACTAGGAAGATGCTGTGTCTCAGGAGACAGTGTCTTCGCATAAATAGTGGACGAGCAAATTATGAGCGTACTAGCAGACTCGGATAGTCACAAACAAGATATAGACTAAAAGGTAAGAAAAATATCTATATATTATATATATTTAATTAGTATATTGAATGGAAATTGCATAGTTATTTAAGGCGAAAGCGCCAGGATAGCGCGAAATTCAAATTTTCTTACGTTTTTTGCAATTTGCAGGTCAGTAGGTATTAGTTTGCATGTTGATTAAAATATGATTCGCGACCGTAACAAATATGTAGTTACAGAATTATAATCATTAAAGTCATCAATACAACTCTCTAAGACCAACATCCTATTGAATGAATATTTCATGAAATCTTAACTTTTGCGGATTATACTAACTTATGGAGTTGTATTACTGATTCTAATTATTATAATTCTGTAAATACATATTTGTTAGGGTCGCGAATCATACTTTAATCAACATACACCCAGACAGTGAGCTGCAAATTGCAAAAATCGTAAGAAAATTATAATTTCGCGGGTTACCTTAGCGCTTCCCCCTTAATGCTTAATAAACCCATCATAATAATATGTACGTAAGTGTAAACAAGAGAACGCAATCCGCGCGTCGCAATCCGCTGCGCTTACATGAAATAATTAAAATGTTATGACTAGTACTGGTTTCAATAGTCTAACGATTATGTCAATCGTCGGGACATACATTACTGCATGTGTACGTCAATATGGAACATTTTATGTCATTATGGGATAAATGGTGCGATCTGTCTTTATTATATTCTATTTATTTGTAATGCTGTTATTTTCTTGATTTATGTTACTTACTCGCTGTGCCTCCGACGGTATTTCCCGTCGGCAAAAACGACGAACTTCCCTACAAACTGTGATCCCTGTAACACCTATAAAGGTGAATTTAAAAAAATCTTGCCTCGGTGCTCAGCTAAGTTAAAAAAAAGTAGGAATTTTGCAAAATTTCATGCTTTTAGAGCCAACGGTTTAGGCAGTGCGTTGTCTGTCTGGGAATTCAAGATTTTAATTTAGTAGATTTTATATTTAAAGAAACAGTGTTCCTCTTTTAAAACAAGAGATATGGTGGTTGTGCTCAGAATTACCCT
The DNA here is from genome assembly GCA_947568875.1 of Fissipunctia ypsillon. Lineage (NCBI taxonomy): Eukaryota > Metazoa > Arthropoda > Insecta > Lepidoptera > Noctuidae > Fissipunctia > Fissipunctia ypsillon. The sequence continues at coordinate 792,995 of OX387657.1, read as the reverse complement.
TAAAGGTTTTAGGATGAAACTATCAATAAAACATGGATATGGGGTCAACATGATAGAAGCATAAAATCAAAAGTTTTGTCAATAATGTTTTATAATTTTTTTTAAACCTCGTAATTAATTAACTTTCCTACTCGCACTAAAAGCAAGTAAAGTGCAGCACCCCGCCACAATCGCCCACGCAGACTTGCGCGGGCGCAGGTGACGTCACGCATTAACATCACAATTGTGCGCCACCATGCATTGTCCAGCGACGCCATACGCAAACAATACACACATGATCCGATTAACAATTAATAAGGTATCTCATAGAAAAGTGACGAAGAAAAACATGAGGTATTCTAGGTCAGTTATCTATACAAATAATTAAAATTATTGAAGTGTCTGTTTGTAATGTCAAAATAACAGCTTTTTACTCAATGCATTGTTTATTGAATTTTTGTCTGACTGTCTGTCGGTCTGTCCGTCTGTGTCTGTTTGTTCCGGCTAATCTCCGAAATGACTGGACCGATTTTGACAGGACTTTCACTGGCTGTGCCAAGCAACTTCGTTCGCGTGGAAGTCGTAAGATATGCAATATACTAAAATAAAAGCCACATTTTAATAAAACTCCCTCGCCCCTGGCCCGTAGCGTTGCAGCGCCCACCCGCGCTACTACTTCGTTTTCGCTTAGTGTTCTTTCTGACTTTGTTCTTTTGCTCGGCTCCTAAGGGTCATAGCGTGATGTTAAGTAGTCTATATAACCATCCTAGAGAATCGGGCTACCAAATGCAAAAATAATTTTTCAAACTTGACTGGTAGTTCCAAAGTTATTAGTTTTGTTCACAATTTCATGGGTTTTAATTTTCTGCGCGGAACCCTAATTCTTTTTCTAAAATAAAAGTAGCCAAAGTTACTCCTTATAACATCAGCTATCTGCCAGTGAAAGTCCCGTCAAAATCGGGCCAGCCGTTTCGGAGATTACCTGGAACAAACAGACAGACAGAGAGACATAAATTTTAAATCTATACAAGATGAGACATAAATAACGCACAACCTCTTAAGGGGTCATTGTACTCATTATTATGAACAACTTTTACTATGGGACCAAACATGAAATCGCGAAAAAAAATCTGCTGTTCCCTACATTTATGTTTGCATTACTCGCCAAAATGTAGGGAACATCTGATATTTTTTTCATGATTTCACGTTTGGTCCCATAGTAAAAGTTGTTCATAGTGATGAGTACAAGGACCCCTTAAGAGGTTGTGCGTTATTTACATTACACCTTGTTTAGATTTATTTTGTTATTATTTAATTTTATGAATACAGTATACAGGCTGGCGATTAGGTTATCACATTAATTGAAACCACGCATTCAGTACATGATTCTGGACTCCGCTACGTTAAAATTTTTCGTCTGTTATTAAAAAACAAAATTTGCTGCTCCATACATTTTTGCCTACCTACGAGGTCAAAATGTATGGAGCAGCAAATTTTTTTTTAATAACCGACGAAAAATTTCAACGCAGCGGGGTCCAGAATCATGTACTGAATGCGTGGTTTCAATTAATGTGATAACCTAATCGCCACCCTGTATACTGGATGATTTTTTTACCGTCTCGAAATTTTTACAGGGTGTTCTACCCATGAATATGAACAACTTTCACTACGGGACCAACTCTGAAATGACGAAAAAATAAATCTACTGTTTAATAGAAAAGTTCAAACCTACGACCAAAATGTATGAAACAGCAGATTTTTTTTTCGTAATCTCATAGTTGGTCCCATAGTGAAAGTTGTTCATGTTCATGGGTAGAACACCCTGTAAAAATTTCGAGACGGTAAAGAAAATCATCCAGTATAATACTTTCATAATTATGCATTTAATAAAAGGGTGCTATTTTGTTTGACATTACAAACAAACACTTCAGTTTTATTTATTTGTACTCGTATGTATCTAAAGGAAAAGGATAATTTGGTAAATCGACTCCCGAACTTTCTGTTCTTTTTACAAATTCTGCGTTTATTACTTTCATTAGATAAATCTTTCTCACTTAAATGATAGGGCATGGATTTGGTTTAAATCTTGCATAGCAAATTATGAAATCATGGAAATGGGAATGGTTTTCTCTTTTCTCAATAAATAGCAATACTTAGGTACTATACCCAACCTTCCTCTCGACGAATGCTGCCTGCCACCGACCTGCATGACCACCGACAGTGCGTTACTTCATAGCCTGCGAACAATACTTTGACCTATTTCTCTCACTGTTACGACCAGAACTGATGAGCTGATAGGTACCTAACCAATGCAATATAGTTTCACGTTACGAGTTAAGAATCAATAGAATTATTTGCGTAACAACAACTGTCATGGCTGGTGCACCAGCTGGGTCAAGGGATACCTTAATAAATATAAAAGTATTTTTTAACGTTACATCCCCATATGATTTCATCTGTAATGTGTAAATGTGCTGATGTGCCTCAACAAACACACAGTTCCCAGTAAGACAGTATTTGTAATGTTTGTGTCTTTTTACAATATAGAGTACCTAGTCCAAATTACAACCGAAATAATCGGCCATCATTGCAGTAATGTTTTGCATAACGCTGCGCCCGCGCATCGCTCATTGTTTTGACACTGGACACTGTGTCGAATCATTCTGCAGTAGGTAATATTATAAACATCGTATCATTGGTAACTTGCTACCGCTGAGAAAGTGAGTATTAGCGAAATGGTTCCTGGGAAGAAACGGTCACCCACTCGTGAGTGCCAAAAAGCCAAAAAGATTGCTTGATAATTGACAAAACTGGTGCTGACTGACTATAAAGCAATGTAAAGGAAACTGCCTGTGCCACTTGCATTTTATAGAACTAATATGTTTGCATTTCAAATTACGGCTCTATGCTTTGGTAAGTACCTACTTGTTCCAGTTCCAACGAGGGTCAGACTACACTTAGGATCTACTGTATGAATACCCGTCAACACCATCTGGCCACAAAATAGAGCATCTAACAAAGGAGCCGAGCCGCAATGTATTATTTACATCATTGCTCGAAATAACTGCAAAATAATTCAACAGACTTGGTTGTTTTAGAACGATGCGATAACACTAGTATGGTCATCTGAATTTATGGAATTGGAGCATAACCAGTCGATGACTTCATAAATACCTAGCACTCGCTAATATGGACGACTCGATAGCGTAAAGAAGTGTCTTATTGGAACTTTGGAAGCACAGAACTTCTGCGCCGGCGCACTGATTGTATTTACTAAGCAGGGTTAAGATCTAGGCAACTTGTCTTATTTTTAGCCTACTTCAAAAAAAGGAGGAGGTTCTCAGTTCGTCGGAATCTTTTCTTTTATGTGTGTTCCCCGATTACTAGAAGATGTCTGGACCGATTTGGAAAATTCGTTTTTGTTTTAAAGGGTATCCTTTCCAGGTGGTCCCACTGTTACCAGGTCAGGATCTGATGATGGGATCCTGGAGAAACCAAGGGAACTCTTCAATTATTATAGGCACACCTATAGCGATTTGGGTATTTTTTATAGTAACTTGTTCATTTGCTCTCGGAAAGCACCATTTGGTGAAGTTGAACTGATGATGAAGACAACAGGTGGCCACCGGAACTACTCAATAATAAGTATTTTATGGATTACGATTCGTTTACTTTAAAATGGTTGCTAAGCAATATAAGCTCGTCACAATGGATAAGGTGAAGTGGAGCTGATGGTGAAGAACCAGGAGAACTCCTCCACAATTAGCGTCCCTACATCAGGAAAAGCAATATTTTGTAAAAGCTGATGAGCAGTTGTCATTAGGCTATTGTAACTTAGTTAAATTACAAACCGATCCACTAAAAAGAGAAAAATAAAAAAACTTTTTTGCAAAATAAAAACAACCGACTTCCAAAAAAAAGCACTACAAAGTGAAAAATAACTTTAATTTCGGAAGTCGGTGGCAAAAACCTAAAATACAGATCCAAATATACCGACTTCCGAAATTAAAATTAATTGTCACTGTAGTGTTTTTTTGGAAGTCGATTGTTTTTTTGTTACAAAAAAGGTTTTTTGTAGGATCAGATGGTGAGCACACGTACATTTGTTTGAAAACTAGTCATTATTATCAATACACCCTACTTGACCGCCTATTAACACGTTTGTTTTATATGTGATAGGGCAAAACTTGGCTAATTGGTGATATGCAGCTATTCGGTGAGAGATAATATGTGTTATATTACCAAGTTACTACTGACTTGATAAATGTATATTTTTCAATCATTATAGTATTTGCCACATTTTTAGATGTAAGTTAGCAGAGCTTCTTTTGTCTACTATATTGCAGTAAATTTAAAAAATAATCTGATCAATGAATCGAATTTTACAAGTAAAAAACAAAACTATCACCGATTACCCAAGTTTTGCCCTACTGTTTCATTGTATAAGCAATAATGTAATCTAAAGCAATTTCCATTCAACTGAAGTCAATAAATTTCCATCCTCGCTAGTAATATCATGACAAGTGACTGAGCGCTGATCAAGTCTGCACAAGGACTTAATCCTTTACTAGCTCGCTCGTATTTCAGCCTGCCATATTTTATCTAATCCGCGATCGCTACGTAAAAGGAAACGGCAAATTACTCATACTGTGTATCAGAGAGTGACAGAATATATCAAATGTTTCATAAATCAACGAGCGCGTTTGAATCTGCGTCGGCGGCATTTGAATACAAGTATGGAGAATATCCTTTTAGGAGTTACGAGTTTATTGAATGCGGTAATCATCTAACATAGTTTATTGCAGATGAGAGATTTTGTTCAAGAACTGGAGTCATTTGCTGAAGCATTTCAGATTTTCTAATCATAATTAGCTTAGGAGTACTTGTCTGAGAAGAAGCCGAGGAGTTTAATAAACTTGTTTCCCATCGCCTACGATCAACATTCCATATTTAAAGTTAATTATTATTTATTGGTTTACAACTTTTTTGACGTGAAACGTCTTTCATCTCGGACAGTAGGTGACACTTGCAAAAACCACAAGTAACGAAGATAGATAAATAGAATACTCTTTATTAGGTATGTACACCATAAGTATTACAGTTATAAAAGTAGAAATACGAAACGAAATATGTTATGGCAAGATCACTTGGAAGTATAGCACCTACCGGCATTATTTTATTACCGTAATTTAGAAGGAGGCGCGACACGCGACGCGAATCACGCGCGACACAAAGGCACCGCTCGTCGCACGACACGCGGTGCCTTTGTCGCGTCGCGTGTCGCGCCTGTTTACAGGACCCTTTCCTCAGTAATGCAATGTCGCTGACGTAAATGTCGCTGTCATCGCGCGCGGCTTTGCGCAGTCGGTAGCAGTAGGTATCTATTTAGTGATTACTCAGCAGTACATTGATCGATCGAGGGGAGTAGTCGCGTATGACAGAGCTAACGACGTTATTGTACGTGTGATACATAAAACTCATACTTATAGCCATTAGAAGTTGTAATGTTTAAAAAGGTGTGTTTTTTTGCAGTAATTTGACGACTGCTCTACTATGGCGCCACCGCGTGCCACACGTAACATACAAAACTGGCGCGCTCTTGCTCGGGTAGCAAGAGGGAGAGATTCCGGCCCTCGGCGACCCGCTTGGACCTCGGCGGAACGTGCTCGTGTCCACAGGGAACGCGTTCGGTTGTGCCCAAGCGCAGCAACCGCAGCCATCTACGAGTGCGGCGGGTTCAGGCGGCGTAAGACAGTCTCGAGCACCGCTGATACTGTAGGCCCTGGGATTTAGCACTAAGATAGTGCTTATGACACACTCTCTAGCGCGCACAAGTCGTCTCACGTACTCCACTGCGGCTGCGTCCCTGATACAACCCACCCGATTTTTTATTACTGTTTGATCAACCCAGTCTCAAAAGCAAAATTAGGTTATAGAAATTCGAAGTAACAAGTTGATCAGGCCCGCTACGCGATAAAAAATTTGGCAGAAACATAACATTCTTGAAATCATTTAAAAACATAGTTTCAGGCTGAAAAAGACGAAGGCACCATGGCCATCGATCCTGCTCCTGGCACAGAGAGGAGACACTCCTCCACCACATGAGAAAGAATCGTTTCTTTGCTCTGTGCCTCCACTAAGCCTCTATCACGTCACCTTACTTAATCAAATAATATTAAACATCGGCAGACTGCGAGGCGTTATGTTATGTGATATCAGATCGCATTGATCACCGCAGTCACTTGCCCACGCGCACCTAATACTTACAGCTATTTTAGAATGAAGACACGCATTTAAGACGCGTATAACTGCTGCTTTTAGACGATATTGAAATTACATAAAGAAGACTAGATTAAGGTTTATCCTAAGCCCAGTAGTGTCGCCCGTTCATAACGAAACAAAGGGAACCACAGTTCAGACGTATACGTCAGAGTCTTTAGATTTTAAGAGTAAGTTTTGGACCCTGAAAATAAGGCTTAGCCACTCAGTTAAGCTGGGCTTCAGTACCAGTACGGAAAGCCCACAAACGCTGCAGTTTTGAACGTGGCCAACAGCTTATTTTACATTTGATTTACATCAATTACTGCGCGGGTGCTTTATGATGTTTACAGTTCATAATCGGCCGTAAATTAAGGAGTTAACTACCACAGTCTACAGCTGCGCAGTTTCACTCGAGATTTGGTTACCTTAGTCTGCAATAAACAATAGAAATGTGATAGGGAAAGTATGAAATTATTAAATGATTTAAAATCCTTTGAACTCTCATGTTTTACTATCGAATCAGAAATTACTGCTTCTACTAGATACTGCTATAAAACAGTGAAGTAATTAATAGCTGATGCTATGATAAAGTGGTGATAATATTCTACGGCGATTGTTCAGTCATTGGGAGGTCTGTGTGCAATGAAAAAAAATCTGTTGTTCCCATTTTAACGAGATGTGCGAACATAAATGTAACACAGCAGGTCTTTTTTTCGCGACTTCAGGTTTGGTCCCATAGTAAAACACCAATATACAATGACCCCTTAAGAGGGTGCCCATGAATTCATTTCATCCTGTCGATTCACTCTCAATGTACAGTCGACGTAGTAATTCCTTTACACCGCTAAGGTAGAACGTCACTTCCGCACATCATACGTCTTACAAACGACGGTGTATTTGTCTATATGTGACAGTTAGGGCTGATTTCACCAATGAAACTGAACGCGATCAGCGCATAAACCACGTTAAGAGCTGTCAGTGTCATTAATTTTATTGGAATAATGACACTGACAGCTCTTGAACGTAATGTAAATCCTGCTGATCTCTCTCACAAAAAGAACGAAGGTACGTAATGGTTAAACACGAGGAATCCTTGAGAACCCCTGGGACTTGGACCTGAACTGGTCATTGGAATTACAAAGATCTGTTACGACTGCTTGCGACGACTGACTGTGCGCATCTGCTTACACTCGGAGCGTAAGGTTGTCCTTGGAGTCCTTGGTGAGGGGCAGGAAGGCGAGGTTACCATTTGAGCAAGGATCCAGAGCTCTCTCTAAGTCCCCTTGATTTTGAATTAAGCCGCTTCTGACTTAAGACTTAGTAATTCTTCGTGGACATGAGAAATAATCAACGCTTACTAATCCGATTATACTGAGTTGTACCTGCGAGGCTGCGCGAGAGTGGTCGCCATATAAGGGTGCGCGCGCCGAGGTGACGTCACCGGGCGGCGCCTACGCACTATCGTGCGATCTGAGCTGTGAATGAAATCACCTTATGTAGGGAAATTAGGTGTTTCCTATGAAGCAGTAAGGTGTTAAGTAGCTTTATAAGAGGAACTAGCTATCGTGGAGGTTAAAGCAACCAAAAACACAGCCTTCTTCAATTAATACTGAATGATTTATTTATTCGTATATCTCATTTATTGCATTTATTTTATTAATTTTAGGATAACTTACAGCTAGTACATTTGAGTATGCAGTAACATTATGTAGAAGATGACCAATTAGAAGTATCCACATATATAAACACTAGCTTCTGCCCGCGACTTCATTCACGCGGATGTCGTAAGTCACCACAATATACTAAAATAGCATTCACAACTCGCATGTCTTTATGCTTCTCTGCTGGCGAATTCGCGCGCTCAGTGTGGCACCGATCTGCTCACGCAAAGCAAGTCGCCATTGCGCTGAACGAGACGTGGCGACATATACGTCTAGCGGGATGCTTTAGGCCGAGCCCGCTCCACAATGTCTTCCCGGTGGCCGGTATCGCTCCACCTGTCGTACTTTAGGCCGAGCCCGCTCCACAATGTCTTCCCGGTGGCCGGTATCGCTCCACCTGTCGTACTTTAGGCCGAGCCCGCTCCACAATGTCTTCCCGGTGGCCGGTATCGCTCCACCTGTCGTACTTTAGGCCGAGCCCGCTCCACAATGTCTTCCCGGTGGCCGGTATCGCTCCACCTGTCGTACTTAGGGAAGGCGCATGCGCGCTTGAGATATATTAACCAAGAAGCCGATTCTCGACATTCCCTCTACGAACACACAACCGCCCTGCGTAGACTTAAAAGCCGGAAAAGCTTCCTTCGCTGTACACAGGCCAACCGCCTAAGGTCAGAAGATACCTGTGGGAAAACCAGCACCCGCCACCACCTGACTTCAAACTCTCTTCTGACTTTTTCTTCTGACTTTGCAGTGCCTATATGGAAAGCAATCAATCGACGGCGGACCCAAGTACGCCGCTGCAAGCACAATCTAGCGAAATGGAGGATTACACGAGCAGATCCCACCGCCACCCAGCGCGCATGCGTGCTCCTGACCAAACATGCTCCATATGTTGGAGTGTCCAAACTGTCCATACACCTGCACTTCTGAGGACCTAGAACACGCCACTGATGCCGCGACTGGCGAGCCCACCTACTGGGCCCAACTAACTTAACAAACTGTCCATACACCTGCACTTCTGAGGACCTAGAACACGCCACTGATGCCGCGACTGGCGAGCCCACCTACTGGGCCCAACTAACTTAACAAACTGTCCATACACCTGCACTTCTGAGGACCTAGAACACGCCACTGATGCCGCGACTGGCGAGCCCACCTACTGGGCGCCACCTACTGGGCCCAACTAACTTAACAAAATAATGACATACTTATATACATATTTACCATCGACTCGAAAAGAAGAAGACCTCAATAACAGCCACGTTTTTATAAAACTTCCCTGTGTACTATGTACTGTACTACTTAAGGGAGCTTACATAAAGAAACAGGTTTCCAGTACAGACAAACCCGTGCGGGTCGGCACCGACAAGTTTAAACCTGTTTCTTTATAAGTGAGCACATAAGATAACAGGGGAGTATTATACCTGCACCGATCGGTTCAATCCGCACAGACTCACCTGTACCAGAAACCTGCTTCTTTATGTAAGCACCCTAATGGCACAACTCTGATACATTGACAGATTATTCACGAACGGTAAGTACTTATTAAAATAATTTATCAGTAGATTGTAAACACACGGGTTTTCTCATTAACAGTCACCTAAGCATAGATGGCACAGATATTGATTCTTATTATAACCATAGAGGATAGAAGAGGCCTACACTTTATGTTGTTCTGTGTACGTTCTACGAACTATCCATTATAATAGTTTAGAGAACAAAATGTAAAAAAAAGAATCTCCGAAGTTATGAACAGTCGCGTATCGAACTTACAACCACAGACTTGCATAGCAGTCGTGAGACCGCTAAGCTATTTGCTTTGATGAAAGTTGAATAAAATAACGTTCTATATATATATGTCATCATTGACTGCTTAGCTCCCTAAAGGTATAGCGTGATAATAATCATTTAAAAGGTTAAATATTATAACTATCTGCAATATTCTAAGCCTATGGCGATATGGCGCGTCTTGTTTCAATTTGCGGTAAACTCTAGAAGAATACAAACATAATGCAATATTGCTCATCCCCCACAGCAAATAGCGTGATAATGTATAGCCAACCGACTAACCAGACTTATAAAAGAAAATCAGCTGTTCCCTACATTTTAATGAGTAATGTGAACATAAATGTTGGAATTAGGGAACAACTAATTTTTTTTCACGATTTCGGGTTTGGTCCCATAGTAAAAGTAGTTCATAATAATGTGTACAACACTGTCGTGGCAGCTCCCGAGCCAATAATAATGTGTACAACACTGTCGTGGCAGCTCCCGAGCCAATAATAATGTGTACAACACTGTCGTGGCAGCTCCCGAGCCAATAATAATGTGTACAACACTGTCGTGGCAGCTCCCAAGCTAATAATGTGTACAACACTGTCGTGGCAGCTCCCAAGCTAATAATGTGTACAACACTGTCGTGGCAGCTCCCAAGCCAATAATGTGTACAACACTGTCGTGGCAGCTCCCAAGCCAATAATGTGTACAACACTGTCGTGGCAGCTCCCAAGCCAATAATGTGTACAACACTGTCGTGGCAGCTCCCAAGCCAATAATGTGTACAACACTGTCGTGGCAGCTCCCAAGCCAATAATGTGTACAACACTGTCGTGGCAGCTCCCAAGCCAATAATGTGTACAACACTGTCGTGGCAGCTCCCAAGCCAATAATGTGTACAACACTGTCGTGGCAGCTCCCAAGCCAATAATGTGTACAACACTGTCGTGGCAGCTCCCAAGCCAATAATGTGTACAACACTGTCGTGGCAGCTCCCAAGCCAATAATGTGTACAACACTGTCGTGGCAGCTCCCAAGCCAATAATGTGTACAACACTGTCGTGGCAGCTCCCAAGCCAATAATGTGTACAACACTGTCGTGGCAGCTCCCAAGCCAATAATGTGTACAACACTGTCGTGGCAGCTCCCAAGCCAATAATGTGTACAACACTGTCGTGGCAGCTCCCAAGCCAATAATGTGTACAACACTGTCGTGGCAGCTCCCAAGCCAATAATGTGTACAACACTGTCGTGGCAGCTCCCAAGCCAATAATGTGTACAACACTGTCGTGGCAGCTCCCAAGCCAATAATGTGTACAACACTGTCGTGGCAGCTCCCAAGCCAATAATGTGTACAACACTGTCGTGGCAGCTCCCAAGCCAATAATGTGTACAACACTGTCGTGGCAGCTCCCAAGCCAATAATGTGTACAACACTGTCGTGGCAGCTCCCAAGCCAATAATGTGTACAACACTGTCGTGGCAGCTCCCAAGCCAATAATAATGTGTACAACACTGTCGTGGCAGCTCCCAAGCCAATAATAATGTGTACAACACTGTCGTGGCAGCTCCCAAGCCAATAATAATGTGTACAACACTGTCGTGGCAGCTCCCAAGCCAATAATGTGTACAACACTGTCGTGGCAGCTCCCAAGCCAATAATGTGTACAACACTGTCGTGGCAGCTCCCAAGCCAATAATGTGTACAACACTGTCGTGGCAGCTCCCAAGCCAATAATGTGTACAACACTGTCGTGGCAGCTCCCAAGCCAATAATGTGTACAACACTGTCGTGGCAGCTCCCAAGCCAATAATGTGTACAACACTGTCGTGGCAGCTCCCAAGCCAATAATGTGTACAACACTGTCGTGGCAGCTCCCAAGCCAATAATGTGTACAACACTGTCGTGGCAGCTCCCAAGCCAATAATGTGTACAACACTGTCGTGGCAGCTCCCAAGCCAATAATGTGTACAACACTGTCGTGGCAGCTCCCAAGCCAATAATGTGTACAACACTGTCGTGGCAGCTCCCAAGCCAATAATGTGTACAACACTGTCGTGGCAGCTCCCAAGCCAATAATGTGTACAACACTGTCGTGGCAGCTCCCAAGCCAATAATGTGTACAACACTGTCGTGGCAGCTCCCAAGCCAATAATGTGTACAACACTGTCGTGGCAGCTCCCAAGCCAATAATGTGTACAACACTGTCGTGGCAGCTCCCAAGCCAATAATGTGTACAACACTGTCGTGGCAGCTCCCAAGCCAATAATGTGTACAACACTGTCGTGGCAGCTCCCAAGCCAATAATGTGTACAACACTGTCGTGGCAGCTCCCAAGCCAATAATGTGTACAACACTGTCGTGGCAGCTCCCAAGCCAATAATGTGTACAACACTGTCGTGGCAGCTCCCAAGCCAATAATGTGTACAACACTGTCGTGGCAGCTCCCAAGCCAATAATGTGTACAACACTGTCGTGGCAGCTCCCAAGCCAATAATGTGTACAACACTGTCGTGGCAGCTCCCAAGCCAATAATGTGTACAACACTGTCGTGGCAGCTCCCAAGCCAATAATGTGTACAACACTGTCGTGGCAGCTCCCAAGCCAATAATGTGTACAACACTGTCGTGGCAGCTCCCAAGCCAATAATGTGTACAACACTGTCGTGGCAGCTCCCAAGCCAATAATGTGTACAACACTGTCGTGGCAGCTCCCAAGCCAATAATGTGTACAACACTGTCGTGGCAGCTCCCAAGCCAATAATGTGTACAACACTGTCGTGGCAGCTCCCAAGCCAATAATGTGTACAACACTGTCGTGGCAGCTCCCAAGCCAATAATGTGTACAACACTGTCGTGGCAGCTCCCAAGCCAATAATGTGTACAACACTGTCGTGGCAGCTCCCAAGCCAATAATGTGTACAACACTGTCGTGGCAGCTCCCAAGCCAATAATGTGTACAACACTGTCGTGGCAGCTCCCAAGCCAATAATGTGTACAACACTGTCGTGGCAGCTCCCAAGCCAATAATGTGTACAACACTGTCGTGGCAGCTCCCAAGCCAATAATGTGTACAACACTGTCGTGGCAGCTCCCAAGCCAATAATGTGTACAACACTGTCGTGGCAGCTCCCAAGCCAATAATGTGTACAACACTGTCGTGGCAGCTCCCAAGCCAATAATGTGTACAACACTGTCGTGGCAGCTCCCAAGCCAATAATGTGTACAACACTGTCGTGGCAGCTCCCAAGCCAATAATGTGTACAACACTGTCGTGGCAGCTCCCAAGCCAATAATGTGTACAACACTGTCGTGGCAGCTCCCAAGCCAATAATGTGTACAACACTGTCGTGGCAGCTCCCAAGCCAATAATGTGTACAACACTGTCGTGGCAGCTCCCAAGCCAATAATAATGTGTACAACACTGTCGTGGCAGCTCCCAAGCCAATAATAATGTGTACAACACTGTCGTGGCAGCTCCCAAGCCAATAATGTGTACAACACTGTCGTGGCAGCTCCCAAGCCAATAATAATGTGTACAACACTGTCGTGGCAGCTCCCAAGCCAATAATGTGTACAACACTGTCGTGGCAGCTCCCAAGCTAATAATGTGTACAACACTGTCGTGGCAGCTCCCAAGCTAATAATGTGTACAACACTGTCGTGGCAGCTCCCAAGCCAATAATGTGTACAACACTGTCGTGGCAGCTCCCAAGCTAATAATGTGTACAACACTGTCGTGGCAGCTCCCAAGCTAATAATGTGTACAACACTGTCGTGGCAGCTCCCAAGCCAATAATGTGTACAACACTGTCGTGGCAGCTCCCAAGCCAATAATGTGTACAACACTGTCGTGGCAGCTCCCAAGCCAATAATGTGTACAACACTGTCGTGGCAGCTCCCAAGCCAATAATGTGTACAACACTGTCGTGGCAGCTCCCAAGCCAATAATAATGTGTACAACACTGTCGTGGCAGCTCCCAAGCCAATAATGTGTACAACACTGTCGTGGCAGCTCCCAAGCCAATAATGTGTACAACACTGTCGTGGCAGCTCCCAAGCCAATAATGTGTACAACACTGTCGTGGCAGCTCCCAAGCCAATAATAATGTGTACAACACTGTCGTGGCAGCTCCCAAGCCAATAATGTGTACAACACTGTCGTGGCAGCTCCCAAGCCAATAATAATGTGTACAACACTGTCGTGGCAGCTCCCAAGCCACTAATGTGTACAACACTGTCGTGGCAGCTCCCAAGCCAATAATGTGTACAACACTGTCGTGGCAGCTCCCAAGCCAATAATGTGTACAACACTGTCGTGGCAGCTCCCAAGCCAATAATGTGTACAACACTGTCGTGGCAGCTCCCAAGCCAATAATGTGTACAACACTGTCGTGGCAGCTCCCAAGCCAATAATGTGTACAACACTGTCGTGGCAGCTCCCAAGCCAATAATGTGTACAACACTGTCGTGGCAGCTCCCAAGCCAATAATAATGTGTACAACACTGTCGTGGCAGCTCCCAAGCCAATAATGTGTACAACACTGTCGTGGCAGCTCCCAAGCCAATAATGTGTACAACACTGTCGTGGCAGCTCCCAAGCCAATAATGTGTACAACACTGTCGTGGCAGCTCCCAAGCCAATAATGTGTACAACACTGTCGTGGCAGCTCCCAAGCCAATAATGTGTACAACACTGTCGTGGCAGCTCCCAAGCCAATAATAATGTGTACAACACTGTCGTGGCAGCTCCCAAGCCAATAATAATGTGTACAACACTGTCGTGGCAGCTCCCAAGCCAATAATGTGTACAACACTGTCGTGGCAGCTCCCAAGCCAATAATGTGTACAACACTGTCGTGGCAGCTCCCAAGCCAATAATAATGTGTACAACACTGTCGTGGCAGCTCCCAAGCCAATAATAATGTGTACAACACTGTCGTGGCAGCTCCCAAGCCAATAATAATGTGTACAACACTGTCGTGGCAGCTCCCAAGCCAATAATAATGTGTACAACACTGTCGTGGCAGCTCCCAAGCCAATAATGTGTACAACACTGTCGTGGCAGCTCCCAAGCCAATAATGTGTACAACACTGTCGTGGCAGCTCCCAAGCCAATAATGTGTACAACACTGTCGTGGCAGCTCCCAAGCCAATAATGTGTACAACACTGTCGTGGCAGCTCCCAAGCCAATAATGTGTACAACACTGTCGTGGCAGCTCCCAAGCCAATAATAATGTGTACAACACTGTCGTGGCAGCTCCCAAGCCAATAATAATGTGTACAACACTGTCGTGGCAGCTCCCGAGCCAATAATAATGTGTACAACACTGTCGTGGCAGCTCCCAAGCCAATAATAATGTGTACAACACTGTCGTGGCAGCTCCCGAGCCAATAATAATGTGTACAACACTGTCGTGGCAGCTCCCAAGCCAATAATAATGTGTACAACACTGTCGTGGCAGCTCCCGAGCCAATAATAATGTGTACAACACTGTCGTGGCAGCTCCCAAGCCAATAATAATGTGTACAACACTGTCGTGGCAGCTCCCAAGCCAATAATGTGTACAACACTGTCGTGGCAGCTCCCAAGCCAATAATGTGTACAACACTGTCGTGGCAGCTCCCAAGCCAATAATGTGTACAACACTGTCGTGGCAGCTCCCGAGCCAATAATAATGTGTACAACACTGTCGTGGCAGCTCCCAAGCCAATAATAATGTGTACAACACTGTCGTGGCAGCTCCCAAGCCAATAATAATGTGTACAACACTGTCGTGGCAGCTCCCAAGCCAATAAAAAAGCAGCGTGTATTTTTGTTTTTTTTTTTTACAAAAATATTCGATGTAGGTACAGTTTTGACTTCGCTAATATTTTATTAGACAGTATAGATTATGTATAAAGATAAAAAATCTACGTACATACATTCATATTTAAGTGAACTGTTTGTTTTCTTTATGTCAATTCGAAACCGAACCAGGAGTGTTCGTTTTAGTGAATTAGCGATCTCACTAACTGACAGGACTGCTTCAATACCAAGTGGCCCTTTGAAGGCAGTGATAGGTTGACTGCCCCTTCTCATTTCCATCTTGTATGTACATATGCCATGCTGGTGTCGACTCTCCGATCTGGGGGTTAGGTAAACCTCACAACCGTTTTCCTTCAACCAACATACAACAATTGCACGAGCGCGTGCTAGGCATGGCACACGAACGATGGACGGCCGCACGCGCACACGATGGACGAGCGCGTGACAATGCGCGCACGCATTGGCGATAGCCCTCTATGAAAAGTGCTGCATTTCTCACATGAATAGTTATACTCGTTTGTGGCAATGACATCGTTTTGTAAAGGGCGAGTCCATAAATGATGCGTCAATGGCGGTTTTGGGAACCTTTTGAAAATAAATAAGCGTAAAGATTTTCAGGGCCATCGGCCCATCTCACAATGTTATGTTAAAGTTCACAGATGGCGTACGTACCTACTCGAGTATTTAAGATGAGTAAAGCTGAAGTTATATTTTTCGTAACTTTTCGTTTCCAATTTGAGAATCATTCGTATCACCTACCTCATTCAAAAGGATCACGAAAATGACAAAGTCCTTTGACCTTAGTTCGCGGAGCATTAATTACAAATCTATAACGATTAGAAACAATAGCTATATTATAAGGAAAAACGCACTTAGCAAGAATAGACAAGAAAGACAGCGGTCATTAATAAACGCGTGTCGTAGTGAGCATGAATCAAACGGTGCGTGGGCGCAGCCTTCGCAGACGGACTGACGGCCTGACGGAGATGAGGTGATTGTTATGATTATATCGCTTCCGGATCGGATAAGCTAGAATTTTCAAAATATTCATACGAAAGGTGAATGTGTGTTTTGATTGATTATAATTTATCGATTAGATACTTAAACCTTTTGCCACGTTGTCTGTGACAAGTGTTTTGCCTCTGGATGCGAGTAGCTCCAGGCCGGCCGACGTGGCGACGCTTGGGGACGGACTATGTCCAGTAGTGGATGTCATTCGACTGAAATGATTATGATGTTATTAAAGCTCTTTAGTTATGGGTTCGAACTTAGAAAATATGTTAGACAATATAACCCATATTGTCTAAAGTAACAAACAATTTAAATAATATAAAAAAATACAATATAAGTAATATCCTAGCTAATCTACTCGTATTACAACTAAAACGGTTGGCACTCGTAAGTTGAGTTTCATTCTCGCGAATTGCAGCCCAGCTCATGGGTACCTAAGGAGCTAAATGGAAGCTCTACTATCCTGAGGAGCTGCTAAGGTAGATACTTCAAAGACTGGTCCTCCTGATGCCAATTCCTACATCTTTCAAATGCTCTTTAACAGTCTTCTCTCCGTTGTTTAAAACTTATACAAATCAGACCCTAACAAAGGATTACTTACAGCGTGTCGCAAGCGAAGCCGCAGGGCGCGCTGTCGCAACAGCCGCAATTCGACACCAACCGCGAACTGGCCAGAAATCACATTAGCTACGCGCTGTTAGCTCGCAAATATCTTATTTTGGGGTAGTCATTGTGTTTAGTATGTAGATATTATATAAAGGCAATCATTTTAGAGCTAGAACTATTGCAATCCATAACTGGGTAAAGGAACATAGTTCCCGTCAGGCAAGCCACACTGCACGCTTGCATATTGCTGCAGAGTTTGGGTAAGTTGGTTGACAATGACCCTGTCCGTTTGTGCCTTTGAAGTCTTGTCAATCCCAGTCTCATTTTTTTAATATTTTTTTTTTTTAGACATTTATTAGTATCTAGCTTTATAATTTGGTCGTACATTTTATTCTACGATTGATACTTTTCATTGACAAAAAATCTTGGCTGAGTAATAAAGGGGTGGGTGTACTATAGGTACACCTCTGCCTAACCCTTCTGGGAAACAAGGCGTGATGTGATGTTATGTTATGACTAATAAGGAAAAGAAAAGCAATATTTTATTATTATCTATGCACATCAACCAAGGCTTGGAAAATCTCGTCCCAGTATCTGTTGAGGGTCGGTTGCTATCGTTATCATAGCCGGCATGAAACTTATCTTCTTGCGAATATCTTGAACTTCCTCATCCGCTGTCTATCGAATAGCAGCCCAGCGGCAGCATACGTCCGCTTTTTAACCGACTTCCAAAAAAGGGGGAGGTTCTCAGTTCGTCGGAATCATTTTTAATTTGTTTTTATGTGTGTTCCCCGATTATCTACTCGAAGACGGCTGAACCAATTTGGAAAATTCTTTTTATGTTTTAAAGGGTATACTTTCCAGGTGGTCCCATTATCATCAGGTCAGGATGTGATGATGGGATCCTGGAGATATCGAGGGAATTCTTCAATTATTGTAGGCACACCTATGTATAGGTGTGCCTACAATCGCTATAGCGATTTGGGTATTTTTTATAGTAACTTGTTCATTTGCTCTCGGAAAGCACCATTTGGTGAAGTGGAAGTGATGATAATGGCCACCGGATCTACTCAAAAATAAGTATTTCACGGGTGACGATTCGATTACTATTAAATGGTTGGTAAGCAAATTATGCTCGTCACAATGCATATGGTGAAGTGGAGCTGATAGTGAAGTAGGTCCAAGGAGAACTCCCCTACAATTAACGTCACTGCACCGGGAAAAGCAATATTTTGTAAAAGGTAATGAGCAGTTGTCATTAGGCTATTGTAACTTAGATAAATTACAAACCGATCCACTAAAAAATGAAAAAAAATATTTGCAAAAAAAAAACAACCGACTTCAAAAAAAATATTTTTTCTTTTTTTTCCCTTTTTATTTGTTTTAGGAACTTTTAACAATATGTTACGCTAGTTCCATCATAAACTAATCTAATTACAACAAACTTACAAATTAACCAATGAATATACCAATGCAGCCTCTGGCGACATTGGTTTTGCTAAGATCATATTAAATATACCTACATCTAACTTATTTATATTTAGTTCACTAACTAACGCACTTCTTTCAGGCCCATTCCTGACACACTCCACCAAGAGGTGATAAACATCTTCTACTTTATTATCACAAACTAAACAGAACGGAGATTCCACCTTCTTCATCAGTAATGCAAAGGCTCTTAGTGGCATGTGTCCGGAACGAATTCTGAAAGAAGTTACCAACGTTCTACGGCTAACTTTAAAATTAATAAACCATGGGATTCGAGGAGGCTCACTTTGGATGGTTTTATAAAAAAAATATTACAAAGTGAAAAATAACTTTAACTTCGGAAGTCGGTGGCAAAAAACTAAAATACGGACCTAAAGACACCGACCTCCGAAATTAAAGTTATTTTTCACTTTGTAGTGTTTTTTTTGGAAGTCAGTTGTTTATTTTGCAATAAAGTTTTTTATTCTTCTTCAAATCTTCAAAGTTGAAAAGATTAAATAATCTTGATTATTCTAAGGAAGGTATCAAAGTTCTACCTGTAGATACCTAGGTCCCTACCTAAATATTTAGGTTCTGTACTCTGCTTTCTTTTAAACTTTGCTAACTCATTGATAATATTTTACTTGGTTTATTACCTATTTACATAATTATAAGTAGGTATCTAAGTAGGAATATACGTAGGTACATAAGTGACAAACAAACAAGTCTGAACGTTTATCGAAAAGCTATAAGTTATTAGTTATTAGTTAGTGGATCCGCGAACTAAGTGGACGTAGAAAGTGATTCATTACTCACGCATTAGACGCTTTTATCTTTAGCTAAGTGAAGTTATTAATTTTACCAAAAACCTGACATTCGCGACTGTCCCAAATCATAAGCAGTTTTTAAACTTGTTGTTTTGTAGAAAATCTATGCGAAGGAGACTTCTCATTCACTTTTTTTTAGTTTATTGATGTTTTATAACTATCGTTGAGCTCATTAACTTTTAAGTTGAGCTGTACGATTACTGACAGATGCGTGCACTGACTGGACAGGTCCACTCAATCTGTGTGGTTCTTTCCTCAAAAGACCATTTCAGACACCAACCTACATGGTCTTCACATGATCTGACCAAGATTATGTCTGGACTTTAAAAGAGACTGTGACCTCTGAGTTTGTTTCGGCCTGTCTTCTCAGATTAGTCAGATAGGAAACGCCGGCCTCATCTAGTTTAAAAAAAAATGTTTGACATGTAAAAGTGTTTGTATAAACCTACTTACAGAAATTAAATCATTTAGGTATCATTTATCAGTAGTCTAACAATATTCTAATTTAGAATATTCTTCCGAAAGTTCTAGCTAACTTTAGTACGAATTTTATAACAAGATGGCGGTGGCGTCGAATTGAATCGCGCTATGGTTTCGTTCACAACAGTGAACAGCCATCCGATTGGTGTGACGCTGAAAGTCATTCAATATCAATAGCCAACCACACAATTATTTTTAATGATGGTTATTACAGCATTTGATTTTATCAAAGAAAATTAGGAAGATACCTACACCTTGTACGAATCTCATGGCGGCTAGCTGTTGCCCGCGGCTCCGCCCGCGTGGATGTCAGTACTTCCCTATTTGAATCGGATTTTGTTCACAGTTTCATGGGCTTTATTTTATTTTTTTCGTGGAACCCTAATTCTTTTTCTAAAACAAAAGAACCGTTAGTTACTCCTTATAACATCAGCTATCTGCCAGTGGAAGTCCCGTCAAAATCGGTCGAGCCGTTTGGGAGATTAGCCGGAACAAACAGACAGACAAAAATTTTAAAATTAGATTTTTCGATATAGCTATCTTATATACTGTCTTATGCATTTAGTAAAAAGCGTTGTTTTGACTGTGCAAACAGAGACTTCATTTAATTTATTTGTATCTATAGATTATGGAGCTTACGTTAGTGCTGGATGCATTCGTGATGATTCTATAATTCTGGTGACACAGGTAGATACAGTTTTGTGATTCATTATGTACCTAATAATAGGAACCTACCTTTATTTTTCTCAGAAATAAGATGATGTTAATCGCCAATCTGTCTTCAATAGCGTGGTGATTAATGTCCGTGCCTTCTCTATATAAGAAGAGGCCTTTGTCCTGCACTGCAGTGAGGCAGTAATAGGCTTGTATTATTCTAAATTATTAGAGACTAAAAAAATTCACCAAGTTTGGTACCAAGTTAGACATTATTTGTTCGGACAGAAGGATTCGTCTTTGCGATACTGACGCTGTCAGTACGTACCTGAGTGAGCACTTACCTATCAGTACGTACCTGAGTGAGCACTTACCTATCAGTACGTACCTGAGTGAGCACTTACCTATCAGTACGTACCTGAGTGAGCACTTACCTATCACACGGTGCGCGGTGTGGCAGCTAGCTTGTCAGTGACCTACCATCCATAATCAAGTTGTACCAACAGACCTGTCAACTCAAAGAGTTTCTTAATTCTACTAAATATGTAGGTATTACCCACTAATTAAATAAGAACTATCGATATATGAGTTACCTAGGCAGCTAGGTAGGGCAAAACTTGGCTAATCCGTGATATGTAGCTATTCGGTGATAGATAATAATATGTGTTTTATTACCAAGTTACTACTGACTTGATAAATGTATATTTTTCAATCATTATAGTATTTGCCACATTTTTAGATATAAGTTAGCAAAGCTTCTTTTGTCTACTGTATCACAGTAAATTTAAAAAATAATCTGATCAATGAATCGAATTTTACAATTAAAAAACAAAACTATCACCGATTACCCAAGTTTTGCCCTACCTAGTGCCGCAATAAAATGTTTAAAAAACTTTATAGATCTGCGCGCGCGCTTGTCGCGTTGGATTCGATAGAGAGAGTGGTTTGAAAAAACGTGAGCTTTTGACGCTCACGACCGCTTGACAAATGATGCGCATGCGCACTACCAACATAATTTCATTTCATTGACAGAACTAGATTGTGACTTATCTACTAGTTATATAGAACAAAATAATGATTGAAAAGATTTGAAGAGTAAGCTCTCAGAAGATACAATTTCACCACTCACCATCCACTCACCAATTTCCCCGTTGTTTGGGTCCCTACTCTATCACATATAAATGATTTGATTTGTAGAATTCATTTAGTAAGCTTCTGCAAACAAAGGTAACAAATATTATCGCCTCACTGGGATATGGGTCAATGTTGATAGTAGGTACTTACCTAACTCTCGATCATTATTGAGACTTCAGAGATACTCGACTCCACTCTCGGTCATTTTGCGAAATAAATGCTTCGACTT
Source organism: Fissipunctia ypsillon (assembly GCA_947568875.1). Classification (NCBI taxonomy): domain Eukaryota; kingdom Metazoa; phylum Arthropoda; class Insecta; order Lepidoptera; family Noctuidae; genus Fissipunctia; species Fissipunctia ypsillon. The sequence continues at coordinate 771,100 of OX387657.1, read as the reverse complement.
TGACTAGGTATACTAACTAAGGGTAGTGTAGCTGAAAAAAATTGTTCTTTTGCGCGCTGTGTCCCCGACCGACGGCCTCTACCTGTGTTTAGAATAATGCCTCTCTATCTGAGCCTAACGTGAGCGACCTGTACAGCCTGGCCACACAAGTGGATCAAAATGTTAAAAGCTTGTTTCCCCACACAGGCGCCACGTGTAGACAATGCTCGTCAGGTTGGAGGCTGTTCTCAGAATAACATCGAGTTTATAAATAATTGTGTGTTAATCACTAAAATGGCCATGTAGCGAAACACTGGATGAGCACAAACCGCAATCACTGAATACTAACTATTTACAAGACCGATTCGGAGAATTTTAAAAATAAAACCAAACCAGTCTAGTCATTGGGATCAATGTTATACCTACTCAATACCTACCTGAACTCCGTGCAACATGCAGGTTGGCCGTTTCGATTTTCTAGAAGTCACTCGCCAAGGGCTTTCCGACATACCCCCATGTGTGTTCAGCGATTGTTTATAGTTTAGGAGAAAATCCACATGGCCGGAGATAGCACAAAATTAGAAAGGTATGGAAAGAAAAAGGGAAGACCTTTGCCTAGCAGTCGGACACAATATAGGCTAACAAAAAAGGAGAAAACTTAGCTCAAAGTGAAACATTTTGTCTTAGCATAGGGCTATTTTCACACCAAACGTTTAGTTGGCCACCGACTAAACGATTGGTGTGAACGCGGCCTATAATTAGGTATTTCTTCAGGTATATCCCCAGGGGCGAGGTTATACAGAAGTTCTTCCCGATTATAAAAGGGTTGATTTAGAACCGTAGAGATTATCGCCTCAGATTCGTCCTTGGCCACACACGGTAATGCTTTCCTACTAAACGCAGCTTTCGATATCCTAAGACAAATTCGCGACAACACAATGCAAACTTCCCATAAATCATTAATTACCAATTAAAGCCAACTCATGACCCATTCAGCACCACAGTATACCAGTCAGTACCACAATCAAATGAGCTCAAGGTGTGTGACGTCACACAACATTGCACTTCTAGGAAATCAGTTTTCCTGTTAACGCTTGTATAGAAACTAAAAGTAACCCATATAGGGCGAGTGCATGCCTGCGCGCGCGCCTGTGTCCTACGGTTACTAAGTAAAAAGGAAAAAAAAAAATAATTGGCCCCTTAAGTTTCATATAAGTTCTAGGTAAATTGATACAAGCGTCGCGTCGAGGCGTCCCTCGCCGCTAGTGAAAATAGGACGTAAACAGCAGCTATCCTTTCTACAATAGCATACATTCATTTTGTACAAACAAAATTAATGTTTGTGTTTGTTGTTTGTGTGTTTAAACATTTTGTATTTGTATTTTGCTGGGTATAAGCCTCGTCTGTTTGGCGTTTTCATCCAAATCGGTTCAGCCGTTTGGGAGCTACGATGGCGCAGACAGACACACAGATACACACGTTAAACTTGTAATTATAATACCTCACTGTTTCCGTCGGAGGTAAAAAAACAAAATTGGTATATATAGGAATGTGGGCACTGTTAGAATATGTGTTAAGGTAATGTTAGAAGAATTCTGTCACGTATGAGCTATTTTAGTGTTTTCAGCTCACACCCTTTTTGTACCTATTATCAATCAGTAGCTAGGAGCCAAATAGACTATTGATGGTCTGTTTGGCACCAGCTACTGCTTGCTAAGCGTACCGCCTCTTAGGTGCCATGTTAAACGAACGTGCCGCAATATTTCCATAGGTAATCACGAAATAAATAGTTCTTGGCAAACGAAAGATTCGACTTGGTAAAAAAAGACTTCAACTAGGTAGCTAACAAACAAGAATCACAAATGAATGCAACATGAACGTTTATGCTCGTCCGATTCCTCGAGCACCGTAGAGATAAGCACAACGACGGTGTAGCAAGAGCAACGTATCGCGGCTATACAACATATCAAGTGTTATGTTAGCTCATGAGACCGAGAGGACAGACATTGACGCGCCGTATAGGGAGACACGCCGCCCTTGTCCCACTCGAGGGGTGAATGGCAGGGCTGTCCAAATGTGGAATTATTTCGAAGTCGCTTATGAAATAACACACCTGTCATACAAAGCATTTGAAACGAATGCACTAGTTATCTATGCAATTGAACCCAAATTTTTTGTGCAACTGTAAACAGTTCCAGTGTATTTAAGACCAGAAAGAGTGACCCACGTTCGCTTTTTCAGTGAATAATGTGAATGGAAAGGAAACTAATCGATCCCCTACAGGTACATGACCGGCTACACTCCGTCTGTCGAAGCATATGGCAGGGTCTACACAACATTAAAGTAGGGATATTAACTTTTCACCAAAATTAAAATAAGTACAGCTACTTACTGAATTATTTTGTTCTGCCCTCACAGCCCTACAATGTAACTGAATCATATTAATTGCCATATAAACGGTGCGATGCGTATCGCAAACGACAGATTTACTGTCTGATGCAACCAAACCCAGCGCGACCTTCCAACAATCACATGCTTTTGGCCGTTAATTAACAATTCAATATTTTTAACTTTTTGTAAACATTCAGTATCGATCGTTTATAATAATGAACGTGTTTGTGCTGCCGGCGTTCGATGTCGTTGTGTTACTTATGAGGTGTGGATGTGATTGAAGACGGTTTGAACAAAACAGCTCTGTCAAGTTAAGTGCACAATGCAGAGGTAGAGGTCAAAACTAGACAGGCAGTGAATCATCATCAGCTTACAGCAGTCCACTGCTGGACATAGGACTTCAATCGCACGCCATTCAGCTCGATTCTCGGCAACTCTCATCCAGCTGCTACCAACCACCCTGCAAAGATCGTCGCTCTACCTAGCCTGAGGGCGTCCTGCCTTACGTTTGCCGATTCGCGTTCTCCACTCTAGAACACGTTAACCCCAATGGTTATCGGTTCTTCGGCTAATATGGCCGGCCCATTGCTACTTCAGCTTGCTTTTCTCTGTGATAGCTCACAGCAGTCCACTGCTGGACATAGGCCTCTCCAATTGCACGCCATTCAGCTCGATTCTCGGCACCTCGTCCAGCTGCTGCCAGCCTCCCTGCGAAGATTGCTCCACCTAGCCCTAGAGCATCCTAGTTGTTGACATAGCTGTCGACAACTTTAGTTCTCTGCCGGATCATCTTGTTCCGGATTCTATCCCTCAGAGAAATTCCAAGCATAGCTCGTTCTATAGCGCGCTGCGCGATCTTGAATTCATGGACCAGCCGTACCGTGAGTGTCCACGTTTCAGCTCCATGGGTCATAACAGGCAGGATGCACTGATGGAAGACTTTAGTCTTTAGACTCTGCGGAATACGCGACGAGAAGATACGACGAAGCTTCCTAAACGCTGCCCAGCCCAGCTGAATTCTTCTGTTAGCTTCTCTCTCAAAGCTGTTCTTACCAAACTGCAGAGTTTACAGGACAGGTAGTGAATATGTCCTGCAAATCCAGGAATGTATTGATGTTATTATTAGGTAAGATTTGATTTCTTGTTTTGTAAGGTCCCTATGACAAAGAATGTGCTATCACTTCCCTGTGGAAGTAAAGCTGTCAATTCGGGAAGGTCATTGCAGAGATGCTGTTGTTTAATGTAGAGAAACGATCCCTCGCTCATAAGGTCAGGTATAGTTACAGTTGAGTGCTGGCCCATGTACCCAGACACAATAATAACAATAAATATTCGGTGACCTAACTAGGAACCCGATTAGTTTGGCTGACAAAGTTCCTATTATTAGATGAAACTTAGCTTTCCTGCCTACATACATACATACATACGTAACATTTGTATCTGTAATCCATTAAATGTTTACGACGCGATACGATTGTGTGACTTTATGAAGTAAGTATTTGGACTAAATACAAAGCAATTCGTTCTGCAAATATCTTTTAGGCATCAAATTAGGAACAATGTTGCGGATATTGATGTCCGGCATCTTTTCCCAGGCCAGATGATAAGTATCATTAGCCAGTGTCATCATAATTAATGACAATCGATTCTTAAGACATATAGGTATAACTTTATATAAGTTATGAGTTTGTTTGAAAGTGGATGGCTATGAGAGTAGGTAGGGGAACACCAAGGTAACGATGGCTGAACTGTGTGAAAGTGGATGGCTATGAGAGTAGGTAGGGGAACACCAATGAAACGATGGCTGAACTGTGTGAAAGTGGATGGCTATGAGAGTAGGTAGGGGAACACCAATGAAACGATGGCTGAACTGTGTGAAAGTGGATGGCTATGAGAGTAGGTAGGGGAACACCAAGGTAACGATGGCTGAACTGTGTGAAAGTGGATGGCTATGAGAGTAGGTAGGGGAACACCAATGAAACGATGGCTGAACTGTGTGAAAGTGGATGGCTATGAGAGTAGGTAGGGGAACACCAATGAAACGATGGCTGAACTGTGTGAAAGTGGATGGCTATGAGAGTAGGTAGGGGAACACCAATGAAACGATGGCTGAACTGTGTGAAAGTGGATGGCTATGAGAGTAGGTAGGGGAACACCAATGAAACGATGGCTGAACTGTGTGAAAGTGGATGGCTATGAGAGTAGGTAGGGGAACACCAAGGTAACGATGGCTGAACTGTGTGAAAGTGGATGGCTATGAGAGTAGGTAGGGGAACACCAATGAAACGATGGCTGAACTGTGTGAAAGTGGATGGCTATGAGAGTAGGTAGGGGAACACCAATGTAACGATGGCTGAACTGTGTGAAAGTGGATGGCTATGAGAGTAGGTAGGGGAACACCAATGAAACGATGGCTGAGCTGTGTGAAAGTGGATGGCTATGAGAGTAGGTAGGGGAACACCAATGAAACGATGGCTGAGCTGTGTGAAAGTGGATGGCTATGAGAGTAGGTAGGTGAACACCAATGAAACGATGGCTGAACTGTGTGAAAGTGGATGGCTATAAGAGTAGGTAGGGGAACACCAATGAAACGATGGCTGAACTGTGTGAAAGTGGATGGCTATGAGAGTAGGTAGGGAGTAGGCGGGTTTTTTACCCTGTGCTTAGGCCACTCCCATCTGCCCGGTGATCTAATGCGTACTATAGTTGTACCAATCATCAAAAATAAAACTGGTGATGCATCAGATGTAAACAACTATAGACCGATCTCTCTAGCCACAGTGGTCGCAAAAGTGCTGGACAGTCTGCTTGGTCAGCACCTGGATAAACACGTCTCGCTAAACGACGCGCAGTTCGGCTTCAGGCCCGGGCTTTCCACCGAGAGTGCTATCCTGTGCCTCAAGCGGACTGTACAGTATTACACGAGTCGAAAGACCCCAGTGTATGCATGCTACCTGGATTTATCGAAAGCGTTCGATCTTGTATCGTACGATATTTTATGGGGTAAATTAAGGGATGAAACCTGTCTACCTGGGGAAATTGTGTTATTATTTAAGCATTGGTATAAAAATCAAAAGAATTTTGTGAGATGGACAGGCGCTCTCTCAGAGGAGTACGGGCTGGAGTGTGGGGTGAGGCAGGGGGGGCTGACCTCTCCCACGCTCTTCAACGTGTACGTCAACCGACTGATCGATGAGCTCAGCAGCACCGGCATCGGGTGTCATATAGATGGTGTGTGTGTGAATAACATCAGCTACGCAGACGATATGGTGCTGCTGAGCCCATCGATTGGTGCCTTACGAAAGCTCCTGAAAATTTGTGAGTCCTACGCGGTGACTCATGGGCTCAAATACAACACGAAAAAGAGTGAAATAATGATTTTCAGGCCGGACAACAAGCGATACACATTCGTTCCGAATTTCACTTTATGTGGTACAGCTCTAAACAAAGTCGAGCAATTTAAATATTTGGGCCACTGGGTCACTGAGGATCTCAAGGACAGTGTGGATGTTGAGAGGGAGCGCAGAGCGCTGTCTGTCCGATGCAACATGTTAGCCCGCAGGTTTTCACGATGCACGTGGACTGTCAAAGTTGCGCTTTTTAAAGCGTACTGTCAGTCCTTTTACGCCTGCAGCCTGTGGGTTAGCTATACGCAGCGGACATACAGCGATCTGCGCGTTCAATACAATAACGCGTTCCGGGTGCTGATGGGGCTGCCGCGCCACTGCAGTGCCTCCGCGATGTTCGCGGCGGCTGGCACAGACGGCTTTGCGGCCATCATGCGCAAACGATGTGCTTCTATCATGCGCCGCACGCGCGACAGTCCCAACACCATCCTGCGCGTGCTGGCGCACCGGTGGGACTCTCCGATGCTGGCTCGCTGGATACGGCTGCATGCAGTCGTGTAATGATTTGTCACCATCATTGGGGAGTCCACCCGGACCTGCCACTTAATCAATAATTAATTATATTATTACTAACACTAGTTTGTAAGCTTGCAATTGTACTAACAAATATGGATGTAATCGTAAGATGAATCTGAAATAAATGATTATATTATTATTATATTATGAGAGTAGGTAGGGGAACACCAATGAAACGATGGCTGAACTGTGTGAAAGTGGATGGCTATGAGAGTAGGTAGGGGAACGCCAATGAAACGATGGCTGAACTGTGTGAAAGATGATATGGCTAGAAAGGATGATGACTAATAGACGAGTATGGAAGAAAAGAGATGTTGCGTCGCCCCAAATAAATTAGGATAAGAGCAGCTGAAAGATGATATAACTTAGGTAGTCTTATGGTTTTGGTAATGACTTCCGTAAAATATCCAAATGATTTTAATAAGCTCTGTCCACCTAAAAATACACTAAGTACAAATACAGATACCCTTTTTGCGCCCGCGCAGAAGACACAATGCGCGTATTGTTGCACCGTGCGCAGCGTCACGGCTGGCCGCGCGGCGCGCGGGTCCGGCGCCGCCGGCGACACCCGCTGCCCTTCAAGCCCTCTGACTCCTTGTAGCCCGGGTTACTTCACAGTCATACTTAGGTGCTACGTAACTAACTACAGAACGAATGCTAGCTAATTGTGGGTTCACATAAGTGAAAATAATCGCGCGCATATTGAGCAGGAAAACCCGATACCTATAATACAAACCTGAGGGCGTATTAGGGTCAGGCGGGGTAACTCTCTGCCTGCGTCTGTGTTTCCGAACGCATACAACCCCGATCTCTTCAAAGTGAGAGTTAACAGGCTTCTTCTGGTTAAGCTCGCTCCATCGTCGACTTTGTCTCTGTCATGTCTGACCTAGACTAGAGTCAAGAGCAAACCAATCTCAAAAAAAAAAAAACAAAAAATTTAAAAATATGAGACGAAAAAGAAATCTCATTTTTGACGCTATTATAGAATAGTATGTGCGTCTTAAAACAGATTATATTATACTATCCATTGGTATCTTTCATATGATAGCATTAAATTGAAGATAATTGGCCTAGATATATAGTTTTGTGTACAAAGTAACTATGTGTTTAATTTTTTTCCTCAGTAATGGGGAATATTATAAGACACAGAAGTCAAAAAACAGCTTCAAACCTCAGCTTCATACCCTTGCATGATTTCAGATACAGGGATAACAACGAACACTTTTATTAAATTCAACAAAAATTTGATATATGTAGGTACTTAACATTTTAAACTTTTAAAAAAATCAACATCTACTTTATTCTGCTTACATGTGCGGGAGAGTTAGTTGCTCCCGATTATATGGAAAAAAAACTAAATCACTGTGATCCTTAAGTTATGATGTTTAATCAACCAGGAACGCTCACAAAGTTGTTACGTAAACAATGTAATTGATACAATCGGATAAACCAGTGATAGTCGCACAATAGAAACAGTGAGGATTAAGGATATATGATGGATTAATTATTAACGCAACCCCAATAAAAATCCTTCTCCGTTCCTGTCAAAAACCCGTAGTGATGTGTCACTATCGTAGTGATGTTACCCCGATCATTCAGGTGGACGATGTGTTAAACGCCACACATGTAATTTGACTTTGATTTAAATTGTTTGGTAATTACAACAGCAACCAGCAATGTAATGGTACATACAATTAATCTTATCTGCCTACTGATAAAAGACGAAAAAATACAAAACCTGATACAGAATAAAATTAAGCATTAAAAAAAATTAAGCTTATGTAACTATTGTATGTATGTACAACGACTTCAAAAAGAAATTATGTAACTTAAAATTATGAAATAACTTTCATTTCGGAAGTCGGTGGCAAAAAACTAAAATACACATTCCACGACACCGACTTCCAAAATTAAAGTTATTTCATAATTTTGAGTTAATTTCTTTTTGAAGTCGATTTAATTTTTGAAGTCGATTTAATTTTTTTAAATTACTTTGTTTTTAACCAAACGAGGTCGGCTTTTCCTATCCGGCTATTCGTCATCATCATCATTAAACTATGTAGGTCAACAGCTGTCTGTAAGGACCAGCTCAGATGTGCAACTTGAAAGGCAGAAACCGACACCCAATGACAAGGATCCTGGCACTCGAATCTTGTGATAACTCCTCTTGAAAAGTTGAAACTCTCACGAAACTCATAGGTTTTTTACGCAACTTTTACCTGTAGTTGCATAAGGTTCGGCGTATTGATCGCAAATAAACTGCATTAGCTGTAAACAGACTATTTTTCACTCTCGTTAAGGAGAGGCGAGTGTCGTGACATGTCCATAGCAAGCGAGCTAACTGTGTCATTGTGTAGGGTTGGCAAAAAAGGGTTTTATAACATTTGTTTTTAGTTAAGTAGGTACTATGGTGTCGGAAGCAAATTGTAATTTTGGTCAGAACACCACTATCATATGAGCTTGAGAAGGAATAGTGATCTGTTTCGGAAAATGGTCAAACAATCCTGACATGCCATTAGCCAGTGATATTCCGGCTTAGCTGCGAAGACTAGATAGCAGTTGTTCTTGGCAACTGTGCGGGAAACTGTTCCCTCGATAAGGAAAAAAGAAACAGTAGCTACCTACTCATCAACTATCCTACTAATATTATAAACGCGAAACTCTGTGAGGACGGACGGACGGATGTTTGTTACTCTTTCACGCAAAAACTACTGAACAGATCAAATCAAATCAAATCTTTTGATTTGGATGAAATTTGGCACACAGTTTATAACCTGGATTAACACATAGAATACTCCACGGGATCGAGACTTATGTGGGTGAAACCGCGGGGCGCCGCTAGTAGTTAGTAATCCCGTGCCTAGAGTGGGAGGTAGAGATACCTAATTGCTTCATAAACAAAGTAGACTTCTCTAAGAAAGCCCATCCATATCATTCGTGCCTCGTGGACGAAGTTCTTTATTGTTGTGATCTTTGTTGACACCCCTAGCCAGCCGGCCGCCGCGGCGTGTCCATGCCGGGCGGCACACGGACGCAGCCATCTGGCGCCTCCCTTGCATCACCACTTACTGCCGCCTCGCTGCCACCTCAGTGAGGATTAGGGAGACTTGCCACTAGAGTCTAGTGACTAGACTGACGAGCTTGACATGTGAAAAGCCCAATCAGAGTAGCTGCTGGTCTGATTGGACTGTTTGCTCGTCTTTGTTTACAAGGTTGTTGTTATTTCGACATATTATTTTATTTTCATATTACTTTTAAAGAAGATGTCACTACATCTTATGCTTATACCTACTCTTATGTTTAGATGGTTTGGTCAGGTTGAGAGGAGGAATGAAAGTCGACTAACAAAAGGTATTTACACGACAGAGTGAGTGGAAACGCCGGAAGGGGACGCCCTAGGAAGACATATAGTACCTAATCTTACTGGTGATGTTCTTCAGAAAGGTCAGGTGCGTAGTACTCGCAACCGGCGTACGTGTATGACCAGATGTATGAATGTAAACGAGGCAAAAGGAGTATGTAAGGATCGTAGCAGGTGGTGTTCTGTAGTTTCTGCCTACCCCCATGGGAAAAAGGCGTGAGTTTATGTATGTATGTGTATTATTTTATTTGGCGAAATGTGGGTGTACTATGGGTACACCTCTGCCTAACCCTTCGGAGAAACAAGGCGTGATGTTATGTTATGTTATTTTATTTGTATGAGTTTTAAACGAGTTTTATCAGCAGTGAGTCAAAGAAACTACCTTCGAAATAGAAAGTGAATCATATAAAAGGAGAAACTGACTGACTGACTGACATATCAAAGCACAGCCGAAGAAACCACTGGGACTAGGAACTTGCAATTTGGCACACGGCTTCCTTTTATAATGTAGGGGAGCACTAAGAAGGCGGTTTTTGGAAAACCGACCTTTAAGGGGGTCAAAAGGGAGGATTTCGTTTGTATGAAAAATTTTATTCCTTGAATTAATAAACTTGAAACTTGCGACAAATACTTATAAGTAAATTGAACTTCGTAATTTTTATTTTTCTAAAATACCCCCAAGAGAGGGATTGGGGGGTCAGAGTTTGTATGGATGAATTTTAACGCGCAGTCCGATTAACTCGAAACTCAGTATTTATACTTAAGACCAAAAATAAAGAATAATCTGTATCAGGGTTTTTTGAAAATCTACCCCTGACGGGGTGAAAAGGGGTAGTAAACTTTACAGCGGAGGATTTCACTGCGTGGCTGGATTAACTCGACAATTGGTAAAAACAAAAATTCTGATGTTTCCATTATTTAATTTTAAGGTTATTTTTACAAACACTATGTAGGCCCTACATAGTGTTTGTAGGAACGAATTTACATGCATCATATTCTTACAATTTACATGCATCATATTCTTACAATTTACATGCATCATATTCTTACAATTTACATGCATCATATTCTTACAATTTACATGCATCATATTCTTACAATTTACATGCATCATATTCTTACAATTTAACTAGGTACGTGATTGATAGATAGCGTTGTGCTGCGACATCATTTTTCTGAATCGCGGTGTTAAGATTTCCACATAAGCATGAAGATCGCTCAATTTTTGACACTGTTTGTCGAGACTGCCGTGCTTCCGCGGCCCTCGCCACCGAGGGCCACCGCGACGCCCCCGTCCATACCCACCCCGACCCTTGCTCGAGCCAGCCCGCGCAGCTGAGCCCGTAATTTAAAATTTGCCCCCAATTAATCCGATCCAGCATGTCCCATTGCTGTCCTCTCCCAGCAGTCCCAGCGACGCCCTAAGCCGAGGTCCGTACCCCACAGGGGGTGCCCTTAGCATGCAGTCGCTTAGTTTTTAGTTTTAGTTTTAAGCCTGGCTGGAGGCCTTAATTTATTGAGGCAACCACAGGAAAGCCCGGTTAAGCAGTCGACAACCTCCTATAGGTTGAACTGCGAGATGCCATTCCCCAAAAACAAAAACACTGTTTGTCGTTTGCTAAATGTCTTTGGTTTGGTGGTCAGTCAGTGTGTCGTAATAAAATAGTTGTTTTCATTCGTTCGTAGCACAGAACACTAATCTCCGCCAGGAGTATTAGTGACACTATTACTAATTAATTAATAATACTAATTGATTAATTTTAGTGTTCTGTGACACTAATACTCCCGTAGGTTACGTACTAAAAGTATTTTAGTTTCGAGTTAATTCAATCAATTTCACTCTTTGGTTGATATTGTTCGAGCCGACTGTCGTGAACTTGAGACGTTATTTATTATTTTAGGTTTGTTTTGTTAACTCCCGAAACTCCGATGTTTTAAAAAAGTCATTCGTATTTCGTTAAGGGCTGATTTTTCAACCGTCAGATAACTTTTATCTGAGGAATAAATATGACGGTTTGACATATTTTCTATACAAAACCTGTCAAAACGTATTCCTCAGATAAAAGTTAACTGACGATTGAAAAATCAGCCCTAAAGGTCTTTATCTTGTTTCGTATTCTTTTTTATTATTTTGTGTTGATATAGAAAAATGAACGTAGAAACGATAAATATTAACGGAAGGATGGTGCTGTGCAACAAGTCGTTGTGCCCATTATTGGGGGCGGGGCTTGCCTGTATCGATCACTTTCGGTTCTCATGTGGCAATCAAGAAAAGGCTTTTGTCGTACGTCAACAAGTAGTCAATTACATTTTAGATAATTGGGTTAAATTTTCTATCATGTCACATGATAGCAATGGTGACAACTACAGTACAGCAGACCAGTATTATGCGGAGATGATTCAACCTTCAGCTTACGGTGGATTATGTGAATTAGTCGCAGCAGGAAGGGCTTATAATTTCCTTTTTGAAGTTTATCGCAACGGCGAATTGTATGTAAATGCAGGTACCTACTCGAGGTTGTCCGATGAAACTGCTTCGCTTTACACAAAATCTATCAAATGGACATTTCGACGCGTACCTTTCCTATAAGGAACTAAATCCCATGGTGGTTGTTATAATATGGTATAGGTTAGGTAGGTATGGTATAGGTTAACCCAACCAACAAACCGAATTACGCGAAATTGTACCTCTGTGTTCTTCTGAGTCAGATTCTGCAATTTCTGTAGACATTTCTTTACAGACGATGGGATCCCAAAAGAAAGGAAAGAAACGTAGGGCCAGGTTTACAAACAAAACAAGGAAGATACAAGTTAGACGAGCTCAGAAGAAATATTCAGAAAATAACCCTATGCCACACCGGAAGGCCGTAGGTAAATATCAAAAAAACAACACCGAAATGCACAGGATAGCCGTTGCAAATTACCAGAAAGCGAATCCTGAAGGACACAGGACAGCTGCTGCTGAGTACCAGCACGGACATCCTGAAGTACACAGGACAGCTGCTGCTGAGTACCAGCACGGACATCCTGAAGGACACAGGACAGCTGCTGCTGAGTACCAGCACGGACATCCTGAAGGACACAGGACAGCTGCTGCTGAGTACCAGCACGGACATCCTGAAGTACACAGGACAGCTGCTGCTGAGTACCAGCACGGACATCCTGAAGGACACAGGACAGCTGCTGCTGAGTACCAGCACGGACATCCTGAAGTACACAGGACAGCTGCTGCTGAGTACCAGCACGGACATCCTGAAGTACACAGGACAGCTGCTGCTGAGTACCAGCACGGACATCCTGAAGTACACAGGACAGCTGCTGCTGAGTACCAGCACGGACATCCTGAAGTACACAGGACAGCTGCTGCTGAGTACCAGCACGGACATCCTGAAGTACACAGGACAGCTGCTGCTGAGTACCAGCACGGACATCCTGAAGTACACAGGACAGCTGCTGCTGAGTACCAGCACGGACATCCTGAAGTACACAGGACAGCTGCTGCTGAGTACCAGCACGGACATCCTGAAGTACACAGGACAGCTGCTGCTGAGTACCAGCACGGACATCCTGAAGTACACAGGACAGCTGCTGCTGAGTACCAGCACGGACATCCTGAAGTACACAGGACAGCTGCTGCTGAGTACCAGCACGGACATCCTGAAGTACACAGGACAGCTGCTGCTGAGTACCAGCACGGACATCCTGAAGTACACAGGACAGCTGCTGCTGAGTACCAGCACGGACATCCTGAAGTACACAGGGCAGCTGCTGCTGAGTACCAGCACGGACATCCTAAAGTACACAGGACAGCTGCTGCTGAGTACCAGCACGGACATCCTAAAGTACACAGGACAGCTGCTGCTGAGTACCAGCACGGACATCCTGAAGTACACAGGACAGCTGCTGCTGAGTACCAGCACGGACATCCTAAAGTACACAGGACAGCTGCTGCTGAGTACCAGCACGGACATCCTGAAGTACACAGGACAGCTGCTGCTGAGTACCAGCACGGACATCCTGAAGTACACAGGACAGCTGCTGCTGAGTACCAGCACGGACATCCTGAAGTACACAGGACAGCTGCTGCTGAGTACCAGCACGGACATCCTGAAGTACACAGGGCAGCTGCTGCTGAGTACCAGCACGGACATCCTGAAGTACACAGGACAGCTGCTGCTGAGTACCAGCACGGACATCCTAAAGTACACAGGACAGCTGCTGCTGAGTACCAGCACGGACATCCTGAAGTACACAGGACAGCTGCTGCTGAGTACCAGCACGGACATCCTGAAGTACACAGGACAGCTGCTGCTGAGTACCAGCACGGACATCCTGAAGTACACAGGACAGCTGCTGCTGAGTACCAGCACGGACATCCTGAAGTACACAGGACAGCTGCTGCTGAGTACCAGCACGAACATCCTGAAGTACACAGGACAGCTGCTGCTGAGTACCAGCACGGACATCCTGAAGTACACAGGGCAGCTGCTGCTGAGTACCAGCACGGACATCCTGAAGTACACAGGACAGCTGCTGCTGAGTACCAGCACGGACATCCTAAAGTACACAGGACAGCTGCTGCTGAGTACCAGCACGGACATCCTGAAGTACACAGGACAGCTGCTGCTGAGTACCAGCACGGACATCCTAAAGTACACAGGACAGCTGCTGCTGAGTACCAGCACGGACATCCTGAAGTACACAGGACAGCTGCTGCTGAGTACCAGCACGGACATCCTGAAGTACACAGGACAGCTGCTGCTGAGTACCAGCACGGACATCCTGAAGTACACAGGACAGCTGCTGCTGAGTACCAGCACGGACATCCTGAAGTACACAGGGCAGCTGCTGCTGAGTACCAGCACGGACATCCTGAAGTACACAGGACAGCTGCTGCTGAGTACCAGCACGGACATCCTAAAGTACACAGGACAGCTGCTGCTGAGTACCAGCACGGACATCCTGAAGTACACAGGACAGCTGCTGCTGAGTACCAGCACGGACATCCTGAAGTACACAGGACAGCTGCTGCTGAGTACCAGCACGGACATCCTGAAGTACACAGGACAGCTGCTGCTGAGTACCAGCACGGACATCCTGAAGTACACAGGACAGCTGCTGCTGAGTACCAGCAAATGCATGCCGAAGTTCACAGAGCAGCTCAATCTCGCTTTAATATGCGTGTAATTACACAGCCATGGATGGAAGCTCAAGTATATTTCGGGAATGTCGATAAGCATGAAATAGATTACGAATGTGATAATTTTGCAGCAATTGGTGATATGAGTCATAAATGTCAATGGTGTAATGCGCTTAAGTGGAAGGACGAAACTCCTGGAATGTGTTGTAGCAGCGGTAAAGTACAACTCGAATCAATGCGTAAACCTTCCGAACCACTTTATAGTTTAATTATGGCTCTCCACCCTGATCACAAGCATTTTATTTCCAATATCCGGAAATACAACAGTTGCTTTCAGATGACGTCATTTGGTGAGAAGCAAGTTGGTGGAGATGGATTCATGCCAACCTTTAAGGTACAGGGACAGATATATCACTTGATTGGCAGTTTATTACCAGGGCCTGGCCAAACAGCTCTGTTTTTACAGATATACTCGTATTTTGTCGGGGAATTCGAGCTTTGTGCAATCTAAGAATAAGAAATAGCTGTGTACCAATGTTTAAATCTCTGAAAATATTAACTTTTCCATCTATGTATATTTTAGAAGTTGCAACATTTGTCAAACAAAATTCAATGCTTTTTACTAAACTGTCTCAAATACGTAGAGGTCCTATACGTGCTCAATATAAAAACATTTTATGTGTCAGGAAATGTAAGACAGCTCTAATGCGCAAAAGCTTACTGGGAATGGCGCCCAGAATATATAATAAGTTACCTGACTCCTTAAAGCAACTCAAGATTACGAGCTTTAAGAAGAAATTATCACAGTTTCTAATGCGTAAATGTTATTACACTGTAGATGAATTTCTTAATGACAATTATATTAATATAAATTGACCAAGACGTAATGAATGTGTGTGTTTTTTGTTGTAATTTGTTTACTGAATTTAATATTAATTAATCTAAACTACCTGACTGAATTTGTAAATACCTAATTTAATCATTTAAAATGTTTTTCAATTTATATTAATTTATTATTATTTCAATTTATTATTATTATTGTACCTACCTACTGTAAAATTTGTACGCCGCTGGCAAAACATAGAGAAACAACTTAATTATTACTGAAGACCAAATGTATGTACCTGTGTTTACAAATAAATATTCATTCATTCATTCATTCATTCAAGAAGATGAAAGAAGTAAAATTAAGATGTGCCAATTGCCCGCAATTAAAACCAAACTTAATAAAGCAATTGAAAAAAATGTTGCACGAAGTCAATCCGTACATTAGAGACTTGAAAAGTACCATTAACAAGATTCCTTCTTCCTGCAATACATTCAAAGTAGTCATACATGCCGAAAAAAACCCACCAGGAACTCACAGGGGCCATTACAATAATCCTACTAAAAAAGAAGTTGATTTGGTGTTATTAGACAAACAGTTTGAACATCGGGATATAATACTAGAAAGCCGCAGTAGTAATTTACAACGAATTAGTGAAATACAAAGATCATACGATGCTTTACAGTATCCTTTATTGTTTAGTCACGGAGATGACGGTTATTCAATTGCTACACCACAGCGAGACCCGAAAACAAAATTGCCTTTGAAAAATATAGTGTTAGTATCGAACTTTTATTCATATTATATAATATTATGATCAAGGGAAAGGAGGAAAATTACCTAATATACTTTTGTGCTCTTCTTTGATAAGGTATCCTGTCCACCAAAAACAACACTACTTATTGGCTTTTTTCGAATTATATCGAGTTGGTGACTTTGCAAAAACCCTCCCGTATTGCGAAGTACCTGCATACTACGTTTGGAATAATAGTCGGTTCGAAAGGAGGAAAAGAGGAGTAGATGTACCTGGGTGGCCAGGCATTAAGAGAGACCATACTTTAGGCAGAGTATACACGGTACATCCAAATAATGTAGAGTGCTTTCACCTTCGGTTGCTTTTGCATGAAATCCGGGGTCCATTATCTTTTGAAGCACTAAACACAGTCAACGGTATGGTACACCCAACGTTCAAATCAGCTTGCAAGGCTTTAGGGTTACTTGAAGATGATCAACATTGGCGTACAGCACTAGAAGAGGTAACCCTGTGTCAACCTCCGCACATGATGAGAGAGCTTTTTACGATCATGTTAGTTTTTTGTCAACTAGCAGATCCGTTCAGTCTTTGGGATGAGTTTAAAGAATACCTTTCGGAAGACTTTAAATGACAGATTGAAAGGCAGGTAAAAAGCGGAGTAGAACACCTCACGGATTAGATTTTGAATAAGTGTCTATTGGAAATAGAAAGGGCGTATTTGGCACTTGGAGGATGTGCAGTAGAAAATATGGTTTACCAGTTACATACATACCCCGAAAAGCAGGAGTTTGAACGAAACGACTCCTTTTAGCGGTAAAAAGACACGCCTGTGTTTTGGTGGCGTTAAAAGAGACCAGATTATCATCACCCCACTGGGAGACAAGGCTTAAGGTCAAATCTGTCCGCTCTACCATGGCCTCTCTCAAGGAACGAATTTCGGCCCCGCTGGTTTTTGCGCTAGACAAGTAACTCTCTGAAACTGTACTGTCATCTGCGTCCCCAACAATACCAGGCTGAAGTAGGTCATTGATGTGTAGCAAGAAGAGTTGCAGAGAGAACAGACCCCTGAGGAACCCCGGCATCAATAGCCATAAGTCGGAAGAACAGCCGTCAACGACTACTCTGATCGACCGTTCACTAAGGAAGTCTGATATCCAGCTACAAAAATCAGCTGGGATGCCATAAGCAGGAAGCTTGCTGAGTAGACCAGCGTACCAGACCCTGTCAAAGGCCTTCGAGATATCAAGCGATACAGCAAGTGCTTCGCTGTGTTTCTCGATGGCCTCGCCCCAGCAGAGCGTGACATACACAAGATCGCCAGTTGACCGTCCCCGGCGAAAGCCATATTGACGGTCACTGACGAGATCATTGTTTCCAAGGTAGGTCAGCAACTTACTGTTCAGTACCCTTTCCATAACCTTGCACAGAATAGAGGTAATGGCGATCGGACGGTAATGGGCAGGGTCTGCACGGTCGCTCTTTTTGGGCACTGGTTGCACATTTGCAAGCTTCCAGGATTTTGGTACCGTCCTTTTTTTAAGAGAGAGGTGGAACAAACGTGTCAACACAGGAGACAGTTCAGGCGCACACTGCCTCAACACTCTCGCTGGAATGCCGTCAGGTCCGCTGGCCTTGTTCACGTCTAGACTGCACAATACTCTTCGGACCTCTTTAATGCGAACTGCGATCTCTGGCATCGAGGAGTCACAATGAGGTACAGTAGGTGGTTGCTTGGAGCCAGCGTCCAGACCTGAATTGCTTGCAGAGATGCTAATAGATTTGCTTTTTCACCTGCAGAGTGAGCCAGCGACCCATCAGAACTTCGAAAGAAATGGAAAATTGCTACTGAAGGCTGCGGGTGTCGACCTTAGGACGAGATGCTTCTCACCAGTCACGAGTACTGACTCTCCGTATATTTTGGCTGCTGGGAATTCTGGATACAGGGAAGTTTTATAAAAATGTGGCTGTTATTTAGTACCTATATTGTGGTGTTTTACGACTTCCACGCGAACGAAGTCGCGTGCAGAAGCTAGTTTAATATAAACGTAAACAATTTGCTAGTGTTTGCTTCAAAATGAAGGGCTTTTGATAATTAAGCACAAACATAAGTAGGTAATCAGCCTGTAAAAAAACTATTTTACAAAAAAAAACCTGACTTCCAAAAAAACACAAAAAAGTGAAAAATAACTTTAATTTCGCAAGTCGGTTTCTTTGTTTTTGTATTTTCGTTTTTTTTTGCCACCTACTCTCGAAATTAAAGTTATTTTTCACTTTGTAGTGTTTTTTATTTGGAAGTAGATAAGTAGGTTGTTTTTTTTTTTTGTAAAAGTTTTTATTTTTCACTTTTTAGTGGTGGTACCTACCTACCCCACACAAATTCGTATCTTACAACTACTTGCTACGTAAATATCAGTGACCGGAAGTTATTATAACATCATCAACATAAACTAAGTGGATAAAAAACGCATTATTGAAGCTGAATCAAAACTCTAAATAAAACTTATATGGGACCGCCGCGCAAGCTTCCTCTACCAAATGAAAAAATATGTAGATAATTTAAAAACAAAACTAAAAACACAACACGCTTCTGTCACACACTAAAAATTATAAAATAATTAAATTACTTGTATTAGTTAAGATATAAGTACCTATGCAGCTTGTCACTTCTTTTATATCCAATGATTAATTGAAAAAGTGTGGAGCGCTTTTCGGTTGTGTGTACTTTTAATTAATTTAAACAAAGCGCTCCACGCTTTTTGAATTAATCATCTAACAAATAAATAAAAATGAAGTGTCTGTATGTAATGTAAAAATAACAGCTCTTTACTAAATGCATATGAAAGTATATACAAAACTTACAACAAAAAAGCAATTTTGAACATTTTTGTCTGTCTGTCTGTTTGTTCCGGCTAATCTCCGAAACGTCTGGACCGAGTTTGACGAGACTTTCACTGGCAGATAGCTGATGTTACAAGGAGTAACTTACGCTACTTTAATTTCAGAAAAATCATTAGGGTTTCGCGCAAAAAAAAATAAAACCCATGCAAAAGTAATAACTCTGGAACTACCAGTCGGATCTGAAACACTCCTTTTGCATTTGGTAGCCCAATTCTCGAGGATGGCTATAGATTATTTAACATCACGCTACGACCCTTACGAGCCAGCAAAAAGATAACAGAAATTACGCTAAGTGAAAACGAATTAATAGCGGGCGGGTGATGCAACGCGGCGGGTCGAGGGTTATTCTAGTATATTGTGTATCTTAAGACTTCCATGCGAACGAAATCGCGGGGCACAGCTAGTTGGATATAAAAAACGTAACAAGCTGCATAGGTACTTAACATCTACATCTAAACATAACATCTTAACTAATATAAGTATATTTAATTTTTTATCATTATTAAAAATGTGTTTTTTAGTTTTTTTTTTAACTACATTTTTTTTTTTACTTTTTAGTCTGGTACCTATATTCTTCATTTAGTTAATAATTCTAAAATCAACGAAGTAATGACTTGACTGGTTTCATATTAGCCACTAAAGAGTTCCACGATCCACCTCCTGGCTCCATCATCAGACCCTCGACACCAAGTGCAATCTATTGGTCTCATCAAAACGAAACTAATGAGCCCAAACTCGAGGGGTTTACTAGGAGCCACTTAAGAATTCCACTACGCATCTCCTGGCTCCATCATCAGACCCTCGACTATAAGTGCAATTTATTTCATTAATTAAAACGAATCATGTGAGCCCAAACTCGAGGGGTTTACTAGTAGCCACTGAAGAGTTCCACTATCCACCTCCTGGCTCCATCATCAGATCAGCTCCAAGATACCAAATAATAGTATTGTCATCTGAACTACATATACATACAGTTTCATTTCAATACGACAATTATAAGTAGGTTAAAATTGACTTCCAAGATTTTTTTAGATTGTTTGTTAATTACAAGTGAGGCTAATAATTGCATGATAAAAATAATTTTCAAAATCGGTCCACAATTCCTCAACCTCCTCTTTTTTTAAGAAGGCGGTTTAAAATAATCTGCGATAAAACCGCCCATTAAGTGTCACCCTATGCAATTACATTTATGAAAAATTGCAACCTAATGGGCGTATTTATAGATATGTGTAACTTATATGGTGCACATACTATACAGTATTCTATTATATAATGTTCCCACTGCTGGACGTTGATTAAGCAACCACGATTTATTCCAAGCCATGTTTAATCATAAGTTAGTTCAAAAATACATCCTTAATTACAGGCACGTATCCAGACTTTTGGTTCGGGGGGGGACAAACATTGAAACAACCATGTGAACTGTGTGAAAATCGCTGTAATCACTGTACTATAATTTTCACTGTACTATACTATAATTAAAGAACACGCAAGCGAATAAATAAACAGATGGCTTAAAACGTTTTTTTTTTCAGTCAGATTTCGGGGGGGGGATAAATCCCAACTATCCCCCCCTCTGTATACGTGCCTGCTTAATTATATTTAGATCACAGTTCATTCAGTACATATCTCTCGACGAACTCCTCGGAGATCTCCAGCAGTCGCTCGCGGTAGACGCCGCACTTCTGCGCGTACGCCAGCACCGGTTCCGTCCGGTCCTCGTTCACGTACCGGTCGTACGTCTGCGGGTCATCAAACGTCGCCTGCGCATCCTTCGGGTGCATCAGGATGAACGGGTAAATGGCGGCTGGCTCCACCACCCCGAACATGCGACTCTGCTCGCACCAGTACAAGAAATTCTCCTTATCGTAACCCAAATCTATTAACCTCCGTTTAGAGTCATCGTTCAAATTGTCCGAAAAAACTGAGAAGTATTGATCGTAGATTTCTTGCTCGTGCTTTTTTCTGAAACTCCTAGAAGTGGTCAAGTACATGAACGTCATGAGATCGAAGGCTGGCGGCGCGTACCGCACCAACTGGAAGTCAACGATGACAGCGTTGCTCAGGACATTGTCGTCATATTTAAACATCATGTTATTCACCCAGAGATCTTTATGGATCAGGACGTTTAGAGTCCCTGTATACTCCTTTACGGTATCACACGCAACTAAATACTGCTTCGCTATTTTCTGCTCCAAATCAGGTATTTTCCAATAAGACTTCGAAGAGTAAGCCTTGATGAAATTCGCGGTTAATTTGGCGCAGGCTTTTATGAACGGGGAGTCACAGAAGGTTGGTTCATCTAACAAGCTGCCGCATTCTTGGTTGGTGTTGTAGGGACGGTTGAGGAAGATGCTCTTGTTCGTCTCGTAGTTGGTGAAGGCCGCGTGGAAGCGCGCGAGGGTGGCGACTCCCAGCATCTCGTGCTGGTGGTCCAACGTGTCCACGTAATGGCGGGACGCGTAGCCTGCTACCGCCAGGTCTGGCATGACGATCGTGTCGTCCGTGGAGATGTAGGCCTTCGGACACCAGGGATTCGGGTCTGGAGGGAATGACATGGAACATCTTTAGGAATGAAGAAGTTATAACGACGGTAATCATATGAATTTCAGAGGTATTATCAGTACAATATGTTTACTTTAAGATTATTTTCTTGAAGAGAGGCGATATTATGTCTGGCGGCAAGAAAATTTTGTTTCTATGTATTGTTATATTTAAGTATCTACTAATTGATTATGATATGATATCCTTAAAAAGGCAAGATTTGATCTCGTAGCTTCAAAATAACTTTTGCGAAGCTTCTCTTCTAGTCATAGACCCACTCAAGTAGAAAAATAAAAATTCACTCACTATTATCATCCCGAATCTCCTCCAGCACCTTGAACATATACCTTTCCCTCTTGAAATATTTATTATTGTTAATGAACTCCGCTTTGGGCTGGTTGTTCATCGGCATACACTTTATGAACAGGTGTATGTTCGTCGCTTGGCCGTCAACCATCACTCGGAGGGTGGCTCTCATGTGGTCTCCTAGGAAGCCGGCCAGCCCGTCTGTGGCCGCCCTGACGTCACAGCCCTGCAGCGACCACACATCCGCGCCAATAGCCTGCTTCACAACATGATGCACCTGCTTCTTACTCAAGATATCCTCCAATAACAAACGTCTGGTACCACCGACCATCATGATAAGTTCGAAGTATATTTCTGGGAGAAATAAGCGACTCACGCATTATATACCACACTTTTATCTATAAATAATTGTGCCTTTTTGTTCTTCGATAACCTTTGCAAATTGGATGCACTAAAATAAAACTTATGTTTTAGGAAATAAGAGCGGGTATAATGTATGTTGTGTAAATATAATATATAGACTTTATCGACTAAACATCATAGCGCAAATTGTTTGTATTTGCAGGAAGATTAAGGAGAGCTACTGTTTGAGATGAAGCGTTCATTGTTCGCGTTTCAAGTTCGTTCGAGATAATATTCTGACAGTTGGCAAATGTTGAATACCTAATACCTAGATAAAGGCCTATTCACATGATCCAGTATGAATCGATCAGCTTTTAATTAATTGTTAGTTGAAATACTTAAGGTGAAAGCGCCAGGGTAGCCCGCGAAATTCTTTTGCAATTTGCAGCTCAGTGTCTGGGTGTATGTTGATTAAAATATAATTCGCGACCCTAACAAATATCTATTTACAGAATTATAATCATTAAAGTCATCAATACAATTCTCTACGACCAAGTAATTCTAATAATTTATTATTTCATGAAATCTTGACATTTGAGGATTATACTAACTTAAGGAGTAGTATTACTGATTCTAATGACTATAATTATGTAAAATCATATTTGTTACGGTCGCGAATCATACTTTAATCAACATACACCCAGACATTGAGCTGCAAATTGCAAAAATCGTAAGAAAATTTGAATTTCGCGGGTTACCTTAGCGCTTCCCCCTTAAATCCAAACAGACATCAGGCAGGGCATGCCTAAAACCGTAGACAGAGAATAGAGGTAGACATGCTCTTAAAATAATAATAATTGGGAAAGAGAGATGACATGTATGTCAAAATATATATGTGTGAGCAGGACATAGCATAAATTTTCTATCTCTATTTGCGTATCGGTTTTTATTGTTTGCCATCACTAGTCATAGGTGGCAAACAAGTTGTGGTGTTAAAAGATTTTCGTTGATAAAAACTGTGAAACGCTTATTTTGTGTAATTTGTGACTTTATTGATATTCCAAAAGGTAATATTTATTGTGTAGTGATGGTGAATTGCTATATATATGGCTGTAAAAGTTGTAGTGAACGAAATCAACCAAACATAACCTTTCACCGGTAAGTAGCATTTCGTATCTATTACTGCAAGTAAAGCAAAGAATTATTGTACTCAAGACTATTTTCTGTCAATAATAAGCAACATTTATTGATAATTTCATCAAAACAGATGATACAATCCTAACTTGTTTTTTGTATTAACCGATTTATGCGTGAGGCATATTAAGCTAGGTTATTATCTATGTTGCTTCGTGTCATTTGTCAATAGTCGGATAATAGCTTGACAGGGATACCAGCACTTGATTATTTTTACCACTAAACGTATTTAATCTTTTCCTTTTTTTTTAGTTTTCCGATTGAACCATTTTTAAGAAATATGTGGACTGGTACGGGCCGAGTTTATATTTTGAGGTGAAAATAAATTTATATCTTAGTTTAAATTGTAATAAAATAATAATTACAATTCATTTGTTTTCGCGCTTCACCTTCACCCCGGAAGCATTTAGTTCGCGCGCGTCCTGTTTTTATTTGCTAAACTACTGTTATGTAAAGCACTCTTGATTATAAAGTTTTACTATGAGATTAACCCTGAAAATATTAAAATAAATGTCTGCTGTTTCATGCAAAAACGCATGAAATTGATGTTTTAGTTTGCTATTTCAAAAAAAAGTGGAAAAAGAAAAAAGAAAAGTAAAGTTATAAATACGTCACCCCCTGAAAGGTGACAATGAATTGAATAACTCTTTGTAGACGTAGTACAATCAAAAGACTTAATTAGTACCAGATTACCCACACGATAGGGTTAAAGTTTAAGTATGGCAATATTAATTGCACGTAGCTGTAGTAATGTACTTATGTCGAACTATCGCTATCTCATACTGCATACGCTGAGGACTTGTCTACCTCTATTCTCTGTCTACGCCTAAAACCGTCCCATTTGATAGGTTTTGTGAAATTTGATAGTCACGTGTGGGTAAGCTGATTTCGCACATAAAAGTCGCACGTTTTCAACCTTCAGTGTGAGGCATCCTTAACCATTTTAAATAAGAACAATATTATTATTTACATATTTAAAATGTTTTCCTAACAGTCATGCATAATATTCAGATTGCAACTGACGTCAGTCTGACAAACAACCGTCAGTAACTCAGGCTAACGAATAAATATATATATAATATTTATTTCGAAGTTACGGATCTAAATTAGAAGCCAATGCGATGATATCGTACGATACACTCCACTTAGATATAGAGAGGGAGCGCAGGGCGTTGTCGGTGAGGAGCAGTATGCTTGCCCGCAGGTTCGCTCGTTGTACTACAGACGTCAAAGTAACCCTTTTTAAGGCGTTCTGTCAATCCTTTTACACGAGTGGCCTGTGGGTATCATACACGCGCCGAGCCTACAACGTCCTGCGTGTTCAATTCAATAATGCTTTTAGGATGCTGTTGGGACTGCCATGGCGTTGTAGTGCTTCAGGAATGTTCGCGGAGGCTCGCACAGATGGTTTCCATGCCATCATGCGAAAGAAAGCGGCCTCCTTACTACAGCGCTTGCACGGTAGTGACAGCAGCATCCTGAAAATGATAGCTGCCAGACCGGATTGTCCCTTTCAGGGACACTGGGTGGGGACAGTCATGGGTATAATTAAATAACTCATTTATATAAACTAACAATACTAACCTACTTACGTAAGCACATTGTTACTAACACCAAAATACTAACAAAACTATTATGGACTGTAGTCTGAATTAAAGTTTTATTTATTTATTTTGTGGGGTATGATGAGCTGATATACATTCTGTCGATCTGACCGTACGATATCGGTGTTTCCCAGTCAGATCAGGGAAGTCAAAAGGCAGGCGCTCAGTGTCAAATATTGTTACTTTGCCGCCCCGGAAAAACTGGAAGTCAGTCCCAACATAGTTGGCAACGTTTTTAATTTGGTAGAGCTCGTGTGAGCTGAACTGCCGCGCCCCACTACCGCATTTGCTGTAGTGCACGATACTAATTCAAGTAGGCATTTCAGCTTACACGAGCTCTATTTTGTTGTATTTCGTCAAATCTAGGGATGATGGCCGACCTTTAGTTATGGGAGAGGCGCCAAAAGAAGAGGAAATGTAGGGTACGACCTTCAGGCTAAGTGGGAGTAAGGATGTACGGAGGGAGGCGTACGATTGGATGAGAGTAGCCGAGGATTAAATTAAATGGCGTGCAATTGGAGAGACCCTTACCCAGCAGTGGTCTGCTGTAGGCAAACACAATAAAACAAGATATTTGTTTATAAATAGCTATATTTATGAAACAATATAATATCTCTCGCTACGTTGTAATATTACACGTAATCATATAAACTCCGGAGTGCTGTCAGTTTGTTTAAACCATTCGCTGCGGCGATAAATATTACGCTTATTAGCCAAGTGCGGGACGATTTTCGTCGCGAACGCCGATGGGCGTCCTCCGCACCTCATAAGGATAATATAAAGATAAGATATAAGCAATTTTAAAAAAACGCCGAAAGGCGTCCGACGCAGCGAATGGGTTAACTTTGGCAAGCAGTCGCATCGTAATGTACAAAGTATGGCAACATGTGGCGGTGCGCGCGCGCCGGTGCAGCGACCTTAGTTTGGTGAAACCAAGTATATACTTAACAATAAGTCATTTGGAATTATGAATGATATGATTACACAAATAGCTGCTGTGTCACTGTGTGTACGAAAGGTCTTCATCTTATGTTGCAATAGGCTTACCGTCTGCCCACAAAATGCTAAATAGGAACGCATGAATAAGCCGCCTCATTTGGTATACAAAAATAAAATCCATAAATTGATTCCATAACATAATCGTGTAAAATCGTGTTCAATTGCTTTCTTTACAATTCTTATAAACTGACGTATAATTAAATCTTAAGATAATATTTGTAAATAATAGCTGATGTCTTAAATTCTTAAATATATCTTTAACAAGAAAGCCTACTGGAAGAATGTTACATCGGAAGACGAGCGATGGCAAACTATAACTATTCACTATATTTATAATTATTTAATATTTAACTAAGTATATTCGAGAACAATATTCGTGTATAATTGAAATAAGACCCACTTTACGTTTGATTAGCTGCGCAGGAGTGGAAGAAAGAAAACATTATTACTGCTCTACGATTGGACCAGGGCTTTTCTTAGTTTTCGACGCTTAATAGGGCAAAACTTGGGTAATCGGTGATAGTTTTGTTTTTTACTTGTAAAATTCGATTCATTGATCAGACTATTTTTTAAATTTACTGTGATATAGTAGACAAAATAAGTTTTGCTAACTTATATCTAAAAATGTGGCAAATACTATAATGATTGAAAAATGTACATTTATCAAGTCAGTAGTAACTTGGTAATAAAACACATATTATCTATCACCGAATAGCTGCATATCACGAATTAGCCAAGTTTTGCCCTACTCGTAATTAAATTAAGGTGCATATTGCCGCATGCGCTCAAACTTAAATACTTTAAACATAGCTGCAGTGCTGTATAAAACATACACATAATTATATTAACCGGTCAGTAAAAGTCGTACTTATCCTGTGTTTAACAAACAAAATCGAACGGCTAAGACCCGAATTACAAATATAAGCAATGATGTCTTACATAAACCGTGGATAATCACAAGCAATAACTGAGTAAAGTGTGTCTTATTTCCGGTCTAACCTACGAAGGCACAGAGAAGTTCGAGCGTCGTGTCCCTAGATGGCGCTAGTGTCGTAAGAGGTCCTTGCGAGTATATTTTACTAACTACATTACGTTGTCATGTTGAGCAAACTTAACATAACGTTAATAAAGTCGAGTATGAGGGCATGTGCAGACTTTATCGCGTAAAAGGTAATTCACTAATTCAGGTTTAAGCAACTTTTTTTTGTTAGCTGCGCAATATCTACATCTTTCTATCTTTGATACAAAAGTTATAGGCTAGGAGTTTGATGGGTGCGATGAAATAACACGTGTCATAAAGAAATGAGCCAAAAGCAGCTACAATGAAGTCCATGCTAGGCAATCTTCTTCTTTTTATCGAATCCATATTAATAATAATCCTTTTCTAAACAGCTTGGGCCCAGTAGTTAATAGTCCCCGTTGATCGAGGCATCAGTGGCGTTTTTATGTTCTCAAATAACACTCAAATTATCGAAATACTCGAACTTCGTGCTTTGCACACATGACCTAACGGCCGTGTCGACGCTAGCGCCATCGTCGCACGCGTGGCAATGTTTGACACCCCTCTAACTGGCAAGACACAAACTTAACTAAACAAATACAGCTACATACTGATTGTATTTATAAGTTTGATATGGAGACGAATGGTTAAGTGTTACTAAACTTACAAAAGAACTCGCATAATATTTTTGTATAATATGCCATATCAAGCTGTCATTTCACGAAACCGTAACTAATTTCTCAAAATCTAAATATTTTATTTTACATAAACCCACATGGGCACTTATGACACGTCAGAAGCTAGGTGGTCGTTTCCCATGGAGAGGAGCCGGCAAGAAACTCCACGGTTACTCTTTTAAAAATAACTGGCTTTAAAATGATTTCAAATTACAGTGTTAATAGGTATGGGAGAACAGTGTAGGCCTGTCAAAAAGTACCAGGTACTTAACAAAATAGAAAATGGTCAACAAATCTACAGTGTACAAGGCCTACAACGTTCTCACATTCACAAAATAGAATATATTTAAAAGGTAAATGAAACAGTAAAAAATAAAAACCTATTGAAACCAAATGACATGATTGCCAGTGCAATTGTAACAAAACTGAATGAATATCGTGTCCACAAAAGTCTCTATTCCTACTCGATAGATACTTTTTATGCCAAAAAACGCACGCATTCAGTGAACAGCTGGGCGCAGCTGGCTTAGTTACCGAGAGCCTAAACTCGGATTTTAAATATTGAAAATTATAATAGCATTCGTGACCATATCTAACACATTAACTTAATTACAACATGTATTCATATAACATTATTTGTAACATAACGAATATATTTCAGTCTCTTACGTATAATACAGCTACCAATAGTATATAACATTTAAAAGGAAGACTCGTTGCGTCAATTGGAAGACGAGGAAATATATTTTGAGATATAACTTTTTTACAATACCCAAAACGGGAAATGAAAAATGTATAATATAATGTATAAAAATGTCTTTTATAAAATTGCAGCTACCTAAAATACTGCTAAATAATGTCATGGCTTAAAAGCAGTGTCAATTCCATAGTGTACTATTTTATGTTTTTAACATTGTTTAAAGAAAAAAGATCAACTTGCATATTTAAAAAAGAGACAAACTTTTTGTCTACTAATATTTTCAATTCCATTATTTAGTATAGAAGTATTATTTCATTTAAATGCAGATCTACCGAAGCAGAATTAGCAGTAGTATAATAGTAGATTTCACATAATACATAATTATTATGTAAAGCTAAACCATAAAAGGTATGTGCTTCGGTAATCTTCGTGTTTCCGAATTTGTACGAACGTCGCGCCACAGAGTAATGCCCCACAGAGGCAAAGCTTTAAGTTGTGTACTGCCGCGCTTTGTATGAGCGCCCCTGTCATCGCGCGTTTATATGAATTTTTCTCTCTATCGGGTTATCTACTCCGGTCGCACATAGACATCTGTTACTTAAAAGTTTCGAAAAGTTTTTGAAAGTGCATAGATCTATTAACTTATAATTTTGTAATCATGGTAATTAATACAAAACTGGCAAGGACTTCCAGTGCGCAATTTTTTTTTTTTTTTTTGTGGTTCAGTATCAGTAATAGAACACATTTCCATTATTTGTTCGATACTTTTTTTTTATCCGACCTGAAATCAGCAAAATATGGACACAATATATTCGTAATAATATGACTGGTCGCGCGCGGCGCCCGGTCGGCAGGGTGGCGGCGGCGCCCGGTCGGCAGGGTGGCGGCGGCGCCCGGTCGGCAGGGTGGCGGCGGCGCCCGGTCGGCAGGGTGGCGGCGGCGCCCGGTCGGCAGGGTGGCGGCGGCGCCCGGTCGGCAGGGTGGCGGCGGCGCCCGGTCGGCAGGGTGGCGGCGGCGCCCGGTCGGCAGGGCGGCGAAGGCGGCTGACAGTCTGCTCATGCGCCCGCGCTGTAGTGATCGCGTCAATTCGTTTCCCCGCGCCAGCATCGCGCCTCACGTGTGTCGTACCAGCCGATTACCGATCATGACGTCAGACTTTACTAAACGCGAGTTATACGAGATGGTGCGAGTGTATTTATTAAGTGGTGAAAATTTACGAGCAGCTCGAAGAATATATGCGAGGGAGAGCATACCTCGTATGCGATCCCATGGGTT
Organism: Fissipunctia ypsillon; assembly: GCA_947568875.1. Taxonomy (NCBI): domain Eukaryota; kingdom Metazoa; phylum Arthropoda; class Insecta; order Lepidoptera; family Noctuidae; genus Fissipunctia; species Fissipunctia ypsillon. Next base: position 741,187 of record OX387657.1, on the reverse strand, counting down.
CAGGTCACTAGGTCGTGACCTGAAGTTAAAAAAGTCTAGTTCGAACCTGTTGAAACCAGCGATAACCCGCGTAAATACCTACTACGTAAATACCTACTACGCCAGCAAACCGAGCAAGCGCACAGCTGATAGGACCTACGCGCGTTCCGCCACGCCGCCGCCGCACGCCAGCGAGGCGCCATAAAACCAGTTTCAAAGTAAACATCTTTCGTTAACGATAACTTTATATTTTTGTACTATGACATATGAAATTACAAAAATAGGTGTTTTATAAAACTCGTTTAAGTTTAATTTGTAAAAATTTGCGCACTGGTTAATCTTTTTTCCTGTATATTAGGTCTTATTATCGTTCATTCGTATTTTTTAAAATAGACGATGATTCCCGAAAGGCATAAGGTGGGCGCTTCGGGAAAAATGTGATATAGTTTTTACTCATTCGGAATATCAGTTTCTTTGTTTTGCAATGCATTTTCTTTCAAATACTTTTTGACAGTTCACATATTTGTATGAAACGGTTATAACACTGCAAATTGAAGTTGTCATACAATCTCTTCAGTAATCAAGTTCCATGATTTGTATATCGTGAGATTTTCATTTTCCATGAATATTCAATGGTCTCATGTAAAGCTCTAGACGAGAGAAGATGTAGTAGTGACGTCATCTGCTCGGTCTACAGCGGCGGCGGCTGCGGCAGTAGCGCGTGGAGTCTCGCCAGCGAGTGCCGCAGCAGGCGCTCGGGGTGCGCGGGCGCCGCGTACTGCTGCGGGGTGGCGGGCGGCGGGGGCACGCGCCACGCCACCACGTGCTCGCGGCCGGTCGTGACACTCGCGCACACCGTGAACAGCACGCCGCGCTCCCACGCCACGCGTAATGCTGACAGCACCTGTCAGACCGACCACGTTTGAGTAAGCGATGATTTATGGCACATCGTGATGGACTCGAGCCTCGTTTGAAGTGGCTAAACCATACCTCCGCAGTCGCGACAGTGGTTCTAGACAATAACATGAATCCTTGTCCGTGTATACCTCCGCAGTCGCGACAGTGGTTCTAGACAATAACATGAATCCTTGTCCGTGTATACCTCCGCAGTCGCGACAGTGGTTCTAGACAATAACATGAATCCTTGTCCGTGTATACCTCCGCAGTCGCGACAGTGGTTCTAGACAATAACATGAATCCTTGTCCGTGTATACCTCCGCAGTCGCGACAGTGGTTCTAGACAATAACATGAATCCTTGTCCGTGTATACCTCCGCAGTCGCGACAGTGGTTCTAGACAATAACATGAATCCTTGTCCGTGTATACCTCCGCAGTCGCGACAGTGGTTCTAGACAATAACATGAATCCTTGTCCGTGTATACCTCCGCAGTCGTGACAGTGGTTCTAGACAATAACATGAATCCTTGTCCGTGTATACATCTGTTTTGGGGCCGACTGTACTACTAAGTATATAAAATGTTTTTTTTTTTTACTTTAAATTAATACTTGCCCTTGCTTCAGGCGGGTGCGATCTACCGATATGGCGACTTGTCAAAGCATAAAGATTTATGTGCTATTTTTTAATTTAAATATTTGTAACGGCATATCTACATCGCCACATGTGAACGCATCACACTGACGTCACGCAAAATCCTGCATCGCGCAACCAGAGTTTACCGCGCGACGAGCATATACAACATCCCGACATCAACCGTCGGGCAGTAGCCCACCAGACTCAACACACGTCTGGTCGGAGGATCCTCCCTTTTCTATGGAGGATGACTGAACTGTTTACTCCCTGTTCTTCGTGCCCCTATATATTAATGTATTATACCCATAAACCTTTTGGAATAGATTCGCTAAATGATGGTGAAAACCGCATCAAAACTCATTGTGCAGTTTAGAAGAACCAAGCGGTCCCACAGACGGTCGCACACAGACAGCCCGTGCGCGTGCGCAGCAAGACTAGGACGATTCGATCTAGCCATCATTCTTACACAAATTAAACACTACTCAAAACCATATCATAGCAATGAGAGCTGTTTTCAAAATTAAATGTTACTACTGACGAGAGGAAGCGTAGTGATCCACTCTTTTCATACAGAGAAGACACGAAACGAGGTCTTCTCTGTATGAAAAGAAGCCTTTGCCTGCTAGTGGGACAAATAGTCTTGTATTCTATTTAATGTATTTATCGTACCTGTCGCCCCAGCTGCGTGTCGGGCAGCAGCGTGTGTCTCGGGAAGCCCACGGCGTAGTAGGGCGCGCCCGGCACCGGGTGCATGGGCCCCTGCCGCCCCGACTGGAAGCTGGACGGAAACGTAACGTTACACGAGACACAAGACACGTAATACAGAACAGTACAATAACAGTACAGTGTGGTGATAAACTGATGGCCAATAAAAATTAATTTAAATGACAAGTCGGGTCACGAAGTTAAAGATCAAAGTGAGAGTGAACAGGCTTCTTCTGGGTAAGCTCGCTCCATCGTCGACTTTGTCTGTGTCATCTCTGACCTAGACTAGAGTCAAGAGCAAACCTATCTCAAATAAAAAAAAAGATGGCGGCTATGTAAAGTGATATTTTTACGAAATGGTTGTGATTTTCGTGGTTTTCGGGGGCACAGATGCTGCAAATAAGGTTAAATTAAAATTCAAGATGGCGGCCACCTAAATATTCTTTTAAGAGTGTCATTTTAATAGTTTCAGGGGTGCTGATGTCGAAAATGACGTCACAATCAAAATGCAAGATGGCGACCATTGAGTTAGTGAATTTTTGATCGCGGCTGTGAGTATAGTGTAGTGACACGTACTTGTATGTGACGAGTATGGAGGAGGTGCAGTGCGGGTGCTGCGGCAGTGCGACCGGCTGCAGCGCCCACGCCATGCTGCCGCGCGGCTGCTCGCCCGCCTCGCACGGCGCGGGCGTGCGCCCGTACATGCGCCCGCACACCAGGCACTCGATGTACAGCGGCTCCTGGGCGGCGCGCAGGCGCTCCAGCTGCCGGTTGAGGCAGTGCAGGTGCAGCATGTGCTGGCAGCCCGTCAGCGCCACGGCGGGCGCGGCGCAGGCGTCGAGCGGCGCCAGGCAGGCGGGACACAGCGCGCCCCACTGCGGACACGCCACGGCGCGCACCCACACGCACACGGACGACGACGCCGCGTCCACGCCTGCGGCAACACATTCCTTACGTTTACGACGATCGAATTAAGAAAAGTGGTTGCCATTTTGTTTCAGTTTTTATTGGGCCGATTGCTTCCAATATCCATATCGGAGTATCAGAGCGTATCCCAAATACAAATCCGTAGCTGATGAAAGGAGGAAAACTGTCCGTTATTATGAGAGCTGATCGTACTCACCCACTATACTGCCGTCGGAGGTGGGCGTGTCGGTGTTGTCGTGCGGCGCGGGCGCAGGCGAGTCGAACACGTCGTCGCTGCTGCCGCTGCAGTTCAGCAGCTCACCCACGGACGCTTGCTGGACACAAACATACATAAATATTATTATGAAACCCCGGATTACGGTAAATCCAAGATTTTCCAGTAAAACCACAAGCCTTTACCTGTAAGCTCTCCTTGCTCTCGTGGCTGAGGTACGTGGACACCGTGTCGACACTGTGCCGCCTGCCCGAGCGCGTGCTACTGCACTCTGTGTCAGTGTGTCGCTGATCCTCCGCCAGTTCCTCCTTGTGCTTGCTTTCCACCACGGCCGCATTTTGCTTGTTGTTGTGACCTGATAAAATATATTTTAGCAAAAAAATCCACCGACTTCCCAAAAAAAACTGCAAAGTGAAAAATAACTTTAATTTCGGAAGTCTGTATCTTTGGTTTTGTATTTTCTTTTTTTTTTGCACCGACTCATCATCAACATACACTAAGCGGAAAAAAACACGTATTATTGAAGCCAACTCAAAAACCACTCATCAGAGCTTGACCAAATTTATATGGGACCAATCTGGAAGTTTAACTTTATTTTTTTTTAAATCGGTTTAAATATGACGCAGTTCTGAAGTAACAAACATAAAAACACAACCGAATTGAGAACCTCCTCCATTTTTGAAGTCGGTAAAAAATTGGATATATTACAAACTGGTAACAATTAAATAGACGTACAGCTTTCCAAAGGAAACAATGCGCTTCGGGAATCATCGTATATCTTCGGAGATACGAACGCGCGATGACGAGATCTAAAGTAGAGCTGTTACAACCTAGGAAGTTCTTGCCTATTTTGAAGTACAGTCAGACCCAAAAAGATGTATACACGGGACAAGGAACCATTTTACTGTCAGCAACTGTACGGGTTGTCAACTCTGTACACAGATGTGTCGTGAAAATTTGTATGTTCAGTTAGTATAGAGAAACATGTTCCACTGAGATGCACTAAGTAGTTAGTTTTTTAAGTAAGTAACAGTACTAGGGTGGAAGGCGATTATTTCTCTCAGTTGTTGATAGCTACAAAGTTATAAGTTCACTACATTTAAATGCGTTAGTCATGTTGTTTTATTATGCTAAATTATGACGCGCATCGTTGGCCTAAAGTAGGTTACAGAGTAAGCAGAAAAATGTAAGGCGATGAGACCGTAGAACAACTTTTGCTTTATAACATTGTATCCACCATATGGGTACAAAACATAGTATACAATTTATTTTACCAAAACAAAGTAAACATTGGGTCCCAAAACATCTATAAGTACACCATATGGCCAAAACAATGTTCACAGTGATAATTCCAGAACAAGGTAAGTAAGACTGACAACATCATATGACTTATATCGAATGAGACGTTTTTAACTTCCTTTAATACAAGAACAATAATTTTATTTCTGTTCTCTTCATTTCATGCATGACGTCACTGACGTGTCATTTGTTTTTAGATTTTAGATTTGAAAAACATATAGGTAAATCATGAATGTTCATAACGAATGTTGTTTATGCTTCTTAAGGAGGTCACTCACCGGGTATTCGCGTGTAATTAACATGAATTGTTCATGAATTGTTGTTGTGTTGTTGCACATTCCATGATTTGATTCTGAAATGTTCAAAATCAAATCATGGTATATTAATTACAATACTGTGCTCGCTCGACGCACTAAGGAGTATTCGCTTTTGTAACCGCTCGAACAATGAGTATTCGTACATGTAACATCGATTCAGGTATAATGCTCGGTTTTCCGCACTCACTGCTGCAATGTTACGAATTGTATCATTACAGGTACGCACTGTAATGCTCGCCCGGACGCATTCACTGATGAAATACTCGAATCTGAACTGTTGCATTACACGCAAATGCTCCTGGTGAGTGACTACCTTAAAATGTGATCGTTGTCCTGACAATAATAATATGTCAGTCTGTCGCGTTTGAGTAAATGGCAGTAATTGTTTACGACATCGTATTTTCAACTAAATACTTATTTCTAACACCTCTCGAAGTTGAATTTTTGAAGTGAATGAACGTTTAGATTTGTTTACCTCGCTATTGAATGATTACTGTATACATGTTTGTGAGACATACCTATGTAGATTACCTAGTTTTGGTCACAGGGTGTATAGATTTTTTGGGACCAAATTTTTACTTTGTTTTGGTAAAATAAATCTTATACTATGTTTTGTACCTGGTCGGTGGATACAATATTATGCAACAATGGTTGTAGACAATAAAATGGCTTCTTGTTCGTGTATAGGTACATCTTTTTGGGGCTGACTGTACCATGATTACAAAATTATTGACTAACAACTCCGTTGCAATTCAAAAAAACTGTTCAATACATTTGAGTGACAAATGACAATCTGAGCTGAGTAGGTAACCCGATAGAGAGAAAACTTCATACAAACGCGCAATGACAGGTGCACGACTAGAAAACGCGGCAGCACAACTCAGAACCATTGCCTCTGTGGGGGGTAACTCTGTGGCGCGACGTTCGTGATTATTCGGAAACACGAAGATTACCGAAGCGCATACTTTTCTTTGCAAAGCTGTATTAAGTTCAGTTGAGTAAAGCTGGATGGGTGGGCACGAAAATAAAATTATAATTTTGAATTCTATCTGTATTTGTGACTTACTAAATATATTCAAGTTATGCAGTATCTGCCTAGCGAGCCCCGGCTTACGATCGCGCGGCGAGGCGCTGCGGGCGCCTTGCCGTGGGACCGTGACGTTCGTCTGTGACTGGCTTTGCAGCGACTGTAGGGACTGCAGCGACTGCAGCGACTGCACCGACTGCACCGACTGCACGGATCGCACGGAGTGCACGCTGGAGCCCGTGTGCTGCTGGGGGATGCGCGGCCGACGACCTGCAGGATATGATAAAGTCAATAGAATGGAGATCGGATTCGTGTTTAGCTGCTGTACATTACACGAGAAGTAGAGCTTTGCTGTGGTCATTTTTTTGTTCTCACATGCAACGCTACAAGATTTTTTGGCGCGCGCCCAAAATCGGAACTAACGCCGTCATCTAGTGTTGTCAACACACAATGACAGACAACTTCACAAATGTTTACACTCCTACCAACTTATCTGTGAAATGGCGAAAATTGGAACTACGGTCGTCATGTTGAAATGTCATTCGATTGTCAGTGTATACTACATTCGGGTTCTCTGGTTGTTTTGTCGTGATATTGCTGAATTTATAAAGTTAAATATGCCGAAAGCTATTAAAAGTGATGCTCGAAACATTATTCTAAAGGTTAAAACCTTTTTTGAAGAAGAAGCTCGGGCGGGGTCTCCGATTATTCCATTTAATCAAATATACAAACGAATTTCGGCAGCGACAGGTTAGTGTTGTCAACTTTCTTGTTATAAATTACCCGATACTTAACTAATTATTTAAGACTACGAATTATTCGTTTCTATTCTTGCTGCAGGTTAGCGTAACGGTAGCGTACATCTAATAGGTAACCTGCTAAGTGAGTGAGCAAACTAACCTGCCAGATTTCAAATTTCTACTAACATTTATTTTATCATCTTATATTTCAGGTGTGAGTCAAGGACTAATTTCAAAAATAGTGAAGGAAGGGCACGCAGCAGAAGAAACTGGTACAAAAATTCGGACACCAGGCAAGGAGAGAAAACGTAAAAGTGGATTTGTGCATGTTGATGATTTTGACATGGGAGTTATACGGAGGAAAGTACATGAATTTTATTCTGCTAAAAAAGAGGTCCCTACTGTTAAAAAGCTTCTAGAGGTCTTAAAGACAGAAATAAATTACACAGAAACTCACTCAATTTTGGGCACCTTATTATTAATTAGCAACACTAAATCGACGGTGCCGTCCTCTTTCAGTTCACAGATAAGTTGGTAGGACTGTACCAACATCGCCCACTGTCAAAGTCATTCAAGCGACAAAAGCTCCTCGTACTACTCTAACGTAGTACTCTAATCGGCTCAAAAAGTTTCAAAATTCTCGATAACACCACTATAGTGTTTTCCTCAATACAGTACATTATAGTTAATGATAAAATTATACTAATGATTTTAGAATGCTAAATACCTTCTAACGGCACCCGCTCCGGTGGCGGCGGCGGGTGCTGATGATGCGCGGGCGGCGCGGGCGGCGGGGGGCGGGTGAGCGGGTAGGGCGGGTGCGGCGCGGCCGGCGTGGGGCGGGTGAGTGGGTAGGGCGGGTGCGGCGCGCGCCGCAGCAGCGCCACGCCGCCCGCCACGCCGCCCGCCGCGCCGCGCGCCGTCATGCGCGACACGGACGCCACCCAGCCCTCGAACGTTACCGTCTCACCGCCGCCCGACCAAGACTCTTCTAGCAGACATTGTACCTGCATCACACGTGATTATTGGCAGCCCCGAATCTACACATGTAAAACAGAGTTGCAGAGTACAGTCACGAGCACTAATATGTATACACTTAGGGAAATTCAAAAGCGATTTTCTCGTGGAATAACGATAGCAACTTAGAGATGCCTACCTATCTCATAATTCTATGTGTTCCGAAACACTATGTTCGTAACAAAATAAAATTACAACCAATACTGTAGAAGAAAATCACTGTTAAAAGTAGCTAAGTGTATACAAATTAGTGCTCGTGACTGTACAAAACCCAACAGGCAAAATTTTTCAACAAATAATATACTTACTACGATATTTTTTTAAATTGTTTAACGTAAATAATTATAAATGTTTCCATAGTCTTCTCTCAGGCGGTCCGGCGGAGACAAGGTGCGCGCCTTCAACGGTTGGGTCATGCCGGTTTTGATGTACTCTTTCGGCATACTCAAATGGACTCAGACCGAACTCGACGCCCTGGATAGGAGGGTCCGTACGCTGCTGACTGCATATCGAATGCATCACCCACGGTCATCGGTGATGAGACTGTATATCCCGCGAAAGTGTGGAGGTCGAGGCTTTTTAAACGCTAAGACCCTCCACAACCGCGAGACATGCAGTCTCAGGGAATATTTCCTAGAAGCCGACGTGGGGATGCATCGAGATGTGGTCGCGGTGGACAAGGGCCTCACCCCGCTCTCCTTGGCGAAAGAGAACTGGCGCAAACCTGCAGTACTTGATACTAAAGATCGTAAGGAAGTATGGCAAGGCAAAGAGCTTCACGGACGTTTTTTCCGGGCCCTCCATGGGCCTGATGTAGACTTTTTGGCGTCTGTATCCTGGCTGCGTTTCGGTGACCTCTTCGGGGAAACGGAAGGTTTTGTCTGTGCGATTATGGATGAAGTTATCACGACGAATAATTACCGGAAATATATTGTCAAGGACGGTACGGTTGACATCTGTCGGGCATGCCACCGCCCCGGTGAATCAATCCGACATATTATTTCCGGTTGTTCTCGTCTTGCTAACGGTGAGTACTTGCACAGACACAATCTAGTGGCTAGGATTATCCACCAGCAACTTGCCTTGCAGTACAACCTTGTGGAGTCCGCAGTACCATACTACAGGTATGTGCCCGACCCAGTTCTCGAGAATGGTCATGCCACATTGTACTGGGATCGATCTATCATCACTGACAGGACTATTGTAGCCAATAAGCCTGATATTGTGGTGATAGATCGACGAGAGCGCCGTGCAATGATTGTTGATATCGCTGTTCCTCATGACGAGAATCTCGTGAAAGCTGAGAAAGATAAAAAAATCAAGTATCTTGACTTAGCACACGAGGTTGTCGACATGTGGGACGTGGACTCTGCAATCATTGTACCGATAATCGTTACGGTTAATGGCCTAATAGCGGAGAGCCTCGACCAACACCTCAGGAGGCTCTCATTGCGCGGCTGGGTCAAGGGCTTGATCCAGAAAGCAGTACTCATGAACACAGGACGCATAGTGAGGAGGTTCCTCTCTCTAGAGCCCTGACCGCTGGCACCTTGGACCCTGTTCCTGATGCTGATGGGCCACTATTTTTTTATATTTTTAAATGTTTTTTTTTTGTTTTTATAAAAATATTTAAAAATTTTAATAATATTTATAGAAAATGAAATAAAAAAAATAAATGTTTATTCTTCTCGAATGATTATAATTCTGTAAATATATTTTTGTTGCGGTCAAATCAACATACAACCTTATACTGACCTGCAAATTGCAAAAAACGTAAGAAAATTTGAATTTCGCGGTCTACCCTGGCGCTGACGTTTCTTTTTTTTGGTGAATGGTACATTGGCAAAGGAAATGACGGATACAGCGTGACATGCCGCGGCTGGCGGCGCTTACGGATTTTATTTATTTATTTATTTATTTAATCCTTCATGCACAGAAAAGTACAGAGGCGGACTTAATGCCATAGGCATTTTCTACCAGTCAACCTATTTTGTATTTTGGATTTTGTATTTTTTCATTTTCTGAATGAAAAACTAGCTGGTGGCTGGTCGCCCCCCAATCTTTGCCGCCCGGTGCAAGTGCATCCTCTGCACCCCCATAGATCCGGGCCTAATTGTTAGCGACGTTTTCACAATGAAAGTTTCCTAAATCTAAGAGGCAATTATGAAAATGAAAAAATTTACAGTGTCCGTATAAAAAACGAACCAAAAACCGTTTTTCGAGTTATCAAATCACTATTCGAGAAAGAGTTTTAGATTCACGAAATTATGGTGTTCGGCAAATACATGAAGATGGTACATATAAATTTCATTACCTCGACGGGCAGCGGCTCGTAGTTGAGCTCCCCGCCGAGCGGCGGCGACACGAAGCGCGCCCACTCCCAGCGCACGCCGCGCCCTGCCGGTGACGTCACGCTGTAGCACGCACGACGCACGCGACACTCCACACTGCCGCCCTCTAGCGGAATAATACAAAACCAAGCTAGACACGGATTGTAATGAATGTGATGGCCTGAAGGGCTGCTTGCAAAGGAAAGAAGGCAACCTGTCAAGTACATTATTAGAGTTTGGCCAACGAAAGCTGACCACGAAATTTTCAAAAGTTTTAGTATGGCAATATTTTAGGACTGTCACAATTGTCAGTTTCCAATTTTGATATTTCGGCTATAAGAAACAAACGAATTGTATGGAGTGAAAAAAACAAGTCCCAACACTGAGAAGCCTGCACAATAAGCTGAAGGAAGCAATTGAATTTACGGGATGCTGTGCAACCCTTAGAAAAATGTTACACAAGAACGGGTTTGAGTTTCAAAACAATAAAAATGAACGGGCTTTATTTACAGAAAAATATGATATTGCGGCATGGAGACACAGATTCTTGACAATAAATCAGAAGAGGCTAGAAGGTAAACAGATTGTTTACTTTGATGAGACATAATATGTACAGAGGCCAGCAGGTCAAGCTATCCGAAACTGTCAATTTTCCCAATCAACCTTGAACCTAATGTTTTAGCGATAAAGTTGAAAATCTATTAAAGAAATTTGACAGATTGTAGTAGCTTAATGTGCTGCCGTCTATACATCAGAACTATAAAGTTATAAAATCGTGCCAAGGACCTTCAACAAGTGATGTCACTACTAATATATCGTCAGGAAAAACACATATTATTGTGCATGATCTTTGATTATTGTGTGATGTATTATTGTGATGATGATTGTGATGATTGTATATTGTGTTATTGTGATGTGATGATGATGTGATGATGATTGTGCAGGATCGGAGGAAGGGTTTGTGCCAGGTGCATTATTGGTATTCAGCACGAAATACAAATCAGCTGACTACCATGATGATATGAATGCTACCAACTTTATGAAATGGTTTCAGGAAATGTTGATACCAAATCTGACTAAACCTAGTGTACTTGTGACGGACAATGCAAGTTACCATGTGAAACAAGTAAACAAACCCCCTACTATGTCTGATTCTAAAGCTAATCTCCGAATATGGCTTCAAGAGAATAATATTCATTTTGAAGAATATCATACCAAAGCTGAATTAATGTGTTTGGTGAAAGATAATAAACCTGCAGTTGTTTACGAAGCAGAAGTACTTCTAAAAAATACATAGTCATACCCACAATCACGAAATTTTGTTGTTGCCATCGTATCATTGCGACCTCAATGCAATTGAGCTTGTATGGAGTCAGGCGAAGAGAAAAGTAGCAAGCAAAAATATAGGAATACCAGGGTCTGAAATGCAAAATTTAATAAAATAATGTTTTCTATCCATAACTGCTGATGACTGGAAGAAGTACACTGATCATGTACTAAATGTTGAACATCAGTACAAATTAAGGGACCGTATTGTTGAAAACGAACTTGAACGATTCATAATACATGTTGGGGACAGTAGCAGTAGCAGCGAAGAAAGCAATGAAGCTGATTCAATATTATCAGGTGTAGAGTTTTTGGAATCCGATTTCGACTATGACTACCCCTATGTTTTGTTTTGATTTTATTGTGCCATCCTCATCACATCAGTGGTCTCTGTTCCAATAAATGTATAGTAACAACTTTTTTATTTAATTCAAGCTTTTCTGTATAAGGCTGTGCCAGGAAAGTTGAGCTGTGAACTTCAATGTGCAGAAGTTAAAAAATGCCAAGCTAGTTTCGTTTAGAGCTTAACTTTGGTACTGATAATGATCATCCTCACGGCGAAATATTGTAACGCTAACTTGCTTATCCACCATTACGCGAATACATAATGGTGGGTTAACAGTTCCAAGTAAATATCAAGGGTAATAGGGTCTAAGTATATATGAAAATATGAAATACTGATCTAAATATCGCATAATATGTCTTGAATTATAAATAGTATCAACTCCGTTTAAGCAGTACGTAGCCAGGGTTGACAGCTCTTGATTTTTTTAAATTCCCGCCTTTTTTCTTGGACAGCTTTCGTTGGTCCGACTCTATGTTCAATAACTATGTATTTCGCCATGTTTAGTTATCTGTGTCAGGCTGTATGTATATGTCGCAAATGGATTGTAGAATCCGCTGTTGTACAAACGCCAGCACATCAAGCTACTACAAGCTGTCAAATTTCTTTAATAGATTTTCGACTTTATTGCTAAGCCATTAGGTTCAAGGTTGATTGGGAAAATTTGACAATTTCGGGTAGCTTGATGTTCTGGCGTCTATACAAAACCGCTAGTCGTTTTACAAAACAGCTCCGTTATGTAAAACAAGAACGACGTTTAGCGGTTTTACATAATTAAGTACTAAACTTTAACACGCAAGATTGTTTAAACGTTTTGCTTTTATCAATGCAGCGGATCAATGATTAGAGGTTATGTAAAACCGCGTGAAATGAAACGTCCGATTGTATATTTTAGTTCTTAATTATTTTTGGGTAGTATTTAAACGCAAATCAAAAAAAATACTTTTTATTTGCAAAAATAATCCGAATTCCAATCAAAATTACTGATTGCACAGCAAAATACTTAACACAAAATATAACTAAATAAGCTACAATTTATATTCGTGGCGCACCACTATTTATCTCAAAGTAAAGCTTTTTTATTAATGCAGAGCTCTAATAATGACTAGCGCACATTAAACCTTTTACCATTCTTGAGAAAAACAAATGATTGTAACTTACCCTTCGTACCCTTCGCTCGCTCTTGCATCCTATGTCGACGGAGCCCCGCTTAGCGGGGCTCCTATTTCTGTGTATAGGGTTTAAAGTAACCTAACCAAACCTAACCTAGGGATTAATATAGTCGCCATGTCATTTTGCTATGAGTGTGAGTATTATGTATGAGTACGCTCTGGTTAATTTGCTGTGCAGTCAGTATTTATGCTATGATTGTCGTATTTTTGTACTGGAAATAAATTGATATGTGATTTTTTATTTGATGTGCAATTAATAATATCCTATTATTTTTTGACGCTCGTGTCATGACCCTGGTAACTTGGAACAAATTTATTTTTGTGAAACGCGCCATCTATCCTGACGTACATGTAACTTTTTTGTCAGTGTTACCAGTTTTTCACGTGATATACGATGGCACTTTACACGAATTTATAGTTTGTAAAGGGTCTTTCAACAAGGACGGGTCGATGTTAAAATTGAATAAAACAAGATGTGTGTGAGATATTAACGAAATTTATTTTTTATTTAAAAGGCCCATTTATGCCATTATGGATGGAATATGACATCGTTCAAATGTCCGCCGCGGCTTCGTATGGTGGCACGAATCCGAGAGGTCCAATTTTTAATGACTCTGCTGCATAGATCCGGCTGAATCAGAGCGATGGCCTGCGTTATGTTGGCTTTCAGGGCAACGGTCGAATGTGGTTTATTGGCATAGACCTGTGACTTCAGAAAACCCCACAAGAAAAAGTCTAGCGGAGTCAAATCACACGATCTTGGTGGCCAATTCACGTCACCTCTGCGAGAGATAACTCTACCCTCAAACCGTTCATGCAGAATGTCGATTGTGTCGTTGAGGTCTGCGAAAGGCCGAGTTCTTGAGCACGGCGAGAAATCGACTGCCTCGGAGTCTCCTGAACACTCACGTACAGCGGCGATGTTCTCGGCCGATCTGGCGTTCCTTTGACGTAAAGGTGTTGGTTGGTTGTTTACCGAACCGGTCGTCTCAAATTTAGTCACCAATCGTTGGAGAGTGGACTTTGAAGGGCCACCGCGTCTGCCGTAAAATGGGCGCAATGCGCGCAACGTTTGCACTAACGAACACTCATTTTGATAATAAAGTTTTATCATTTGCACATGCTGCTCAACCGTGTAACTTGCCATGGTGATTTGGCATCACTGACTGCATAATATACAACAGATTTTACAGATCCCACCAAAATAGTATGGCTGCCACAGACTGTCAACATCGACCCGTCCCTATTGGAAAACCCTTTATTTTTCTTAGTTATGTGTACAAACAAGAAGTTATGCTTTAAAAACTTAATGTTATTACTTTGTTTATAAATAATTTGTATTTTCATGTAAATACATGTTAGAAATAATTTTGAATGAATAGACGACATTTATTTTGGGAAGTTAGATGAATTTACTGTTAGCAAACGATAGCAACACCGTCTAAACGTCACAAGAAAATTTCCGGCAGGTGTGTTTACATGCTAGTGCGCATTTCAACACGGTGTTTACATGCTAGTGCGCATTTCAACACGGTGTTTACATGCTAGTGCGCATTTCAACACGCCGTCAACAACGTAGGATCTGCAAATATTCGTATTTGAAGATCCTACATTGTTGATAGTGCGTGTCGATTTTACTTGTTATTTTGGTGTTTTATTGATATTTACGCTGAGTTGAGCTTCAGTTCCCCCGTGTATTATTCAGAAACACCTTAATTCCAGCATTGTGTTACGGGAAGGAGATGGACGGCATTAACCTACAGGCTCGAGAGTATAATTAAATGAATTCAATATCATATGTTTGTATTATAACCCGTCTGTTTATCTTTATTCCTAACTAAATAATTATTTGGTTCTAATAAATATTTAAGTTTGTATATTTTGTTATCTAGTTCTCGAAATATCAAAAGTACTGACTTGACTGATTTGGATGAGGAATTATCTACTTTATTTGTAATAAAGTATGCAAATCGGTTGAATCAGTACCTACCTACATTGATGTTTCGTGAACTAACTTTTGACATATTTCATCTAGTTCTCTGCTCGGCGTCCAGATCTCGCTCAACGCTAAGAAAAAATCAAACTGACAGTTGCCAGTCTACCTCCGATTTGTATACGTGTTTCTGGATGTACGACATTAAATGAAAACGAGCACAGTACTAATCCATTGAAACATTTTAAAACACGAAGATTAGTAGTTAATGGAAAATTAAAAAATTGCAGTTTTCAAACAAAATAAATAGTAAACTCAACTGCATAAAAAGTAAACACGCTTTATCTACGCAAAGTCACTGACCAACGGTACGATGCGGGGTGCGGGGCGCGGCGGTGGCAATTTTTACCTGTTATTACGGACTCAGATCTACATCATGTTGAAAAATAAGAAAATGGAAAATAATTTTCTGTGGCTAAAGTATTCATTGGATTTGATTGATTCTTTGTGTACGGGCAAAGAATGTGATTCTCTTTACGTGGGTGGTTTAAAGGAATGTCAATCCTCCTGTTACACGTGGTATTATATTAGTCTATGGCTCGTGACTCTGTGTCTCATGTCAACAATAAATAATGGCGTCCAAATCAGAAATAAATAAAACGAGTAATATGAGTGAAAATGACCCTAACTCGAGTGAAAACAGTGATTAGAAAAATTTAATATAAAGTTTAAAGAGTTTGATGAAAGTCAGTCCTAAAAATACTAAATAGCCAAGTAACTGGAAGTACCGCAGCGCGGCCGGTGCCGGTTGGCTCGCGCGTGGTTGGTCACAGTTCTAACCCAAACCAAATGGGCAGGGTGCCCTAGCTTAGTTATTGCGACCGATTCGGCATTAGAAGCTACACCAAACCCTTATTGTGACTACAGTTATGCCATTCTGGAATATGTCTAAACATCGGTAGCATTTTTGTAAAACGTAGCGCAATGACAATCCAGCTGAACGTTGATCATCTGTTTCACATAACGGCTCTGTGATGTAAAAGAACTAGCGGTTTTGTACAACAGTGGATTCTACAATCCATCTGCGACATATACAATTATACATATTATCACAGATTATAAAATAATTTTGTCAACCTCATGATATGACTTGAAATTTAGATTTCTTTATTTTATTACCAAAAACAGCTTACTCCTGGTTTCTATGAGACATTGATAATGTCTACAATCAATTCATAACGAGCCACCATTAATTATAATTAAGTTTGGGGGACAAAGTTGCTCGCGTCCGTAGGACATACCATCACGCCCATTTTAGATCCACCCTACACGTGTCCCCTGGGTGGTGCCAAATGAGCAACAACGCCGAGTTTCGGGCGGCAGTAAATAACCCTAACCAACAAGCCTAACTAGCTTGTCCTTGTTGATGGTAGGAAATGACCTCTACGACCCGGTCCTTACGGTCATACTTCGTGAGGCTGGGGACTTGGCTTCACCGCCTGGTCCGCGAGGAAGAAATTCTCAATAAAATAATTACCCTAATCCTAAGATGAAGACCGCGCCGAGAGGATGAATGGCTAGAGGATCTCCAGTTTCTAGCTCCAACCTCGATGGAACAGGCTAACATCGTTGAATTGCGCCTTCTTATAGGGATGGGCGTCACCTTGTAAGCGACAGTCAAATTGAACCCTTCTCGTGGGAACAAATATGAATGAACTCAATCAAAACAAATAAAAAACCTCACCCAACAAGTATTTCGTCCATGACTGTTTAATAGACCTGAAGTCAACCAACCTGAACTAAAATCAAGTGACAGTGGATCTAACTGTCAACTCCTCCAACCAGCAAGCACCACCACCCTGGCAGCGGGTGCTAGGTACTAACAAGCGGAAAAGAACTAGCGATTCTCCACCAAACAGCACTCTCGTGGTTGTATCAAACGGATTTACATCCCTACCTTTAGACCAATCTGAAAATCAAAATGATGACATCCCGAAGCTGAAAACGAACAAATCTCCCCCTATTGTTCTATATGGAATAGAAGACGTCAATGAACTCTCAACACTTGTAGAATCGGTATATGATTCCAAACTCTCTAAAATAAGAATAATAAACAAAAACTTGCTCCGAGTCCTTGTGGATTGTTCAGAAACTTACAAGGATGTGATATCGGCAATAAGGGCCAAAGAAGTGATAGGTCACACGTTCACGCAAAAAGAAAAGAGGGCATATCGCTTAGTTATAAAATAACCTGCACTATACTACACCTCACAGTGAAATAATCGACGCGATAGAAGCTACTGGCAACAAAGTTCGCGGAGAAATCATTAAAGCCCGATATAGTCCAGACAAAACTTCATCTTTTACATTTTTCGTCAACTTAGAACCAAACGAGAATAACAAAGCAGCCAAAACTATTGAGTATATCCACCACCAGCGAGTTACAATAGAAGACCCTCGGAAAGCAAATACAGTTGTCCAATGTCAGCGCGCTGCCAGCAATATTGTCATTCCAAAAATAACTGCATGCGACCCTTTAGATGCGTCAAATGCGGGGAAGGTCACAAAACTGCAGACTGCCCAAAGAAATATCACAACACTCCTGCCAAATGCGCTCTGTGCTCGTGTGACCATCCTGCTAACTATAAAGGATGTCAGGTCTACTTGGAGATGTTGTCCAGAAAGGCAAACCAGAATAAAAAACATCCTCTTCGTCCTCCTAACGAGTTAAACGAAATTAAACCAACTGAACCACAAGATCACCCCAGCAAAGCTTTACTACCACTTAATACCACTCAACTCCGTGACAAGAGAAGCTACTCTGATATCGCAGCAAATAGACGCAGCACTGTCTTTGACGCCGAAACTGAAGTTAACCCTCAACAAAGTCGCATTGAACAAATTCTAATCAAACAATCTGAAAAGACAGACTCATTCAACAGATAGGTGAACCTGAACCTATTGACGACCGTTGTCGCTAAATTACATTCATAGTACCCTTACGTGTCGCAACGTGGGACACCAATGGGTTATCGTCGAACATTCTTGAACTTGAAGAGGTGATATTGATCACCTAGTAATAAACTTGACATAGTTCTAGTTTCCGAGTCTCATGCCTCCAAGAATAGCCTATACCGAATGAAAGGTTTCATTCAACATTTACTTCACGCCCCATCCTAGCGATGGCAAAGCTCATGCGGGCACTGCAATAGTAATCAGATCAAACCTTAAGCACACCGTACTGGCGGACTACGCCACACAACATATCCAGGCCACTACTATCAGATTAGACAATCGAGCAGGCCCGATTACATTGTCCGCCGTATACCTGCTGCCCATCTAAACACAAAATCACTCAACAAATGTTTGAAGACTACTTTTCTCGACTTGGAAACAAATTCATATCAGGAGGGGACTGGAACGCAAAGCATACGTACTGGGGATGGGGATCACGCCTGACTCTGCCTAGAGGCCGATCACTTCAAAGCTGCCTAGATGCCTACCACCTTACACCAATATAAAGGACAAAGTGGAGTAATAGGTTTGCGCGGAATCCTCGACGGAGCACGAAAGTTAACGAGTGCGAGCAGCGGCGGCGAGTCGATATTTCCCTTCAAGATTTTGCTAGCAAACATTGCGTCATTCAGACATCTTCGTTCTTCCAAGGTGTGCATGTTGAAGAATTTCAATCTATTTTTGTAAGAACGCACTTTTTTGATTATTCCCACAGAAAAGGCCAGATGCCAAACGAAGCGTTTTTGAACACGTTCTAGACGCAAACTATTTGTGGCGTAGTGTGGCCGCCACACCACACTGCAATACTCTAATATGCTATGGTGTTAGGATCTAACTCTCCACATGCTAGGTTCTGTAGGGTTTTGAATAGTTGTAGTGATATGGTTGATTTTCACTTTGATTCTCTCAATAAGCAAAAATTTAAATTTCTGAGCTGTTTATCAGATTTGTTGTAAAAGTTTTTGGACTGTGTACGTAACTCTTTAAAGAAATGATGTTTTTAATATTTAGCATATATGTATATTATTGATACATAGTTATATATTTTACTGAGTTTACTTGTGCAATATGTAGCTTACGACATTACTTATTATAGTTTTCTTTTTGTCCATGCAGTGTTTACCTTTAAGTAATTGTTGCACTGTGTAGAGTTTAAACGCATGTTTTAATTTTGTTTGTAAATTAGTGTAAACAATTGTTGGTAGACCTAATAAATAAAATAAAATATCCTCTGGAGTGACGAGCTGGCCAACTGATCATAACAAGATTCCGGACTTGCTGGGACTTTTTTGTAATCAAAGGGATCAGCCATCTTTACTCCTCTGTAGAATCGAATCTATGGATCATCGGATCATATACGCCGGAAATCCTTACCTTGAGCACTTCAGTCATATATGCTGAGCCATCGGACTCCTTACCTAATCGAAAAACTGACTGGCAGGGGTTTCATAGTTTATTGGATGAACAAATGCAGTTAAACATTCCCATGAAGACTCCAGAAGACATCGTCGACAATGCTTGCGAGTACCTCACAAACCTGATTCAGGTATCATGCATGGAAAAATTTACCCTGCTTAACTCACCTTCCAGCGATGTTACCCCAATCAGCAGATATTAAAGCAAACTTTGTAGACAAACTGCGACTACGAAGAATCTGACATCAATCCTAGCATCCTACAGATAAAACGTATTCAAGCCGAATGATGATGGCGACGAATCTGACGTTGATGACATAATCAGTCAGGATCTCCAGCTGTGCCTGCCACTCAAACCCACATCCCCAAAGGAAATTGTGAGCAAAATTAGACAACTGAAATCTAACAACACCCCCGGATTTGTTGATAAGTTCCGAACCCTGTACTGGCTTATGGGCAGAAACTCTGTCCTATCGACTGACAACAAGCTACTGATCTACAAACCCGTGTTGAAGCCCATCTGGACCTACGAAATCCCACTGTGGGGCTCTGCCAGTAAGAGCAGCATCATGTCCAACATGCCCAAAACATTCTGTGTACCATCACATGTGCCCATGGTTTTCCAGAAATGATGAGATACACAAATACCTTGACATTCCCACTATTCAGAATGAAATCGACAAATACAAAAGGAAATATGCTGATCAGCTCTCGGTTCATCCAAATACCCTGGCCAATGAACTCTTAAAACCTTCCGTAATGGTGAAATGGCTGAAAAGGAAGGATGTGCTATAAAAGGCAGTTGAGACACTGATCTCTTCGCCTAAACGTCAAAATCATTGAACCCCATCTGCTTATAATCTTGCGACTGATTGCCGATTAAAATAGAGAAAAAAAATATGTTTGTGGCACTCTTGAGTCAGTAGGTCTAATAATTTAACTGCAACATACCTGGAGTATCTAAACACTGCGTCAATGTCCTAAGGTTCACATAATGTCCCCTCAGAGCTGGGTCAGCATCTGCAAGCACTACTCTCGTCAGTTTCTTAGCATGCGCTCGCTCCAGAGTCCGTGTGACGCCTGGAGTGTGCGGCAGCCACTGCCCATTACACTGCCACTCCCACACCACCACGCAGTGAACCGAAGACATCACAAATTATGACATTTGAACTGTAAGAGAATGTTTTGACAAAATCATTTAGAAGTATAACTATAAAAGTATTTATGATAGAATTCAGGCAAACAATCATTAAACAACAGAATTCACAATCAGACATCAGATAAGTCCCACATGACTAAGATTTATGAATAATTTTTTCAAGTTTTTACACAACACTGTTGATATAATGAGAAGTGAATAATAATCACTGCCAGAAGCTATAAGTTAGGAAAACAATGGTCAGTCTATTGTTTAAAATATCCTTCTCTTCTATAGTCCAGTTACTGGTAGTTTTACATAAAATATATAGACTTAGCAGCCCACTTTTTTAATAACACAAGATTCCTCAATATGTAAATATTGAACATTATCGATGACTGACACACTGTATTGATAACTTTTGCGTCATCGTGTAGTTTGTGTTTCTTTCCAATAGTTTATCAGAATGTTTACACACAGTTTTGGACTAATGTGTCAAAGGAATCAACGTAAATGGCTCAAGTTTTAATTAAATGAGCGCTCACCTGTTTTCACGAAATGATCCAAACTATCCGTATGACACGGACAGCCGATTGATATTTGAGTACAAGATTACATTTTCGTATAGAATAACTATCAACAACGACCACTTGATAAGCTACTGGTCATAACGTTCCAGCCATTTGAGGAAACAACTCTTGCAATATCGTAAAACGACTCTTTCTTTTCACGCACTTATTCTTGAAATCGTAACGCCTGCCTTACCATGAAGTTTTCTTCAAAAGAATCGAATTAATGAATAGTTTTCGAAACAAATAGCTCAAAAGTATATAAATTAACGATGAATGACAGCTAGGTTGCGTTCAAAAATATACTTATTTAATAACTTGGTAACCACCGCATCGACATCTTTACTCGTTTAATGATGGACTAATAACACCAACAAGTATTTTTTTTACTATTGTGTCGTTGTGAACTGTGAAGCAATCATTATAAAGATACTCAGTAAAATAAAAGAATTTTGTAATATTAAAATTTGCTCAGAGGTTACGATTCGGAACGCAACTGTGAAGTCCTATCACAGATTATATATACAACAAGACCGAACAAGAGAGCCTACTCCGAAGCGTATCCAAAGTATCGTCCGAATGTTCGGAAGCATTCTTCTCTACCTCATTCTATATCGTTCGGTCAGTTCGGATCCGCCCGAACCAGCCCCCCCTCCAATCCCGTTGACAGGTAGTTTTGAAAAACTAAATAATGACAAACATTATTATTTATTTAAGAATAATTTTCGCCCATTGTCCGAACTACAACGATGCGTCCGTTCAGTGTGGTTCAGTGTCAACGCTAGAATCAACTGGCAAGTCGGAGGAAAGAATCGGACGTCTCTTTGTCTCTGTCCAGAAGTATGCAGACCGCGCCTTCAGACAATCGGACCGACAATAAAATCGGAAACGATGCACGCCAGTTTCCGACTCGGACATCCGGCCCGACTATTGGATCCAACGCCTTCTGGTAGCCGGATCCGACAATCTGATGAAAAAACCTGACGTGAATTCCCAGTTTCAGAGTCACCGACCGACTGGAAGGTATATTAATCTATGCGACTGGAGCCGAGTATACCCGATTCAGCATCACCGGCCCGAGCGTGGCAGTTCAATTTACTGTTCAGATTTGAGCTCAAATTGTGCTTGAAGAAGCTTGCACTTCAAAAATCATAACATGAACTATACGACGCTTAATTTTTAAAGTATGGGTACTTTTTTGATAGATTGGTTTTCGAAGGATTATTCGTTCATCAGCTATCAGAGCAGTTTATGGTCGAGAGGTGGGCCAAAAAAACTCAAAAGGTACTGTATGGACGCCAGCACAACAAGCTACCTGAAACTGTAAAATTTTACCAATCAACCTTGAACCTATTGCTTTAGTAATAAAGTCAAAAATCTATTAAAGAAATTTGACAGATTGTAGTTGCTTGATGTGCTGGCGTCTGTACCTCCAAAACAACCGATTTTGAACCCCAAATTATCGGGATCAAAAATGTTGCAAACTTGTTGCAAATTTGCTCTCGTATTGAATCACCCATTTCAAGAAGGGTGCATCCAACTAGCAATCACTAATATCCAGTCCAGTGCGCACTTGAAACTACTACTACTTGAAATAATAATAAATCTAATAGCCCCACCGCCGTATCTCTACGTTGACGTCGTGGTGGGGCTTGCGCGCTCCGAACTCTAGGTCTGTGCCGGTAGAGTTTACTTTGCCGGAACAGGTTTAGGGTGAGGAGCCAGACCAAGAGAGATACATGAACCCGCAGGGCAGCATGTGGCGAGCTGTTGGGCAGTAGCGACCCCACGGACCCTATCTCCCGGGAGAAGTCTTGTTCCTCACCTCTGGCTTGCCTTTATTGGCCGTCTGGAGTGACCACTGACGAGGAACAGAGTTCCTACCTCATTCTTGCCTTTATTGGTCGGCTTGAGTGGAGATTCGCTAGAGCAAACGTGCTCGGAGGAAGGAAGTATTCCAGTAAGTGCTGGTAGGGATCTTGACCATCTTCCGGGCTCTGGGATTGTCCTGATAGTCGTGGAATACCTCTCCACTCCTCATAAGCACCTCAGGACATGTTGCCCCTTGTCACTACGACACTATGTGCTAGCGACCGTTTTCGGGGGCCCATTATTGAGTGTGCAAGTCACCCCCTGCCATTTTATCCGTGTATTACCTAACATTGATCAGGCAGGGGACATAGTTTTTCCATAGTTCTTGGTAACCAATCCACTATAGCCACCTAAACCCATAGCCCAATATGTTTCGTTTCCATGTCCTACAATAGTCCTGCCCCAACCGGGGGTTGTCCTTGGGTGCATTTGCATAATGCATACAGGGATAATCGTCGGTTGGTGCCTCCTCATCGTTTAAAATTGTCTAAGGGGCCTCTGCGAGTTGGCTTCGGCCCCTCGTACGCCTTCCAAAAGTCCGGGACCCCAGGGTCCCGAGATATAAACACATATATAATCTAATAGTACTAACTAATTCCATAGATATTGATTTTGGCCTGGCGCCGCTAGCGCGCCGCCGCCATCTTTATTGCTTCATTGACTGACGTTGAGTTGAGTGCGTTGAATCGACATTTGGCACAGTGCTGATTAATTTTTTCGTAATTTTATTAAGTGAACAAAATAAGTGCTTCAAGCTACCGCAAGTCATTAAAATGGCCTTCAATAAACAATGTGAGTTAAAATATGTAAATTACCCCTCCGAACTTAGCTTTGTAACCTGGCAAAATGAAAATGGTGTTTTACGGTACATATAGAGTCTTTAACCGTGTTTTAAAATGAATAGCACTAAAATTATTGTTTGTTACGTACTCGGTATTACGATAAGTGACTCTTTTGCTCCATTTTGAGAGAATGACTAACAATAGAACAGTCGCAGTATTGATCTTTACCGACCCCCGCCCGCCGCCCGCCGGCCCTGTAGTATAGTCGCAAATTCGCAATAGATTTAGTAGTTCATTGATTTTGCTGCTGAAGTCGGCGTAAAAATGGTAAAATAAGGGTTTTCTAGCTTAGAATCAGTTGTTTATGTAGTCAGGTACTTATTAAACACTATTGATAACATTGCACACGGATTCTTTGTTGAAAAACTATGGATTTCTTTGCTCAGGTTCCATTTCATCTAACCATATTGTCTCCCACTTTTATTGAAAAACTAATCATAAACATAGATAAACCTACTTAGAAATTATGTTTTTCAAGTCTAGGACCCACTTTTTGATTTAAAAAATGTGCATTAAATTTCTGTAAATTGCATCATCTGGTCAGTGGGTCATCTTCGGGGCAGAATACTATGCAAAATACCATGCAAACCAAATGTTTTATTTACAAACTAATAATTCAAACTAAAATATTATTTTATCTCTGATAAACTTAGCAAAAGAAAGAATAACATTTATTTGGACACGGTTTGAGAAACACAACATACAAAAATAACAAAATAAATAAAGTGAAAATAATGTTTAAACAATAATAGTGGGTGCTTTTAAAGTAGAGTCAATTAATTCTCTTTTAAAATGGGTGTCAAGTGTCACTGCTAAGGGTTTTTTTTAAGCTCCATCCCAGAACTCTCAATCCCCATGATTGAGATTTTTGAGCGAGGAGAGTTCTTCTCATTAACTTGAAATAGAAATAATGGCTGTTTTATTATGGCTGCAAGATCATTACTAAATTTCTTTGTCTAAGGGCTGATTTTTCAATCGTCAGATAACTTTTATCTGTGGAATAAGTTTGACGTTTTTAGGGCTGATTTTTCAATCGTCAGATAACTTTTACTTGAGGAATAAATATGGCGGTTTGACACATTTTCTATACAAAAGCTGTCAAAACGTCAAACATATTACCCAGATAAAAGTTATCTGACGATTGAAAAATCAGCCCTAAGTAGTATAAATTCATGTTTTTTATGTTATATTATTATTACATTATTCATGTTACATGTCATAACTTTTGTGTAAGGGTAAATTAATAACTGATAAACATAAATACCATATACCTTATAATTTGTGTTTATTTGTTATAAATTCTTTCAGCTTTATAATAATTACTACTTAGACTTACTTAGTTGGTTTCGGTTTTCTTAGTCGTCAGTTAGGAAACACTGAACTCATCTTGTTTTAAAAACATAACTCGTTTTTGATGTGTAAAAGTATTTTTGAACCAATTTACAGAGATAAATATCATTTATAGATTATATATTCTTCTGAAGCCACACAGTACACACAGCCCAGGATTATTAGACAAAAATTGACCAAAGATATGAATTCAACTACATCAATGAAGTGTAGACAACCAACTTCCAAATAAAACACTTCAAAGT
Organism: Fissipunctia ypsillon; assembly: GCA_947568875.1. Taxonomy (NCBI): domain Eukaryota; kingdom Metazoa; phylum Arthropoda; class Insecta; order Lepidoptera; family Noctuidae; genus Fissipunctia; species Fissipunctia ypsillon. The sequence goes on along the minus strand of OX387657.1, from coordinate 715,881 downwards.
GAAAAATTACTTTAATTTCGGAAGTTGATGTCTTTGAATCTGTATTTTAGGTTTTAGCCACCGACTTCCAAAATTGAAAGTTATTTTCACTTTTTAGTGGGTTGGTTTGTAATTCATCTAACTTACAATAGCCTAATGACAACTGCTCATCACCTTTTTACAAAATATTGCTTTTCCCGATGCAGGGACATTAATTGTTGAGGAGTTCTCCTGGTACTTCACCATCAGCTCCACTTTACCATATGCATTGTGACGAGCTTATATTACTTAGCAATCATTTTAAAGTAATCGAATCACAACCTTTGTAATACTTATTATTGAGTTGTCCCGATGGCCACCTGTGGTCTTCATCATCAGTTCCACTTCACCAAATGGTGCGTTCCAAGAGCAAATGCACAAATTACTATAAAATATACCCTAATCGCTATAGGTGTGCCTATAATATTTGAAGAGTTCCCTCGATTTCTTCAGGATCCCGCCATCAGATCCTGACCTGATGACAATGAGACCACCTGAAGAGTATACCCTTTCAAACAAAAAAGAATCCAAATTGGTCCAGCCGTCTTCGAGTAATTGGGGAACACATAAAAGTTTCTGACGAACTGAGAACCTCCTGCTTTTTTGAAGTCTGTTAAAAAAACAAAAATGAAATTACAGAAACATTATTATTTCCTATTTTAGTTTACACATACAGTTGTGGACGTATAATTAGCAACATATAATTAGCAGGATTAGGGATAAAGAAGTCACTTTGGGATAAACAAGTTACTTTTACATCAACTGACAGATATCAACTTTAAACCACATAAAATAAGGGTAGTAATAAAAGCTCCGACAAAAAAAGAAGAATTGCCCTTACTCAAAATATTAAATCTACTGCCTAAAATACTAACTTTCGGGCTACTTTTGTCCGAATAAAAATGACGAAACGACCGAATGAGATACTGAAATCTTCGATAAATAAACATGACTGTTTATTGCTATAATACTTTTCTACCAGCATAAATTACGTTCTACTGAAAACTATGCTTTGTAATTTTTATCTTTACTTGCCTACTATTAATTCATAAATTACCTTTCATATTTCATAGACTGTGGTGCTATTTTAACTGTAACAATATACTGAAAATATTATTCTGAGTGGTTATACACCTCTGTTGTCGGTAACTTAGTAATTTTGTCGGAGGTTCAGTATTCTATTCGGAAGTTTAGTTTTGTTATTCGAAGATCCATTTTTTTAGGAGAAAATGTAATTTGAACATGCTCTTATTTGTTGTTAAATTGGATATTTTTTTTCGTTTATGTTTTGGGATTTTTGTCGGTAATTTATTATAACGCTGGTTAATTATAATAATAGTCGGCCACAGATCGCTGGAGATTAATTTGTTTTTCGGAACCAGTATTATTTCCCATAAAATAATAGCTTTATCAGTAGGTTTTAATGATCCGTACTCAATAATCAAAATATTTGCTCATCTCTATAAAAATCAATTTATCGCAAAATGGCTGTATTTCAAAAGTACTGGCTGCTGGACAAATAATTAAGAATGCAAAAAAATATGTTCTCAATTTTGAATTTCGCAAACAAACAGCTCATTTTTTGATTTCCCGCCTGTCCTGTACTTACTTTCTCCTACGTGTTTTCAGTCAAAACTGCTTATTTATTACAAAATCGTGGTTAAAAAGAAAAGTTGTGATCCATCAACCCGGAAAACGATTATGGTACTGTATGAACGTGATTGGTCGTATAAAAAGATTGCTGATCATATGGAGTGCTCCAAAACTAAGGTTTCGTGATACTGTAAATCACGGCAAGAAATTCAACATTACCAATAATGTTCTTCGAAAGGTTCTCTATTGTGTCACCTAACTTCCCAATTCCTAGTTCCTAATTTCCTAATTTGACATTTCTCTTAATGTGAGCCCTTTTGGTTTTTCTTATTTTCTATTTATTGCGCTAGAGGGAAAGTAATAATAATTAGTAATTATGTTAATTATATTGAACAGCTAGTTTATATGTGATTATTGTATGCCCTACGGGCGGGACCTAGCTGATCATAATTTCCAACTATTTGAGAACTGTACCTACCTATGATCCACAATAAAATATTTTGAATTTGAATTTAAACTTTTTTATCCATAATTTAAAGTGCCATAACTTTTTTTGTTCTAATCATCATTTGTCCGAATGATAACTTACCCGAACTTAATATCACATAATATCACATGCCATAAAATTGAAATCCCTAAATATAATATGTCCTAATTCAGTTTGTCATAAATATTACAATCAATAATATACAAAAGACATAAAATCGTTTCCGAAACCCCCTAATGTTACAAGGACGTCTGATGATAGTTCGAAAACAGGGTTCACTCGTTCCATCAAAGGCCTACTACTATACCATATAACAGCTTAACGTGCTTTCCGAGGCACGGAGGGGTCTTGGTATGGAAAGATGGTCACCCATCCACGGACCAACCGCGGCAAGCGTAGCTTGACCTGATCGGAAGCACTGTAGTTTATAACCCACCGATTTTTTATAGTTGCTATTTTGTTTTGGTAGAATATACCCTTTTTAGTGTATTATTGAAATCTCCAAAATCAGCAAATCCATAGGAGGAAAACAATCAGAATATGCCAAATGTGATTTTTTGAAGGCAATCGCAGCTAATATAAAATTAGCTTAGAATCTGTCTACGAATTAAAATTAGTCATTTTAATTAAGACTACTCAATAAAGCAGTTGATTGTGAACATGTGGTTTTTGTAAGCAAGCAAGCACGCAGCATGCAACATGCAAGCAAGCACGCAGCATGCAGCATGCAAGCAAACATGCAGCATGCAAGCAAACATGCAGCATGCAAGCAAGCATGCAAGCAAGCATGCAAGGAAGCAAGCATGCAAGCAAGCATGCAAGCAAGCATGCAAGCAAGCAAGCATGCAAGCAAGCATGCAACATGCAGCATGCAAGCAAACATGCAGCATGCAAGCAAGCAAGCATGCAAGCAAGCAAGCATGCAAGCAAGCATGCAACATGCAGCAGGCATGGTTTCTGTCACGGCTCCGGCGCTGCGGGGCTCCGGCGGTCTCACGCGAGTTTATCGTCGCAGATGGGTTTAACGCTCACCACCGCAGCTTCGGCTTGCTGGCCGGCTTCGCCGGCCAGCCTCAGCCGCGGCGGCGAGTGTTACAACCACCTGCTCCTCAACTCGCGGGCCGCCTCGCCCCTCCGCGCCTACGCGATTTTAAATTACTCTCTAGGGGTAGAGCAGACAAGACTGCGTGGAGTCGGATTTACAGCGATTCGTTTCTGCGAACCTAATTTTTAGCTAATGTTTTAGGACTAAAAAAAATATTATAAATGAACATTCGGAATAATACACATTATTTAACACAATACTTAGGACATATGACTTTAGGTCATGTAAAATTAGGGGATTCAATTATTATAGTACTCGATATTATGACAGAATACTTTTAGAACTAAAGATAATTATGTTAAACAAAATTTCGGGATTTTGAACATTATGGTTACTGAAGTTTATAGCAAACGTGTTATGGATAATGATTTTCGGACAAACAATTTTAGGAGAAGAAAGGGAGTACCTCTTCGAAAACCTAAATCTAGAAAAACGACACCGCGTGAAGATGCTTTGAGTGTTCGTTCAGCGAAGACTGATCTATTTAAGGCTTCTAAAATTATAAGAAGGGAAGTTTTTGGCAATGGAGGAGCATCAGCGCATACAGTACGAAGACGCTTAACGGATGCAAAGTTGTTTGGAAAAATCGCTCGGAGAGTACCACTTCTCAAGAAGATGCACCGAAAAGCAGGATTAAAATTTCGCTAGAAAGTATGGCGACCGGACAGCAAGTCAATGGAAAAATATATTAATTTCTGAAGAAATGAAGATAAATAAACTAGTAGTATTAAAGCCTATTAAAATTGATGTTTAACCATGTTGTTAAAAGTTATCATTAGTAAATTTATACACAAATAACAGCAACTTGTTTATCGAAAACTGACTTGGGGTATCAGTCGTTCCTAATTATATGTCCACAACTGTAACAAAATGTAACTTACAGATATACGTTACATTTTTAAATATTAGAATATAAAAAAATATAAAAAAAACTTTATAAAAGAGTAGCCTACCGGTATGGGGAACAGGGTCCAAGCTACCGGCGGTCAGGGCTCCAGAGAGAGGAACCTCCTAACAATGCGAGCCGTGTCCAGACGTACCGCTTTTTGAATCAAGCCCTTAATCCAGCTGCTCAATGAGAGCCTCCTTAGGTGTTGGTCGAGGCTCTTAGCAATTAAGCTGATACGACTATCGGCACAATGATAGCTGAGTCCACATCCCACATGTCAACAACCTCGCGAGCCAAGTCGAGATACTTGATTTGACAGAAATATTTGTTATTATGATTACAGCATTAAAAAGTTTCATTATCCATAAGATCAGGCGAGCGATGGGTGCGTGGAAACTGGCCATCGGTCGGGTCTAAGGTCTTCAAGACCCGTCGTACTAATAGTAATAAGAAGCGCCCCGATCCTACTCTCAAGCTTATGGAGGAGAGGCGCGAGATGACTCTGCAGTCTTCTGACGATACGCGCAAGTACCGGCAGCTCAATAGACGTTTCTAAGTTCTTGAAAACGACCTTCACCGCTTTAATACTGAACGTATTAAGAACGCGATACAGTGGAACAAGGGCTCAAAGGTCTTTGCAAGAGATCTGTCTTATTGGGCAGAGCCAGCTTACGAACTTGAAGACCGATGATAGCAGAATCGTATCCTCCAAACCTAAACATTTGAGGGTGATCGAGAGGTGATGGGTGATGGACAGTTGTACACGTTAACCAGTAACCCCGTTGTGAATCTGAAACGACCTAAGTGCTAGATTGACCCAACACTATACCGAAGACATCCCGGACATCAGCTTGAACGAGATTAGGATGGCTCTGAAGCAGGTTAAAAACAGCAAGGCGCGAGCGATGACGGAATTACGGCTGAACCTGAGTCCTGAAGGCCGATGGAAAACCGGTTCTTAAGGCCTTTCAGAAGCTGTTTGAACCTGCCTCTGCGTTTGTGGATTACGTAATCCACAAACGCTAAGCAGAGGAGAGTTTTGAACTCAAAACTTCGGCTATACTGTAGTCTCTTCAACGGTGCCTGATTGACTATCGGTACATTGCAAGTGCTGAAAAGTCGGTATGAAAACGCACCTATCTTTCTGGAGCGAGTTGTGAGGTGGAGACTACACTCGGAAGTTGTGTCAGTGGGTCATCTTAGGGGCGGATTTGTAGAAGTTGGAGCGCTTAGGGGCACTGTGAGAAGTAAAGAAATGTAAAAAAAAAAATTGTTCATAAAATTTGGGACTTATTGATGATCTATTTTGTCTCCACACAATCTTATGCCCGACTGCGTGAGATTGTTGTTACGCAGTCGGGTTTTTTTTTTAAACTTACTCTTTATGAGATTTGAAACAGTTTGTAAGGTGTGACGTGTTGCGTTCTGATTCGCATTCAATGTCACCAATTTTTACGTAATTATTTCTCAAAATTATTAATTAATCTAAAATCATTTACAAAGTTAAGTTGGTTTTTGATATTTTTAGCTAAGGACCATTCTACAATACTACTACATTCATAAATTACTAACAGCGCCCCGCGGTTTCACCCGCATAAGTCTCGATTCCGTGGGGATATCGGGATAAAAAGTATCTTATATGTTAATCCAGGTTAGAAACTATCTGTGTGCCAAATTTCATCCAAATCTGTTCAGTAGTTTTTTCGTGAAAGAGTAACAACCATTCATCCATCCATCCATCTGTCCATCCTCACAAAGTTTCGCATTTATAATATTAGTAGGAAGTAGGATTTTTCTTACTGTCAAATAGCTAAGCGTCATCGTGGATGCGTTGCGGACAAGCTTCTACCCTTCTCTATTTATTTAAAATGTAGGTTTTGTTTTCTCTTGACTTTGCCATAGTCTATGCTAATCAAGTATATGCATGCACTGTCCAATACAACAAGTTGTTCTTGTTCCACAGATAACACTAGATTCTCCGGGCGCTACAACACACCAGGACAATTTGTAGCTGCTGGGGAGGTAAATTCAACCAATTAGAATTTTTATTTATCCACTGAATGTCTCTGGATGGTATGAAAATAAATGATAAGTAGATGATTTTATTAATTGTTGTAAATTGCAGTTAAATGCAAAATTTGAATAGTATTTATGTCTTTTTATAGGTAAGGTTTGTTTTGTTAATATGATTAATTCTTCTTGAATTATTTTTAAGAACGGAAATGGTTACAACAAAATTAATATAAGCAGCTGCCTTGTCTTGTCAGTTTAAAAGTTGTTACCGAGATAGCCGAGCATCCTGGTTGTCCGTAAGGGAATCCAGTAACAGCCTCAAATTTAGAATGGTACCGTGCAATAGACTCTCCTTACATTAGGTTATTGACTCCAGACATTAGTAAAATGTTTAATATTTAATAAAGGGGCTTGTTTTTTATAATGTCAATTTTATTGCCACTCAACAAAGAGTAATAAAATAATTTATATAAATTCGTAATGTCTGTTACCACAGAGCTTCGGCGAGCCCCGAGAGCCCTGGTACTGGCCACATAAAGTCTTATGCTACCCTCTGACTGAGCTCAAGTCCAGCACATCTTCTAACATCGTATGAGATAAATGCAAAACAGAAAGTTCGTGGCCGTCCCTTACGATGTTCGGTGTCACCAGGGCTTTGCACTGTTGAATGATTAACGCGCCAGTGGTGAGATGTTCACTAGGTGTCGATGCGAGACTCTCAGAGGATAGCTCTGTGGTTTGAGAAAGTAGTATGGTCACGAAGCTAATAATTCGTAAACATACAGCATTCTCTAGACTTACGTAGACGTAAGCTGCTCCGGATTTCTAACATGTGACAACCCTCTGAAATTGTAACTATGAAATTTCTTGATGCAATATTGCCATATGCTCTCCAATTGGTGAAACGATGAGGTTGCAATTTTACTGGGTGACAGACATGATAGGAATATGGATGTGATGGGTGATGTGAGCCCACCATCACTGAGAATGAGATGACGGAAAGTTGCTTTATTCCAAACTGTGCCTTATTTTGTACATTTCTATGTTGGTGTCTTAAACCCCAAAGCTCTTTTTACTTGTTATCCGCGCACTTTCATTTTCATTTATCTCTCATTGGCTACATTTTCATTTATCTCTCATTGGCTACATTTTCATTTATCTCTCATTGGCTATATTTTCATTTATCTCTCATTGGCTACATTTTCATTTATCTCTCATTGGCTACATTTTCATTTATCTCTCATTGGCTACATTTTCATTTATCTCTCATTGGCTACATTTTCGGCATCAGTATGCTGTTCTTTCGTACGTTTTAATTTGATGCGTTTGGATGCGTGAATGTGCTAGCGAGTGAATGGTGGAGCGCATCTCCCACGCGGCTGAATGACGCCAGTTGGTGTCGGGCGGGCTGCACTCGGACATCGACTGGAAGCATTGGCAAGAACCTACACCCATGCCAAAACACTGGTCATCAGTGAGTATCTTAACATTTCTGCGTTATCGGTGCAATATGTCCTGCATCCGATCCGCATCCCACAAAATACGGTTCGCCACACTGTATGAGCTGCTTTCTACTACGAACACAAGTCTCACTAAGACTTGTGTGTTTTATATTGTCCGTCAGACCGTATTTTATCTGACGCGGATGGGAGTCGGTGCACGAGCGTTTGACTGAAGGAGCTGACTAGACCGATCTATCTGAATGTTATCGCCGCGGCGGTGTCGAAGGGTATACCTAAGTAGACGTTGCGAATGCTTGGTGTCTCAACATGTACCTACTGTGTCGCTAGACGTTCGGGCAGGCGCCGCGCAAGCAGCAGCAGCAACAGAACCTGCAGCCAGTTCAGGTGAGCCGAGTGTGTGAACTGCGACACTGCGACTCTTCGAACACCTTACACGACTATTTAGAACTAGCGCTTGCAGTAACATATATACATTGCGATGTAACCCTTAGCTCCGTGTCTTAGACGCACCAAGTCCCCTCGCCACTCATGCTCGCTGACTTTTCCGCACGTTTGAGCGATTAGACGCAGTGTTTAGTATAGATGCTTATTTTAATAAATCTTTTATACATGGCCCAGAAAAGTGCAGAGCAGTGGTGGCCCAGTGGTGAGGACCGCGACTTACGAGTTACGAATCCAGACAGGCGCTTTACTTTGTGTAACTTATTTCATCACCACTGCTCTCAAAACGGTGCAGGAAACATCGTGAGGAAACCGGCATGTCTTAGAACCAAAAATTCGAAGATATGTGACATCCACCAACCCGCACTGGGCCCGCGTGGTGGATTACGGCTCACGTCCTCTCACCGAGAATTGGCCTGTGTCCCAGCAGTGGGAACATTATAGGCTGATTATGCTAAGTAGAGTCCAGGATATTAATTATCAACACAAAAAGCTCGAGAAGACGCGAAATCGATTAGTTCTTCCTGATCACTCATGTAACCATAAACGCCTACATACAGCACGTAAAAGCCTAATTAATGATCTTAGCATAAATGTTTGAGGAACGTGACTTAATGCGTCATTTATTTAGCCGCAGCTGAAGGTGGACGACGTGAAGATGGAGGACGCGGACGCGGACGTGTCCGCCATGTCCAAGGACGACGACATGAGCCTGGCCTCGCGCCCACACTGGATGAAGAGCAAACTGCCAGGAGGTGAGCCCGCCATAACTTATTGACTACTGCAAACTAAATTAATTAAATTTATTATTGGCAAACTACGTTAGAGAAAAATGTGAAACCTTAACTTCAGAGCAAGGTGAGCAAGGTATTTCAGGAGCCAGTGACTACTTCTAGTGAGGTTGCACAATTAAGTTTAAAATAAAATTAGTAAAAAATAAAATTAAAATTGTTACACTTTCCACAAACTGATACACAAATTTTGCCATTTTGGTATTTTTTTTTAACAAAACTTCCTTAATAATCATTGTTTTAAAAAATTCGGAGTAAAATTTGATGACGTCATTAGCAAATATCGTGTATTTGTATTATAAACATATGGACAACATCTCTTGGTCTGTAGTTAGGTACTGCTGCCTACTTTCAATACAACTCTATCCAATATAATTTTTTACTCTACATTACGAGACTTAAACATAACTGGCGAAATAATGGTGTACTATCACCTCTGCCTACTCTTTAGAGAAATACAGGCGTGATGTTGTGTTATTTGGTTTGCAGTGAAAAAAGTGAGCAATAAGGAGCGCCGGCGTCGCCAGAACGAGAACCTGCGACGCCTGCTGACGCCCAAGAACGCTCTCATGGTGCTCAACGAGATGATGCCCAACGAACAAGTGGCTAATGTTAGTATTGTGGTCTTCCACCAGTCACAGTGTACAGTCAGGGAAACGAATTGTCATAGTGTATACAGGAATATTTTTTAATCACCATCTAAAGACTCATTTTTGGAGAAAAAAAAAATGGGTCAAATATTTACCAATTAAATTTGGATTATCAATTCAGCGTGTGGTTACTAAGTCAAACGATAAATACTATGCTGCCGGGTACCGATAGTATGCTGAATGAGAGAAAGGGGCGACGTGCGGGTGCAGCGGGGGTGAGCACCCGCGAGTGGTATCCACAAACGTACACCTTTTTAGGGTTCCGTAGTCAACAAGGAACCCTTATAGTTTCGCCATATACATCCGCCCGTCCGTAGCTTAGCTCAGATACTCTTAGAACTAGAAAGCTATAATTTGGCACGGATATATGTACATATTAACCTTTTAACCGCCCGACTTCATATCAGTTGTCGTGCCCCCAGCGCCGGGCAACTTGAATCATTACGATATTTGGTCGTAAATATACGACCCTGGCGAAATGGACACGAAAATATTTGTCGGATTAATCCGTCGTAGGCGGTTAAAGGGTTAATCACGCCGATAAAGTGGTAGAATAAAATCATGAAAAAAAATGTTTTTAGGGTACCTCCTGTACACGTAATGCAATGCATTTCTTGAAATAAACTCGATAATAATTAATTGAGAGACGCTCACCTCTGTCCGCTTTGATGCGCTCTCGGACGAATGGAAATTTTTGTTATCCTTATTTCAACACACGGTTGTGACAGATGATCTTTGCTGCACCTCGTCACATATACCCCGACCGAAGTATTACAATACAGATAGACCGCGGTGGAGTTTCAACGCGCCAGTAATCTATTATTACAAGAGTCTACATCATAGTCTTTATTGACCACGAGTTTACATTTGTATTTTCCGGTAGCAATTCAAAGTGGAGCCCTCGGCCGCCAACCAGTACTACAAGACGCCCAACGTGCACAACTTCTGCGCAGACCTCACTATCGACGGCAACAACTACAAGGGATACGGTAAGATCACATACATACTAATATTCATATTATAAATTGGAAAGTAACTGTATGTCTGACCTTTTCATGCCTAAACGATTTAACTGAGTGTAATGTTTGACAGGTAGGTTAGGTATCAAGGCACCTGAAGAAGCAGATAGGCTACTTTTCGTGGCGGGCAACAGCTAGTACTGTATAAACGGGGAAATGTGAATGTAATACGCGCGACAGCCTACCCTTTGCGGGAGAGTACACGCGTGATGTTAAATACTATGTTGTTATCCTCAGCAACCATGGATGAGTAACTGAAACTTGTTCGGTTCCCTAGGTGACAACAAGCTGATGGCCCGCAACGCAGCCGCCGAGCAGGCCATACGCGACCTCATCATCAAGAAGATGAACAAAGTCATCAACAGTGACAGCAGTGAGTTCACTTACACCGTTACTGCTGAGCTACGGCAATGGGGCCGATTGTCTTGTACACCGAACTAACTAAACTATCACTCAAATTCCTTACTTATGGCTATGAGAATCTTAAACCTATACTGCAAAAAAATATCACTAAATTTAAAAATAATTTTGACAGAACTAAAATTGAATTTGACAATCGCGACTCCACGTGGTACTTGTTTGCCCTCGACTTTCTCACTTTTTGTATGGAAAATATGAAAAATTATTATCTACATGTTGAGTTTTAGGGGTTTATGCGTCTTCTATAGGGGGTCGAAATTTTCTTTATTTTTGCGATAGGACCGTTTCGTGTTCGAGATATAAGCAAAAGAAAAGAAAAAAAAACTACAGTACTGTTTTTGCACCTGAAGTCGAGGTGTTAGTGTGAATTTTAGTTCATGCCAACTTTATTCCACACCTTTTTAATCGCGATTAAAAGTTAGAAAATCTAAATTTTAGGTGAAAAACGTTAAATTCAGAATAGCAAAATTACTATTTTCACTAAACTAATAACTCAGTGCTATCTGTATCTTAGTGCTGTCAAACAAAAATATAGCATGACTGGTAATTAGTGACCGATACTTAAACACATGATTGTACTCATGATAATAAACAACTTTTACTATGGGACCAAACCTGAAATCGTGAAAAGAAAATCTGCTGCTCCCTACATTTATGCTCGCATAATTCGTCAAAATGTAGGGACCAGCTGATTTTTTTTCACGATTTCAGGTTTGGTCCCATAGTAAAAGTTGTTTGTTATCATGAGTACAATCATGTGTTTAAGTATCGGTCACTAATTACCCTATATAGTTAAGTTGTTTCACTTTAGTCAATTTCAGAATGGGAAATCATCGTTTGACAGGAATAAACTAAATTTTGGTGATTTTTAGTCTAGCTTAGAGGCATTTGTGGCAAGAGAATCGGCACCGTTGTCTGTTCAAACTATACGAAAGTAGAAACCACGTCTGTGGTGTTAGTGCGAAGTAGCTCCGGCGGCAACACTGATATGGTACCAACAGACACACATACCTACACTCTGTTCCAGAAGTATATGATGCAAGTGTAAACAAACTCTGTTCATATTAAATTCTTACGCAATTAAATCACTCACCAAAGTGAGTGCTTTAATTTGATTATTAATTTAATTACATCGGGACGGGTACATTTTCTAATCCATTCGTTTATAGTTTAATTGGATGCTTTTGGATCAAACCATATGAACCCTGTTGACGTCCATTGCAAGAAAATTGACAAAGCAAGGCGACGGATATGACGAAGGATAATTAACAAAATCTAAAACATAATATTCCCTGTTTGTAGCGACGTCCCTGGTCATCCCCGACTCGGGCTCGACGAACGGCGACGTGGGCTCGGACGAGGAAGCCTTGCCCATGATCCAGCTGGCGTCGTTCGCGCTGCACAAGCTGTTCACCGAGTGGGAGTACGAGGGCCACAAGGTGCCGCAGCTCAAGGCCTCCTCGCTGTCGGTACGTACGCTGCCAAATGTATCTACTAACACTAGTGTTTAACTTGTTATGCCATTACTAACTTACAAAGACTGCCTCGTTGGTCTAGTGGGCGAATGCTGAGCGTGAGGCCCTGGGTTCAATTCCCAGGTTGGGCAAAGTCGTATTGGGTTTTTCCATCAGGAATTTCTCAGTAGCAGCCTGGAGTCTGGATTTGTGCCCAGTTGATGGCAATAGGCTCGCCCCCTATTACATGGGACTTAACCTGTTGAATCGGGTGACGCCTTGAGGCGTCAGCAGAATTTAGCAGGTTAAGGGCAGGGTTCAGCAGCCCTAAGGGACCCTTAGGGCTGCTGAATCCTGCTGACGCCTTGTGGCGTCAGCAGGATTCAGCAGGTTAACCCTTCGGGGAATACAGGCGTGATGTTATGTTATGTGAGGTGTAGGATCTGAGAAGTACTTAAATGATTATTATAATATTAATAAATGTCCCCCGCTGGAAATAGGCCTCCTCCAGGCATCGCCACATACTTATCACTTACCAAACCGTATTTTAATACAATTTGATAGAAATATAAACACTGTCCTTAACAATTATCCATTAAAAAGATAATACTAACTCTAAATTTTACAACTCACGAGTTTAGGAGAAAATCGTGGTTGAATTATTTTACTAAGGGCTGGTTTTTCTGACGTCAGATATTATCTTAAGACCAATCCTCGTAGTAAAAAAACGTTCAAATTGAATTCGCAATCTTACCTCGGTGACAATCAATGTTTAAACTTGTCAAAAATGTATGTAAATTGATTGTACTTTTGACAGATTGAGACTGAGATTAAAATGCGAACATTCCTAAAAGTTACGGGAAAATTGCCGCTCTTGTATCCGCGGAGTGAAATTGACGTTTGACAGTTTTTGTATGGAAAACTGTGATGGTTGTTTCGACTTAGGGCAGATTTTTACGACAAATCTGGCATTATATTAAATTAAAATTAAATTAGATTCTTTTTATTTCAGACTAAATTAATTTGTCCATAATTGTTAGCTACATGATCTTAAATCTATGTTAGTGTTTCAACATTCATAAAAAATAAAATAAAAAAAACATAATTCAAAATACAATTAATAAAATCATTCAATGTCAATAATATCACAATCTCCCAGCACTGCAGACTCTAGTTTCTCAGAGATCATCCTTAGGATTCCGTTGGGGTTCCCTGGAATCCGGCGCATCAGCGAAGCTGTTTTCTTACGCATAATGGCATAAAAGTCATCGACTCTTGCGTCAGCAAACATGCCCGACGCGCTGCAGAATCGAGGAGCCTCACCAGAACCCTAAAGGCGTTATTGTAGTGTATGCGAAGAGCGCTGCCGGCCCGTTGGGTGTAGTTGAACCATAAAGCGCTGGCATTTTTGGCAGTAGGTTCTGAACAGTGGTACTTTTTACGTCTACTGTACACCTTGCCAACCTATGGACCAACATGTTAGCACGCACCGACAACGCTCTTCGTTCCCGCTCGATATCCGCATCGTCATCCAGGGTCTCTGCCACAATGTGCCCTAGGTACTTCAACTGAGCGACACGTTATAAAGGCATACCGTTCAGATAGACAGGTGGTACATGCTCCGGTTGTTTATTCCTACCTCTAATGACCATACACACACTTATTCTCGTTGTCCCTCAGACCGTGAGCCACAGCATATGACTCACAGATATCGAGCAGTTTTCTCAAACCACTGAGCGATGGGCTTACCAACACCATGTCGTCAGCGTAACTGATGTCATTAGCACAGACACTATCTATGTATATGGCAACAGACATGGCTGTTACTGAGATCATCCATCAGTTGATTAACGTACAAGTTAAATAGTCTTGGCGAGGACAGACCTCCCTGTCTCACACCACACTCCAGTGCATACTCATCCGACAAGACATTCCCCCACTTTACGAAGTTCTTCTGGTTCTTGTACTAGAAGGACAAGATGTTAATGACTTCAGTGGGAGCCCCTACCTCTCCAAGCTTGGCCCAGAGCCTGTTGTAGTCCACAAGTCAAAGGCCTTCGATATGTCGAGGAAGCAAGCATAGACAGGTGTTTTTGTGTTTACATAGTAGTTGACAGTATGTTTCAATGTCAAGGTAGCACTTTCAGTCGACAGTGTCGCACGGAAGCCAAAGTGCGCATCATTAAGCTCAATGTGCTTGCTGAGTTGAGCGGCAAGAAGACCATCGAAGACCTTGGCAATTACAGTCGTTAGAGAGATAGGCCTATAGTAGCTTTTGTCTGTGATGTCCCCAGTAACAGTTTTCGGAATTGGTATAGCAATAGTTTCCAACAGCTTTGTCGGTAGTAGGTAAGAGTGTCGTATACAGAAGGTAAATAGCATGGCCAGGACCCTAAATATATGTTTGCCTGCACACTGCAAGTGCTCAATACTGAGACCGATATTGTCCGGAGATTTTCCTCTAAGCATGTTTTTTCCAACCTTTTCCACATCTTTACAAAACCTAACAAGTTTTTTGAACCAGTGACACCAGCAACAGGCGCCCCAGTACAAGAGGGTAGTAGTGACATTACTTTAAAATGATCCTTGAACAAGTTGGCTATATTTTATTTTATTTTAATAAGTACAGACAGACTACAAACTAAGACAATTCAGCATAGATATGACAACATACAGTATATAAATCTGAAGTCCTTAGGTTCGCTACATTCCTCCACAGTCACTGGCACACTTACCTTACCCTTCATTTTCTTAAAATATCTGTCATGTCTGCTAAAATATCTATTTCTAGCTGGTTTTTATGATTTTGACAGACTTGAAAGTTTTACGTGTTGCATACTGTTGTCATATAAAGGAACATTGTCTGGTTTGCCACACGACACATACCTACGAATAGCCTGCCTTGCCTCGTTGTGCGCTTCCTTCACATGCTTGTTCCTCCCTACTACACTCTTACCCTTTTTATGCCTTCTGATTTCAACATTATTATTCTCACTTACCTTTAAGCTCAATGTGCTTTACCTACAGACATCAGAGAGTCCAGCGGAGTCGGCCAGCAAGAAGAGCAAAGAGCTGCCTAACAACGCGCCGTCGATGCACCCCTGCATGCTGCTGACCTACATGCGGCCACACCTGGAGTACCGCGAGCTGTGCGTGGAGGGCGACCGGCCGCAGAACATGCTGTTCACCATGGGCGTGGACGTGGACGGCGCCACCTACATCGGGAAGGGTGAGTCACTGTCACACTTATATTAACTACTAGCCCATCGCCCGCGGCTTTGCCCACGTTGAAAACGGACTTCCTCATATTTTGTTTTAAATATAGCCAATGACACTCGGTATAAACTTGCTCATCTCCAAAATAAAATCAGATAGTTCATAATATGAATTGAAAAAGTCATATTGGTATTTGCTCAAATTTGAACCCTCAACCTCGACATACACGGTCAATTTAAATTAGTTAGCGAAACTCCGAAGACGTGGTGAGTCGAGCATCTAAGGGCCTTAACACACCTCCCGACGCGAAAATAATAATGGGAACCCGCTTAACGAATTCCGTTGCGAAACATTAGTACATTATGTCGCGGTTCGAGTAGCGAAACATCGTGCGAGTCAGTTGGATTATAGCAATCGGAGCAATATGTCCTCGCTTTCGACTTAGTGAATGCGGTGTAGGACTACTTCGGACCTCTTGGGTTAGTTTTTCTGTAAAATCAACATCCATTTGACAAAAAAAATGGAAGCTTCACTTTATAAACTTGTCGACTGCCACAGATAAGTGCGAAACAAACGAGGAGGTGCAACCGGCTCCCGAGCAGGTCGGCGCAATCTCGCGGGATAGAGATAGATTAATAAACAAATCTGTACGTTAGAACAGGTAGTTTCGCTTCTGTTTCGCTTGTACACCGGATAAGTCATGGCGGTACTACTGTGGTGTCGCGGCGAAGGTGTGTTACCCGCCTGAACACGATAAATATTTTTTTTTCTTTTTCAATTCATATTTACACTAAAAGGGGGTCGTTGCCCCAAAAACATTTGATGTCGATAGCTATCACGTCTGCGGAGCTTCGCTAGCTATTTTAATTTGACCTTGTTTTTGTATTCTATCTCTGCATGACTAAATAACAAGTCTTTACTTCCGGTACACGTAAGCAGAGGCAGTGCCTAGTGCCAGGCACATTTAGTGTTCTCGAGTTCTCATGTTGAGTGATTTAGTTAAGGCGCTACTAACTGAGTCATGTTTTACTGCAACGTGTGGTTGCCATAGATTGTCAGCAATATTTCCAGGATTCTGACCAGATATTGCAATAGTGGAGCAACATTTTCGTATGTATTGCTGGACGATCGCTCCGCTATCGCGACCACAGTGTAACTACTTACAGTGAATCGCCCATACATTCGACAGGACTAGAGCAAATAATATGTCAAAATTTAAGCCAAACCTAAATAATATACAGAGGGCTGTCTTATGCGATACTTATTCGTAGTCCATCGCGAACATTTCGCCAGTAGATAGGCTAGTTGACAGTAGTTGTGAAACAGTCAGTAATGCTTGTTGTGTTTTATTTTCCTCTAAATTTGAATATGTCGGCGAAACATTAACTGAACTTATTTTTACATGTTTAACCCGCAATTTACTTTTGATTATCAAAACGGGACATACTGCTATGGCGGCTCGAGTGGCGCCATACTTCCCCGTCTAATTCGCTTTCTGTTCAGTGTTGTCTGCACACACACTTCATTTATTTTATTATTTCTGTAGGGATAATAATATTATAATATTCGGTAGACAGGTTTTTAAATTAAAAAGATGTAATATGCAAAGCAGACAAATCATTATTTGTCTTAACGTTTGACAGTCTTACGTTAGACGATTTCCATCACCTAATTTTTGATGTAGCTACATGAGAGAGAAGCAGAATATTATTAATTTAGTAGATTAATAAAAAATGCCTCAATATGTCACGTGATCAATGACTTTATTTTACGCAATTATTTCGCGAAAATTCTAATGATTCTAAAATTAGTTACAAAATTAAGTTGAGTTTTGATATTAAACTGAGAAACATTCTACAAAACAAAATTCAGAAGGTATTTTGCTCACTGTCAACAAGCCTATTTTTTGACTGCCACCTTGGATTTTTGATTTTGACAGCTGGGCTACAGTACTAACGTATTGCAGCCACGTGTTGCTGTATAAGTGTAACTCATTTCGTATAAGTGTAACTCATTTCGTATAAGTGTAACTCATTTCGAAGCTCTTCAGAACGTTTTGTGTTGTCATCGCAGCGTCTAACA
This sequence comes from Fissipunctia ypsillon, assembly GCA_947568875.1. NCBI lineage: Eukaryota > Metazoa > Arthropoda > Insecta > Lepidoptera > Noctuidae > Fissipunctia > Fissipunctia ypsillon. The sequence goes on along the minus strand of OX387657.1, from coordinate 698,240 downwards.
AGAAGGAGGCGCGCAAGCTGGCGGCCAAGGCGGCGTGCCAGGCGCTGTTCTCCGTGGCCTTCACGCCCGCGCCCGCGCCCGCGCAGCCTGCGCCCGCGCAGGTCTCGGCGCCGCAGTAGAGGCTCAAGCAGACGTGTCAAGCGACGATCGTACCTAACGTATCCTGCTCGCGCCCGAACTCGTCCATCAAAGACGTTCTACTCCCACGCAACATTCAAGGTCTTCGCGGTATCCGACGTTTTCTGGTAATCCGTCGCCCCTTAGACGACCTCACGTTATGCTCACACGTGATCGTACGCCCGTGTGGCGTTCTAAGCCTACGCGTGATCGTACGCCCAAACGGCATCCTACGCCCTCACGTTATCACACACCCGAGCTATAGGATGCCAACACGATCCTGCGCCCACGTGTGATCCTGTACCTATGCGGCATCCTACACCCTCGCGGCATACTACACCCATGCGCACACCCTCGCGCAATAGTACACTCTGCGGTGATATTACATCACATCCATGCAGGAATCCACGCCTTCGCGTGATCGTGCATGGTAATACGCCCTCGCGCGATAGTACGCGTGCGCGTGATCGTACACCTCGCGATAGTGCGCCCTCGCGTGATCTTACGCCCCCGCGTGATCCTTCACCCATGTGGCAACCACCCACACCTTCGCGTGATCCTTCTCTCATGCGGCATCCCACACATTCGCGTGGTTCTTCTGCCATGCGGCAACGCACGGCCCCGAGTGATTCCTCGCCCCCACGTGATTTGACGCCCTCGCGTGATCCTAAGCTTTCACGTGACCCCACGCGCCCGCGGGAGCCTACTCCGACACGTGATCCTACAACCATACAGCAACCTATGTCCTTTCCTTTTGTTTCGCCGCCACCCAAATGTTTCACCGACACCCCACTTTCTTCTTCTTTCTTTTTCTTTCGTTGCCACACAGGTGTACGTCACCGACGCACCAAGATCCTTTGGCGTCACACTTGTTATCAAAGACGACAGCCGATATTCAGCGGGCGACCCGGCCGAGTTCCAGCGCGATACCACTTACAATCGAAACGAATATATTACTTCACTCATTAATGGTACATAACATTAAACAACATTATATGACCTTGAAAGTCGTGGAATTTAATAGAATTCTATTTTTTTTCTTGATTATCACCCGATTTCTGTTTCGAAAACTGGTCAAACTTTCTACCCAGCGAAATTCAAAATTTCTTAAGTTTATTTACAAGAATTTTGAATGTAGTGATCACCCAGTAATGCTAAAGCAGAGTTCGACAAGTTCTTAAATTCATATTCTCCATTCAGAAGCCGGGTGTATGTATGTTATCTACATTACATAGGTGTAATATGCAAGTCGTTTCATTTAATTCATTATTTAAGCGTATTCGCAGTCAAAGTATGTTTAGTGCGACTGAACACGGGTAGCGTATCTAAAAGCGCGTAGGATGTGTTCCTCGCAGTAAATGCATGCTTCATCATACTATCCAAAATAATTAGTCTTTAGGCAATTATTAATTATACATGTTTTATGATCAGTTCAACAGTAAGCACATTTACGTGCTCGATTATATTGTTATCAAATCTCTCGACGTATGTACTCAATGTATTAAATGTGTAGCCTTATGTAATAAATGGTAACCATCACTAGTATTGTTTTATTTTATGTCCACACTAAACCCGAGAGCGAAATAAGACCAGCGCAGATTAGGGATTCATTTGCACTCTGACGCAGGAAACAAAAAGGGAGTCAAAATAAAAGATTTTGCTGGACATAACTACATTTAATAACATTTCGAAAATTGTACTTGATCGAAACGTAAGTACTCTCATCACAATAATCAGGAGTTCGATATAAAAGTGGCCTGGAAGGTAACAACGCGTCAAGTGTGCCGATCAGATACATAGCAAACACAATCGTAACAACGACAACTTACAGTAATGGAAGGATTGTCTTTATTTATATCGCAATTTACAAAAAAAAAAAAAACAATATAATCACGTTACATTCTGTAGGTAACTACAGATATTAGCTAAAATCTCGAAAAGTAATATTAATCATATGTGTCGAGAAGACGAATCAAATGCTGTTAGATTAACTGGTAACAGTTAGCTAACATTATCGGAACTGAAAATCTACATTACTTTGTTTGATAATAGCTAGTATCTACTATCCAATTCTTCGTATGTACCTACTGGTCGAAAAGATGGCTGATTCCAATTGTGGCTGATAATATGTCACGAAATGGATTCCAGCAATTACGAAACTCGCTGAAATTTGTCTTTGATGACGATATCACACCTGAAGAAAAAGCCAAAGATGAAACTCTTCAAAATGATATCGCTAATTGATCATGTCCAGAAAAGTTGTCTACAAGACAAAAATCAATATATTTGAGTAGATGAAATTTATTCCATTCACCGGGACCTGCGGAATAACGCAGTTACTGCCCAGGAAAACCGCACCCTACAGGTTTGAACACTGATTAAAGAATACCTTAGAAATAACATAAAACCCTTTTTTGTTTTATTTACCTAATTGAACCCAATGTCCTCTAAGAAGTACAAATAAAATACAGTTGATTTTAGTAATTCTGCCCAGTGTTCTATTAAAACAACAAAAATACCTATAGATTTAAACATAGCTTGAAACGTTTCATTATGGCCTGTTTACTGCCATAAAAAAATATATATCTTAAGCAAGACCTTTTTTTTGTTCTATTTGTACTGGGCAGGAAGCACTTGTAAGATTTTGTACTTTGTAGAGGACAGCAGGCAGAATTATCAGAGGTTCATAACTATAGCTTGGGCAGGACGAGGATAGTAGGGACATAATTAACTCTTCGTATGCCGTAATTACAGAACCAATTAACAAGCCATTGTGTCCGCGGAGAGCCACGTTATACGTTAGACGAAGGATTAAATAGCTGTTGTTTTGGCCGTTGTTGCATCTTTACATTTAATATTTAACATGGCTTGATATGTACCTGATCGGGCTCACATTCGAACAAACAAAGAATAGTCGACAGAAACATTACAGTAGGTACCCAATGTAACCGCTACACACTACTCAGTCTTAGCAAATGCTACGCCCCACTGTCACAAGTACGGTCAGACGCACGTCCCGCAGACGTACAATGTTCAGCTGCACGTCCTGTAGACGTACGGCTAAGCTAAAGGCCGGCCAGTGGCAGTGACTTACGGACGCGGCCGGTTTTTATTGTTTTATTATTATTGACTATTAAAACTCGCTCACAAACCGACCTGACGCAAATCATTAATACATTTTTGACCATTTGTTTTTTTACAATAACTACTTTCTTTGCACCCACGTCCTTTGTTGACATGGTGGGGTAATGATACAAATAACAAGTAGCACATGCAGGACCTACAATAATTAGGTACACACAATATTCTTCAGGTTCAGACCTATCAGTAATGCTATCGATACAAAAACAATTGTCTGCTACGTGGTAGAATGATCAATGACTTCCCAAATTACAATATCAATTACAAAACGCTCAGTTACATATACATGTCGGGAGCAGTCGGGTCTTATCGGTACTATTCGTTGGCCCTAGACGTGGCGCGAAGCCAAAACTGGAGTCCGTGTCATGCCCGCGTACATAATATCCATGGTAGGTAGTGATAGGTATTATCACCAAATATGTCTACCAAAGAAAGCTTAAATCATCCATGCTTCATAGTATATACTTTAACATAAATTCAGTAAAAATGTAAGTATAAAAACTAGTAAACATACGAAAACAAAATATAAAACCATCGACTAACAATAAAAAACTTAATACAACAAATTAATCAACAACACGGCAACATGCGGACTTAATGGCAAACTTAAAAAGTATTACGAGACTACTGCCACAGGACAGGGCAGTATTACGAGACTACTGCCACAGGACAGGGCAGTATTACGAGACTACTGCCACAGGATAGAAGAGAGCAGGTTTACACTACTTACCTACTAATACAATGCGCGATAAAATGGTGACTTAGGTATAGATGCCGAGCGAATCGAGTGTTGCGTAACAGCGTTTCTGCAAATATGTGAAGTAGCGAGTACTCGAGTCGGCTTTTATAATATCGAGCTAGCCGCCGTCACTGGTACAGCGAGGGAGTGAGGGCGTGAGGGCGGTTCCATACCTACACTACCTACACTTCAATACCTACACTGCGCACACTACACTATAGGTACATATACTGCGTTCGCGATTTAGTTTCCAAACGTAAGCAAAATTGTTTTCGGAAAAAGGACTTTAATACCCACTCATAAAACTCACTTCGTGCTGTAACTTCAAACATTTTTATGAATTTTTCAATACCCACTACTACTTATTCTGAAATCAACTTAATTTATACTATCATAAAGTTGATATTCGTTTAAGTGGAGATAACATCAATAGGAAATATGGATTTGAATAGACGTACACAAAACACATGTGCGATTAGACTGTAGAGATCCAATATTTCTATTAAATAACAAACGAGTATCAATCTGCACCATTATCGCACGTTGTAAGCCGTGGGGCCTCGGCATCCATAATTTGTGCTCAGTCATAATAATAATATCGTCGGTTACATCTAGGAATACTTGATGTGTTGGCACGCTTTGTACCCATAGAGCTACATATCTGAGAAATACAGCATCGGTAACGCATCACAATGCGGAAGATGGACACTATCTAAATTATACAAAAAATTAAAATGGGTCTTACAATAATGACATGTCTATCTGTTCAAGACACGTTCACGAAATGATTTCTCTAACTTTTTGAACACTTTGATATTTATTTTCAAATGGAAGCATTTTCATAAGCCGACGTACGCACGGACGTAAAAATATCGCGGCGATTTTGTTTCGCGCATTGGATTTTCAATGCTCTGCTTAGCGCCGAGAGTTGAAAATCCACAGTGTGTTTTTTCGACGCGCTGGAACGCACTCTGCTGGATTCTCAATGTTCGGCTCAACACCGAGAGTCGAAAATCCAGTGCGCGATAAAATCCCGCCGCGACAGTTTTACGTCCGTGCGAACTATAAAACAGTGTTATAAACAACACCTACTTATTAGTAATTCTGCGTTATCGTTACCCATGTCTGCTTTCATTATAAATGCGAAAACGTACACTTCCTACCTAAACTAAGTCTCATAAGTATCTTCTTTACATCAATAATTTGGACGTCAACGATTCGAAAAACACGTTCACATGATTCTCAACTTTACTTTCATATTATAATAAAGATCACTTTCTTAAATGTTAGAGCCACAAAAATAATCTAATTGATAACGTCAAGTCGACGGCTACGTTCAGTCCTGAAGGACCCTAGTTCCGCTAATGGACGAAGATCTAAGCTAACGGTAGATAATACTAATTACAGCAAACCGGTAGGTCCACATGGACAGCGGGTTCTGCAGCAGCGCGAGGTGCGGCGGCTCCTTGCCGCCCACCAGCAGCAGGTGTAGCTGCGTCTCTGCGTTCCTTGGCCACACTTCTCGCGCGTCTCTGGCTCAAGTCTTGGAGCTCAATGTCTCCCGGACCTACGCCGGAATCTGGAGTCAAAGCGGGCTCCTAAATTCCTCACGTCAGGACCTAAATAATGAGGATTGCTGAAACCAAGCGAATTGCCCGACAATCTGTTGACCCCGCTCAGCGCTCGCGTAGTCAGAAGTGGACAGCTCTGCTTCTTCCTCGTCAGTTATTATCGTGTCCTTGGTGAACCTAACGGACGCTGACTTCGGAATGGTGACCACGGTGACTTTGCCCTCAAGTTTCACTGACGATATGCCATCTCTCTTCTTTATGCTGTTCATTTTCTCGCCTCATGTCCTCTTCCTCTTCAGAGTCAAGGTATACAAGCTTGGTAGCTTCCACTGGAGACAGGACCGGCGTGGGGAGGATCATGTCGGCAAAGTCGGGGACAGAGATCGGTTCACGAGACATTTCTGATCTGTATTCAATGACGTCACCTTCTCTCGGGCTCTCGCCTCCGTCTGCGGGCTGGCGCTTGTCGATGACGTAAGCGGAGTGAGACTTGGACAGCGCGGCGGCCCTCCTGGCGCACGAGGCTCTCGGTGGAGTCTCGCTCGCCCGCCAGCACGCTGTAGGAGCAGCGCGCCGCGCGCCGGATGTGGAACGACGACAGCTTGGAGATCTCCTTCAGCAGGCTGGCGGGCGGCTCGGGGCGCGCGTGCAGCGACTGGCGCAGGCGCGCGGGCGGCGCCGAGCGCACGCGCACAGGCGCCGCCGGGATCAGCAGCGCACAGCTGTCTACGCGAGGGGACGGCCACTTCAGACTCTGGATGATTCGCTCCCAGGTTTCCGTTGCTATAAATTAAAAGAAAATTATGTTTTAGGCAAAGGATATCTTGACAGGGTATTTGAAAATGCAAGGCGCAACGCTAAAGTAGTCTTACCGAAGTGAAACCTCCAGAGCTCGTTGGTGGAGTGGCCGTGCGTCTCTCCGCCGAAGATGTACAGGTG